>CM075198.1:4347104-5054604 GCA_037577475.1 Chaunax sp. Z400
CCTCCCTCCACCATAGCATCATTTTATATTTTCAATACTCTCCTCATGAAGGAGTGTGATAGAGGGAGTGACATGTTGGAGGGGTGTGTTTTTTTATTTTTATTTTTTATGTTTTTACTCCCCTGTTCTTTTCAGGTTTTCCGTCGCAGGCCCAGAGCCCTTTTCCAATCTTAAGAGGCGAAGCTCTACAGATTGCAACAAGCAGGGAGGGAGATGGAATGAAGAAAGCGGGATAAAGCAGGGGGGGGGCAGGGGGAGAGAAGGGGGAGGGAGTGGGGATCGGTGGCGGCGGCGGCGGCGGCCCTGCGCTTGAGTGATGTCTTTCAAGAGGAGCAGTCTAGCTTGTCAAATCGCCGGCTGCAAAATGAATTGGCATATCTGTCGGGGCTCGGCGCGGGCGATGTCGCGCCACGGCGTTTCATATTCCTCGATAAGGCCAAATAACGCAATTGTCAGTGAGACAGAGGGAGTGTGACAGAGAATGAGAGAGTGGAGGCAGTTAGAGCGGAGTTGTGGTGGAGGAGGGGGGGTGAAACTGGCAACAATGGAGTGTGCCTGACAGACAGAAAGAGCTTTTACACCTGATGTTCTGCCGGCCTGTCTCCGTGTTACGGCAGGCTAATGTAAACCTTTTAAAACCACTCAGCACACCAATCTGCTGCCTCCAATCTGATTGCCTGCCATTGAAGATTTCCACCTGGAGGCTAAAAGGAGGCTAACACCGTGACCTGCCTATTTTAGAAAGATTATTATAGGGTATATCTGCTTTAGATAGAGCACAATAACAAAAATGGTAAGACTGATGAGAGAAGGTAAGCTCACAAGCTTGAACTCCGCAATATCATAAGTGAAACCCACCTCGGCCTCCGTGGAGGCTCAGATATTATCCTCCTAACCCTCGAAGTTCACTTCCACAGTGCAAACAAAGAATTTGTCCTTTCGATTTTTGTCAAATATCACTTCAAAACTGGATGGATTTTCCTGAAATCCCTGATTCCTGAATGATCCGCTGTTTTTTTTCTCCTGGTACCAGACTTACTGTCATTGTGTAGATTTCAGGCTTTCAAGTGCACTAACTTCCAATTTTTATCTCCATAGAGTGATTCAGACAATCTCTGTACTTGGATTTGTTTACAACCAAGATCCAAGATCTCACCAATAACCTTGTTATGACAATAACCTTTAATGACTCAGAAGAAATGGCCAAATCAAGAAAAAGGAGCTCCGCCTGTAACAAACCAGTCGTAGTAAACCAGAGTTACTATTGAAAATGTTTCTCGGAGGAGTTCGTAGCGTCTCTCTCCTCACAGGTGAGGGTGGTGGGGAGGATTTTGCGATGTGTCACCGGCTGGTTCGTCATTGTCCAACAGTAGACTACAGTTTGGTTTGGGTCTGACAAACTGAGACTTGTTTGCTCAGTGGAGTCCAACAGGGGAGAGCGGGAGAGTATCGTTAAGGGAGACCACTGTCTCCAGAGCTTGTGATGAGGGCTGTGAGGATACGGTAACACACACACACACACACACACACACAGGTTGTAGACTCTGACAGCGGTTCAGTGTGTGACAAACTGTGAGGACGGCTGTTTGAAGCTGTAGTCCAGTCGGAGAGAAGAGGAGCAAGAGTGGACACACTTGTCTCGTTTAGGATCACTACTGCAGGTCTCCTCTTGTGATGATGGTAGATGGAGGCTCCATGGTTCACGGTCTCTAAGGAATATATAAAAATGAAAAACAAGGAATGCTGTCAGACTCTGGTAGCATCGTGTACATACTCATACATTATTCTAACACTTTCCACATAGGGATATATGAAAACAAACAAGCAGCAACACTTTCACTAGGGCCATATGTTAGTTGGGGATACTTTACCAGGGTACTGAGCAGCTGTGTTCCAGATTTTACAATTAGAAAGTCACATGTATTTAAAATAAATGTTCATTAGGTCTGCCAATGAGGTTTCACCTGTGTCCACTTGTTTGTCACTTCCACCAAGTGGAAGCGGCTCTGTGATCGGTTCAGCTTGTTTGTTTGTTAGCAGGAACTAATGGATGGATTTGCAGGAAACTTTCACCAAGATGGACCCTAGCATATCCTAGAGGGGATTAAATGTTGGTGATGATCAGGATCTGGATCCGGGAATTTTTTAAAGGATTCTTTTTAACATTTGTTAGCGTAGCATTGTATATTTACGATAAACATGAGCAAAAGGCTGTATTTTACTGCATCAAAATAACTTTAAAAAGTTACTTGAATAAAGGAATCTCTTTAGCTCAAACAGAGAAGTGTGCTTGGAATATCGTCTGTATGCTTTGTGGATAGAGGAAGCAAAGTGATCGGCCTTGTTATGCTGTTAAAATATTTCTTAAGCCCCAACAATTCCTGTTGTAGATAGAGATGCAGATATTTTAGGGTTTCTAATAATCAGACTGTACCAGAAAGGGAGAGATGGGACTGGTACTGCTGGAATAACACGTCGATGGTTGTTGGGCCTTGCCGGAGGTTTGAGGTCACAGGTGGAAACATATCCTCATTGGGGGAGGTAATAATAATTAGAACTAATGTTAGAATTCTTTTGAAAAAGTGTGGCAAAATACTTGAATGGCTGCAGGAATTATTGTCATTAGTGATTAATTTGCCAGTTCTTTGTCTTGATTGATCCATTATTTGTAAAACTACCCAGTGAGCCTCAGATGAGCCTCTTCTTTTATATAAAGTTGAATATGATTTACTGTTGAACCCAAATAAATGGTACCTTATTTCTGTACTTCATTTCCTCTGTACTAAGAAAAAATGTCAAATGTAAATTCACACATCATCAAATATGTTGTAACTGCAGCCTTGCTTTAGAGCAAATTAGCGTTGAGACCAGAGGATATTTAGTTTAAAAAAAAAAATAGAAATGGTTAATTCATTATGAAAATATTTTCACATTCATTTTTTGTGATTTGTTAATCAGCTGTTTAGTATCTCTAAAAGTGATCATCACAACGTGATGACAATGAAATAATGAAACCGATCATTTAATGCCGTGCAGAAAACGTTGCTTTCTGAATATATGAAATGTGCTTTTGGTACATTTTGACTGAAAATACAGTACCCAGCATAAGTTAAGAAAAAAAAAAGACCTGAGTGCTGCTTCTGGAGCTTTCTTTCTTTTTTCGTCCTCACCAACTCTTGGCTTTTCCCTCCATCTGTCTTTCCCGTCTGTGGTCGGCCCATTAGCTCGAAGACCAGTGGACTATGACAGGGCAGCCTGGTCATGGCGACACACAGCTGTAACATGGATGGTGCCTTTCACATTAGTGTGGTGAACAAGGGGAACAGGAGCAGGAGCTCTTCCATTAGCACCTCCCACGATCTGCCAAGATCCTGACAGAAGGAGAAACGAAGGGGGGAGAGAGAGAGAGAGAGAGCTATATTGACCATGTTTTCAAATGGCTGCTTCTTAACAGTATGACAGTGACCTGAGCCACACTTCGGGCAGGATCATCACTCCGTATTCATACACTGAGAGAGTGAGAGAGGCGGACTGTAGAGACAGAGAGGAAGGAAGAAGGGAAGATTTAAAGAATGCATCACTTAAAATAAAAATCTGATGACATTATGAAATTATTAACTTAATTGTTGTCTTTTTTGGTGGTTTAATTGTATCATTGAAAGTTCCTAAAAAAACAGTGAATTAACATTTTCTCGCAGCAATAATTTGGATTTATAATAAGATAAGATAAGATAAAATATCCCTTTATTAGTCCCACAGTGGGGAAATTCACACTAGTGGGGAAAACAAAATCTGTCCTACTTAGGTTTGAGCCAGCATGCATCACTAAGTGAAAAGGGTATCGATCAAAATATGTTGGTACCTCTGAGTAACAATTCATATAAAATCAGTCATTGTTTAAAACAGACCAGATTTTGGCATTTTTTGTTACAGAGAGAGTAAAGTACAAAAGAAAATAAAAAAGAATTTAATATTCTAATTCTCGTTACACCTTTGCTAGTAATAGTCAAGCTCCAAAATATGGCTGCACAATGTATGGTTTCTTCATCATCACAATAGACCCATGTGCAATAATCACGCTGAAAGACACACAATGTCAAGTAAGAAAATTAACGTATAAATGTCACGTTGATGACACAAGTACAAACACAGAGCCAACAATATGCGCAGCTCCATATTTTTACCCGTCTCTCTGATGCTTTATGTTTATTTTGGCTATGTTACATAAACTAGCAGCTCTGAGGACCAGGACTTTGTGGGGCTAGACTCACGAGGCGGTGGCAGTCCACAGGGCCTACAGTTTGGACCCAAAGCTTTAGCACCGTGCCCGCTTTTGGCATGAACTCCAATCTAAAAATGCTAGATCCTACACTTCTCATAAAGCAACTGCACAGTATCTTTTTGTTACTCCATTTGCATCCGAGAGACAGCCACATCTTATGTAAGAGAGAAGAGATGTCACTAATGACGTCACAATATGAGGCATCGAAGGTGGAAAATGTGTTGAAATGTAACTTTCTGACAAAATTTAAACATTATTGAAATCTACAACTTTTCTTTACCCTTTGTCTTTTCTCCTGCGTCTCCAGGTATAATCGAAACAGAGCCATTGAAATGGATTGCATCGCATTTCATCAACGGTTTGCTTTTTAAAATTTCCTCTTCATCTCTAAAGGTAACAGTGACGTCTCTTTTGATAAACTGATCAAATGACGAGGGTCTCATTTGCCGTGATCACAGGGCCACGCGTTCTCTAAGAAAGTCTATCAAGCTCTTTCTTTATTTTATCTTTTTGTGTCTCCTTCGTCTCCTGTCTGCTCCCTTGTAATTTGATGTGGGGATGCTCGTTATGGCCGATCAAAGGCAGCCATCTGTGATCTGTCAGCTTCTCTCAGACAAAGTGGGAGGTGAGAGGAGATGATCTACAACATGCATATCAGAGAAAGAGAGAGAGAGAGTCAAGGAGAAATGGACGAGCTAACTAACTTGGACAAAGGAATGGAAGAAAGAAAAGATAGATGTGAAGAAAAAAGAAGAGGGTTTAGATTCTAGAATTTTAGTGAATATCTGTGAGGTTACATCCGGCCATTTAAATATTTACATTCAAACATGCACAATGATCTCATTACTTTGTCTATTCCCAAGGCCCGCACTGTCTTTGGCCAGAATTCCTTTCGTTTTGCAGCAGCAAATGCCTGGAACTCTCCAAAACTCCCTTAAACTTTCAGCTCTTCCATCATTCCATATCTTTAAGCGGAAACTGCAACAGTCCCTAGTTGACTGTTGTACATGTTAATTCCCCTTCTCCTCTCTCTATATATTGCTAGTAGTTATTTAGGCTGTTTTTAACTTCATTGTCTCTACCTCATTGGATGTGTGTCTTGGATTCATGCGTACTGTTTTTTTTGTTTTTTTGTTTTGTTTTTATTTCTGCTGGGGCCTCTTGCCAGGTCATCATTGTAAATGAGAAGCTGTTCTCAATTGATTTTCCTGGTAAAATAAAGGTAAATAATAATAATAATAATGTTTATAATAGTAACTGTAATACGGGCATTGTATTGGACCGTCATAGTAAGGAGAGAGCTGAGTCGGCAAAGCACTTCATTTCCCAGTTGATCTGCTTTCCATGCCCTCATGTATGGTCATGATCTCTGAGTGGTGACCGAAAGAATAAGATCACGGATGCAAGCGGCCACAATGAGCTTCCTCTCTAGGCCGGCGGGGGCTCAGCCTTAGAGACGGGGTGAGGAGCTCAGACATCCGGAGGGAGCTTGGAGTAGACCCAGAACTGGCTTGAGGGTCATTTACCCAGGGAACACCTCAGGATCCAACTAGGGTCTGCTGCCTCCTGACCCTGGATATGAGGAAGAAACTGGATGGATGGATAATCCACTTTGGATTACAATAGGGGTTGCTGTGTCCCTGGTATTGCTCCTGCTGGCTGACTAACACACTTAAGCCCCATTTCCTCTGCGTGGTACCAGCTCAACTCGACTCGAGTCGCCTTTTTTGCATTTCCATTACGTAAAAAGTACCTGGTACCTGGTACTACTTTTGTAGTACCTCCTATGTTGTAGTTCCAAGTGAGCCGAGCAGGTACTAAAAGGTCGTGTGAAACTTTACAGACCACTGATTGGTCAATGCCCGGCATGCACGGAATATCCTGCACAGCACAAAAAAAAAATGGCCGCCACACTCAAACAGCCAAGCTACTTCAGCAGCCGTAAAACACAAACACAACCATTTACATCTGGTGTATCTGGATCTGCACCAAATTGCACACATTATTTAAAAAAAAGAAAAGAAATCAAGATCCATGCATTATTCCCTGGGAAATTAAAGAAAATGTCAAACACCCCTTCTCACAATGTCAAATAAAATTAAAGAAAAATCCTTTACCAAACTTTACGGGGCCTATTCAGACCAAAGACCCATCCTGCCTCCAGTTTTCATGGAAATCTGTTCAGTAGTTTTTGCGTAATCCTGCTGATCAACCAACCAGCAGAGACAGGTGAACACAGAACCTCCTTGGTGGGGATAGATATTAACTTTTGAATACGCCTCTTGCTCGTAGTTTAATGTGATTCAAACTCAACTTTGTCAGATCCTCCATATAAACACAAAATATTTTCAGCATAAATGAGTCTGGCATTTATTCCGAGAATGACGAATGGTGAAGAAATGTATGGATTTGCTGTTCTGCTTTGTCAGACTGCATGTAAACATTAGCTGTAGGTTAATATGCTAAATAATCAGTGGAAACAGCTTCCAAGTGTTTAACATGGTGACTATCCAATAAGTGCTTCTCTGATAAGTGCATCACGCACAAGAATGTGGCCTGACAGTAGCGATGAAGGGCACGCATTACATGGAACAAGACACAGATATGGACAGGACAGGACGCTGCAGACATGTAATGGTACAAGACCCTCATTACAAGGGACAAGACACTGCAGAGGACAGGACATCAAGTGATCGAACCCTCTCAAGAGAGATAAAAGAGACGAGAATGACAGGGGATGAGCGAGTTGGGGAGAGGACGGAAGAATGTGCGAAGGTGGGATGAAATAGGAGGACAAGTCCACTCAGAGAGAGCCTATCCCTCAAAGTAATGATGATGTCTTAGTTGGTTAAAAAGCAGTGTTAAGTATTGGCTGTGTTGAATATCAGGAAGAGCCGCCTCCGAGAGATGGATGGCATCTTAAGTAACAGCAATCCTGATAGATATGTTGGCGCAGGAGCCAAGCGTGACGCGTACTGTAAGGAGAGGAGGGCGTGAAATATTACAGGGGAAAGAAGAGGGAGAGAGAGGGAGAGAGAGAGGGAGTTCAACACCAACATTACAAATAGAACCAGGGTATTTTACATTAACATGAGCTTCACAAATGGGTGACATAAAATGAAATGGCCTTATGGTGTTATCTAATTACGTTTGATTATCCACCTTCTCTCAGGATTTCAAAGATTAAGCAGGAAGGAATTATTTAGATACCAATGATCAAAATAAATAGCAACTCCAGGTCAGTAGGTTGAGCATGATGTCTGCTTAATTTCTATATGAGGATGTCCACAATTAAAAATAGCAATGGACGATGAGATCGAGCCTCAGAGCCACAAGCATTATGCAAGCTGTAAGGAGGACTACAATGTCACTTCCTGTGTCGACTTTGTGACACCAGAGAGTAGCCACTAGTTTCATGTTCTGTTCCAGTGTATGATATATGAGGACCACACCATGAAGAATGCGCCAGCAGGTGGCGCTATCGCTGTTCTTCAATATTGGCCTAAAGATGTCTGTACAACTTCCTGTTTCATGGCGTCGTCGCCATGCCACCGTACCCATAAGTTTCATCGTCGCAGTATTAAGAATTTTAATGATTAATTCTCTCGGAGAAGTTTGCTAAACATGGAAACTGCAGAAGAAGAAACGGCTACATTTCAAATGGCCTACTTCCTGTTGAGTTTAGATCATGGCACCAAGAGGCTTTCTAGGTGAAATGTATGGCATGAAATTTTCTATTTGTATTTCTATCTGTGCTCCTCTTGAGTGCCATTCTAGTCTGTAGTGGTTCCATCAGTCGTCTGATGAAGAGCAGTAGCTGAAACTGTCACCAGTGGATGTGCCAATAAAACTAAATATTGTGCACACTCTGTTACTACCTCTGCTAATTATTATTTGGCCATGGCAGTAGTATGGAGTGGGACTACAGCATGTTATAATACATTTTAAAAGACATTTGTGTTTATGTTCTGTACAAAAAGAAGGTTCAGAGTTTATGTTGAACTATATTAATTTAATCCAGTAAAATATTTTTTGAAGAACAATATCAAGAACTTGCTCTTTATTAACAACAGTTAATAGAATTATGATTGTTGTTTTTTTTTTTGTTAAAAGGTAAAAACGTTTTGATGTATACAAAGAAAACCAGACAAACCTGAGGCTTTGAAAATGTATCCATTTATCCTCACCTTTAGACTGTTCTTACCCTCGGAGGGTTATTTTGTGTGATGGGACTGAACCAGCCCTCCTCCCCAACCACTCCAATAAGTGTTTTTCAATTACTGCTGTCAGCCGATAATCATCTAGTGATGAATTGTGTGATATCCAGCCTTTATATTCATCTGCCTTCTTTGTTAGATTGTCTCTAGACAAGACTGCATGTTTGTGTGTGTGTGTGTGTGTGTGTGTGGGTAGAGGGAGGGTTAATGTATTTTTTTTATTTACAAAGTATAGAGGGTGAGATTAAATGAAAAGCTAATGAATTTTGCGATGTTTAATTTTTCATAACGCAAACGAATATAAATGCTGCGTTTCTGAACGATTAACCCGTCCGCTGTCATTCCTGAGAAGAGCTTGAAGATTTTATTTTGATAAAATATTTAACTTTATTACTCATCAGGGATGATTATCACAATTTATTTCTCTTTCCCGGTTCTTTTGGTGCTAATAACAAAAGCACAAGCATCGCTGGCCTAATATTATCACGAGAAGCATTATGTAAATACAGTATTATGCAGAAAGCTTGTAATTGCACTAAATGAATGTCCAAACAAAGCAGATGAGGAAAACACTGATTTTATTACATTTGGGTCATTATAGCAAAAGCAGAGTGGCCAAATATGAACACTGGAAACGTTTTTAAGTGCTATTTCAGAGAGGAAATGGAAATGACTCCTGTTTGAATGCTTTAAAGAGAGAAAACAATAAAATAGTTATGAAGTAATATGACTATGTATCATTGGTAAGCAGGGCTGAAATTTTATTCAGGTATACATCCTATTAAAGCACAATAGCAACTAAAGTGCTAAGAGCCGTAAGGTGGCCCCTCCTTTTATCTTGAGGCCCCCCCTGTCTTGTAGAGGGTCCCTGGGGACCTTTGTGCTTACATGCATCAAATTCATAAATGAAAGCATGTTTATGAAAAACTAACACATGGCAAATCCAGGGCCAGGTAGAGCTCCATCTTACAAAAATACACACTGGTGTCCCTGGGAAGTACGCCCATATTTGGACTGAATTATACGGGGATAAAAAGGACTTAAAGTACAGGAAATGTCACCAGATACATGCAATGTGTATTCATTACATTTACACAGTATGATCATCATCCTCATCATTTATACGGCACGGTTTCCTGGCAACAAAAAAAAAAAATCTGACTTTTTGGGAGCGTCCTCAATAAAATGCACTCAAAACTACTTTCTGCTACTTTCTTAGGCTATACAAGTACTACCTCTAGCTAAAAGAATGATGTTTACACCTATGCAGTACCTTAAGCATTAATAATATTAATATTATACCTCCACTTTAGTAAAGAAAACAATTATGATGGGTGTGTTGTAATAAAAATGAGTAGTAAAACAGGAATAACAATGTTCAAAAAGGAGTAGAAAGAAGTATATACTTATAATACTTATAAATTCCTCCCCCTCTCTCACTATTCTTCCATTAAACCATATAAAATGTATAAACAATTATCCCAAATTTATTTACAACTCAAGTATTCACCCAGTGTCGAAAATAAGTGAAACCAACCCCTTAACACAATATAAACAGAGACCTAATACTGATCCCTGAGGTACTCCACAATTAATATCTAAACAATTTCAGTCCAATGCAGGACCTCATCTCTGATAAATTATATATATATGCAATTAATTAACTTGGCCCAGCAAATATGTTTTGAAGGAAGCATAATGATGCCCAGATTACGTTTTTATTAACGTAATAAGGAAAGTCAATGTATCTGTCAAGTCACAACATGTTGATACTGAATTTATCCGTCAAATTTTCTCTGACATGTTTGTTTTCCACCAAAATGTCTGATCTACTGGGGCGGAAGGAGTCAATTATACACTTTAGTCAGAGCTGCTACAGTTAAATTATAATTTTCATTTAAATGTCATGTGTTCGTTGTCAAATATAAGCTGAACTACAATAAATCTTTTTTATTTTAATTTATTACTGTATATTTTCCACCATACAGCCACAAACAACAGCAAATACCACACATACATGGTAGAGATGCTACAAAGTAATTTCCAAGAAACAATAAAATAAAATAAATGTGCAGGCAGAGGAAAGACTCTCCCCTCCTCCCCTCCCCTCCCCTCCTCTCCCCTCTCCATCTATCACATCCAGCAGGTACCACAGGCCACTGACCAAGCCTGTCCTCCCGTCATTAGCCCCGCGTTCTCCCCACGCGATCCGTGTGGCTACCCCTGTCTCCTCTCTCCAGCCCGACACCCCATAATAATATCTCTTTCAACCTTCACACCGTGATAAATAGGAGTGCGCAGAACAAAAGGGACTAAGGGAGAGGAGGGAGGGAGAGCAGAGGGATGAAGTGTATGAGCGTAAGGAGTAAAGGAAGAAGAAGAATGTGTGTTTCTATTGTGGCTTTTTGAAGCAAAGGCCGGTTTAATATGGAAAGTTTTCATAGGATATGGACGTCGGTTTATCCGACTTTACAGGCTGACGTTTTTTTGTTGTTCTTTACATAGTGTTCAGTCCACGTATAAGGCTGGAACCGTAATAGAGGAGTTGCGTTTTGCCCGCTTTATCCGTTTACATGATGACGCTATGGTGGCGTTTTCAAAATATTACACTGGAGCTGTTTTCAAAAGTTTGCATTTTCGGGCCCCCAAAAACGCCGTTCTTGTGTAAATGAATGGCCAAAACGCAACAAAACTTTCTCTATCGGTTCTTTCCTGACCCATGCCCCACCCTCCACTAAGGGTACTTTCACACATACCTTGTTTTTTTTTGCAGTTTCACACCTGCAATTTTGGTCCAGATCAAACTGAAAAGTCCGGACCAAAATTGCAGGTGTGAAACTCCCCCGGTCCGAGGTTCGGATCGAAGATTTGGTCTTTGGTTCGACAAAAAGAGGTGGTCTCGGTCCAGTCAGACTGAACCACGGTTCAGTTCGTTTACAGTGTGAAAGCGCTTTATTTGGATGGTTTGGACTTTCAGACCAAATACAGGAAGTTACAGAAGGCTGCCATAGCCAATACACCAAAGAAGAAGAAAATCAAACAACAGAAGTTAAAAATGAGCCGCGGTAACACAACAGCTTACAACTTCAGTTCCTGTGAACGTTCCCCAGCTTCTCTTCTCGACTGTCGCTCTGTGTTGCAGCATCTTTGTCTCGTTGATTCATTAAATCGCGCAAATAGTCATAATAAAAAAATCAAGCAATGAAATCATTATGCCGATTCCCCAGAGACGTGTTTTGAGTTTGATGTTCAAGTCATAATTAAAAAGTCGCTCTCCTCCCTGCTCTCATAATATCTGTGTGATTTATTAGGACCACAACAAATTACAACCTCCCCCCCCCCCCACCTCTGACAAATGTATTGTAATATCACATTTCTACAGAGAAGTACATTGTGTGTATTTGTGATTCAAATATACCAACCGTGACAGGAAGTGGTTGTCGTATCTGGTGATCAATGGGAAGTTGGTGTTGCAGGATTACTTTTAATATCAGTTTGAGCTTATAAATATTTTCTTTTTCTTGTCTTTCATACATAACACTAAACAGCGTTAGAACTTGCTTGAACTCCTCCTCCCCTCCCTCCAACTTTTCTCCAGCTCAGACGTCCCCTCCATCGATCTATCCATCCTCGCCCTCCGTCTCTCCCCGACTTGATTTAAGAGCTGCTCTCATGGCTTTGACACATCAGTATTTCTACCAGAGAGGATTAGAGCTGTGTGTGTGTGTGTCAGACAGAGAGAGAGATATCCATGATGATTCAAATATAATAGCTCTGTATTCCTTCCCTCTCGAACCATCGTGTTCAGTTGCAGAGATTAATAAATGTGTGTGTGTGTGTAGAACTGTGTGGCTACACATTACAGCCCAGACAGTAATATCTGCCATGCATACATTATCCATCCTCCCTATTATCCAGAAATCAGCGGCTGAAGAATTAAAGCGGCGACTCTTCTCGGTCTCGTTGCCGTTCCTGAGCGGATCGGATGGCTCCGCCTCCTCTCCCCTCCCCCCCAGTCAGAGGTTAAGATAGCAATCAGGACGCGGAGCGCAGATGGAGGAAGACGTTTTAATATTATTTTAATATTCACAGCGGCTGGTAATTGTTAAAGGACAGTCCAGTCCTCGCCGCTCTCCCTCTAAGTTCCACTGATTGGCCACAAAAGCCTGCCGGCTGCAGGGCGTTTGGCTGTGAGGAGGAAGAGGAGGAGACAAAGATGCTAACGTAGCACCTGGAATGCTAGGCTAATTTCTGTCTTAATTCCTATAATCACTCTGATTTATTCCAATAATTTGTGTTGGGATCATTCCTGTGCCGGGGTCTAGGATTTTAAGATGCTCAATGCTACCAAATTAGCAATGCTAGCGAGCAGCAAATGTTTGCACCCATGGCAGTGTGGTGTTACAATGAGGTGTGGTCCGGAGCGTTGTTGGAGTATTAGTATCTTGAGGCAGCAGAAAGTGATCGAACCACTGACCAACAAAAAACCCTGCTTTACAAACTTTACTTCATAAGATGCAGCTACATAGGCCTGATCATGAAACACATCCGCTCTGCGTGTTACACACCAAACATGCACAGGTTGTCACTGACATCATTTAAATCCACACGTACATTTTCATCCACCCCTGAACAAATAATCCTCTCTGGTTTACAGACTCTCACCCTCATGGACGTTTGACGTCACCTCTAGCGCTGCCTCAGGATTTATCAGAACGGCTGCTTTACTCCAGACTCTTTCACTGTATGAACCTGGACTGTGTGTGTGTGTCAGACTTTTTTGGGTGTCTAGAAGAACTCAGAATATTAACTAACATTAAATCCGGTCAGTGTGTCTGCAGATTGAAATGTTGAAGGAAGTGAAGCTGCTGTGGGGATGGAGCTGACAGAGGCGCAGGTGATGTCATTAATATTGTCCTCATTAATGATGTATTACTTGAGTCACCTGCATCACTAGAGCTTTTACACATGTACCTCCTCCTCCTCCTCCTACTCAGTTAAATATGGCTGCATTTGCTCATATGCAGTCAAATGGAGTTGTTGATGGGACAGAGGATTGGGAGACAGTGGAGGTAGAAGGTCCACCAACCAAGGGCCACATACCTGTCCCCAAGCGTGATGAATGGGACTTCAAAAAAAAAAAAAAAGTGCTCCAGGTGCATCTGCTCCTGATGACACTGATTGGTTGAATTCATGCCTTTTAGGCTTATATGTCCTGCTTGTCCCCTTTTTTCAATAGAAACAGTAGTGATAAAGTGAGCCTGTACAACATCGGTCCCGACTGATCAGTACTGGGACCAGTCAGGAACTGGTAGCATATTAAATCACACATTAAATATATTTCAAGCATTTCAAATACACAAACACAAGCTGAAGAGTATTTTATTACAAATTACATCAATTTTTTCTCTGTAGCAAAATGCAAAATACTCAAAGAGTAATTAAATGTGTATTTTAAATACATGTAATTGAAATACTGCTGTGTTTGGATGGAGGGTTTTGTCTTGTTGGGTGTGTTTAGTGGTCCTGGAGATGTCGGATTGGGTCGTCCTTTTAAACAAAAGCGGAGGTGCAAAACGAACCGCCAACCCCGCCGCCGGGAACTGTGAAAACGACATAATCCGACTTTAATCCAAGTCATTTCAGCGCCTCGGAGCTCTGGATCGGATCCACAACAGCTGAAGTGGCAGAAAGGAACCGGGCCGCAGGAAAATAAAGGGAGTTGACACCAAAGTAGCCTGCCTGCTCTGCATGCTCCTTACTGTTATGCATCAATCTATCAGGCAGCCTCATTTCTATTCAGATTGCGCACACACACACACACACACACACACTATTCAGATTAGAGGCTGGGGTGTGCGGGACATTGAGGGGTGCAGCGGAGACATGAATGACCTTTTCAATCATTGCTGGACACTTGAAGCCGGTAGTGAATCCATCTCAGAGAACTGGTGTGATAGGCCATTTCTAGAAGCCTGTCCAAGTTCTCCTCAGATCTGCTCTCAGACTCTGGTAATGTATGCACATTACATTTGTTCACTTGTGTACCGCTACAGTTGTTCCTGTTATTTATTTGATTGTACTCCTTTTCCTTCTGCAGTCACATCCAGGTGACACAGTTGTTTCATGAATAAATATCTGCTTTGCAAAAGATACTGAGACACGATACTTTTACTACGACACTGCAGCCACAGTGTACAAGTATTTGTAAACTGACATGCATAAATAATCACTCTTACATCAGCATGTGTTTTAGAATCAGAATCAGAAGTTGCACCTTTAACAGTAAAAAAAATTAAGTCCCATCACTACGTCTTCAAACTACGGCTTTTGATTTACCACTATAGCATCAGAAATAACACACACACACACAAAGATTGTAAGTTCCCCTAACAATTCCTGGTGCTCCGTCATGCATCCAGCCACACTCCTGGTTAATTATACACACCATTAATTTATTGCTTTGTGTGTTTATTGCTTATTAACTCCACAGAGAGAGAGCGAGAGAGAGAGAGAGAGAACACACTAGTACACCCGCACTGAAGCTCTCTCTGTGGAGTTTACAGCGTAGCAAGAGTATAAGAGGAAAAGACTAGAGGTAACGTGACGACAACACTTGAAGGATCCACTCGCTGGATCCACTCGATGGATCCTTGGCTTCCCTCATCAGTCTCCACAGAAAACGCAGAACGTCTGGTGCAGAGGATGCAGCTCTTGTGGGTTTCCTCCACTGCCTTTTAAGCTGTCTTCTTCTGGTTTTCGACCCTGGATCTTATGATTGCAGACTCTTGGCACTCTGCTGTCCTTGACCTGCTTCTTAAGACCTGCAAGGTCCCCCCCCTTCCACTCCCTTCAAACACCTCATTCTGCCTTGATGTGTTCTTAGGCCTGCAGAGGATGTTACCTTCATCCAACCACAGACGCAAGACCGAAGCTCGATCCCTGGCTGAAGTGTCACGGTTCTTCTCGTTCTTGCATTCGTCCCTGGGTCAGTTGCTGTGTGGTCCGCCGCTGAGTCGTCTTCCAGATGTTCTTCATAATGAGTTTAGTCTCAAACCCCAAGTTTTTGAGAATTGATGAAGTGAATCAATGATTTAACATTGCGTTCACACAGAATAGAAATGCTGTGTGACTGGGGCTCATGTTTAAATGTGGTTGTTTTTGTTTTGCTCTTCAAAAAAAAATGTATCCATTTATAATGAATAGTAGTGAAAATAATGGTCTGATAACAGCTTAGGTACAGTCAAGTTATTCATGTAAAAAACTGACCATTAAATACATTTTCGTTTTATTTCTGTACATCCAGCTCTCTGCTGGTCTTGTTGGTTTTCTCATTTATTTGTTTTTGCTTTACAAGTTTCCTTCCTTTGTTAGATTTTCATGTTTCTCCATGAGTGAGAAATCAAGCATAAAAATCAACCCCCCCGCTACCAAATAATAACCTCCATAAAAAGCCCACAACTGACAGAAAAGTCAGCAGACACCTACACAAAGACAAGGAGGGAGCGCGAGCGGCAGATAACTTAATAGCGGGATCGGACCAAGGCTGAAAAGGAAGAGTGAAATCATTAGGATGCAAATGAGAGGGAACGATTAGCATGTGTGTGAAAGAGATTCCGTATGAAAGGCGGAGGAGAGATTGAGACGTCTCTGCTTTCGCCAGGGTTTAGACGCTGAAAGCAGCGACTGTCACACGTTTGATGTCAAAGATTCCAACAACGGGTGCAATTAATTTTACAGCCATGCCTGTTTTACCCCCAGACAGGAGTTTGTTTTACGTTGCTGTGACTCGAACCATATTTCAGATGATGGTTTGATTTGCGGTCCTTGTTATCATTTAAAAGAACCGATCGCCCCAAAAATGAAATGATAAGAGAGAGTCTGGTGAAGTCGCTGACCCCGCAAAACATTTTTCTTACAGCATCCTGTTTTTTTTTTTTTTTTGATGACTTAAATTTGATTGCTTTTCATATTTATCAACCACACAAACAAAACAACAAAAACAGGACATTTTTTTGTCAGGCTGAAGTAAAGATATCAGCATGAACATTTGAAATGTCCAGTAAACCTGTCCAGTGTACCACTGTCACATGAAGAACCATAGTCCATAGATCATAGCTGCCACCAGCTCAGAAGGGTTTATTTATAGATGCAAATAAAAAACATGTTGAAACACAGACGGTACACAAAAGTTAAAAAATGTGTTTCCATTCAGTCTCACGTAATGAGTGAAATCAGAGAAGACTTCCCCGTTTATCATTGTGGAGACAAACATGACATAATTCAAGTCTCCAGAAAGTCCAAATTTGATTAAAAATTATGTCATTTACACCATTTTTTTATGCTGAAATATGCTTCATTGTAGCCTGTAAGCTAAAAGTGTTATCATATCCGTCAGAGGAGGACACTCAAACACAACAAGGATTCTACAAGTGTTTACCTGCTACTGGGAAGGTACATGTGTCTACATTAGGTGGGCTGCATGCTGTTAGCTATATGTAGTAGCTACATGTAGTTAGTGTAGATGGTAAACATGTAGAAGTATTTATGAGTAATGTACTTGTAGTGGAATGGAGAGCACTGATTGGTCAGTTTATCTGACATGTTTTCATTGAAGAAAGAGGAAGCAGGCTGTCCCACACGTTCACATCCCGGCTCCTCGTATCCTCTTGCTTCGTCACGACGTTATGGAATTCATCCTTTGGCCTTCTGTGTTCGTCTGTGACCAACGAGCAAAACCTTCGTCACACGAGCTTCACACGAGACTTTTGTTAGCCTGTCAGCTTTATTGATTGTGTACCTGTGTGCTGGTGCTCTTAGTGAAAGTGGGGAATGTATTTGAACGTATTGCAGAACAGCAGAAGTCGGCACATGATGTTGAAGTTTCTGTTTCTTGCCTCTTCTCCATCCGGACGAGGTGAGGGGGTTCGCAGCGCTCCGTTAGCCGCTGTCTTAGCTGTTGAGTCTCTTCATAAAACAGAAATATGTACTGGCTCGCGCCAAAGCCGCGACCGAATAAAATCCAGCCAAGTGTCTTCCAGGGAAGCCATCCATTCACATCATAAAAATGGCTCTTTATTTGTGTTTTCAGTCCGTCAGTCTGTTGCTGGCCATTTGGCTCATCTTAGGCACTGAGATATCCCGCCTGTCCATAAATCCCCCTCTCATCACTCGCTCTCCTTCTCCTCCTCAGCTCGGCCTCTCTCGTCATCTCTTTGGGTGTTTCACGGTGCGTCATGTGAGATTTATTTCTAAATATATTGTTGTGGAACGTACTGCGTGTCTCCTTGTTTTGAGGCGGGATTTTCTCCCGGTTTAGAGGAGTTATGGAGGCTGAGACGTTTTACACCCTGACTCTTGGTAAAAAAAGGATGTTCTCTGACATATTTCACCCGGGCCTTCGCTTAATCCACATATCAATCCACAGCCCGCTATAGAAACACTTTCACACACATTTACTGCACAAGGAAGAGATCTCAGGAGGTGAAGCGTCTGACAGCAACGTCTCCATCTGTGAGACGGAGCTCGTCTCCTACAAATTGTGTTTATTTACAACTCATTTGCAACAGCAGATGTGAAGCTACAGTAAGCTGCAGACTTGGATTTCTCTGTACGAGCTGAATGGAGTCATTTGATTATTTTTAATTTTTAATTTAAAACCTCTTCCTCAGGTGGATTTTGCAACACTAGTCCCTTTTACCCAACCTGTTCAAGGTGGGGCTGTTGATTCTTTATTTACACCTGACCATCGGGCCGACATTAGAGGTAGCAGCAGCACCGCATCAATGTCCGTATAAAAGGAACAAGCCAGTGAGATGGGGGGACCAGAATGGGGTGTGTGCATTTTTAACAATGCATTATGTGCACTGCAATTACTCAACTTACTTAATTGTCTTGTTTCAAAAAACAACGCGTGAAGACGTGACATGAAGACGTACAGAGGGCTCCGTCTGTATCCGTACCCGTCTTTAACATAAAGCATAAATGGGCCTTGACCCTCCGAGCAGAAGATGTGATCAACAACCTTTTAACAGATACGATAAATGATCTGTTTTACCTTATTAAACACCTCTTTTGCTTGTGGAAAGCCAGCATGCTACCTAAACTGGTGGCTTGTTTAGTGTAAATAAACCGAGGCGACGTAGAGAAGGGTCTTCATTGTGGTGTCGTTGTGCGGTCTCTGTGTGAAAAGGACTGATGATTCGCTGTGAATCTCCAGACATGTTTTGTGTTCTAAGAGACTCTCCATCTGCGTTGGGGGTGAGAAGATAATGACTGAATTTGTCTTTGTTTGTTTTTTTGGATGGAGTGTTCCTTTAATTTACTAAGTATCTCCGTGGCCATCATGATCAGATTTTTCCCCTCACAAAAGGACAGCATGAACAGTTTCTATGAAGAAAAAAAAAAATCAAGCAGCCTTATTGACCTCAGTCGTCAGTCTAATATCATCTCTCTGCATCACATCTCCTGAATCTCTCGCTATAATATTTCGTCTCACTGCCAGTCATTCCATTTCAACGAGAGAAATATGATCTGATTCCTATTAACATATCTCAAATCAAGACTTCTAGATTATATGACTTTTTTAAGATGGCTCATTTTTGGCTGTGTCCCCCCCTCTGTAGTTTGTCTTCTCTCCCTTTCTCCCTCCTCCGTCTGTCTCTCCTCAGGCGGTGTATCAGGGCTCTATGTTAATGACACTTGACAGATAGTTGAAGGGCACGGGC
The DNA here is from genome assembly GCA_037577475.1 of Chaunax sp. Z400. Classification (NCBI taxonomy): domain Eukaryota; kingdom Metazoa; phylum Chordata; class Actinopteri; order Lophiiformes; family Chaunacidae; genus Chaunax; species Chaunax sp. Z400. The sequence goes on from CM075198.1 coordinate 4,366,331, forward strand.
TGCTCCCTGTCAGCCCTGTTTTGGACTCATAATTATTTCACCAGTGTCACGTCACTGTCACCCTCGCCTGCTTAACACTGTCACACACAGAACCCCCCCCCCCAACACACACACACACACACACACACACACACACACACACACACACACACACACACACACACACACACTCCCGCCCTGCCTGCTGAGCCTTGAGGAGAGAGAGTGCGTGCGTCTGGCTGTCACTCGACCTCAGCGTTGGCCGTGTCCCTGCCAAGACGAGCATCGCTGCCAAACAGCGACCGTCGCCCTGCCTGTTCGTCTCCGTGGTAACAAACCAGAACCGCAAACTTGTGTCGGCGTGGTCGAGGGTGTCTTTCCAAGTCGGTACCAAAAAAAAAGAGAAAAAAAAAGAAATGTTTGGGCGAGACGTTCTGAGGTCTGCACGAAAGGAACATGACAATTAAAGGACTCATGACTGAGAGAATGGGGAGACTCCACTGTCACCGGGAAACCCTGGTGTGGTTGACACCAACCAAATAGCTGTATTCTTGTAGAATATGTTTGTGTTAGGCTGTTTGTCTGTTGGTGTTGCTGCCTGTCTTTGTCGGAATGTCCAGACACTCTTGAAGAAGAGATTTAAAAACTAGGATGGCAGTCAGCAGAGCGCATAACTCCGCCGAGGCCGAACCATCCTATACAACTGTCACCTTACTGTGGCTGGTCTGTTTTTTTAAAATCTCTTTAGAGGATGTTTAAGTTACATTCTTGAAGATTTTTGAATTTTTTTGTGATATTTTGACTTGATAGGTTTAAAATTTCCAGCAGGTTTTTTTAAATGTAGAACTTTTTGCGTTAAAACAAATGAATGGAAATGCACTCAGCAGTAAATAGCGGTTTGTAGACCTGATTGTCTAGAAACACATAGAAGCGACGCCGCCATCTAAACTGATCTGGCAGCAGAGAAAAACCCTCCACTGGCAGCAGTGTGTGAAACGGACAGTGCCTTTAGTAAACAGGAATAAATCAGTGCAGATGATGAGGAACGATGCACACCTTCTCGACCCTCCAGTGATAACAACAACCACAAGAGAAGACAAAGAGGAAGACGACAGGCTGCCTGTGTGACTGCACAGATTGAACAGAGAGATCAATGATTGAAACAATAATGCAGCCCTCTGTATTCACCGTCACACTCTCGCTCTCTGCCACCATCAGGATTGTCCACACTGTCCATCTGGTTCATGCTCCATCATGAAGATGCTCTCCTCTTCCTCCCCCTTCACCGCTCCTCTTCCTCCTCCTCTTTCACTTCGACACCATCGTGTCACGATCAAGTCGCTCCCACTTAATCTATACTGTGCCTCGGCCTCTTTCCGTTTGTCTGTGTCCCCACCTCATTACACTGTCCTCGCTCTCGGATGACATCATCAGCATAGAGTACAGCTTAAAGTGAAATCAGTCAGTGGCAAATATCTACTTTACAGCTCAGTTTAGTATACGTTCAAACAGTATGCGAGATTTTTACTATTACAGTAAGCAAGCATTGTGGTAGTGATGACAACAACAACAACATGACAGACAATTCTGGTGTTTCTTCTTCTTTGGATTAGGCAGACAAAAGGTCAAAATGCCTTATAGCTGCCCTCTACTGTCTGTCTGTACATGTTTCTTAACATTTGATGACATGAAGGAGTACATACACATATATATATATATATATAATTATGAAATATCATTCTATTTCTATTATCGATTGGATATTGGAGCGGGTGGATATTTTGGGCTGATTTGCACTTGGGGTGTCGACGTTTGTCCATCTTTAGTTTTGATTAAGTTTTTATTGCATGTTATATTCCGACTTCGTCCTCAGCTCGGGTTACTGTCCCTCAACCTGTCTCTGCTGCTTCGCTCAGCATGGATAAACCACGCCCTCGGTAGGAGCACCAGACCAGAGCAGTCGAGTCATTGATTAGGACAGAGAGAGTAAACTATAAAGAAAAAGAAGGAACAGCTGGGTACCAACACTAAATCCCAGGTCCTTGTAACGGTACCCATATACATATTTTGTGTATTGATGGTAATTTAAGGGGATTTTTTTGAAAGAAGCCAGTAAAATCAAAGGGTAGACACCTGCAACTAACAAACACACCTACAAATATACACACAACACTCATTTTAACTGCAGGTAAGCCAATCAGAAGGTGAGCGTGTCTGTCTCTCATTCCCTCACTCCTTGCCTGCCTCAGCCTTCCGTTTAAATTAAGGTGGGCTGACAAACAAATTAAATCTGTCACATCCTGTTTGCATGAACCCGACAGGAAGTCAATATCTTCAGCCATGTTGGTTAGCCAACAGTTCTAATCACACTTCAGCACCATGGCAACGGAGACGAGGGTGAAGAGGTTTGACGTTGACCCGCTCTGCTTCTGGTCCTTCTAATTTAAGCAAGGCTTCTTTTTTTAAATCCAGAAATGTGAGTTTCACTCAGCAGCATTTTCATGGTTACAAATACACATACCTGGTTTGTCATAATAATGATAATAATGCAACAGATGGGACCTCAGACGTGTATATATCTTAACAAGTTCGGTACATAGTGGTATGCTAATACAAAATGCACAGAAAAAAAACACACAGCCCATCTTTGTCACGCTCACACACAGAAGGTCAAAAGTCACCATCTTCTTCTTGTCTTCAGAAGACACCCCCCCCCACACACACACACACACACCTCCCTGTGGAGACCTACCACTAATCTCAGCGACATCAGTCACAGTCGTCCGCTCCAGGCTGTGTGTGTTGCTGTGCCTTTTTTGTGTACATGTGTGTTGGTGTGAAGGTCAAAGGTCAGAGGTCAAGACACCTGCAGGGCTGAGTTTGACCTGCTGCCCTCTAAAGACACAGGTGTCACAGCAGGATCTTAATGCAGAAAATGTGCTGAAGTATAATTTTTTACAGATTTTTCTGGCAGAAGGATTTTTTTCCCCCATCACTTTCTTCTGCAGGCTGCGACTAAAAGAAGCTCCGCTGTCGGTCCATTTCTATCAAAACCTGTTATCGTTGATGTTTCTCACACAAACAACAACTTTCTCCTCATCCAAGCTGGCTTTTCCAATTTGCTCCCCTTCCTTTTTCTCCTCTTGCCCTCGGGTTAAATCCTGTTTACTCATTTGACCCCACTGGTCTGCTGTTTAAAAATGCATGAACAATAAATAAGGATGCTCTCTCTCTCTCTCTCTCTCTCTCTCTCTGTGACTCACCCTCTCCCCATTCATCACGCATCCATCCATCAGCTCATGTTGGGAAGAGCTCATCCAGGCTCTTAAAGGAAATGGAAATCCTCCACAGTGACCGAGGTGACTAACTGATATCCTCTCGGTCAACATTTACATTTCTTTAGACGCAATGTAGAAACATATCAGGAACTCCGTATCCCATGGGGCATTGGGCTGTTTAAAAGGGTCTGGATGACCCTTGAAGATGAGAGTCTTTAAGGACATAGATCCCCTGCTTATTGGAACACAGCCCAGACGGCTATGGTGGATTAGGTTCCTTGCGTTTGCCAAGTTCAGTAAAGATGAGGAGCAGACAGATATTTTCTGGCTACTACCTGTAGCCAAGGAAGTAATGTCTGCACCAGTATTAGTTAGTCTGTAAGCAGGATTACACAACAACTACTTGATGGATTTTCATGCAACTTGGTGGGAGGGTGGGGCATATTAAACTGTGGTGCGGATCTGGATAAAGGGATTTTGTTTTCTTCACTTTTTTGAAAATTGCAAGATATTGATTTTTTTAACGTTTGTCAATTTCGCAAAAAACCTCAGGAACGCTGCCAGAAGCTGGTGTCTGGTGTCATGTTTGCAGCAGGTCATAGCAACAACATGGTGCTTTATAAAGTACTAGAGACGTTTATCATGAAGGGGTTGAATCATTTTGATACTGCAGTAGTCAGTAAAAACAGCATTTTGTGTTATATTTGGGAGAAAATACCTGTAATATCTGTAGTTATCAATAACAGGAATGTGGTTGACTTCTCTGAGCCCAAACTCATCTAAGATGAATTAAAACAAAGTGGGCGACTAATGGAACATTTAAAACATCATTGTTATTACCTCCCTTAATGCTAATAATAGATGTAATAATAATATAATTAATTACATGTTGCATCAAACGGGTGAATTTAGTGCAAAGAAACTAGAAATCTCAAATGTGCTTTGAGTTTGTTTCAATGTCACATTCAGAGAAACATCTGCATCATTAAACAGACGTCTGGAAATTTAACTCTGGTCCAGTAGAAGACCAAAAAAAACCCACACCAGCAAGGACAAATGTTTTAAAACAGCAGGAGAGTCATCAATCTTTCCTCGGATCAATTTCCTAAAGGCCAGGAGATCGGGAATAAAGCCAGAATGGGGTTAATCTCTGGAAATTATATTGATATTAATAATTATATCTGAAATATCTCACGGCCGAGAAAGACGGACTGTGGCACTAATCAAAGCTGATGGGAGAGTCTGTCTTTGCATATCAGATCATTTCCTCCCTTTGATTGCTTTAAGTGGTGTATGGATTCAGTTCCTCTGCATTCACTCCAAGTAAAAGATGAAATGTATTGATGTCAGTTCGTGTTCATTGTCATTTTCCTCCGTAACTCTGAATTTTCATTATTTAGTAGATGCGCTGTTATCCAATTAAAATTGCTGTGCTGCTCATAAATTGCCATAATATTATGTGGTGTGTATGTGTGCTATCTTGAAGAGTTAAAAATAAGCATAATGAAGTAGCACAAATCTGCCTTTGTCCCCCCGAAACAAGCAATTATGTCTAATTTGTCCTTTTAAGAAGACGTGGGGAAGCCATTTGTCCTGAAACCCACACAATGAGAGAATATTCATGTCTCTGCCTCCCCCCTCCACAAACACTTAGCAGCTAATTATTGTTATTAGCATCATGGTTGAAGTCCCTCCACAAGGACATGTCAGCACACTTCGGCACACTTCTTCTCTTTTCGTCAAAGAAGCGAGAGAGAGAGAGAGAGACGGGGTGAGAAGAGGGAAGAATTGACACATAAAAATGTCCTAAGATCACCTTGAAAAGGGCCTAATCAAAATGTTCCAAGTCATTTTGTTTCACACTGTGACACTATTTCACTGCAGCGGTAATTGCCTCTCACAAAATATTGGCCTAATATATACATGAATATTGATTTAGCCATAAGCGGTGCCATTCCTATTATATGGCCTTATTTTACTATTATTTCATTCACATTGCCATTATGGACAAACATGTTTACTCCGATGACGATATCCGAACTATAAAACATGGATTACTACAGACAATGGCTTGATTCCTATTCAAGATGGACGCCATAAAGATGGGTGAAGATCAATAAGCTATCGATTAACTTACATATGATGCATGTCGACAATGTGGCTCAAAGTAATATCAGAATTAAAAGCAGAAGGAATCAACCAGCTGATGTTCACTTCAGCTTTGATTTGCTCCTCCAGGTCCAAGGCAGGAGTCAAAGAAAGGCAAACCCCTGTGGTCTTCTCCCAGTGGGACTCACTAGACTACCTCCTCAGGTGAGCATCCGTGAGGCGTGGCCTACAGTGTATGACCATAGGATGTTGCCTAGACCATAGGCTACACCTCCTCTAACTACATGTCGTATCTGCAGCAGCTACAGCTTTGGGACTACAAGAAGTGTTCTTGGTTGATGTTAGAGTACTTGTTTGTTCTCCAACAAGTACTCTCCTTGTCACAAACATCTCCACTGCCAAAAAGCTCTCATCCCAGCTCATCCCGTAACTAAGCTTTGTCATGCATCTCATCCACGTGATCAAGGTGTCTTTTAGCATTTGTGACCATTGCATGAAGCCTTTCTGCATTGTGCTGGATGAGACGCCGACACAAGGCACTAGTGGAGACGAAGACAGACTCTTGCGTTGCCTCACGTTGCCTGTGACTCGGCAAAGAGTTGCACTTGGACACAACGGCCTACAAGACACTGACTGTTGGCCTGGTTTGACAAGACCCTGAGTTCAACTGATGATTCTCGATCTTGACGTTTTCGATTTCATGGGAGCTTCCTAAAACATTTGTGGAAGCTGAAGGAGTTTTAAGTTTGAGATAAAGAACCGCTCCATGGTCAGAAACAGTGCCAGGTTCACCTTTTTTCCTAGACAAGCCTTTGTTTCTTTTGGGGGGGGGTATGTCACTTTGAGCGAGGCCTACCTGTCTTTGGAGCTCCATGACCATCAAACCTTTGGCCTTTGCTGTCGTTGATCATTTTAAAAGCCTTTGTAGCTGCTCTGGATGTCACCCAAGGGGCCACAAATAGAAGGCAACTTGGCTTTCTTTTCCAGTTGCCTTCAGTTTAAGCCCTTGGAATTACCAGGACCTGGATGAGTGAGAATCTATACAGGCATCTGGATATCACATTCTATTATCACAATGGAGTCGTTTCACATGAGAATTAGGCTGTGAATGTGTGTAATAGCTGTGTTTTATCACTTACTGGGTGGATTTTTATCTTTAAACATGAGGAGATTCCGTATATATTGAGCTCACTGTGTTCGCATCTGTCTTTCTTTGTTTTTCTACAACACGACTGATGGGTCGAACCAACCGACCGCCTGAAGACACGCTGGAGAAGCGGCAGAATAAACACCCACACTCAGACAAAATTAACTGTCTTGCTCTCGTCTCTAATGCATCTGTCATATCGGGCGTTAGCCCTTTTGATCTCCCTCACCCACTCTTCTCTGACAGCAGGCTTGCTGCTCACTGGTCCTAAATGAATTGATATTTCTTCTGGCCACTTGAATTTGTCACTTGACTTGTCTGTGTAATCTTCACTCCTCAGCGTCTGCTCGGGCGCATGTGCTTAGAAACCTTGGGAGCACACGGTCCTGTGTTTTGGATGAAAACACATGGCTAATAGAGTCGCTGACTGTCAGGCTGCCAAGTCGGGCAAAATGCCTGGAGAAGGCCTCCATGATGAACCTGTCAGAGGTGATTTCATTTTTCCTTCAAACGCAACAATGAAACGCCAGCAGAAGCATGACTAACGCAGTGGAAGAGAAATCAGGATTCACTCACTGCAGTGTTTGCATTCAGGACGAGATATGTGTTATTTTAGCTTCAATCACAGAGTGCATCTGTTACAGGTCTTTAAATCTTCTGTTCTGAATCCAGACACTGTAGATTCTCTCGATTTGTTTGTCTTGCCCTGTTCTAGCAGCATCAGCACTGAGGGTCAACTTCGAGGAAATATGATTGTAATCAATTGACAATATTCTCCATTATTATCCACACATTGTTTAAAATGCTTTGAGGAGGCATAAAGTATTATTTGGATTGTTGATTTCTTCCATTCACTCAACACACATTGTGTGTAGTTTATTCCTCTCAGCCTGTCAGAACCAAACCACCTCCCTGAGCTCGCTCAGTGACGTCCAATGATGTCATCACAGCAAAGATTTATTTGCAATTTGAAAATGTCAAACTCTCCTTAAGGTTTTAAATATGCTCTGCGTTAAAGACGGATATGGAGATGGACGGAAACCATTTGTTGTGGTTGAAACTTTTGAGTCTTCACTGCGCCCTCCTGCCGTTGCATCGATGTCGACGTAGAGGATGTGTGAAAGTATTTACGATTCGACGGTGAGACCGTTTATGGACGGACGTATCCATTCACGTACATCAGAGCATAAATGGGTCTTTAGAGAATATCGGTTCTAATCTGCATATCAGTTTGTGTTTTTTTATTTGTAGATATAACAGGTGGACCAGTAAAAGTATTAAAATATTTTCAACAATAATACGCTCCCATCTGCTTTTTCTCCCCCTATAGCTCTTGCTTCTGTCTTGATACATCTGTCTCTCTGGGTGAGTCCAGTCACTCCGTATCTCTATCAAAAGCACCTTTGAGGAATATGGCACAATAATATTCAGCATAAAATCAATGGCTTGTTTAATTTAAACAGGGAGGAAGTGAGAAGGCCGGGTAATTGCAGAGAGAGGCCCACAAATCAGCCGTCCTTGTTATCCCATTTGACGGACCATTAAACATCTGCAGGAATAAACATTATTTTTAGCTTAACTACCAGCTTCTGCAGGCCATGGAGTAGATGGGCAAATCATTATGTAGAAGAAAAGGAAGTGGTCTATAGAGGTAACAATTCTGAACGGGGAGATGTTTATTCCATCTTATTTGTCTGAAATTTGACTGGTTAGATGATGATGATGATGATGGATGAAGGCCACCTCACCATCTTCACCTGCCTGACTGAGGACATTATCCTTTCTCCATCTATCACTGTAGTGACCCCCTTTACATTTATCTCTGTTTCAGAGAACAGAGCAGATGAATGTTAGATACTCATGTAACCCCCCCCACCCCCCACCCCCACCCCGAGGTCCGCTCTTATTTTCCACTGATAACACTTTTTTTTTTTTTTTTTTTTTTTTGTTGCCCTTGATAAATGTTCCCCCGGGGTAGTTGTCAGAAATTAACTTTATCTGGTCTTTAATTACAGAACATGTGCTCTGATGCATCTCTAACGCCCCCCTAAACCGCAGCATCTCCCAGCCCCCCCTCCCCCCAACACTGTCATTTTCAAAGCTATTTTAAGGCGATGTGTGATTATCTGTGACATTGCTTGACATGTGCCTGAAGACTGTTTCTCTTTCTTCACTATCTGTGCTCTCTCCGTCTGTCTTTCCTTCTGTCTCCCTCTAATCAAAAAGCCAAACCATGCAGACAGCTCAGAGCAAATAACAAGTCACTCTCTGTGGATGTTTGAAGATGACAGAGCGACCCGAGCGACGAGGGAGGAAATACACTCTGATCGTTCCCGGTCCTGAAGCAAACACAGTATTTCAACCCATATATTATTTTCAGATTCTTCTTTTTGTCATCTTGCATGGGTGGAGGCGTGTTATTTGTAATACAACAATGGGCATGGGTTTTATTCCAAATGCTTAGATTTGTACAAGAAATCCACCAAATGTCAGGAATTTTTAATTGGGTAGAAAAAAAACAGGCTATAAATCCTTGATTTTTTGACCTAAAATACTTCTTCTTTCTTTCCTTTGTTACTTTATCACATACATATTTAAATGCAATACTGTTGTCCATCAAAAATGAACGGTTAATGAGTGATTTAATTGTATATAGTTAATTCTAATGATAGTATTTAGACCTTATCCCTCAGTCCATCCTCCCAGAGGGCTTTCCTTTGGATGAGGTAAATGGTGGCACCGTATAAAGTGATTTATTTAATGTGCTCAGCTCAGATTTGAGTGTTTGCTAAAACGATGCTCAAAGTTTATTAGTATTACAGTAACTTATATTGCAGTAACTTATATTTGGCGGTATTGGTTCTGCCCTGCCCGTCCATCCTGGAAAAGTGGAGGAGAGCAGCTGCAGAGAGCCATTTAGAACAGAACCAGCAAAAGGAGGACCTGGGGTGGAGGTGGTTTGCCAAACGGCTTGCAGAGGAAGCAGAAAGGGTAGGCAGGCTATAGCAGCTTAAATAACGCGCCCTGCATGAAATTTACCAATTGGATGCGTAGAAGGGAAGCAGCTGAGCGATCAGCTGATTGTGGGCTGGTCTACAGATTAGCTGCTCACAGCCGATGTAGCTGAGATGACACGATGCCGTGTGAATGCAGAACTTGTGGCATTACTGTTTAAGTGCTTCTCCTCCCATGGTGCTCTTATCTCCATGATGAACAGGTGGTTCTGCAAAGTCGACCACAAGATCGCATCTGTCCTAAGATTAGTTTTCTGGTGGACAGGAGAGCTTCTGGTCTAGGTCAACCTGCATTTTCCAGTCCTGGACTATGTTCAGTAGCTTTGATTCCCTTTTTGCAGATGGATTCATTGGGAATTGTCCTGCAGGTCTGAAGTCAGTGGAGGAATGGCATCGGTGGAGGGATGGCAACGGTGGAGGTTCCCCTTCCTTTCAGGATCTTAATAAAAGAAATTCAACCTCTTTTCTGTTTCCTACACATTCTAATATAATGATCCCCTCTGTTCTTCAGGAAAACCTAATATAATGACACAGATAGAAGTCAAGTCTCTAAGTGACAACTGGCACAAAAAACGTCATTTATATTAAAGCAGGTTTCAATGGCAAGCTGTGAGACAGATGGAATTACCCATCTCCCTTCCCTCAGAACGTTCCCCATGTATCATCGCCACAACAAATACCACATAATTACATAATTAATCAGATCATGTATGTTTCCCTTCCCTCCATTTTTTTGTTCCTTTGTACTAGAGTCAAATGCATGTAATCACTTGTTCTGTAATGTAATCTGATCAGGGCCGTGTAATTCTTCATTTTCCAACATCTCCCCGGAGCAACGGATCTGAGAGCGAGATGAATGTGTCCCTCATCTCCCCCGTCTCTCTGCTTTCCTTTCTCTAATCGCGGCCTCCTCAGTGTGGCAAAAACCCCTGCGTCTCCTCTCCTGCTCACTCATCTCTCCATCCATCCATCCACCCATCCATCCGTGCTCCTCCCCCCCCCCCCCAACCCCCAGCCTGTTTCTTCTTCTCCTCATCCTCCTCTCCTCTCTCTCCTCCCTCCCTCCAGTAGCGACACCAACCATCAGGTCCCATCTATCTGTGTGTACGTCAGCAATTAGAATTAGAGCGGCGTGGCGGCCAAATGCCAGCCATGTCCCCGAGCTACACACACACTCAAAGGCTATGCCCTGACAAAACAGCGAGGGAACAAATCACACCATAATTTATAATCTCGCCGCGCTAAAATCTCATTATATTACAGACATATGGATTTGGCGGCATGCACGGCTGGGGAGCCGGTGCTATAAATTCCACCAATCGTAAATTATTAAAGGAAAGATAGAAATGACCGTCGCCTGTCCAGATTAGCTGTAAATCACACTCAAACATGGTTTGTTTAAGGAATTAAGTCCCACGCGGTGTAAAGGACCTAACAGGGTATTACTTTAGTCATTGGGTGGTAGGGAGGGTCAAGTTTGTACTTCCTTAAAATATCCAAGGATTATGGGTTCAAGCCATAAAACAGACACGTTTTCTTTATCTGTATTTACTTCAGCCTGATAAATAAAACCCTTTTTCCCCTCCCAGTTCTCATGTTTTACCTTTTAAAGAACTACCGACGACCAACTAGACACACAAACAGAGCAGCTGGTCACACCCTCCACTCGCCTCAGTCCAGCCCTCCGACTTTTTAAAAAGTTAAGGATCCACGGTGCCGAGCAGAGGTGAAATCAGGCTGCGAGAGGGCAGGCCTGTCTCTCTGCTGTCACCTCTGCTTTTCATTATCGCGCTGTCGTTTATGTCGGGGGGTTTCATAACACAGGGTCGTGACTCTGAAGAAATCTGCTGGAGAAACCGAACAAGACCTGATGTTAACCTGGTTCTGTTATGTCATCGGAGAGGGGAGTTCTGGGTGGCTTTTCAGACCCTCCTTCCATATCGGGAACATAAAAATACTTTAAGAAGAAGCTTTATTTGTCAGATACAATTATACAGTATACACCGGTACAATGTAGCGGAAGTGGTTCTCTGCATTTGACCCATCCCTGAGGAGCAGTGGGCTGCCATTACGGCATGTAGACTGGGGGAACTGGGGATCGAACCGACCTTCTGTAATGTGGACGACTGCTCTTACCCCCTAAGCCAACATAGTTCCTTGCTGGATCACATGGTGTTTTGGTCAGGCAAGGAAGATAATCCTTATATAATATTTATATAATATGTGTTTTCACCTTGTCCGTTTGTTTGTTTTTTTGCTTGTCAGCAAGATTATTAAAAAACCACCAGACAGATTCTCACAAAACTTGGTCGAAGGATCGGTTGGTTTGGTATGGATTTGGTTAAAGGGATGCATCCAGGATTTTTTTTCTGCTTTATTTAACATTTGGATGTTTTTCTTTGACAATTTCTCTAATAACGCAAAAATCTACTCAACCAATTTCCACAAAACTTTGTGGAAACTGGTTAGCATGGGCCAGGCTATCCAAACGGATGGGGACGATTGTTCAGCCATGGCATTTGCACCCCCACCACTTAGCTGGACTGTTCTCATTTAAATGAATGAGAGGGGTGTAATTTTTTTCATACAGGATTTAAGTCAGGATAATCCTGAACACATAAAGCAGCCCTAATGAAAACTGTTCATAGTGAGGTGAAAACAGCCTCCTTATCTGATTCTGAAAAGTGTTAATGCTATTGAAGTAAATATTTTAGCACAAAAAAACATCCTATTCTCCTCCATCAGTGTGTTGGTGTGCAGGAAAAGACAGACAGCTAAAAGCTAAGGCAAATCAAATCCAAACCATGTGCATACGTACATAATTTTATTTTCTATTTTTGTAATTTGGTTGAATCTGTGCATTAAATTTTCCATAATTCTTCCGCGCCTTTAAAGGAGCAGTTCACCCAGCTTTGAAGCTAAGCATGTAAAAATCATGTTTTGGAATCTTCCAGACTCTTGGATTATGCTGCACAAACTGAATGGAGGCATTTTATGGTTGTTTTTTTTAAACATTTTTAAAACAAGTCCCCATCTTCTTCAGTTCTTTAGGAGAATGCTGCAACGCTGTACTACTGTGAAGCTGCAGAAAAGTTTTGCGGACTAAGAAACTTCACCTGACTTTCCACCTGCATGGGGGGTGAGTAAATAATGACTGACTTTTCACTTTTGAGTGGACTGTTCCTTTAAGCATACTGTTGTATCCCTTCCTCCACTTGCTACATCTGCAAAGGGCAAGTCTTGCCTCGATATAGTGGGGGATAGTAGCTGAGCCTCAGCAGTAAAACAGGTGCTATCAAAGTGCTTCCCAGTCAACAAACACAGAGGCAGCATTTAAAAGCATCAGAGGGCTGGACTAAAGGACGGCATTAGACTTTGAATGGAGAGGGATCTAATACATGGATGGTCCTCTTCCTCAGTCGGCCCATTGACTCCACACTGAGCCTATTAGCAAGACAACACACCACTAATGGCACTGCTACTGCTCCTCATGTGTATGGAGACCACCCAGCACACACACAACCCTCCTCACTTTTCCCACGCTGCTGCTACCTAAAATGTTGGTGTATCACAATTTAAAGTTCTTTTAGAGAGTTGTATGATGAACAGGATAAATTATCAGCTTAAATCTGAAGACTGTTGTGTTTAATAAGTCGTCTAATATTCAGGACCTCAAAGCTTTCATTTCTGATTGGTGCAAGTTTTGTATGTGAGATTAATGTAGAGCTAAAACCAATAATTATGTTCATTATTGATTAATCTGAACATTATTTTCATGATTCATTTATAAAATGTCAATAAATTGTCATCAAAATTTCCCAGAGCCCATCAAATTGTTTCTTTTGTCCAACCTGAACCCAAAAAGCCCCAAAACTCCTCAGGTGCTATCATCCAGTAAATCATCATCATCATCGTCATCATCATTAAAGCTTGTTTAAATAGAGGAGACACATCTAGAACAAGCTCTCTTCTTCAAGGTTGCTCTGACTACAGTACATGTACAACTATGCATTTTTAAATAAGTGGTCAGTCAATTAAAAAATATAATTGAGTATATTAATTGTAACTTTATATACAGTATATTCATCAGAGGATACAGCCTGTCATATTCAGCTGAAGTTAACATGGTTAAGTTGTGCTTCTGCTGTGCTAGCGATGCCTTCAGTGGGTTGAGTTGAGTTGGATTCCAAAACGCCGTTACATCCTGTACGAGTGAGTGGGATCAAACTTGGTGATTTGATTAATTTGCATAGAGAGTCTGATCTGGATCCAAGTAATATTCCAGATCTTGTGATCCAGGATGTTTACATGTATAAGGCTCAAGCAAAATTCACTACTGTGAGATAACAAATAATAATGTTGTATACGTGAACTAAGATCGGATTGGAAATGAGTGAAATATAATTTTTTTAATGATACCAATGTGATTCTAAATTCTGGGACAGGTTTTCATGGTGAACGAGTCACATTATGAGGGTCAAACTATCATAGGATGCAATGAGGAAAACTTAATGAGGAAACTGAGCTGCCTGTAGGTGGAGGTTTGTGCTCTGACTTCTGTTTTATTTATTCTTTTTGCCCTTTCATTACCAAACCATGACAATGTGCCTCCACTCAGTTTCTTATTGAGACACAACAGAAGACTAAAGTTAGTCTAAAGCAGTAGTTTTCCTTGAGGGTGTTTCCCAGAAAATAAGGAATATTTTTCACTCTAATTCCACCATAAATGTCAGAATGTATGTGGTCATGTGTTTCATATCAGATGAGGGACCCTGAGGTGAGATTTTTACCAGATTCGGGTCTAATCTGTTAGGTTTTAGGGGTCCTGGACATGAAAAAGTTGGTCAGTTCCACACGTGACCAGCAGGGGGTGTAGTGGAGAGGAAGACAGGGAACAAGAGGCTTCTCTTCCTCCTGTCTGACACTCTGACCTCATCACTCACACGTAAGCCTTATTCTGTCCCATCTTTAATTAGATAATAATGTAACATCCCAAATCATATTTTAGTGGCTGTAGCGCCACTTTACCAAACTGTTGAAATTAGATCAAAAATGATTTCTTTGAAGGTGTAGAAAAGAGGAAATGGATAAACGTGGAATAAAATAAAATAAAAAAGCACATGCCAGAGGTGATTCCTTTACGAACTGATCCAGGAGTCTGGATCAGTTCGGGCTTCTGGACTTCTCTTCATTTCTGCGGCCGTGCAGCGAACTTCCCCCCCTGTCACTAACTTCAGTCTCTAGTGCGCACTTTAGAGTGTCTGTCAGTCCACCTCTTTTTGTTAGGACTTCATTGGATGTATGGTGAGCAGTCTCTCTAACGGGTGAAAGAGACAGGGGGGGGGGGGGGGGGGGGGGTGAGGAAGAGAGAGCAGGGGGGGATAATTCATTCACTTTGCGCACAAAGCGCAGTGGAAATCACCCAAGGGAACGACACAGCAGACAGGGGGACGAGGTATAGGAAGGATGGAAACCACGCGCACAATAAATTTAAAATCTTTAATTGTCTTTTTTTGTGGAACCGTAGAAGAAGAACGCCAAACATTGTCACTATTGGTTGTCTTCTGTTAGGAGAGGGAGTTCTGCTGATTCTGTGGGGCCATAAAGAAACGGACTGTCCTGTCTGGGATGTCCAGAGGAAGAACATTCTAACAGCTAAGAAGTCACGATTATGAAATAAAAGTATTTCACCGAGAAAAGCCACAGATTGTCTGTCAGTCATTGAGCGACCCGAGCGCTGCGCGGCAGCACTGCACCTCTGTGCGCTCTGGACACCCCTCCCTCCCCCATCCTCAGCCTCTGGCAGCCCAGCTCCAGCCTCACACAAGTCGCTGCTGAGCACCCCCACCTCCCCCCTCCAATCCCCTCACACCACTGCCTGCCACCGTCTCTGTGCGCTCCCTCACCGGCTTCACTCCTCTTTCCTCTCACCGTGCCTCTCGGTGTTTCAGCGGAGGTGTGCCGCACGCGCGATTGCGCCATCGATACCCACTTTACACTGGTGGAAAGTCAGCCTCTCTCTCCCACTCCCTCGCTCTCCGTCCTCCTCTCAGGCTGCGCTTTGGTAACCTAACAGGGAGGTGTTAACTACTTCCACCGAAGCGCCTCCCGTTATCTCCGGTGCTGCTGCTGCTGCGCCAGAAGGGACAGTGCTACCGGCGTTCCCAGTCCGCGCGAAAAGTTTTCCGTTTGTTGTGAGGATAAAAAAAATAGAAGAAGAAGAAGCCGAGGAAGTCGTCTGAAGGAGAGGCGGATTCTGCCACGGCGAGGTGAGTAACTGTCTTTTTGTTGTTGTTGTTGTTGTTGTTGGGTTTGAACCTCATACAGTTTGTGTCTCCACGTCTTTTTCGCGTTGCGCCGCTTCTCTCAATGCTGGATGCGAATTTCAGATAGTTTAAAAAACTTTTCGGCGCTTTGGTTTGTTTTTGTTTTTTTCTACCCGTAAATATCTATTTACATAGAGAGAGAGAGAAAAAGTCACGGCACGGTCTGTCCCCGTTTGGACTTTTACGCATGTTCGCACGGATGCGTTTAAATCTGTTGGTGTCTATCTGCGTGAGTGCACGCGCAAGAAAGTGGCTTCTTGAAAACACTTGTTTTGGTGTAGTGCGTGTGTCATCACGCACAGGCTACATTAGCATCGGCACAACTGGACGGTTTGCACAACTTATATTTGTCATTTTGAGCCAGGCTGCTTCTGTCCTTTCAGAACCAGACTTTGGATCATTCTCTTATTCCCAAAATAGCCCAGTGAAATAATTAAAAATACTAATGATAACTTTAACAGATATTTTCCCCATAATTACCCGGTTGATCCTAATTAAGGAGGCCTGGAATCTGTGTAAAACTAGAGTTTTAATAGCTCACTGATTCTCTCCATCGCTGGTTTCTGTGGAAGTTAAATGTTGCTTTTGAACACTAAAGCGCTCATTACGACGAGGGCACGCGGCTCAAGCTGCCGCATATAAAGCCTCTGATGATTTTAATGAAACACAAGCACAGATAAAGATTTATGAACCACAACTGCGCCGCAATAATGGGATTATTAATCACTAATTAGCCTTTTAATGGCTGATTTTTCATTTTTATTCAACATAATGTGATCGAATCAGTTTAAATAAAAGCAAATATCATGAAAAAGAAATAAATAGGAAGTAAAGTAAAAAAAAAGTAGGTGTTTTACCATAGCTTAAATATCCTCCTGTAAGACTGTGTGAAGACGCGCAACAAATATCTCTCAAAGAGAAACAACTCAAAAAGATGTTGACTGGCTTTACGCGTGTGCACGTGTCCACACACGCGCGCACACACACACATACAGGCTTGCACACAGTTGGGAAACACCTGTTAACTAGGGAGCCACCGTAATTTACATCCTCCCCCTAAATAAGCAGAGGAAGCCCCGGGGGCCTTCCAGCTCCATGGCCGAGAACAGTGAGCCAAAAGCGGCTTCTCCCGAGCGACGTCCCGCTGATGCTGCGCCGGTTTTACCAAATACAGAATTCATTTTATTCGCTGCCATTTACTTTTTTCGGTATATTACCGCGTCTCACAGGGAAGAAAGGATTATTGCTTCTAACAGAACTTTATTTTTTGACATTTTCGGCCAAACAACTCCATCACATTTTTTAAATATTATTTCTATTTTTAGTTTTCTTGCTCCTCATATAAATTCATGTATTTTTAATGTTTAATTTAATACGTTTTTATTCAAATATACGGACGCAAATAAAATAAAGAAAGGTTGACTTTCATTTATTTCGGTGTCTCTGGACTCACAACTTTTAGTTTCGACACATTTTATTTGTTCATTCCTTTATTTGTTCTCCTGAATTCCTCGCTTTGTTTCGCCGATTTTTAAAACAAGAAAGACCTCGTGAAGCAAACAAGTGAACGCTACGCGCCGCACAAACCCGCAAAGAAGATCGGGGAATAATAAAAATTAGTATGCGGAAAAAAAAGCAGCAGAGCTGAATTTCCTCAGCGCCAGCAATAAACAGCGCGTAAAAACTGGAGCGGCTGTGCGCCCGAGGCGGGTCATTGAACTCACCGCAGTGTGAGGAAGGAACCCTGAAAATTAAGAAAATCCAGCTGCTAACATGATGAATCCCTTCAGATTGATTCCATTGATTGGCTGATCAAACTTCAAACGAGGCTTTTTTATTCTCCGACCTTTATTAATTAATATCGATCATTTTAGATTCTGTTCAGATGTTTTATTATATTTCTTATCAACACAGTTTACTGATGAAGAAAAGTGAAACTATGGGATCCATCATTACACAGCAGATTCCTCCATAAATCAGCCTGTAGAAAACAGGAAATTGATTAGTTTTAATGAGTAAATCTGAGGATTAATGTTTAATTAATGTATTATTTTCAGGTTTTATAAAACACCTCATCGTGTTTTCACAGCGATTGATTTCAGTTGCATTCTTTATAAAAACGCATTTCAACCATCATGTAAAGAAACCGGTTAAAGCTCTGATTTTTAATTAAGCATAATTAATTATTTTCTCCTTATACCCATGATTTAATTTGTTTGGAGTGATGCGCCATCCTGTCTCTCTCTGGATCATTTCATGCTGTCAGACCTCAGTGATTTATTTACAGGCCTCCGCTCTTTAACTTACTTCACGTCCACATTTACAACCTGATATTTTTATCATTGATAAGTCAGATTTTGATCGTAGCCTAACTTTTGGATGTGTTGGTTTAAAAAAAAAGATTTGATATTCTTATGAAGAATATTAAAAAAATAACCAGTACTGATGCTTATTTTCATCCTGAAATATGAAATTATTTATGAGCAACATGAGGAATTCTGCAGATCTAACCAAATATAATAACTTCGATTTTTAATCTCAAGTCTTAGAATATCTATGTATTCATTTAGGCCTCATGTTCTCCATCCTCCCCAAAGGAATATAGGCGCAAAAAGGAGGAAAAAGAAAGTGTCGAGGTTGGAGAAAAAGAAGGAAAAGATGATTTATTTGTCACCCTTTTCCAACCCCCCCCACACACACACACAGACACACACGCACACGCTCCACTGTCTCTAAGCAGTCAGCTGTTATTGCTCGTCATTGATCTCTTCTCCTGCCCTTCCTTTGCGCAGCGAGAACTAAAATTAATGTCCATTTCACACATCTGCAGATCGATGCAGGGAACGTTAGTTTAATTTGAGTACGACACAAAAAAAACAAAAAACAATCCCAGTTGCTTAATTATCTGGAAACCAGTTCAACCAGTAGATGCTTTTATGAGAAACTGACCAGCAGAAGTGATATTTATGATATTTATTCCTCTAAATGTTGCCGAGCAGAGGAATCAACAGATGAAAATGTTCAGCAGAGACATGTTTCACCTCCTAAATATTTTTTCTCAGTCCGAAAACCCACGTGCGTTCAGGCCTTCATCTAGAAAACTTCCTATTCAGGAATGCGTCAGGACGCGCGCCCCCTCCTCCCCTCCTCCATAACATGACACTGATAGTAAATTAACCGCGGATCGCTCGACTAGTTTGATGACCCCCCTCGGTCTATTAAATCCTATCAATATGCACTAATTCCTCATTCTTTATTAAATGCAAAAGCAACTCCTTCGCCCTCCTCCTCCCAGTCCTCCTCCTCCTCCTCCTCCCCCCCTCCTCTGCGTGTTTTGTATTATTTTGTTGCGCTAATAAACACCAGGAGCGGGAGAGCTCATTCGACATGCAGACGGTTAATTGAAATAAACGCGTCGCCGGGAAATAAGTACTTGAACACGCAGAGGAGACGAGAGAGGGCCCGCGCGCTCTGCATCTTAAAACTTGGCGTCATTGTTGTCTCGTTATCGCTCTTATAATCGCCATAATTAAGCGCGAGGAGCCGTAATGGATGGATATTCTAGTCTTATCAACACCAACCAAATGTCTTCTTTTTTTTTTTTTTGTTTCGTTGGAAAGTTTAGATTGAACATTTTTCACACACTGCTTCTTTCTGGTCTCATATTTAAAGTGAATCTGCTCATTTTATTTGTGTGTGTTTTAAGGGGAAATTTACATTTTAATGTGTTTTTTTAAAATTTATTATTCAATAAAAGTAATTTAAATGTTTTATTGTCCACATTTTACGGGCTATAGAAGCAAGAGAAGCCTAGAAAGTGAATGCAAAATGCAAATTAAATATATATATATATGTATATTTGATATGAATGTGACGCTTATTTCAAACAAAGAATTCCACACATCGTCTCCCTTCAAATGCAGACCCGGCGATTCCTTTTTATCGATGACAGGAAAGGGGAGTAGCTCACGTCCAGTCATTTTCTATTGGAAGGAAATCACTCCATGCAGAGGATGCAGTGTTTAATGGTTTGATTGCATTGGAGAAGGCAGCCACTGGTAATGCCGTTACTGGGGAAATATCGCTATCGGCAACAGGAGAAAGTCAAAGAATTAGCCTAATGGGGGAGTTGTGTCGGATGTCAGATACTTTCTATCCTCCAAATTGCTCCGTGTCTCTCCTTTGGCCTCCCCACACCACATCACATCTTTCTCAAGTCCCCCCCTCTCCTCCCCCCATTCGTCAATTACACAGAGAGCAGTATCACAGTCTTGGAAAATCAGCTATTATTCACCCCTCCCCAGAAGACACTGGTGGTGCATTTGCATCCATCGATTGCAGTATTGGATGTGCCCACTTATCATTTTTCTCTGGCATCCAGGATACAGGCGGCCTCATCTGAGCAGCGGATGCAGAAATACCTGCAGGGATGCACACCTTTCCTCCTCCGCGTGTCCACTTTCATGTTCACATGATAAGCCAGGCAGGTTTTTCATCCAGGACTCCTCCTCAGACGTTTCCCCCATTGTTCTGGTCATTATTATTAACTCCACAACATCGGACTATAACAGCAGACTGAGTGAAAGCAGCACCAGTTTTTTTTTCTTCTCCTTGTTAAACTTGAACTAAGTGGCTTCCACTTGCATGCAGTGCAAACCGGCCAGCCAGCTGCCTGTCTGTCTGCCTGCCAGCCCAGCGAGATGAGTGGCTGCTGTTGCGTCCGCCGACACGCCACAGCAATCAGGAGTCATAGCAGGGCGGCCGGAGCCACGCTCACGCCGTCAGTCACAGGACAGACGATGAGCTCTGTCACCTGTCGGTCTGCAGACACTCTGATGTCATCTTCCAGGCTCAGGACGTTTTACGACTTCAACAGAAACTGATAAATGTGATGCATGAGAGCTGATTTTGTTTCTGGTGTCCTTTTAAGCTCCACGCTCAGCTCAGCTCAGCTTCCATTGCAACAGAAATCACATGAAAATGGTGGATTTGGACAAAAAAAAAGCCGTCCACTGTTTCTCTTTTAATCAGACATGCTGAACCCGACAGCATGGCTAAAACACGTCAAAGAAAAAAATACATGGAGCAATGGAATGATGTGCTTGTCTGCACCAGGTATTAGTTGGTCCCGCTGAACTGGGCCTCATTGTGCCACCATGCATGCTTGATTTGTGGTAGAGAGGAACTTTATTCTCCTCTTTTAGTTCTGTTTACACCTGCGTCCGTTGATTTGTTTGTTTGTCAACAGGATTACACAAAAAAATTGCCAGATGGATTTTCACTAAACTTGTAGAAGGATGTTGCACGGGGCAGGATGGAACCAACATTTGGTGCAGATCCAGGAATCTTTATAACTTTTCTAAACATTTTGAGCATTTTCAACATTTCCCCTTGATGCAAAAAGGACTTGTCTGATGTCTGTGAATTTTTTGTGTTGCGGTGGGACGTGGCCTCAGAAAGGTACATCGACTGCCAAGCAGCTGAATAGATGTCCAACAAAAAAAATGAGATGTTGAGATTTACCAATGATGCGTAAATAGACTTCAGGGATGGTAATCTATGAGAAATGGAATGGTCTGCTTTTTCCATTTAACCTCTCTACCAGGAATGAGTCGGCCCTGCTGAAGGGGCCTCTGTGCAGCCATCAGTGTTTGATTTGAACTATGTGTCTGATTTTTTTCCTGTGTTCCTTCTTGTTGTATTTTGGACTCCTTAAATCAGATCATCTGCTTCTGACAGCAGCCAAATACGAGTCAGGCATCAAACAAAAGGACAAAGATGTAAAAAGGAACATTTCTTTCATGAAGTTTTTAGAAATTTGATCAAATAAAGCCTAAAAAAACTAAGAAAAGATGCTACAAAAGTCACACAAGGAGTTTAGATGGACTGAAATATATTTAAACATAAACCGAACAAAATATTTTTTTTTTTACAAAAGCTAGAATTCTATATAAACACATTAGCTTTTTAAAAAAAATGACTAAACCCTAAGTCCCTCCTCTTCAGTCTCAGAATCTTCCTCTTCCTGTGAGGTGCAGTTTAAAGGCCATCTTTCCCAGACTTCAGGCCTTTTTTCCTGAAGAGCTCGGCAGACTAAAACTGGTACTTGCAACATTATTAACAACGTGTGCTCGGAAATTTAAAAACAAAATGTGAGAGAAATTGTAAAAAAAAGTTGGTAAAATGTGAGCAAAAGACTGCGAGAGACGAGTGTAAAATGTGAACACAAAGAAACACTAACAATGGTGTGCAGAAGTTGATCTGGCCACCACATATGTCAAATATATATATATATATATATATATATATATATTGAAAAGATGTGATTTATCAACGATCCATAAATTTAGAGATGCTGTGTTTTACACCCTGAGCCTGGTCTGCACCAGGAATTAGTCAGCCCCGCTGATCAGGGCCTCGTTGGAGCCTCCTCCCGTAGAAATCCCTGCCAGAGGTCAGGGAAATGATTCCAGAACGATTCCGTCTGCTGGCCTCGACTCCGTCTCCAAAATCACAGAGGCTTACTCGGGACGTAAATCCTCCTGCTATTTTTTTTTTCCACAGAGAGAGTTTTGGAAAGAAACATCACAAAAATCAAATCAGTCAAAGAATTCTGCGTTCTTTAAAACAGAACCGTCTCCAGTCGACTGCTGCACAAAGCTCAGACGTTCACTCACACAATCCGATCCAATCCTTATTGATTCTGTTGAATATTGTGTCATTATCCACCTCGAGATGATGTCTGCGTATTATTACGTCTGTTAACTGCGGCAGCTGCTGACTGAAGCCACTAACCTGATTACAGATTTCATATCAGGGCCCGGTGAAAGACGGAGGAAGAGAAACGTGAGATTTTGAAAGACGGTTTTGCAGAAAAGAAAAGAAAGACGGGGACGAATAACACAGAGGAGATGGATGAGTGTGATTCTTATTCACAAGGACATTTGAGCTTTGCCTCATGGCCAGACATGAATGAGTAGATTTCAATAGTATCGACTGTTGCTTCGGACATCAGCGCACACACACACACACACACACACACACACACACACACACACACACACACACACACACACACACACACACACACACACACACACACACACAAACACCTGCTGACGCGCCGCAGTCCGTCTGGAATACAGAATGTGCAGCTCAGCTTTTGCTTTTTATGCTGAAAACACACAAAGATCTAATATCTGACAGGAGGATTTACACTGCAGTGTTTTCTCTGTCTGTCTTTACAATTTAATTTAATCTGAAGGGTTTGGAAAATACATTTATTTAGCATTTTAGAAGGTAAACAAATGCAGGGAAATAAAACAGGTATTTTATTTCTACTGATGTTTGTGTTTCATTGAATTTGAATGAAGAGTCTGTCCTTCATAGAGGAAGTCACGACAAGGCTTTATTTTAAGGTAGCTTAGCATTAGTTGCATGCTTTTCATGGTGTTACACCCATGAAAACGGCTGCTGCAAATATTAAAAAATCATTTGAAAATATGACAATATATGTGTTTAATCCTGCTGACAAACAAACAACCAGCTAACGGACATGAGGGTGAAACAAATCCTCTTTGGCGAAGGTAAAAAAAATAAATAAAAAAAAAGTTGCCAGATCAAACACCACGTGATCCAGGAAGTCACTGTGTCGACCAATCAGGAGCAGGATGGAGTGTTAGTAGTTTCATGCTTCATCTGAAGACGAAAAAACAGTCACATAAAATCTGGATGTCTCTGTTAGTTTATGGATTATTTCCTAACAAATTTGGGAAATATTAATGTTAAGAGAAGCTATATTGAAAAATCCTGGATCCGCTCCCGTCGCCAGATCTGCACCAAAATGTAATAGCGTCTTTGCTAACCCGATCCCCATCCTTTCACCAAGTTTCATGGGAATCCATCCAGCAGGTTTTTGTGTCATCCTGCTAACAAACAAACAAACAAATGGACAAGGTGAGAAAATGACCTCATAGGATTAGGATACAGGAAATAGGATTTATTTTCCACTGATATTCATTGAAAATACCAAAACATGGCACCTGTATGAGTGTGTATAGTGTTTTATTCCTTAAACTGTCTCTACATGACCTCCTAGTGTGTGTGTGTGTGTGTGTGTGTGTGTGTGTGTGTGTGTGTGTGTGTGTGTGTGTGTGTGTGTGTGTGTGTGTGTGTGTGTGTGTGTGTGTGTGTGTGTTGTTGTGTGTGTTGTTGTGTGTCTTGAGTGGCACTTAAGCAATAAATACACACACGACACAACATGCACACACACACTGAGACAGGTGTCAGGTCTCTATTAGAGGAAATAACATCAGCTGTGGACGAGAACGTTATTACTATTGACTATTATTATTATTATGATGTTTTATTGTTGTACCTTTTTACTTTGTAAAGCACTTTGGTCAACCTGTGTTTTTATATATAAATAAAGTTTGATTTGACTAGATATTGGTCACAGATATTTGTGTTTTTTTCTTCTTCTCTCTCTAAAACCTGTGAGACAGCTGATCTCTGTCACCGGTTAGCTGGATCTGATTTTCCCTTCCACCCCTCCGGTCCTGACCGCTCCTCTCTTTCCTCCCATCCTCCATCTGAAACAGGGAGGTTGCTGAAACATTCTTGTTCTTGCATAAAACCCTTATGTGGAAGCGTCCCTCTCATCATCAGAGGTCTAAAGTGATTTTCTCCATCCGTAATCCCGCCGTCAAAATGCCTCCAGCCTCTGGATCCTCGTTTCTGATCCCTCTCTTCTGTCATTTGGAGAACAATAATGATGTTTATTTCATGATTATTTTATTCTAGGATCTGTGACTGCTCCCATCTCTTCGGTGCTCGTATATCCTGAGTGAAATCCCCCCCTCAGGATGATGTTAGAGCACATTGTTGTTGACACCGTAATTTGGCCGACCGGTATAACGTTGTCATTTAAAGCCCTCCTGGCTGTTTGTGTATTTAATATCGCGCTGACAGCTGTATCATTCCTGCACACTGTAATCAAATGATGACAGCCTGGTAAATGTTCCCCTGTGACATTTTCTATTATAAAATGCATATGGCTGCTGTCAGACAATGTGTGGCTGGCATCTCTCTGTGCTAAATGGGATTGTGAGTGGCACCGGTCCACATTATGCATGTGTGCGTTCCATGTAATTACACCTGTGTGTTGATGATATGCATAGGTGTGTGTCAGGTGGAGTTATGATTGTTGTTTTAGAGGTGAGGCGACTTTAGGCGGCTGTAGAATTTATTGTACTAGAAGCTGTATTTTTAATGTGTGACGGATGAAGGGCTCCTCGGTGTTCCTTTAAAGAGGCCTCAGGCCTACACATGTGTCCTTATCTCCTCTCCTCTCCTCATTTCCTAACCTTTCCTCTCCTCTTGCATCTCCTCCTCTCCGCCTCTTATTTCCTTTGTTCTCCTCTTTTCTTCCCTCTTGTTTTCCTCACCTTTCCCCCCCTTATTTTGTCTCTCCCCCTTTCTTTTCTCTTCTTCTGCCATCTCCTTGTTTCCTAACATCTCTCCTCTCCTCTTGTATATTTTCCTTTACGTTTCCTCATCTCTTATCTCCTCTTGTTTCGACATCTCTCCCCCTCTTTTTCCCCTCTCTTTTTCTTTCTTACCTTCTCCTCTTCCTTCTTGTTTCCTCACCTCACCTCCTTTCTTTGTCTCATCTCCTCCCCTCTTTTTCCCCTCTCTTTTTCTTTCTTACCTTCTCCTCTTCCTTCTTGTTTCCTCACCTCACCTCCTTTCTTTGTCTCATCTCCTCCCCTCTTTTTCCCCTCTCTTTTCCTTTCTCACCCTCTCCTTTTCCTTCTTATTTCCTCACCTCTCCTTCTCGGTTTGTCTCGCCTCCTCTTTTCTTTTCTCCTCTCTTCTGCTCTTTGCTTTCTAAACCTCTCATTTCCTCTCCTCTCCCATTGAGGCCTGTGAGGGAATATCCAGTGTCCTCTTATTGGATTGGCTGCTTCATGTTGGCGGCCCTTCACTCGCCGCCCCTCGGCCTGCTGGGTAATGATAATAAAATTGAAATATCCCGGTACTTATCAGTGTATTACCTCGCTATCAACACCTCGGACACACTCCTGCTTTAGAGGTTATCCAGGAGAAAGTATGATCTGATATAGAGCGCGAACAGAGGGAGGACAGGAAGAGAGGGAGAGGAGGAGGAGGAGGAGAGGGAGTAAACTAATAAGGAAGGAAGAAAGACAGGAGTTTGGTCGTGGTTGCTATTTCCAGGCAGGGAAGAGAGGGTGAGAAGAGGAGGAGGAGGAGGAGGAGGAGGAGGAGGAGGAGGAGGAGGAAGAGAGGCGTGTAATGTGACTCTGTGGCATCTGTCCAGATCAGAGGTGTGTTAGTTCTCCACACTAGTCTACTGTACATTTGTGGTAATGTAAAACATCTCACATCTCTGTCCATGTGTGTGTGTGTCTCTGTGTGTGTGTGTGTGTGTGTGTGTGTGTGGGAGGCGGGATCAGGTTTGGGAATTGATTTGAATGAGTGTTGTGGACAGCTGATAGCTATAAAAGATTTTCTCCTTTCATTTCCCAGGGAGTTTCTCTTTTGATGTTGGCGAGTCGTCCTGGACGCCACTTGATACTGTGTGAGTTTGGTTTTGATGTGTGTGTCTGATGTGTGTGTCTGATGTGTGTGTCTGATGTGTGTGTGTGCGCTCGGGCTGCGTATTGGCCAGAATCTAAGACATGATACGTGTCACGATGCTGGAGCTGCACACATATTTGTTACCAGCGTGCTGGAAGGCATATGGCAGCGAAGAACTCATCAGGTTCTCTAGTGGATCCGGATTAAAGGAGACGGATCGCTGAAATAGTTTTCAATATTTTTATCAGTTATTCATGAACTACTTGACAGATTTACATGAAATACGGTGGAAGAGTGGGGAAAGTGCCAAAAATGGAACAATTTAATTTTTGAGTAGATCCAAATATTGTAGAACAACCTGTTTAAAAAAAACATCATTTGCAATACAACCTGTTATTGCTATTTATTTATTTATTTACTCAGTTCAAACATCATAATTATTCTTAGTGTTGCTTTTCTTTTTTTATTGGTGTTTTTAACCTTGTTCTTACGTTTTCATATGTTTCAACTTAATGTTGTTGTTTAGTTTATGCGATGCTGTAGACCTGAGAAGCACTGAACAAAATTTTGTTGTATTACAATGATAATAAAGTGTCTTATGTTAAAAGGATGGACCCATTGTCATCTATTACTCACTTACTTTAACAGAAGAAGACACTTTAAAGTGTCCTCTGGAAACACTACGGTTATGTTGTGGCTTTTGTAGTGCGTTTTGCTAGTATGTTGTGTTGTGGTATTTGTAGCGTTTTCTTTATGTGTTGTGTTGTGGTATTTGTAATGTTTTCTTAATTTGTTGTGTTGTGGTATTTGCACCATGTTCTCCAAATGCTGCACATATGTTGTCAAATTAATGTGGACGTTTTCTTGCTCGCTTGTCTATTTGCATGTGTATTATAGGCCAAGCATATATAAAACTATTTGTGCAAATTACCTATCCATAAAAAAAGATAAAGTAAAGGTTTTTGAAGGTTCTTTAGATGAAGAAAATAAGAATTATGAATGTAAACATTTCATTAAAAATTGATACAGTATCTAGCCTAATTTCACGACACGTTAAGTGTATTGATATTTTCTTATACCCTAATGTGACGTCATGTTTGACCTTTTCAAATGACGCTGGTGTTGAGTTTTGGTAACTTTAAGATAAAAAGACGGCGAATGTCTTTTTCATAGGACAAAATGATACATGATTTTATCTGAGTTATTAAAATTACTCATGATAACCCATCAGTCTGTGATCTGATTCCTGCTTTTAATCTAAAACTAT
Source organism: Chaunax sp. Z400 (assembly GCA_037577475.1). Lineage (NCBI taxonomy): Eukaryota > Metazoa > Chordata > Actinopteri > Lophiiformes > Chaunacidae > Chaunax > Chaunax sp. Z400. The sequence continues at coordinate 4,394,050 of CM075198.1, forward strand.
GCACCAAATCCCTCTTATGTATGACATGCACATCCCACTCTTAATCTTAGCATATTGGACGCTTAACAAGCCAACCACCTTCAAATTGCCCTTTTGGGATAAAAATCTCTGAAATGTTATTTTGTCATTTCATCGGCTGCCTCTTGGCCAATCGCATGCTCTTATCTAATCCCCAGGAGGGAAGATTCCGGTCTGTTGCCACGGATGGCGATGGGGGGTCGCGAGGTCAAGTACGGCTAATTTATTCACTCAGTCAGATTTCCTCTGGCTCGTGCATGGCAGATGGAGAGGTCTGATATGATATCACCCATCTGAATCACCCAAGGGAGGCGGGATGGGGGAGGAATGCAGGGATAAGAGGGGAAGAAATTGACAGGAGAGATGTAAAAAGAAAGGGAGGACAGATAGTAAAAATTGGGGAAGTGAAAGTGGTGAGATAGAGAGATAGGATAGCCCGCAAGAGCGTGGAGTATGTTCGCCCAAGTGAGTCGGGTGTCAAGCCACATAGAGTCAGATGTGTGTGTGGGTGAAACGTGTGTGTCCTTATCTTAAGACAAGTGGTTCTGGTCCAATAAGATCCCGGGAGATGGTAGGAATAAGCGGCTTAGATCTGAGATTGAAGAGGGGAGGGAGGGGAGATAGCGCCAGGGAGATGAGAGGAAGAGGACATGGACAGATTAGGAGGAGGATGGGGGGACAAGGTGGGGACATTTGGAACGAGATGAGACACTGAGGGCTGTAGAGCTCGGGATGGAAAGATGTGATGTGGAAACAAGTTTTTTAAAGAGCAGGAGGGGAAAGTGGGAGAAGTTTGGGGTTTGAAATAGATCTTGGCTTCTTGTCAAAGGCCGGGGATTTACAGGATTTGATCAACAGTGTCAACTTGAGGACATTTTTTCCCAAGAGGTTGTGGCTTCAACAACAACGTCCGCTGAAGGAGGCTCGGTCCCCAAAGACTTCAAGCCTCAGCCTCCAGCTTCTCCTTTATTAAAAATTTTCCACTCAGCTCCCGGCCTCTACAGCCAGATTGAGGGCAAGACATTTGTCTTTGTCACTTTAAAAATGCCTCAATGGGAGTGCAAAGGGATTTGAATAAACTGATTTCAAGCACTTATATCAACACATATGTACAAGATCTTTTCAGGGCTGTCCAAAACCGCAAGAAAGATCTGTCCAAGGACAACTCTCTAACCAGAAATCCTCTAAAAGAAGCGACATGAAAAAGTGTAATTATGTTTACTAATGAAATTTACTTGGCAGAACGGGTCAGACAGCTGCAACAAGTCTACATTTGTCAGGAAAATACTCAAAGCATAACAAGTTGTTTTTCTTGTGATTGGTGTAGCACTGAAATAGAAACTCATGCTTGTGTTTTGTGTCCCCTCAGTTTATCGACCATATGAAGATGAGGAACCAGCTCTGACCACCGACTGATGTCCACCCTTCTCGGATCGTTTGGCTTCTCCGACACATCCAACAAACTCTCCAAGAGGGAGGAATTCACTGTTTATTACCCAGGAGGAAAGACTTAGTCTTGACCTGAAGTAGTCCAAACTGTAACGTCTGTGAAGGACTGTCCAACGGCACTTACCTGGCACGGAATGATCTGGACTGAACTGAGCTGAATTTGGTTGGAGACAGATTAACTCAATTTAGTGAGTGAACTGATTCCAAGCTAACCTGAACTAATGTTGGCTGAGACCCTTTAATTCCTTCAAGGAAACTCTCTTTTTCCAAAAACCAAATCCTTTTAAGACTCCAACCTCGATTCTCTCACTTCTTCAGACCCTTTTTAAGGGTCTTGGACATTGTCTCGAATCTTCCAGGCCTCCTTCATCCGTCCAGACATGGACCTCCACAGGGCAGCATTCAAGATGGAGAGCTCCTCCTACCTGCCCAATCCCCTGGCCTCCCCCGCCCTAATGGTCCTGGCTTCCACCGCTGAAGCCTCTCGTGATGCCTCGATTCCCTGCCAGCAGCCGCGTCCATTTGGTGTCCCGGTTTCTGTCGAGAAAGACGTCCATTTGCCATTCAACAACGGTTCTTACACTTTTGCATCAATGTACCACCGTCAAGGTGCGGTCCCGCCAGGATTTCCCAACAGGGATTTTCCTCCATCCCTCCTCCACCTGCATCATCAATTTGCCCCACCTAATCTGGACTGCACGCCAATCAGCATGCTGAATCACAGCGGCGTCGGGGCCTTCAGGCCTTTCGCCTCACCTCCGGATGATCGGGACGGGGTGCCAGGCGGGTACCAGTCTGCTTTCACCCCAGCCAAGCGCCTCAAAGGCTGCCTGGATGCAGAGGCGTCACCTCACCTACGGTACTCTGACGCAGAGGGGAAAGAGTATGACTTTGGCGGTGCCCAGATCCCACCTGGAGGCTCGCCTAGCAGCACCTTGAAAGCAGTGGAGGAAAGTGGGAAGAAGATCTTCGCCATGTCAGGCCTCCTGTCTGATCGAGAGACTTCCTCCAGCCCTGAGGACCGCATCGAGCGCTGTAAGTAGCAATTCATAGCTATTCTACATCACACTCAAGGAAACTAGAACCATACTGAACCATGCAGACAGACTGGCGAGAAAAAAACCTGAATAAATGATAGGAAACATAATAGCACTGATCTCCATGGAGTCCTACACATGCTCTCCACACAAGGAGCACTGAAGCTGTTTTGGAGCTTTGTGGTGGAACAACACCTTAAAGGAACACTTTACCCAAAAATGATAATCCAGCTAATGGAACATTGTGTATTTTCACATCAAAACAGCGTAGCAGCAGTCTCTTAAACAACTGAAGAAGATGGTGACCCCAAAAACAAACATAGGATGACCTCAAACAGCTAGGACTGTGAATCCATCTCCAAAACCCCCCAAGATGCCAATTACAACCTTACTAGATGAAATCTTCACTGTAGCTTATAAGCTAAAAATGTTAGCACACACCCGATATGCATACATGCTCATCTTCCAGGTAGACGGACGACACAGTGTGCAGAGTTTACAAGTTCTCATTGATCTTGTCAAGCTTGTTTGCCTTCCTCAGGGGTGCATGCTAACGCTTTTTTAGCTCAGAGGCTACAGTGAAGATTTGATTCTAAAAAAGGTGTAAAAACATCATTTCAACTCGATTAGGGATCTCTGGAGACATGCATTACGCTGTACGAGCTTTATGGAGGCAGTTTATGCCCATCTAATGCAATTGTTTCGTCGACTAAGAAACCAAGGAGGCGAGTAGACAACGGTCGAATTTCTATTTTTGGGTGAACTTTTCCTTTAAGTTTTCCTTACATACATATTTGTCACTGATCTGCATGTAAGATTTGCTTTTAAGGAATATTCAGACAAATCATTGGAACTTAATCTGCTCAGAATATAAATATGATATTTATTAAACACTCAAAACGATTAATTATTAAGAAAAGAATTCTGTATTGGTGTGATGAAATGAAAAACAAAACTTTTGGCTTATTCAACCTGGTTTCACTATTGTATGATATCCAACACCTGCAGGATTTTCACAGTGTCACACTCCTCATTTGATCCCACAAATTTAACTGCGATGTTAAAATTCTACTTCTCAAATTTAATAATCAAACCCACAAAGAAGACACGCGCACATTTTGCTACACACTAGCATCACACAGGCCGGTAAACAATCCCATCTATGTTCTGTTGTCATCATCTCTCCTGGCTCTCCCTATCTACAAGCTCCACTGGTCACATTAGCATTCACCAGTGGAAGGATGCCATTTGGCCCCTCACGCACTGGGAATCTGATTAGTGTTTGTGTGTGTGCGTGTGTGTGCGTGTGCGTGTGTGTGCGTGTGCGTGTGTGTGTGAGTGTGAGTGTGAGCGACTGGTTCAGAGACCGGCCATGCTCTTTGCCATCAGCATTCATCATAGCGCCACGCTGGCAGCCTCGTTGCCAAAAGATTTACCCACATACCCAAAACCTTGGCAGGCCGTGTGTGTGTGTGTGTGTGTGTGTGTGTGTGTGTGTGTTTGTGTGTGTGTCTGTGAGGGGGTGTGAGTTTGCCAAGCAGACACACAAACAGCTCTCAGCATGAGCACCGACGTCTCCTACACATGTCAACAAGCTGCATCGAATCTCGGCGACAAATTAGGAGAGAGGCAGACGGAGACGTGCTTCTAATGTATAATTTAACCAAAAGAGAAAGTTTTCCTCTTTCTGTTTTTCCCTCTCTCTTTATTTACTTTCATTCCTCTCCCACCTCTTGTGGAGGAAGGGGCCCGTGTGTGTGTGTGTGTGTGTGTGTGTGTGTGTGTGTGTGTGTGTGTGTGTGTGTGTGTGTGTGTGTGTGTGTGTGTGTGTGTGTGTGTGTGTGTGTGTGTGTGTGTTTGAGCGTTTGAGGCACACATCCTTGACAGAGGCGACGACCTGAGACTGATCCGATAAAAAGACCACCGCAGGAGAAGCAGGGATGGTGAGGAAGAGAGGGATGAAGGAAGGAAGGAAGGAAGGAGTGGAGGGGAGGAAATCGGGGAAAAGGACACCCGGTATATCCGGCTGGGGAGGAATAAGATGGAGGAGAAAGATATCAAAGCGACAGGGACAGTCTCGTTTAAAACCTTTTGGTGTTGCCTTGCTCAAAAGAATCACGGTTGTACGCCATTAGCATCTATGCTATCGCTCCAGACTGGTGAAGGCAGGAATAGAATAGGAGATGGTTCCCGGGCTCCTGTGCTCTCTTTTGGAACGGCTGGATCTGTATCTAATCAGGTTAAATCTTGGCACAAGTAGCCTCCACCTCCACCATAGGCTCCTAATGCAATTGGATGTGCTGAGGCTCGGCTCGCAGCAAAGAATTATGGGTTCTCCTTCACTGGGTTTGGCTATCCGGCGGAGGCGTGAAGAACAAACAACACTTTGGTACAATCCCACGAGAGCAGCGCTCTCGCTGCTTCATACACACATTAGCTAACTAGCAGCCTCCATGCTGCCTCACAGTGACGAGGTTTATCATCCAAAGTCAGAAACAGGAGATTAAATATGAGGAGAGAAAATCATTCCCAAACTTAAATGCTCTGTTTTTAGTTTTTGCGTTTCCTGAGGTTGTGTGGTTTGACCCCCCCCCAGAGTGCATCAAGTGCAAGCATGATGTCACAGATTTAAGTCGTGGACTTTGGATCAATCATTAAATCTGTATCTGCATTGATATTAGTGACATGAATAGCTGTCATTAACATGCTGTTATCTGTCCACTACACTGATAACAGGCTCTGATTATAGTTCAGAGCTGACTTTGATTTTATTGGTTCTCCATTCTAGAAAATTCAAACGTTTCTCATCTCGCTGCAAGAAATGGGAGCTAAAATACAAGAAATAAACATCTTAATACTTGTGAATTTTTCCATCCGTGCAGCAAGATCGTTTTACTTGTTTTACTTGTTAAGAAATCTTTTAAAAAAAAGTTGTTCGTCTAGAAATAAGCACAGTAGATAAACACTTAATCTTGGCAAGTACAGAACAATTTGCAGTGTGAAAAGAAAAGGAGGATAAAAAGCTTGTAGTGAGATTTTCTGACTTGGTAAGAAGTAGTTTTGTTCTTGTCAGTGTTGATCAAACGGCCCTAAAATTCTGGTAATTCGACTTTCAAGCATTAAAATAATTAAAAAACAGGGAAAGTAATGAGTTACGAAATCTTCTTAATCATAATTATTATGGACAAACTAGCTTGAAACATGAGAAACATCAAATCTGCCTGGTAAGACAAAAAAACAAAAAAAACAATCCAATATTGCTTTGAGTTAAGATATTTAATCTTAAACTTTGTTTTTTTGCAGCGCTAACTTTAAAGGCAGAATAAAAGATTTACCTATAAATAAAACAAAAATGTATAGATCCATGCAAAAATCATCACTCATGACCCACATGAAGTGTCTCTGTCTGTGGAGACGCTGCCTTCTGCCTGGATCTCCTTATTTTGGTGGAGTTTTAGCTGTCAGCCTTTGGGCAGTAGATGTCCAGCACCCAGCCGATAACAGTTGCCTCACAGCAAGAAGGTCCTCTGGGTTCAAATCCCACTGAGGACCTGGGACTTTTCTGTGTGGAGTTTGCATGCTCTGTGTGGGTTCCCTTTGGGTTCCCTTTGGGTTCTCCGGCTTCCTCCCACCACCAAAAACATGCAATGTTGGTGAACTGGTGACTCTAAAATGCCTATAGGTGTGAATATGAGTGTGAATGGATGTTTGTCTTTCTATGTGTGGCCCTGTGATGAACTGGCGACATGTTCAGGGTGAACCCCGCCTCCCGCCCACAGTCAGCTGGGATAGGCTCCACCCCCTCCACGATCCTTCACAGGATAAGTGGTTACAGAAAATGAATGAATGATAATAATAATAATAAACTTTATTTACTTTTCAAAAACACAGTTACAAAGTGCTTAACAGAGCAAGATAAAACAAAAATACACAATCACTATTAAAAAGTTGAACAACACAGCACAAATAAAAACATATAGACATGAGACCTGATAAAACAGAGTTTAATAAAAGAATAAAAGTAATAACAGAGGGATAGAAACGATCTATCTCCTCCACAGCTGTGGAGCCGTAACAGACAAGCACCACAGTAGATGGTTCCCCACCTCCAGCATCGCTCCATATATGGCGACGACACTTCATTTTACATCTGTCGTTCATTTATTCCATTTACATCGTGAATATGCGCTATAGCTCCTGTTGCAGTCCAGTCATCTGTCATGCTAGCTAATCTCAGGTGTGAAAGTGATCCTTTCTCCTCTGCTAAATCAAAACCGACATTAGCACAACTTGAAGCAAGCCCAACTCCGAACAACAGTGACCTACTCGACGTTAAGCCCTCCCAAATCCCCCCACTGCACCGCCAGGCACGTCGGCTGTTAGCTAAACCCGCTAACCTGTCAGCCGCTAAACCTGCACATAAAGGCCCCATCATGCCTTAAGAGGGCTATTATTATTAAAGGTATTTAGTTTTTTTCTTTTTTTTTTTTACAAGAGATTCCTTTTGGTTTTTGTGCATATACAGAAAAGAGAGGTGGAATTATGGGATGTGTGATTGGAATTAATGTGAAGCAATCCTCCCTGGCAGTGCTCTTGTTTGTTTGCGGAGGGGATTTGGTGTCGATGTGAAGGTTTTGGACGTTCCGTCATCTTTGTTTTCCTCCTCCGCCTCTCTTCATCATCTTCCCGTCCTTCCTCCCTCATTCTCCTCGTCTCTGTGTGTTTGTGCATCTCCCCATAAGAGTGTGTGACACCTGTAGTCTGTTTACACTCACTCTACTCTCCACATATGCAAGGCTGAGAGATTTACACCCAATCTGACCCTGAAATCTTTCTTCTTTCCCCTGCGTTCTTTTCCTCTTTCAAATTTTCACATCACACACAATTGAATTAGACGAGCTAACAAGAGCGGAGGAAAGAAACAGAAATCTCTTGTGGGGAAGGAAAGATAGTCTTTTAGAGAGTGAGAGGGAGGATGAGTTCAAATGCAGATCCCATCTGCCTGACTGAAGCGAAGGCAGAGGAATTCTTAAGACAACATAGACGGGGAGATGTCGCTGGATTTGTGCAGCATTCACACGCATTATCTTCACTTATGAGTGGTTTTAGTCAAATCACACAATGTTGACCTGAATATGACGTCCAGTCACAATCCAAGAACTCAAAACTTCCTCTGTATTCCCATCAATAGACAACGTTACTGATCTAATTCATGTCTTCTGCCTTCATTGTGCTGTTTTGCTAATCCGTCCAACGCAGCAAAGTGGACTCATCTGACAGCAGTTCGTGCTGATGCAGGTCTTTTATGCTTGTTTTATTGTTGGACCGTATTTATCACCCCCAAAAAAACTCTTTTCTGATTGGCTCAGATCTACAGGCTCAATCGGCTTTTTTCGTCTTCTGATGAATGAAGAAGATGCATCCATGTTGAGTCTGTCTCGACCAATCATAAGCTCTGATGAGTGCATGAAGAGATGAACCAATGAGAGGCACAAAACGGCAAACAGCTGATTTAGTGACTGGATGACAGTCTTGCAATCCTGCAGGTTGTCATCTAGTGCAGCCCTTCAGAGATGAAATAATCAGCAAAGATAGTTATCTGAAACTTCCTTGCTGAGTCGGCACTGCAGCATGAAAACTCTAAAAAGATAAAACTGTATATTAGTATATAGTACATAAGTATATTATAGTATAGTATATACACTATAATAATTCTGCCTGTGTGATCAATAGAGATTTTTTATGTGTCAACAAATTAATGACATTTTAGTTCTATCTAGCTTTTATTATGGCTTTATAGTCCTGTAACTATTTGTATTATCATGATATTATAGCATCATCTTCGTCCTCAGTCACATGCTTTCATGCCACAGTACTGGATTTATGCAGAAATGTAAAGGCACCACAACACTGCAGAATGGTGTAGAGATGGTGTAGAGATGGTGTAGAGGGTGAACAAAGTTGTGGAGAGTTTGTCACAGATATGCACAGTTTCCTGTATGATGGCCTGATGCCACACATCTCTTCTGTTACTGTCCAGAAACTCCTTTATATGACTTGTTTCCCTCCATAAGGAGACGTGATGGTGACGTATGGCGGCTCTGCATCAGTTCAGACTACGATAATCGATTTTAAAATGATTCATTGGGAGATAAGTTGATGACTTTTAGGAGGGTTCACATCCCTTCTGTCCCACGCTCACAGGATCTACATCTCCGTCCACATGAAACAGTTTTAACATTGAACAGAGTGCATCACATGCAGCTGTTAAAACACGCAGCCAGAGGCCTCCTCCTCTTCATCCTTTCTTCTTCTTTTTTTCTTTTTTTTTTTTTAGAGTTCTGTGTTTATCTTCCTTTCTTCTACAGAGCAAAAGTCATGAGTCTTGTTTCTTTCCTGGAGATGTGTAGAACAAACCGTAGCTAAAAAAAATAAATAAAAAAAAAGCGGAGAAAAACAAACCGGACATAAAAGTTCTCACAACGAGAGGAAGGACGTTAGAGATGCTGACGGAGCTGATGTCACTCACACCACCTGTCAATCAAAGCTTTTAAAAAAAACAAAAAAAAAAATTCCTGTCATTTCCCTGCTGTGGCAGGTAAGGAGTTAAAAAAGATGTGCCAAGGAGACGTGAACATCCTTCTCCTTGTCCTCACAAAAATCTGTCCTCCTCCACCTCTCCCCCTCCCCCCCTTCCATCTCTGCCTGTCACGGTCTAGTGGCGGGGTTAAGTTAAGTAAGAGTGTTCTAATAATTAGGACTGGGACTCGCCTGCCTGCCTGTGTGTGTGTGTGTGTGTGTGTGTGTGTGTGTGTGTGTGTGTGTGTGTGTGTGTGTGTGTGTGTGTGTGTGTGTGTGTGTGTGTTCCTGTCAGTGCTTAGCCAGATGTTAAAAGGCTTGTCCTTCTCATGTTGCCTCCCTGTTCGTCTCCACTGTGTGCCCCACACACACACACACACACACACACACACACACACACACACACACACACACACACAAATCGAGGACTACTTGTGGTGGCTTTGTTTACCCCTGAGTGTGAGCCCCTCTGCCCTTCTGGCAGCTCCCCCCGGGTGAGGAGTGTGTGTCTGTTTCCCTGTCATTACCAGGCTTCATGCATCTGATCCATACATACAGTATAGTGCAGAAACATTTACATGTTTATGTTTATTCCGTGTCCATTTGTTTGTTTCTTGGTTTGTTTTCGTATAAAACTCGAATCAAACTTGAATTCTGATGCAGATCTGGATAGATGGATGGATTCAGGACACTTTCATTTTATCATTTAACATTTTCCCTTCCTTCTCAGGGAATAATCCTTAAATCATTGCATAAAATCCCTTAAACCATGTTACAAAAAAATACACTCATATTTATGCTGCTCTAGCAGCAGAGATGGAATTAAATTCTGATGCAGGTCCAGAGAGAAGGATCCACCCAGAAACTTTTTATATCTTTCTTCTTTTTTTGTGCTAATTTATCTGGAAATAATCCATTAATAGTGATTAAAAATATATATATTACTACATATTTAATCTGCAGCATCTGGAGAGATGAGTGGATCCATTTATAACTTTTCTTTGCATTCCCTATTTTCTCTAGGAATAATCCATCAATCATGAGAAGAAAATTCCAGATCTGTATATGGTGTTTATATCTATGTATGTTGTGCAGATCCAGATAATAATCCAGATCTTCTGGATCTAAATATGTATTAATAAGGGCTGATCTTTATTTAATCCATATGCAGTAACAAATAGGGCTGAAACACACACCTACCATCTGAGACAATAGAGTCATCTCCCACAGATTTAGAAATATGTCAAGATTAATTTGATTATTTTATGATTTTTGGTGCAGATCAGGATCTGATTTATGTGCAGGACTGTTCAGGTTTACCACCATTCTATGTTTTCCTTCCATGAAGCCATTCTTTCCCCCCTTTTTGTCTCTCACTGGGTGGCAACTGGAAGCAAGTAGCAATTGTCTATGTGTGTGTGTATGTGTGTGTCTGTGTGTGCGTGTGTCTGTGTGTGTGTGTGTGCAGTTGTGTATGTGTCACTTGAGGTGAATCATCTTGCGGTCATTGTTGCGACGCTGCGGAGATCAAGGATTAGTCGCTTCCTGTCGAGCCTTTTGTTGGCCCAGCCACTCCATTTGGACACAGATCAGTGTGTGTGTGTGTGTGTGTGTGTGTGTGTGTGTGTGTGTGTGTGTGTGTGTGTGTGTGTGTGTGTGTGTGTGTGTGTTACACAAACCAGCGGCTGGAGCCACTGTAAGGAAAATGAAGGAGCAGCGGATGAGATTAGAGGATTCCCTTCAAAATATTCTCCAACCTCCATCTGGTGATTTAACTTTACTCCTGTTTACTCCTCAGTGTAGAAATGAGGAAGACTCTGAGGATGTCAGCCCCTTCCTCTCTTTCATCTCTGTGAAGGTCCCAAGTTCCGGTGTTCATCTCCCAGGGTGACGTCAGCTTCGGCCAATAAAAAGCCTGCGTTAAAACTCCGCTGAGCCTCGTATGAGCACACCTGGCAACACAACACACATGTAGCCTTTAAATATGTGTACTCACACACACACCATCTCACGCAAGGTTATGACACCTTCACTGTCTTTTGTTTTTTTTTTACATTCTGTTGCACTTTTGCGTGTTTATGCAGCACGAAAACGGAGAGAGAACGTTTGCAGTGATTCTCTATAAGTCCTCATGTTTACCGCTGGACTGAAGCTGATGTACAGTATTAATGGGGACTCGATTCTTCCATGGCAGCAGCAGAGATGTGTTTATTTCTCAAGAGAGCTCCAGCATTTAGACACCTCCTAATGCAGACGTGATAAAAGATTCTCCAGCCTTCCTTTTCCTCTCCATCCCTCCCTCCGTTCTATCCTCACATCCTCCTCACACCCCCCCCTCTCCTCTCCTCAGTAATCTAATCTGCAGCCAGTTTGTGGATGCAGTCTAGTGTGACAGCCCCCCCTGCTTCTCACACTTTTACACACACACACACACAAACAGCACACCCGTTTCCAAAAAGCCCCATCCTTGGCATCCCCCCCATCTCTTGGTTACACCCTCTTTAATATTGAATTATTCATCAAATCTGATTGGTTCCTGCTGATGGCGGCCATGATGCGAGCGAGCGGCTTGTATGTGCATGAGGGGGTGAGGAGGTGAGGAGGGGGGCGGTCGTGGGTTCGATATTGTTGGCTGTCGCTCCACAAAGCTGGACTTCTTCACACTTGTTATTTTTTGTGTGACTAAACTCGCACCTGTAGATTTTTTTGGGAAGTGAAAGACTTTTTTTTCCTCTTTCACAGAAGCTGAAAGTTGCAGTCAGACATTGACATCGCCTTAAATTTCTTCTTTGCTGCTAAAAGTTGCAGGGCATTCTCTTCCCCCCTCCCCCGGGGGACTGGGCTTAGCATCTGTCTCTAAAGTCCCTAAGAAAGGTGAACCAAATCAATAATGGCTGTTTTATATGCATGCCAGAGACTGTGTGTGCATGCCCATATGATTTGCATGCACTATTCAATACTGGGGGGGGGGGTGCACTCTGGTAGCAAAGACCTAAAGATCTCACATCCGTTTCCTTTCATTTTCATAGCAGAGTCCACTGAAATGCTAATGCTAACATTGATTTAGAGGGATGGCCCTTCAATGAAAAAGTTCCATCTCCAAACAGCGTGATCAGGTTTATCGACGGTGTTCTTCTGTACCTGCAGTGTCTGTCTGTATGAAATCGCATTCGTAGCTGCAGGCTGCAGGCTCTGTTAAAGGCATGAACAGTCGATGAGCACGGATTTGCTCACACTTCAGAAAAAAGACGCGGATAAAGAAAGGATGAGTGTGTCGACGTTTGCGCACGTGTGTCCGTCCGCCGCCTGGAGCGGCTCACAAGGCTCTTGACGTTGACCCTGTGGTGCCTCTGCATATCTGACAGGCATTAGAGGGACGTAGTGTGTTTTCTCACGCACGCTGCTCAGGTAATGTCCTTTGTTTGCAGCTCATGAAGACAGAAGTTCTCCTCTTCATCCTCCATCCCTCCCCCCTGCCTCCCTCTCCTCTCCTCTCCTCTCTAGTCATGTGTGCATGTGGAAACCCAGCCCACCGTTCAGCAAATGAATAATTTAGCGGTGTGTGTATCATCTGTTTACTGTGCTAATCCATCTGTCAGCAGGCACCTATCGATTTGCGCCTGCCTGGTATAATTGTGCATCAGTGCGCGCACAAACACACGTACTCGTGCACCGGCATGACGTGCAGGTTAGCTCATATGTAGATCCCGTTGGTCGTCAGCTGGCCACCTGGTTTTAGGGCTAACGTCACCAAAAAAAAAAAAAAAAAGTGCTTCAAATCAGTTCTGCAGACGGTGAGCGAATGAATCAGCTGTTGATTGTGGTTCATGCATTGATCTGAAGATGAAACAACAACCTGCAAACATAAAAGTGTGACATAAAAGCATGAGATAGTTAAAGATCACCCCGTATAAATACATATTGTGATCCAGCAGATCAGTAATATCATCTGGATCTGCACCAAACTCACCACTAACATCACAATTTATAGACTATTCCTCGATAAATTAGGAAAAAATGTCTTAGTTACACTAAAATTATAAAAGAGATCCACACCACAATTTAACGGGTTCTTTCCCAGAATGTGCTCCATCTTTCCAAAAAGTTTCACGGAAATCCATCCAGTATTTTTTGCGAACAAACAAACAAACAAACAAACAAACAAACTAGAATGGCCCTCATAAGCACAGATACCTCCATTCTCTAAATTCAGTCAGGCCTGGTTCAAAATCAAACTCACAAATACATCAGAATTCAACCTGTTACCATTCAGTGCCTGAAAAAAAAGACTAGCCCCTTTTTGTGAAATCTGCTAACAAACAGATGAAAATATAAATGCTTTAAAACAAAATATAAACATCAAAATGTTGCAGCTGCCATTTCCTGATCATACGTAACCCCAGCTGTCCAGAGGTTGAGACGGGGTCTGAGCCGATGCTGAACAACGTCTAAAATCAGACGGTGAAACTGGGAAGTGAGTAAAACTAAAAGAGAGACTGACATCGTCTCACTGCTGATTCTATAAACAGGATCCTTCTGTTTCCAGGTGAAGAAAAACTTAAACTAAAGCTAAACGTTTTTATCTTCATCTTAAAAAACTGTGTTCCTTCTCTGAGAATAACATTCGTCCAGTCTGTGATCTCTGTTCTGTCTGTCAGGCTGCCTCTGGGTTTGGAACTGATGCAGTATGAAATGTTATTTTTTATTCAATAACTTCAATGTTTGATTCAATAAATGAGTTTACTGAAATATTACCCAAATATCCACAACGCTACATCCTAAGAAAAACTTCTTCTCATGGCCTTTTCATTGAAGGCCCCTCTGCTGTCTTTACTCTCTGTCCACCATGTTTAAATATGTTTAAATCAGTTTTAACATTTGTGGGGTTTTTTTCTATAATTTAAAATCGGCTTATTTTTTATTACCTCTGTCATTGAGGCGCCGCTGGTTTGTTTGCATGTTGTACTAAAATAGTTGTGTATAGATCTAAGGTACGGCCCAAGATCTGGATCATCAGCTGGATCCACAATCTTTTTTTTTTTTAAGGATTCTTTATACCATTATGAGATCAGGGGCAATAAAAATATTTTTATGAACTTCATAAAAATAATGCCTCCAATACTTGAACAAAAAATGACACGATGACACCCCCATAAGATCTAACCCACATCAGGGTCTGATCTGGATCCAAGTAATAAATAATAATAAAAAATAATAATAATGATACAGATATATTGTAACTGAAACTGCAGTGAGATATTCTTAAATAACTATTAAACTAATAATGATACCAGTGTGATTCCAGATTCTAGGGGCAGGTTTTCATGATGACGGGGTCACATTTGTTGCTTTTAGGTGCATGATGGAAAAATGAGCGCTGTCTAGTTATTTTTTTTATTTTTTTTGTATCTAACTTTGACCTCACTGGTAAAATAAAGGATAAAAAAAAGTACGAATAAAAGTCTCTTTTCCATCCCTTTCTCTTCGTTTTTCTTTCTCCCTTCATCTTCTTCCTCTCTGGATTTATCTTGAATCACATCTACTCCCAGCCTCCGGACCGATCCTCCTCTCAGCCGCTGCAGGATCTTCTCTCTCTTATGATTCCTCCTTTGTCCTCGTCGGCATCTGGACGTTTTAACTTGGTGACAGTGGAGTAAATGATGGTGTAAATACTTCATAAAATGGCTTTTGGAGACGCTGAAGGACAATATTGACTGAATAGTTAACATACGTGCAGAGAGACGGCAGGAGAGAGAGAGAGAGAGCGAGCGAGCGGCGCTATAATGAATCCATTGACGGTTGTAATTATCAAATGGCTGCTTTTAAAAGCTCATTGATTGATGTCATTAGCTCCATGAGTGATTACTAATTGCTGCCATAGTACACACACACACACACACACACACACACAGACACACACAGTGATACTTCTGCTTGGTCTAATCTGATTATCAGTGAACAGAAAAATGAAATGATGTAGGGAAGTGAAGAGAAGGAGAGAACAGGTTTGTTTGGATGTTGTCCAGAAGAATATTTGTCAGATTATTAGCTCTCACCATCCTCCACCCCTCTAATCCATATCATGCTATCCTTTCTGAAGGCTCCGGCTCCTTTCATCGCCTTAATCACGTCCATTAGAACTATTATCTGCTGAACCCTGTGGTGGTTTTGTGCCGTCAGGCCTCACAGCCGCTGGACACCTGTCTGACAATAATGGCATTTAACAGCCGCGATTTACTTTAACCAGTCATTCTTTATGGATTCAGGTTTGCTTAAATACGTTTGAACCCTTTTGACACTTTAAAATTTAAAAAAAAAAGTGAACCATTCTGTAAAAGAGAACGACAGCAGCGCCTGAACCATCCTACAAAGAAAAGGAAAAAAAGGAAACTGACAACATTATTTGTCATTATATAATAAGTCAACTGTATCTGTTAAATTACAGTAACACAGACTACAGTTCAATACTTTTGATCCAGATCTGCACCAAACTACACACACATAGACACAAACTACACACACATAGACACAAACTACACACACATAGACACAAACTACACACATAGACACAAACTACACACACATAGACACAAACTACACACACATAGACACAAACTACACACACATAGACACAAACTACACACACATAGACACAAACTACACACATAGACACAAACTACACACACATAGACACAAACTACACACATAGACATCGGCACCATTAATATATTTGATCTTTTATGTCTCGATTTATCGGTTATTTCTAAGGAAATTTCTAAAAAGTGTCTCGCAATGTTAGGAAAAGTCATAAATATTCCTGGATCTGTCTGTTTATTGGAGTTAAATAGGTTTTTTTCCTGGCCCATAGCCAGCCTTTGAGGACCAACCAACAAACAGACAAACAAACAAATAAGAGCGCTCGGACAGCGCGAACCTCCGCTAAGGCCTTTTTAAAAAAATTCCCGGATCCAGATCCTGATCCGGATCATCATCATAAATGTAATCGCCTCTAGGATATGCTAGGGTCCATCTTTGGTGAAATTTTCATGCAAATCCGTCCATTAGTTTTTGCGTAATCCTGCTAACAAACAAACAAACAAACAGACAAACAAGCCAAACCAATCATGTAACATCTTTGGCGGAGGAAACAAACGGATATGGGTGAAAACACGACTTTCTTGGCAGAGGTGATGTTTTCACCGGCGTCTGTTTGTTGGTTTGTTTGTCTGTCAGCTGTACTGTGTAAACAACCAGTAAGCTACAACATCATGTTTATCAAGGATGCAAAGGAGAGCAGTATTTTTTGTTTTCAGGCACTTTTAACTGAAGTAATGATGTTTTTCCTGTTTTATTTTATGTATTTATTTATTGATTGATGGATTGATTGATTGATTGCCTAAACAGAGATCAGTATCTGGACTCATGTTCTCCACGTTTCAGGCCCACCATCCACCCTGAGCACATCCTTGTACCTCCAGTTTTGTACAAAAAAAAGAAAAAAAGATCTCTTCACAGGCAGCGATTATGTTTCCTTTATACCTGTATTTACATATTAGTCACATAGAAACATAATTTCATCACTGCTTCATGATTCTCTCTGTGTGTGCTTGTGTGTAAACTGGAGTCATGTGTTGCAGTAGTTTGACTTCATGAGAGGTAAAAGTGAAGAACGGAGGACTGATCTCATGTTTTTATGTCCGTTAACGTTCACCTGTTTTTTATCTTCTCTCTGTTTGCCCTACCCGGAGTTACTCTCCAAGCTTGTGTCCACCGCCCCTCACACAGACACACACACACACACACACACACACACACACACACACACACACACACACACACACACACACACACACACACACTCAGCGGGGTTCATTTCAATGTGGAACGTCTAATATCACATCCCTGTGGCAAAATGTTGGGAATTTATCCCTCCTGGAGAAGTGTCACATCTTTGCTCCTTCCATCTGTATGTGTGTGTCTGTGTGTGTGTTTCCCCTTCTATATGTATGTGTGTGTCTGTGTGTGTGTGTCATGGGGTTTTAGAAGCAGGCAGGGGCTTAGCAGAGCAAAAGAGAGCAAATCTGTCAGCTCTCCCTGGGCAGACAACCCTTCTGACCCTCATTCAAAGACATATTGATTCTCCTCTACATCCAACAGGGGAGGTTTGTGTGTGTGTAGGTGTGTGTGTGTGTGTGTGTGTGTGTGTGTGTGTGTGTGTGTGTGTGTGTGTGTGTGTGTGTGTGTGTGTGTGTGTGTGTGTGTGTGTGTGTGTGTGTAGGTGTGTGTGTGTGTGTGTGTGCAAAAGTGCACAAGTGCTTAACACAGTCTGATCTTTCTTTCTTGCTTCCTTCAGAGCCTTGTTTCTGCAGCGATGTGGAATTAGATAAAACATATTTGATTGTGTAATCGATGAAACAGTTGAAACCGATCAAGATGATCTTTAAAACACAAGCCTGACCCAGTTTGCTGCTCTTTAGGGTTTTTATTTGTCTTGTCTCTGTTTCCTGTTCCAGAGTCAGTTTAGGCCCTGGAAGAAAGATAGAATCAGTGGTTGGAAAAAAACAAAAACTGAGCCGGCAGCCTCGGAGACGAGCGTCTAACGGCGTATTTAAGGCTCGCTGTGCTCTCGTGAGCTCTGCCTTGTTTTCCAGGAAGAGGCCTAATGACCTCCGGGACGCCACCAGCGGTCGGTTAGGGACCCTGTGTGTGCGCTTGTGTAATTGTCAGAGCAGCAAAGACTGGGTCAGGACCTGAAGGCCAGTAGTGGGGAGATTAAAATCGACCCCCTCCAAAATCCTAGTGAAGATAACTAAAGCCTCTTTCTGAGGGTGGAGTGTGAAGCGTGACAACAGTCACTGAGATGAACTGACAGCACAGAAGAAGAAGACTAAAACAGATTCACTCTGAAGTCGACGCTTACATTTCCACAGCACAGTGAGCTGTGATAGCACATTCACAGTTCAGGACACCGTCTGGTGGTCATTAGCTTAGCTCTCACATGGCGACTGCAGGCATTATTAGCAGCCAAGTTGCTAATCATTAAACAAATTGTAAAAAGTTCAAGTTCAATAATAGACATACAAACTGGCTAATTAAGCTTTTTTTTGTAAAAGTGTTGATCTTCATGCAGATATGGAGAAAACATTAGCATTAATTCCTATCATGCTTCTGTTTAGGTGGTGATTGTTGGGTCAATATTCAGTCTAAGACTCCGTTTAGTTCTGTTTTCAAGGCAATGTTTTTGAAATGATCCCCGTAACACACGGATCCATAAACCAAACAAAAAAACGAATGCTGCAGTATGCATGCCAGGGCTGTAGTTAGCAGTGTAACCTTTCAAAAATAAACACCACAGAAGAAGACCACAGTAGAGGAGCAGCAGATCTACATCAGAGGAGAACCAGACAGCCTGAGGTCTGTTGCATTTTGCCCTTTTTGCACTGTGGCAGCGTTTTCGAAAGATTACACTCTGGAACCCGTTCTCCAAAGTTGTATTTTCAGGCCCCCAGAAACGCTGTTGTCGTGTAAACGTACAGCCAAAACACAACAAAAGTTTGACCGTTTCAGGGTAAAACTGTTGTGGTGTAAACAGCCTCTATAGTTTTAGCTGTGTTCTGGTCTCCAGAGGGATATGTTGGGCACATTAGCGGCTAAATACTTCTTATATTCGGTGGCCATATTTGTCCGTGTGCAGGTTTGATGCAGGGCAATTAGCGTAAAGTGGCTGCTTCAAAACTTGTTTCACTAGAAATGGCTTCCTAAAGGCCGATTGGAGCTACGCACTTCCAGACTGGACAAGAAAAGCAATGAGATAAATGCTAAATGCATTTTACTAAATGCTAACTTCCTATTAGCGACACCTGTCACATTAAGTGCAGCTTTACCATGGAAAGCTGGGTTTTTCTTCACTTCTTGTGACCTGACACAGACGCACAGCGCGGGGTCTCTGGTTAATAGCAGGTTACCAGGGGCAACTGTTCATGTTTATGTGGTGAGGTTGTTGTCTACAGGTCGTGGTGTGATGTCGACAGCATGCTGACCCATCAGCACACAGACACACACACAGACACACACAGACACACACGGTCAGTGGTATAAGCTGAAAAGTGCTGGCTGCAGGAATGAAAAGCAGACGCATCAGGGGAGAGAATGAGAGAGGACAAAAAGAACATCTGAAAGTCAAAGCAGGAACAGAAGAGAAGGGCTGACGGACGGAAATGGACCTGCACAAGTGCTGCTAAACCAGACCAATGAGAACTCATGATCTCTGCATGCCTCAGTGTTTACCTGACACCTGGACGTTGCACCTCTGACAGTGTGCAAGACGACGCTTTTAGCTCAGAGGCTACAATGAAGATTTCAGCTTTCTAAGGTGTCTAAATGGCATCTTCTCAAATCAATGTGGTATTTCAGGGCTTCCCGAGACATGAATTACACCATACCAACTCTGAGAGTCTTTTTTTTTTTTTTTAAACAAGTCCCCAGCCTCTACAGCTGATTATCAGAATGCTGCAGCACACAATAACTCTTCAGAATGCTAATTGAACCCGATGGTTAACAAATTAACCAAAGACAGTTCAGCTTTATGTTGAAGCGACTGCAGTCTAGCATATGATACAGCCGTCATCTTAAAGTAAGGAGATACACTTTGAAATACAGGGTTAGGGCTGCTTGAAATAAGAAGTTCAAACTATGACAAAGTAGTTTTGTTCTTGTCAGTGTCGATAAACAGCTTTGGTAACAAGTCATAGTATTTTATTAACCCTTCTGTTGTTATTTTCTCACTAGAAAATATAGTTCAGTTCATCTGTTTGTCTTAAGGTTCCATAACTTTGTTCACACATGGCCTCTGAACACACAAAATAGTCTTTAGAAACGCCCCTATTTGGGCCACTCCCATAGGACCCTGTCCCCAATAGATGCTTTACCCCATGGGAACCACACCTGTCGACAGTTCTCAAAAACAACCACAACATAGTTCATGATTTATACAACTTCCTCACAGCTCTGGTATATGAAGCTTGTTTGAGGCTCACAGTTCTTTCTCAGTGACATGAGCTCAGGTCAGTGAGGCCTACAGGCCATAAACAGCAAATAGAAGTGCAAAACTTGTAATGTTCACAAAAAACGTGAGTTGATAGAAAGATAAAACACAACATTAGGTGATAATATAATAAAAAATAATATTATTATGGATTCATAATCGGCTAGAATGGAGCAGTCAATACTAGAAACAAACACAAGGGAAGATTATTGAGGATCAAATAGTTTGAAAAAGATTAAATGTTCTAAAATAAAAAGCGTCTGACAAGAAGAAATATATCGTCAGACAGAAAACAAGCAACTACTCTCAACATATTTGCTTGGATTTAATCCTATCTCTTATTTTATGCTTTTAATCTGAGATAAAATGTTGTGTTTGAGCTGTGGCTTAGAATTCCTCTCTTTTTTCATTTTGAAATGAATTATTAAATAATTAAAAGAAGAATTAGAAGAGGTCCCAAAGAGACATGATGCTGTTTTTCTTCTTCTCTGAGTCAAACGCTGAGGGAATAAAGAAGCTCACAGTCTCTGACAGCGTTTAGGATTCTGGAACATAAATTAAGGACAGATCATAAAAAGACAATAAACGCACCTTGTCTGTATCAGTTTCCATCTATCTCCTTGTTCCTTTGTCTCCACACACACACACACACACACAGACACACACACACACACACAGACACACACACACACACACACAGACACACACACACAGACACACACAGACACACACACACACACACACAGACACACACACACACACACACACACAGACACACACACACACACACAGACACACACACACACAGACACACACACACAGACACACACACACACACACACAGACACACACACACAGACACACACACACACACACACACACACACACACACACACACACACTGGGGCCACAGATGGCATGGTGGTGTCAGGCTGAGAGGGGTTTGTTAGGATCAAAGAGCTCCAGTGTGTGGCCCCTCCACCCTTCACTTGCTTTCTTCTTCTTCTCTCTCTGTTTGTCATTTCATTCCTCCTCTTCCTCTGCTTTCATTCCCACTTCCTCCTCACCCCCTCCCCTCCCCTCCCCTCTCTCTCTCTGTCTCTCTCGCTTCGTCTCTCTTCATTTTTTCCCCTAATCTGTCCATCAGAAGTGTCGATAAATTATTCATGCCTCTGTCTGTCCCCGAAGCCTCGTCACCTCTCCTCCACTCGCCGGCTTCCTCTCCTCTGTCGCCGCCTCCTCCTCCTCCTCCATCTCTTACTCCTGCAGAAAGCTCGACCACACACGAGCAAACGAGTTAATAAAAAGATTTTAAATTATTCCAGCAACTTTAGGCAGCTATTTAATGGCAGGGGTTTGGTACACTGTCCTCATCTTTTAAATTTGATTTCCGCCTTTTATCAAAAATATTTTGTTTTTTGTCCATTTTAGGATTGATTGAAGATTTTACTTTATTTTATCAGTTTTTTGACTCTCATTTCTGTACAGCTATCATGATGAAAGACACCCTTTAGAGCACATTTATCCACCGAGGCCAAACAATCCTCACAAACATGTCTGTGTCGTGTTCATGTGTCCTTGTTATCCACACCATGGATTCATCCCATCAGTATCTGCAGCTAAATTGAACGGGAACTTTCCCTACTTTTCCCCATCCTTCCACAGTCGCAACTTTCAGACAGGCATTGTGCAGCAGCCCCAAAATGAATCCCCTTCTCTCTGACCCCTTCATAGTGTTTAAACTGGTAAAAGCTGATATATTTCACTGTGTCCCCAGTTTAACGGTCATCTGCTGTGCTTGTTCTTCACATAACGGACTTCCTGTTGCTAATGCTTCGTTAAATCTCCCGAGGAAGGTCGCACACCTGAACGTCAAACCCGTTCCACAACGCCGGGGGACTCCATTCATACAGACGCCTGTTTCGGCCCTGTTACTATACCTCCTGAGGCGTCGCAGAGGTGGAACAAACTGACACCCCTTTACGCCTTCATTGCATTCAAACAGAATGTTGGGGTGGAATAAAGACGCAACAGGCCTGGAATGAAAATGTTGTCTGAATAGGGGCCACTGTTTCACGAAAATCCATTCACTGGTTTTTGTGTCATCCTGCAAACAAACAAAGCAACCAACCAACAAACAAGAATGTCACTCAGTAGAGAAGCCAACGCACAACGATCCTCTGCCCCTCCACAAAGTTTGATGCAAATCTTGCAATGATAATTATAACTTCCCTGTCTGGTAATGTGGTCTGTGTGATGTGCATTTTTTTTTATACTGAGAAATAGAAAGGCACTCAGTAGAGTTCAAACCGCCGCCAATGTTGAATAAATGTCTTGTTAGCTAGCCGAACCCATGCACCAACCCTCCACAACGCTTTGAGGAAGTCCATCTAGTAGTTTTATCCAAATCCTGCTGATAAACAACCAACCATCCAACCAACAGAGTCAAGAAACAAAAGCAGGAAAAATAAATGGTTAAAAGGAAGAGAAAGGAATCAGAGAAAGACCTCCCTCAGCATCTCTTCTTCCTCTCTTTCTTTTACACCCTCGCTCCGCATCCCATACCCTGCCGGACGGAGTTCGGCACACCAAAGAGAAAGAAGTGAAAGAGTGAAGCGAGGAAACGACAGAGAAAAGATGCGACTGAAGGAGGTTAATCCGACACTCTCTCCCCAAACAATTACACACTGGTTTATGTCTGCTTATACTGTAGAGCACTTTACCTCCAAACACTCACGCAATTTTCAGAGATAAAGTTTGCTGCGGAAAGCTATTAATCATAGGAAATCCAGATGAATACAAAGTTAGGGAGTCTAGTGATTAGTGATAAATTGCCTTGTATTTCCCCATAGGTGGTGTGTGTTTGTGTGCAGTGAGGATTGTATCTAAGGTATCAGTGTGTGTGTCGGGTGTAAAGCACTCGGGAAGAACCTATTAGAATGCAGCTCTGTGTGTGTGTGTGTGTGTGTGTGTGTGTGTGTGTGTGTGTGTGTGTGTGTGTGTGTGTGTGTGTGTGTGTGTGTGTGTGTGTGTGTGTGTGTGTGTGTGTGTGTGTGTGTGTGTGTGTGTGTGGAGGCATGTGTGCGGATGTGTCACATATGGTCTCTCAAAAGATGGGTCTGTCTGAACCACTCTCATCCCCTGTTACCACGACGATTAATACATTTAAAAAAAAATGTCCCCTCCACTTTCCCCCGGTGTCGGTCTCACACACACACACACACACAGACACACACACATACACACACACACACTGCTCACTATTCAGCGGAGGTTACTGCTACATCAGCAGCACACACAGCACTGCCTTTAGAAGCTGATCAATCTGCACTGCTGCTCGCCCTGATGAATTACACAAGTCGAGAGAGAGAGAGAGAGGATGAGGAGGAGAGGGAGTGGGAGGATGAAGAAAAGGAGGAAGATGAGAGAAAGTAGAAAAATTCGAGGAGTTCAGGGGGAAAATGAGCCGAGCGAGGAAAAGTCCAGCGATAGGTGGGATCAGAATAGTTCTGTAGTCTTGGCTCTAAGAGGCCTGGTTTTTATTTGGACCAATCAGATCAGGTGACTCTGAGAGGTACTGCCCAATGGGAACCTTCAACAACCTCCATCCACACCACCAATAGGACCGCTGGAGTGTCATAAGCTGGCTGGTGTTAAGTCGTGCAATGTCATTTCTGCATGACATATAACACCAGTCTGAAAGTCGTGTTTTGTTCCATTTTTTTTGACGCTGTTGTTTTTACAGCTAACAGGTTGACAGCACTGCATCGGCTCATATGTTCAACCAATCGAGATGCTCTTACGTGTTCGTACCTCAAGGTTCCTCTTGTACTGGGAGAATACCTGCTGTGAAGTAGGAGCTGAAGATGTTCCTTAGAACTGAGTTCTCAGAGCGACAGTGGTTCCTGGTTCTTGTGGTGTGGAGAGAATAGAAGCTTTGGGACCTATTTGAACCTAAGACCACCTATTGAACCCGTATTGGAAGAATTGGTATTCTTAGAACTCAGTTGTAGGAACTTATTAGCTTCTCCCTCAGACTAAAGCCCTATTTCCACTACATAGAACCGTCTCTATTCAACTCTACTCACTTTTTTTTTACGTTTCCTTTAGATAAAAAGTACCTGGTTCTACTATTTTAGTACCACCTCTGTTGCGGTTCCAAGCGAGCCGGGCAGTTACTAAAAGGTCACGGCAAAAAGCCACGGGTGGAATCCAGGACTCAGTCTCAGTACTTGGGGCGCACGCTCTACCGACTGAGCTAAACGCCCCCCCATTTTTAAAGACCTGTCTGAATTGTTAGCCATGTAAACAACAGCTAAGCCAAATAATGAAATACTTGGGAGACGAAAGCTGAATCACATGGATCTCTCATTTAGCCGTCGTCGGTCCAGGTGGAGGGACAGACTGATGATGTACAGAGGATTTGAAATTCTTCTCCTAAAATCCGGGATGCGTGGATAATATTGACTTTAGCTGCAGAATTCTGACAAAACAACATGGCTTGATGACTGAGACGGGGCTTGAATGGATGTCTTTGTTTGGCGGAGGGGAAACTGTTTGACGGAGACTTTCTGACACTGTTGGTTTAAAGAGCTGTCACCAGAGATTGATAATGCATGCAGGCTTTCTTGCCAGAACTGAGGTCAAGTGAGCAGTACTTTATCCTGATACAGTATATTGTTCATACAGACTGCTCTCATTTTTTCCCCTTTATTGTCACATGAAACTACGTTTAAAACAGGCTTGTTTTCACTTTATAAGGAGGCAGATGATGCTTGACTTTAATTTTGAATTTTTGAATTTTCAATATGAGGTAGCATTTTATGTCCCGATGTGAAAACAGCAGCATTTTTAAATGGTGTAACTTTGCAGGTAAATCATTTTGTTGGAAACTCTGCCGTTAGTGTTCAAACTTAAGCGGGACCAGTGAAATGATGTCATCAACCGATAGAGAGCTGTCTCCACAGTACAGACCTTTGAGGGAATGGACAGAGTAGCCTATTACCTGAGTTGCACCGTCCTCTTTTATGGTGTGTTCATGGGGTGTCGAAATAATCCAAACAATTTGTTCTCAAATGCGGAAACAACATCTCAGAAACTTTGCCACACTGAACTGTTTGGTTGATGGTTAGAAATGTACTTTTTAATATTCTAGTGGATTTTTAGTTATAAAGGTTATTAATTACCTTTAAACCTGATAACACGTCAGGTAAAACAGTATTTTAATGTTTATGGGAATGTACTGGTGCAGCAACAAGACTGGGACAAAACTTTGTCAATTTTGAACCAGCTTTGTGTCCTTTTTGTTGTCTTTGTATGCCCACCTCCACGGACAGTTTAGACGTAGTTTGTTGTCTATTTGTCCCCTAAAATGTTTTCAGAAACATATTTTTGTTCCCTGTTTTGCTGTAATACGTTATCGTTTATTAGCACCTGACCGCCGTACTGTTACAAGACGGATGAGCCGAAACCAAGCACCACCCGACTCACAGGAAGTCACCCACCAACCATTTGTCGGTTCAGTGCATTCTAGTGCATTCTAGTTACAGGAAGTTTTTTTCCCTTTTTGATGTCATGTGTAGCACCAGTTTCAGAGATATTAGAGTCAGCATAGACAGTCCAGTTTTATGATGACATCATCTTCCCAGCAGGGAAATACCTCCTTAACTATATTCTAATTGGTTAAGCAAAAAAAAAAAACATGAACACAAACCACATTTTCAACCTTTCTCGCTGACATTATCTCTGTCTTCCTGACTCCATTGAGCTTTTTCTTCGTCCACTCATCTCATTTCATTTTGTCACATTTTCCCAACCAATGAAAACACGATTAAACTTTAGAGGAGGCGGATTTACCCTCTGCTGTGTCACCGACAATATGTGAGAAATATATTTTCACTCCTTCCCTCTGCCCTCATCCTTGGAGGTGATAAATCTATAGCTATCTATGACAGCTTTGTTGCCGCTGGGAGGCCCCTCCTGCCTTGTTTGGCTGTGATTCCAGCCGACAGCTTTAGGAGCGTGTCTTTATTTAAGAGCTGCTGTAATTACACAGGCTTTAGCATATGTAGACGGCCAGATATGATTCAAACCGCCGCGACAGGGAGAGGGGGAGCTCAACGGGTGAATGAGAAGAGAGATAAAACACAATGGCGGGGAGCGCGGCAGAGAAGCGGAGGGAGATGGAGAGAAGGAGGGGAGTAAAGAGACAGAGAGGGAGAGATATGGTGAGCAGGGCAGACTGATAGAGCAATTGAGAGACGAGGAGAGGGCAGCCGGGAGGGGGCAGAGGAAGAGATATGGTTTGGCAAATAAAAGAGGAGCGCGGCGCTGCTGCAAACTGTTCGCCTTATGATGCCTCATTAGGGCTTAGGGCTGCAGATAGTGCCTGTTAGAGAGATCTATTGCCTTGGTGCAGGGAGAGAGAGACAGAAGGGCAGGAAGAGAGAGAAGAAGAGCAAGAGGGAGAGAGATGCACAAATACAAATGAATGGAAAGCAGAGCTTAAAGCAGCTGTGTGACAAATCTTCCTCTTGTTGCCCTCAGTGATAGATAGTCCTCGAACACATCCTCCTCCCAGGTCATCAGATACCGGCGCTTTGTCAGCCACCCTCAGCATCTCATCCACAGCATCCTTCAGCGTCTCTGTGCGACACACAGAAACCTCCCTGCCTGCCGCAAAACTTTTCTAACATCTGGTCAACGTGAAACATGAAACCTACTTTCTCAGGTTAAGGATGTTTGACTCCCCCCGGAAACGAGTCCGATTAGGTATGGAATGAACGCAGAAGGCGCACGGAGGCCTCTGTCTGTCTCCATATCCGCCTTGAACGTAGAGCATAAACGGTGCCTTTAGGTTCTGACCCGCCGCTCAAGCCCAACCTCCACCTCTCTGGGGACTTTTTAAACCTACGTTGCATTTTGCAGTCGCACTGATCTTCTCATATTGGAGGTATAGTTTTAAAGCCAGGAAAGCACCACAATCGCTCTCCAGCGTATAATCCTGACAGTATCTGAAGAGCTTCAGATGTGGGGACAAACTGAGTTTACTGACATCCCTTCAATGACTCCAAGGGTTGGGGCAGGTTAAAAAAAAAAAGGACCCACAACTGGAAGATTTGAAAAGCAGCTAGTAGCAGTTAGCAGCTAACTCTATAAGACGAAGAACAGAACCGAAAATGGGAACTTCTTACCCTCCAAGCAGAGGACGACATCAGCCGCCATGCAACAGCTCTGCCAACACAATTAGTCTAATTGAGATGAATGAAAAGGCTTTTTTGACGCGTCGTTAATTGTTTGAACACAGCCTAATTGGACATAGTAACAGTCTAGCAGAAAGAAAAGGAACAAAAGTCTAAATGTTGGACAAAGGACAGT
This sequence comes from Chaunax sp. Z400, assembly GCA_037577475.1. Classification (NCBI taxonomy): domain Eukaryota; kingdom Metazoa; phylum Chordata; class Actinopteri; order Lophiiformes; family Chaunacidae; genus Chaunax; species Chaunax sp. Z400. The sequence continues at coordinate 4,421,554 of CM075198.1, forward strand.
GAGAGAAGTGAGCAGAGCAGATAAGGAATCAGACCCTGTCCAGGCGACGCCGACAAGAAAAGACACCAAGAAACCACTAAAACAAATGTCTCCTTTTCTTCAGCATGTGTGAGAACGATAGCAGATAGTATATCACCAGGCTCCACAAGCGCTAATTAGGAGCCGTTTTTTTTTTTTTTTTAACAAGCGGAGAAAGAGGGAGGGAGGAAGAGATGGGAGGAAGGCTGAAGGCGGACCGTTAATCCAGCGTCCATTGTTACGTCGCTACAGGAGGAACCGTGTCGGGAGTTTCACCATGGGAGACGACCGTAAATCCACGACACAACCTTTGCACACACAATGCGCACAGATGCAGCCATACATGATACCGGTTGACACGGGCGTAGCCGCCCAGTGACGGATTGCTTTTCATCAGGGAGACAAATCAACTGCCTGCCTCTCTGGCACACAGTGGCGGAAGTATAATCAGCAGGCATTTTGCTGCACTTATCCAAAGTAGTAAATCAGAACCTGTTGTTTCTTGTCGTGAAAAGGCCAGCGCTTATCTGACTAGCTACAGGTGTGTATGCATGCATGTGTGCTCTGATGCTTATCTTTATCTTGTAACCTCAGAAGGGCCCTTTTGTGGTTTGTTGCTGATTAGCTGTCTGCACACATTCCAGACTGTAAATCTACCCACGTGAAGCAATATTAGCGGTAATGAGGCGTAAGACAAAGTAGGCGAGTGTGTGCTAATATTTCCAGTGTGATTTCCATAGAAGTCCAGGGTTTGTTTGTTTTTTCTGGGGGATTTATTAGGTTGATTCACACGATCTGGATTCCCGCTGCCTTAGAGGGGCCTCAGAGGCAACACGGCACAGACGTAAACACATGCATTACGCACAGCCGTGGTCCTCATCCCTGCTAGGATCTCACCTGTCCCCTAATCATATACCACGCACCAGAAACAACGACGATGTGGGTGTGCCTCCTCACCCCGCTGCCTCCACCGGGCCTAAACATGTATGTTCCTCATCCTCACCATCATCATTTCCCTAACTGCCACTTGCGTCGCACCTGGAGGATCCCCAGAGCGCCGCTGATCATAGTCATGATGGGCTGTTAGGCATGCAGGACGCCATGCAGACAGAAGCCGCTGCATTCTGAGTTCCTATAGTTCCTGTTCTGATAGTGTTCCTATAACCTCATACTGTCCTTTACATCTAAAGATAAATCCAGAGACCGTTATTTATACTGAAATCCTTTTTTTTTGGTAGCCTATTTCAAGCAACAAAAATCTTCCTTTTTTTTTTTTTTAAACTGTTTCCAGAGGCTCACTGTCCTCTTTCTGCACCACCCACAGTTTTTCTGACGCTTTCACAAATAAATTTTAGGGTGTTTTCTGTCTTTCAGGACCTCATTCATGCATATAATAAAAAAAAGTTCAGAAACGACACCCATTTTCATCTAAGCAGGTCATTTTAGGCACCGAAATAAGGGTTGAGTATTTTTGAAAGTGTCCAAATCTGCCATTATAATCCCTGTTGTTGGTTGAATCTTAATTAGCCCATAAAGACAGTTGCAGTGACGGTCTCTCTCACACTAACAGGGCATTAACTGGATGGAATGCTTTACCTTCCTCTCATTGTTCTTTCTAATGGGGCCTATTGACTGTACAATCCCTATGTACGTAGGCTACAGTAGATTAAAGGATGCAGCCTCCTCTACCTCACTCCCTCTTCACCTTTTTTTTATTTTTTGTTTCTGTTTTCTGCTTGTAATTTGCAGCCCAATTGCCGGTGAAGAATTAACGGTGTTGACAAAGCAGGTTTACAGTACACAAAGATCACAACAACAACAACAACGGAGAAGTGATTGAGGCGGAGACGCAGCCGTTTACGCCGCCTTTGTTTCTCTTTGCACGTCGTCTCTGCATAACAGCAGGTAAACAGTCGTGTGGCTCGCAGCGCCGTCGTGTGATTCAGGAGCGCGGCGTGTTTCCGAATGGTAATTTGCAGAAATGAAAACTTAATCAAGCGTGCTGCAGAAGTGGCCTTGAATAATTTAGCAGCGTGGGGGGGATGAGAGGGATGGAGGGAGGAGGGTGGAGGGTGTCAGTTGGGAGAGGAGAGGAAGGTGATGAGGAAAGTTTCTCTTTTTTATTTTCTTTCCCTAGCCTCCTTTAATTCTCCCTTCTTTTATTGCTTTTTTTGTTGGCTTTTCTTTTTTTTCTACCTTCTACCTTCTACCTGACCACAAACGCCTTTTCACCAAGACATCGCACAATAGTGCTGCAACGAAGACCAAGTATGCCCCAAAAACAGCAGGCTTTACGTATAAAAGCAGCGTCGACGTCTAGTTTGTAACTTTCCCCGTTAAGGCCTGTTTATGCTCAGCGTTAAAGACATTCATTCCAGCTTTATTCTTACAGAATAGCGAGGCGCCACAGTCCCGCCTTTAACAGGTTGTGTCCAGGCGGCTCTTGATTTCCTTTAATATTCTTATTTTCCTCCCATCTTTACTTCCTCTCCCCCTCCACTTTTCCTTCACTGCTACCCTTCCTCCTTGTCCATGTTCAACATTCTCACCATTACCTCCGTCTTTTGTGATCTTCTCCTCCAGTCAGAGGTTGAGCACAAACAAATCTTAATTTCAGGAGTTTATCTTTGTCGAATGATTTCTGAGGGAATAATTAATCACTTAGCCCCAGTTAAACTTTTAATATCCTCCTTCTTCCTCTCTATCTTTGATTAATTTCTCATTCCAAGAAAGAAAGACTTTCATTAATACTAAAGCCATTTGTCTTCCAGTAGGAGGAGGAAAACCCATATTTGGTCATTACAGATGAATCCCTAACCCTCTAAATGATTGGAGCTACAGAATAAACATTTTTCATCCTTCTGCCCCGAACATGTCTGACAAATGCCAGGACACAACCCCCCCGCATGATTTTAAATATTTTTGTCCTTGCATGTGTAATGAAGAATATACAGTATAGTTAATTGTTCATTAAATGTTAATTAACTACTTCAGACAGCCCCCCAAAAAAGTGTGAAGTTTAAAATATTTTTCTCTCTTATTATTCTTCCTTCTCTGGGATGTTTGAGCGTCACCGTGCAGAAGGAGAGCCTCTCAGAACATGTGATCTCCTGACATCACAGCTCATTTTGTATGAACTGCGTGCAGATCCAGATAGGAGAGCAGATCCTGGAACTTTTTTAGAACTCTCCCTCATAGTGCTAGTTTCCATGAAACTTTAGCTCTGTTCTGTCAGCAGGATGACTCGTAAACCACTAGATGGATTTCCTGGAGACGTGGTGTAAGGATGGGACAAGGACCAGAGAACGACCAATCAAAGTTTGGTGCAGATCTAGAAATTTTCTCAGAGACATTTGATCTCGTTTCTCATGAAATAATGCATAAACCGCGATGTTAAAAAAAAAGGTGCAGATTATCCTGACCTCTGTTAGAAATAACAAAATGTCAACTGACAAATGTTTCTGTGTAGGTGTTGATCTTTATTTAGTTGCTATATGCTAACAAATATGGCTAGAGACTCAAATAGCAGCTGAGATAATGGGTTTAGAGTCGTCTCCTGCATTTGTAGACATTTATCCATATGAGTGTGGTTTATATTATGATGTTTGGTGGTGATCCAGATCTGCTGGATGGCCTTGAGCTCTACTGATGCCATTGTGGTTTTTGAATGTAAAAAGAGCTTTAAATTGACGTTTTGTTATTTCTAACAGAACGTCAGAATAAACTCTCTCTCTCTCTCTCTCTCTCTCTCTCTCTCTCTCTCATCCTGTCTATCTGGCTAAATGATATACTTTAGCAGATTGGAGTGAGAATGAACTGCAGCCCCAGATGCTAGTTTGTGAAAGCTCTGCGTCCCTCTTCTCTAATGGAAATGAAGGGCCCTGTGTGTGTGTGTGTGTGTGTGTGTGTGTGTGTGTGTGTGTGTGTGTGTGTGTGTGTGTGTGTGTGTGTGTGTGTGTGTGTGTGTGTGTGTGTGTGTGTGTGTGTGTGTGTGTGTGTAAAAGACGTGCCATGCCTTTGTGACAGCGCCTCGCAGGACTCAGATTTTATTAAGTACCCTTTAGAGAAAGAGAGTGAAACAAAACAAGAAAAAAAGTCTTTATCTCTCTCTCTCTCACCCACAAACACACACACACACACACACACACACACACACACACACACACACACACACACACACGAAGGCCAGACTGAGAATTTTATTAAGTACCCTTTAGAATGAGTGAGACTGAGACAAGAGGGGAAAAGTCAGCGGCAGCATGGTAATCAGGTCCGCTAACCGAGACTCGGAGAAAAGAGGAGAGTTTGTTAAAGGAGAAAGGAAAAGAGAGAGAGAGAGGAGAGGAGGGGGGAGGAGAGGGGAGGCTTTTCAGACGGGGGTCTTTTTTGTTTGTAAAACCAGAGAAGGTAAAAAGGCAAACTGAGGAAACTTAACATTCAAGCAAAACGCTGTGTTTCCTGAAAAGCAGCAGAAACAGGTGTTTTTTCACGACGCTGCTTTGACACAGCGACCTCTCCTCGTTGTGTATTCATGCTCTTTATCTCTTTACAAAGTCTCTTTGTGTGTGTTTAAATGGATCAGTTAGAGCCCTTTAAAAAAAATCAGGTTTCCATTCATCTTCTCACTTGGTTTTTGAAGACTTTTTACTTCTCGCCTGTTTGGCCTTTTCTCTTCCTTTAACATGAAATATGCTCATTTACACAAGGAAGACAGAGTTTAGAGTCATTCTAAGGTCTTTTATCATTTTTTTCTTTAAAGCGCATTATAAGAGGAGAAACACACGAGAAATAAGCTGTAATACAGAAAAACACGCATGCAGGATGGAGGTGAAGCGGCGTGGAGATCTGCAGGAGGACAGGGAGCGACAGGAGATAGCAAGAGGAGGAGGAGCAGGAGCAGGGTGATACCTTGCATGACTGCGCTTTCCCTGGAGGAGCCCTGCCCCACACACAGACACACACACACACAGACACACACACACACAGACACACACACACACACACACAGACACACACACAGACACACACACAGGACGGCGGCTGGTGTGCGGGTGGCTGTCTTGTTGGCAGGGGTTTCTGATTTCACAGCCTGCTGGGTGGTGGCATTCAGCCTCCATCAGGCACCTCTCTTTCAGCCTTTCACCTCCCCCCCAACACACTCCCCACTGCTCTGTCCACCCCCCAGCTTCCTCTCTATTTCTGCTCTTCCTTTCTCTTCTTTAAATAATCTGAAAAAACATTTCATATAGCTTCCATACTTGAGTTCACATTTTCTTTATTTTGAATAATTGTGGGCTTGAAAACAATGTTTGTATGTATTTCAGGGCTTTTCTAGAGTCAAACACACTTAGTTTGCATCTTAAGTTGCAAGAAAATTATTGGACTAAAAACTTTCAGCCATAATCTGGCGACTCCTTTGCCGTGTCAGGGGGTCTGATTCCCTCTGCATGAAGCCACTAAATGACCTCTGGTTTGGAGAGGGGAAAGCTGATAATGCTGACAAGCTTTTCTTTCACTGAATGGCCGCCGACAGACCCCCTGCTTTCCCAACACACACACTCACACACTCCCACAAGTGACAAGTAGCTCATCAAGAAAAAATGGTGGACTGGAAATTAGCATTTTGAGTGAGTGTGTCCCCTGAAGTTGAGGCAGATGATGCAGCCTCAATCTGGACATATGAGAATTGATAGAGAGGGGTGAGAGAGAGGGTGGGAGGTCCTGTCAGCTCGGACCGGAGGTCAAGAAACAAGAGGTCACACACTGACACACACCGACACGACACGGCAGTTCCTTTCTCAGCCATTCAGGCTTTGTTATGGGGGAGAATTTAGTGCTCAGCGAAGCTGCTCCGGTCAGCAGGAGATGCTTCAGGAAGCTCAGAACAAACCCCGACTCCTGCATGAGAAATAAAGGAATATACGCTTATTCTGACTTTTGATGAAAGCAACAAGTTTCAAACAAGGTGGGACACAGGCAGCATGATAGTGATGGTTGGTCTGGAGGGGACGTCCTCGAAAGGCTCAGTCGTTCTCAAGCAAGACCCATTTATGCTCTACGTTAAAGACGGATAAAGACGGAGCCTCTGTACGTCTTCTGCGTTCATTCTGTTCGTAATCTGGCATGTTTTTGAAGAATTTACAGATACGGACTAGACGAAACGGAGCAATACCACCAGAAATTGCTGAGGGCAGTGTAGCTTCAATTCAAGCAAGGCACGACAAATGTGTACGGAAACAACGAAGAAGAAAAAAGTGAAGTGAAATAGTGCGAAAACTCTCCGTCCTCAAGTCTCGATGTATTTAATGGCCTCACAGTCCACTGCTTTAGCTGCTTTGTATTTACTAGGTATTATTACCAGGTATTATCACAACCTCCTCCGACCGTCGCTATATTTGTTGTTGTTGAAGGAGATTATGTTTTCACCTGTATCCCATTTGTTTTGTTTGTTTTTTTGGATTGTCAGCAGGATTACGCAAAAATTACTGAATGGATTTCTCTGAAACTTAGTAGAAGGGTAGGTCCTGGGCCAGAATAGACCCCGTTAAATTCTAGTTCCTTATTAACTTTTAATGATCTTTTCATGATCTTTTAATCTTAAAAACGTTAAAAAAGGCAATACCAAAAACAGCATCAACAACGATTACATCCTTCTCCTCTTGGACTGGAGGTGTTTGCTTGATCCAGCTAAAGAAAACAAACCAACCGGGAAACAAATGGACATGCATAAAAACATAACCTCCTTGGTCGACAGAATATGGAACTGATCAAATTAACCATCTAATATCTGTCTAGACGGGACGCATCTTTGTTTTTGAGTGATTGTTTTCTGTGTTTCCAGTTTGAAAGTTGATGTGTAAAGGTTTTACAGCCATCGGCCACCATCGAAGCTGAAATCTGCCGATATCGATAGTTTACAAATCGGCGAAATTGACCAAATCGATTAAACGCTTTACCTCTACTTATCAGAGAAGCTACACTGATCAGCCAAACTCTGTTTTATTACCACTAGAGATGGAAAATTAATCAAATGAATGAAAAATAAAATGGATAATCAATAATAAACCACGATCTCCGTTGAAAAACCAACACGCATTCACTGATATTGCTATAATATTGCGTAATGGGTGAAGTTTGTGACTCCACAGTCAGTTCTAATACTCCTTATTTCTGCTGCATCCATCTTTCTAAAACGTTATTGGTTTCCTCTACAGATAATTGATTTCTTTAAGAGTAAGTTCCCATAGAGACTTCTCCCTCAGCTGCATGCATATGTGTGAGGGAGAATGTATGAGGTGCGGACACCCGATCCATCCTCCTCTTCCTCTCCTCACTTAGTTTTACAGTAAATGAAGCCTCTCTTTTGATTTAATGCTCAGCCGCACTCGAGAACCTGTTGAAAAATCACTTTCCTGGATTTAGTTTTGCACAATAAAACACTGTCCAAAGTAATTAAAAAAAAAAAACACGCGGTCCTTCCCTACAAGTCGTTAACCTCTTGCGATACTTTTTAGGGATTGTACCGTAAAGCTCAGAGTTTTTAATGGGCACAAATCAAATATGGTCCCACGTTAATTCAATTAAGGCTTGCCACCAAAACGTCCGGCCTTGGTCCAAATATTTGAGACGAGCAATACTTTTCTTCCGTCTTCCAAGTTGATTAAAATATGTGATATTTCACATTAGTTTAGTTTTTATGGGCAGTGAGGTAATTCATTGTCAGTAAATGGCTTGTCAAAGTGCTCCGTGAGTGATGTAATGCTATGAAGTCTATCGTTTGAATTGCCCCTACGCCTATTAGAGAAAATCGACTTCTGGGCCCATTATTTGATTATCTTGCAGGAAGTTTGGAGAAGGCCATTGGCATCATGTTATAGGAATGGATCACATTTTTCAGCTTTACAAGTGTATTATAGTGCTTTTAAACGTCTGGCCTCAAATCCTTGGAAATAACAACATTCTGCTATTATCAATGCTACATCTGACTCACTTCTCCTGCGACTGTTCCTGATAACTGCAATAATAACTAATACAATTTAAGAGTATATTTAAATAATTAAGCCTTTACTTTTACCAGCTGCTCATACAACACGCAGAGCCTCCTTTCTCGCTCGTGTATACCCTTTAATTAAAATATGTCAGGTTCCCATTGCCTGTAAAAGTACTTGAACACGTTCCTCGGGTCCCTTATCAAGGTAGGACCTAATACCTGGGCCTAATTAACACGCATTTAAAAATACTCATGATGCAAATTACCGTTAACGTCAGAACAGGGGTGCAGGGGGTAGGACAAGACAAGATAATTCAACTAATGCATATTTATCTCATGCTAATTGGCGTGCACGGCAAAATAAAAGCGCACACTTAATTAATTGACATGGAGGGGGGTGGAAATGAATTGGAGGCACTCAATCTGGAGAGAGGGAGACAACAGCAGAGCGGAGGGGAGGGGGATGGAGATGCAGCACGAGGCAAAAACAAGTTAGTTTCGACGAGTGTCTTTTCCATTCGTTCAAACAAACGTTTCTATATTATCTGTTTACATTAGAATGATCGACGGAGATGAAAGAAGGAAGCTTAAAGAATCTTTTATTCATGTGGCAGCAAAAACAAGGTTACAGAAGAACACTGTCATAACCCAAGACAAATAATTAGACACCTTATCTGGTAGTTATTAGTTACTGCCTTTAAATTATGAGACAATACCTCATAATTATCAGAAAATATATCATAGTTATGAAATAAGGATCTCATATTAATGAGATGACAATCTTATAATTATGAGAAGGAATCCCATATTAATTAGAAAAGATCACATACTTATGAGATCAGATTTTGTTATTATGAATAAATACCTTGTGCTTATGAGAAAAAGATCTCATACGGATGAGATCAGATTTTGTTATTATGAATAAATACCTTGTGCTTATGAGAAAAAGATCTCATACGGATGAGAAAAAAGATCTCATGCTGATGAGGAAAAGATCTCATACTGATGAGAAAAGATCTCATGCTGATGAGGAAAAGACTTGAGCTGGCTGAGCAGTGTTGACAAACTAATATTAATGCTGTTCACATTAACTAACATGAATATATCCCAATTTCTAGGGAGGAAATAAAAGCAAGTTAAAGGTGATAACAACATATTACACTTTGGATTAGTGAAAACTCCACCTTAACTTTTCTCAATATTTATCTCATAATTAGAAAATCTTTTCTCACTATAATCGAACAGCAACACACAAAAATGAGATAAAATATTTTCTTTTCTTATTTTTGGTGAATTCAGTGTGAGCCTGTAAATTATAAACCTATCAGTTCCAAAATAATTCACAAAATTAAAAAAAAATCATGACTAAAAATTATCGATACACTTGAATTCTATGTTCCCCTAAAACACCTGCTAACACCAACAACTAATATATGATATAGAAAACGTTGCATTTTATTAATACAAATATCTACAGAAACATCATACAAATATCACAGCTGTCCATTAAAATCCAGTAGAGATACTCTAAAATCAAAGAAAAGACTGTAGATAATGAAGAGAAGTCGGAACAAAGAAATGGTTGAAAATGATTTTAGGCTGATTTGCCATTACAAGCATTGAGTGTGTTTTTTCCTAACAAGTGGGACATGGTGGATTTCCTAAACTGGCCCTTAACGTCTGGCCCTGTTAGTCACTCTAAGGCCACATTTCAGAGTGGTTTTGTTAACAGAATAGCTGTGTCTGTCCAGCTCGCCCCGTGTAATTCGGTCTGTGTAGACGTCCCTGTGTTATAGGGGCCCTCACACACACACACACACACACACACACACACACACACACACACACACACACATTCATTTATTTACGTTGTGTTTTTTTTTTTAAGTGATAGGATGCAGAAGCAGGACTTTTCACGCCTGCCTCCCTCTCCTCCTCCTCCTCCTCCTCCTCCTCCTCCACACACACTCATCCATTTCAAGCCACAGATGGTCTTTTGAATGGACCGGGGGGTTCCCTTGTTGTGTATTTGTGTGTGTGTGTGTGTATGTGTGTGTTTGTGAATGTGGGAGTTTACCCTCGCTCCCTTCACCACCTCCTCCTCCTCCGCCTCCTCCTCTGTGTCCAGGCTGCCGTTTTGCTCCTTCATTTCTTTCTCTCTTTGTGCTCGCCCCAACTTTTCGGTTTTGTCTTTTGTGTCGCTGACCGACTCTGCCTTCTGCTCATCACCCCCCCCCCAATGAGAGTGTGTGTGGGTCTCAGAGATGGAGAACAACACTGATGCATGACGCAAAAATTTTTTTTATTTATTTTGACATAAATCATTGAGATGATGTGATATAAAGTTCACAAGAACACTGACACGTCATTAAGCACAATATAATAATATAGTAGGGGAAAAGTGAATAAGAGCCAGAATCAAACTTTTTTATGCTGGTTATCCTTTGTTTTGTTGCAAGAAATACCACAACATAAACGGCATAATATTGGGATTAAGCTGTGTGTATGAGGGATTACGGCGGCACAGCGTTCTTATTGTATTTTCATCTCGAGGCCCGTGGAGAATCTGGCATGAAGGCAAACATATGCCCACTCAGATAAAGAGGAGAAAGAAAATCATTGCTACTGTATGCTATAAAACTGGCCACCTGTTTCTCACACACATTCATACAGTCGGCATTATTATTTCTGCCTGTATGGAGACTTTTTAGCGCTGGCAGGAACAGCAGCTGTCCTCGTCGGTGGTCCCAGTTATGTGTTGAATTTTATGAAAAATTGAAACCCGATCCCGTTTGGCGTGCTATTCCCCGTAAAGTGTCTACATTCTTGGTCAGACATGGCGGATAAGGTTTCGTTCACTCATGCTTCCTACTTTTCAGAGCCAAAGCGGACGAGGATCCGCACCAAACAGGAAACTGTTCTCCGTCTGACTAATTTATCCTGTCGGTTGGCTCATCCTCTCCTCTCTGTAGGTGGTTGGGGTAATAAACACACTAGCTGTCTGTCTGTCTTGCCGTCTTGGCAGGTTAAGGCCTACTTAACCAGGCGAAACCACTGCTCTTTTCTAAGTCCCTTTGAATGCCTCCCTTTGTCGGGGACACGCTACCATGTTAATGTCATGTACCGTAGAAATTGCTGCGGCTATGGCTATTAGCTTCGCCGCTAAAGTACAGAGAGTGACGGAGGGAGCCACAAAACCCTGCCGGGTTCAAATGCAGACTATAATTGCATTGCTGTGAAGAGGCCTTTTCTCTCCCCCCCCTCCCTCTCTCTCCCTCTTCTCGTCTCTCCATATCTTTTCCTCGCCACCCCCCACCCCTCCACCTCCGTCTTTTTTCACCCTTTTTGTGTGTGCAATTTGTCCCTTAAGCCGGCGTAACGTCTCGGCCGAGGCCGCAGAATGTGGAGAGCAAATTGGAGGCAGAGCGTGAACAATGGAACATGCATCACTGCTGGGGCATTCTTCTTCTTTACTGGGAACTGTGGGAGGGGTGGAGGGAGAGAAAGTCATTTGGTAAGGAAACTCCAGTGCCACAGACATCCACATTTAGACTGTGAGTGTGCTATGAAGGGTCATGATGCATGCCAGGTGGGATAGACTGGAGGGATGTTGTTGGACTAAAAACAATGAGAGGTAATAAAAAAAGTTCAGAGTGGCACAACCGAGGGCACAGATGTCTTGTGTTCAAAGTTAGGACATCATTATTTTAATTTAAACAGTTGCCTGGTTTTTTTTCAGCCCAAGACCAATTCTGGGCCACATGTTTAAGTTGTGTTCCTCTGAAGTCAGTATCACAGGAGGGAAGCACAACTGACAGGAGGAGATGAGAAGAAACAAGCTGACAGGGTAGGGAATATAAATATGGAACATGTACAATAAGGGAAGCTGCCGAAAAACAAATGACAGCAGGGAAGTGAAGCGAAGGACAGAACTAAGGCGAAGGCAGGAGCGCAAAATCAAGAGGAAAGACCAGAAAAGCCGGGACAGGATGGTCCAACAAAGCCAATTGTTCGCCGTACATCATCCTGAGCAGTCAGCGTTGGCTAGCTGGACTTCAGCCGTACCTTTAGCAGCGAGGCCTTTGAAGCCGAAGCAGACCAAAAAAAAAAATAAAGGTCAGATGAGAAAAGAAGTCAAACAGAATGTCTTCAGCGGCGTGTATCGTTCAGTCCACAGATTAGCCACCGAGGGAGCTTAGCCGCTCCCGTCCTCCCTCGTTTGATGTTTGGGGAGTCCTAATTAGATTTTTCACCTCCCATTGTTTCAGCGCTGTGTTCTCCTAATCCACTTTAAAGTGGAGATGCTTTCATCCTCTCCTCCTCCTCTGCTGCTGCATCCCTCTTTCTTTTCTCCCTCTTTTCTTTCTGCACTCATGCTTGTATATTTCTTAATGCTAGCAACAAGTTCCTGTTTAGTGACAGTTAGAAGGGGGGTTTAAGCAGAGTTAGATGATTATAAGTTCAATGCATTCACCAGGATACCAAACTCTAAATAATGTAAAAAATCTAAAGAATTCTAGCCTGCAAGCTTAAGCTAACAAACTTAGCTACTGACTTTATCACATAATCTTCATTGAGTCAGATGCGCAGTTTAATGTCTTTTTTTTTTCATTATTTCAAACTGCAGAACTAAAAAACTTATAATTAGCATTAGCTCATTTCTATCTAATTAACTTTTCAACTAAAATGACTTATCCAAGAAGCTATACAAAGATGCTAACGGTAGCACCATCATGCTTTAAAAAAGGTTTGTTTTAATAACTGATATGGTAAAAAATAAAAGTATAAAGTTGTATTTATGCACTCAGTTTTTGTTTACCTGAGAATTTATTGATGTAATCAGATATTTGCTTGATTTTTCTGATGGACTTGATGGATCATTAACTTATTTTACTAGCCTCTTACCTAATGTCAGCTGGGATAGGCTCCAGCCCCCCGACGACCCTACACGGGATGAGCGGATGGATGGATGGACTTTCTTCATATTGCACCTTTAAAAACAGAGATTACAAAGTCCTTTGACACACGAAGGAAAAGCCGGATACTGAGGAAGACAACAGAAAAACAGAATGTCAAACAGAGGTAAAATCCTGATGAAGGAAAAGTTAAGATAAAGTGAAAACAAGAAGACCAAAGACACAAAATGCAAAACAGAAAATTATAGAAGTGGATAATAGTTTTAGTAAAAGCACTAAAAAGACCATAATATATGAGGAAATAAATACATATAAGAGTAAAAGCTCAAATGTCTCCTGTGTGACAAGGTGTCCCATAAGTCAATGGGTCCAGTTTTTCAGGTGTTAAATCATAAATAATCAGGGTTAACACACTTTATAGGGGCTCTTTTGTCTCACATAGCAACAGGAGCTAATTAGAGATTCCTTGGCAGCTTTTGTCTTTGTCCTCTTTACCCAGCATCCCACATCTCTCTCATCTCACTGTACGTGAAGCACTGATAAACATATGAAGCCCTCCTCTCAGCCCAGCCTCCCCCAGAGCTGAAGCTGAAGCTGCTCCAACAGTTCCTGATGGTAATAAAAGCCTCCGAGGTTGGAGGTTTTAGTTTCGGCCTTAAAGCTGCGCTCCCCTCCACCGGGCCATCCCCATCCTATTCTCCACCGCAGGCTGTATTAACCCTGAAGAAAAGCCCTCTGGAGAGGCCGAAGAATGGCCGGAGAAAAGAGGAGGTGGAAATGGTCACAGTGAGACCCCCCCACCCCACCACCACCACCACCACCCTTCTCCTCCTTTTTCCCCCTCAGTGAAACCAGTGAAATGACCAGCCCCCTTTGGCTCAGTGGCTGCGCTCCACTTGCTATAAGGGAGCTTATTAATGCTCCCTCCACCCCATTGTCAGCATCCTCCCCCGACCCCCCCGAACTACCCCCACCGACACACACACAAAAAAACACCAGGCTTGAAAAGAGCCACAACTCCTTTTGTGTTGACTGACGGACTCGCTGCGGCATTTACACCCTCCTCCATCACCTCCGGTCCTCGCTCTCCATCTTCCTCCTCATCCCCTCCCGAAGTGGTCGGGAAACAAGGCAGAGGTGGAATGCAACAAAAAAGATGGGCAGGCTGTCGGTGCATATGTTGTGTGGGTGACTCCACTCTTCTACGTTTAAAGAACCATCTGTGATAGTTTTCATTCGGACAAGCAGCATCCATAGAAAGTGAAGGGAGCTCCTTTTGTCTCCTTAAGCTCCTTCTTCTGTCTCCTCTGTTCATTTGTAGCACAGCTGATGCGTTTCTGTCGGCTTTACTGCTGAAAATACAAAGAACCAAAAATGTAGAAGTCATCTGTATGTGTGTGTGTGTCTGTGTGTGTGTGTCTGTGTGTGTGTGTCTGTGTGTGTGTGTGTGTGATGGATTAGCTCAGTAAGAAGCTCAGCGGTACACTGATATCTTTGCTTAGCGCTCACAGCATGATACACCAGATACTGGCACGTGGTCCATCACACACACACTTATGAGCAGTGTGTGCGTGTGTGTGTGTGTGTGTGTGTGGCCTTGTTCCTCTAACAGTCCTCTAATCCCTTCTAGAGTGGCCCTGATAGGCCTAATGACACACACTGGGGCACCACAGGGTGCTGCACCTGTTTGTGTTGGAGCTGTTAACACTCGCTGTGCCACTTAAACGTGATACTTGTTCATCCTTCCTGTTTTTAAAAAAAAAAAAGTAAACCCTCTCTGGAGAACACTGTGTTGAGAATTTGTCGGCTGTAAAAAGAGCTACGTTCATAATCGTTACATGTGACCTCAGAATAGTTCATTTGTTCTTGCATTGACCCCAGTTTGGGTCACGTTCTGCTGCAGAAACGCTTCACAGAGCAGAGAAGAGTCGGCGTCTGGCACCACTGCAGCGCACAAAGCGGTGTGTGTTGGGATGTGTGTGAGGGTGACATCACCGTACAGAGAGGTCTGAGTCCGTCAGGTCACACCCGGCAGGGGCGGATGTAGGATTTTTCTCAATCAGGGGCTGAAAAAATGAGGCCACATTTTACACAGAGGGGGGCCAAGTATATGTCCCCATGTACTCCTCATGCAGTAAGATATGCAGTATAAACATTTCACCTACCATTACTCATAATTTAATACATTTTGCACATTGTGCCTAGTTAAGAACATTGTGTAGGTTAAAAAAGGCTAGGAAATAAAAATTCTCAATTTTCATATTTATTGAATTTTAATAGAAAACATAATACTAAAGACAATTATCATACATCACCATGTTTTAAACAAATATGTAATACATTAAATACTTTAAAACAGGTATTGTATACAAATACAGCATAAACAACAATTTAAAGCAGAAAAACAGACAATATGTTCATAAATAAAATGTATATTATAAAAATGATTCTCATTAACATCCAAACTGCATCAAAAGTCATGAACATGAGAATGTTTCCCATCATTCCTCCCACATGACATAAACGCAGCATGACCGTAGTTACAAGACGAGATACCAAAAAAACCAAAAACAACAACACTTACAAAGCAAATTGACAGGATGGGGGCATTTCAGCAGCCAATCAGATTTCAGCTGGGACCAGTGCCTCTCAAAAAGTCACCATTTACAGTATGAGTAAGATGTTACATGTTAACCGTACCATCGACTCACTGCTCTTTATAAACCTAAGGCGTATTTAAAACATTTATTTTTATTTCTAGCCATCAATAGATAATAATAATATATTTACCGTGATGGTCACTAAGCAACAGAAGCCACACAAACACAAACCGTCTCTCTCTGTAGGAAACAGACTAATTAGACTCATAAACTTGACTGGAGCAGGTGCTTTAACTACTGTCTGGCCCCTGGCTAGCACGCTAATGGCTTCCTGTACAAAACACACACACAGCTACGCTAACACATGTTCTGACCCACAGGAAGTGAAACACAGAGCACTTCTCCTTCTGCTCTCCATACTTTAATGGTCATTTCTTTTTTTTTAATCAAACGCACACAATGCAAACGTACCTGTCACCGGAATGTGGGGAGGAAACGGTAAGGAAGAGGAGCAACGAGCGCTCCTCCCAATCTGTGTCAGACAGACAGGAGGAGGAAGAGGAGGAGGAGGAAACGTTACTGTCTCTCGCTCTTCATCAAGACACGGGAGAAACTTTTCCTCAAACGTCCATTTGCTTCTGACTGGGAAAAAAAATTACACAGGAAGATAGAAGAAAAAGATATAAGAGCACATACAACAATCTGTTTGCCTGTGTGTGTGTGTGTGTGTGTGTGTGTGTGTGTGTGTGTGTGTGTGTGTGTGTGTGTGTGTGTGTGTGTGTGTGTGTGTGTGTGGCTGTGTGTGTGTGTGTGTGTGTGTGTGTGTGTGTGTGTGAGTGAGTGTGTGTGTGTGAGTGTGATGGGAGCAAAGTGAGGTTAGATTATAGGGTCTGGTCTCTGAGAGGGAGGTGGAGGGACAGCTAGTGACATGATGGGACTCCTAATGGTCATAATTGGTGGTGGCTTTGACAGCAACTGTATGATAGCTGCACAATATACACAAGTGTGTGTGTCTGTGTGTGTTTGTGTGTCTGTGTGTGTGTTTATTTAAGAAGAAATGTGCACAAAATTGCTGTTAGGTTGTTGAATCCCATGTTTGCAACCACTGGCTGTTTCTCCTCTGCCTCTCGCCTGTTTTTCTTTGCCTGTGTGTGTGTGTGTGTGTCTGTGTCTGTGTGTGTGTGTGTGTGTGTGTGTGTGTCTGTGTGTGTGTGTGTGTCAGATATGAATGTTAAACACAGTTGAGTTGGCTCCTGACAGGTGTAAAAGGTAGCAGTTAAGTTTCTTTTTTTGCTCTTTTTTAAATGATGCTTAAACACACACACACACATGCACACACACACACACACAGCAGCTGCCTTTTATTGTGGCTTCTTCAAAATAGAAATCAAGCCTTCATCTGTTCATCCCTCTTTCCTTCCATCACTGGTTTCACATCTTTTGCTCTAATATTTTTTCCAGGGCTGTAAATGTTAAAGCAAAAACCTTAACGTGTTAATTAGTGTTTAAATTTTATCAATTGACCAGGTTTGACCCCAATTTCTTCCCGTAATTCCAGAGTGGATTTTCACCTGGATGATCTAAAACTAAACACAGGTAACATAATGACTGAGGAGACATCCCCTGATGTGTTGAACAACACCTTTCAGTTTAAATAGGTTCTTGTTGGAAGTTTAAAAAAAAATTTTATTAAATAAATAAAGTTTTGTGCTCATATTGCACTGATGGGTTGTCTTTCTCTCGAAGCATAATGAGTCTAAAGTATCATCTTCCAGCAAAACACATCTTTGCTAATGTTAGCATAGATGCTAGCAGAGAGAAAAGTCCAGGCCGTGTACGTCCAGCTATACTGACAGGGTGCAGCTGGGTTAAGTCTATGAACACGGCGACAACAGCTAAGCTAACCAATGAATTCGCCATATGGATCACCATGGACTGCCAAGCAATCCCGTCAAAAATACAAGTAAATACTAGTGTTTTTAAGCTTGCGATTAATCATGATTAATCACAGCCTATCATGCTGATTAATGTGATTAATCATCTGACACCACTTTTTTTTCTTCATGACTTTAATATACTTATTTCTTCTATAAGTGAATAATGGATGAGCTCCGGGGTTCCTTTAAATCCTGCTCTTCGCTCGCACAGTTTGTCCTTCTTGCTGCCTGCAGGAGGACTTTTGATGTTGATTTATTGAGTTCAATGTGCTGTAAGTGAAAATGACAGTTATTGCAAAGCATTATGACTGCTCTTACATCAAATAAATCCACATAGAAAGAGCCAAACCTGTCAGTAGTCACACAAAGATTTTTAAAAAAGAGAGAAAAGAACACATCTGCTCAAATAGTGCATAAATGTCCAAGATCCTAGACGTACAGCATTTCAAGCTTGATGCTCTTTAAGAGACATTAATCATAGAATCATCCACAGGCAGCCTACTAAATAACAATAATTATATGATTTTATATCCATGGAGTTTTAAGACATTTATTTCTACTCAGATATTTAGTTAGATGTTCAATTTAAACCACATACTCTACATTATTTACAGTCTATGTATTGTATATCGTCACCTGGTTGGATTTGGATGACTTTTGATCATTTGTGCACAAATTTAAATTTTCTTAATTTGTTGCATTCCGTTGCTTTTCCTTCTTTTGTCGTCATCTATTGTCATTTTATTATGGAATAAACCTTGAATGCCACTCAGGACGGCGCATAACTCCACAAAGTTCTGTGGAAATTCAGTAGCTTTTGCACAATCGTGGGAAAATAAACTGTTAAAAAAATATTCTTAATGTTAAAGAAAGTGGAATAAAATTCCTGGGTCCACACCTGCATGTACAGGGTTCTGTCCTGGATCATACCCGTCCTTCCATTGAGTTTTGTGCAAATATTTGCAGGAGTTTTTTGTGTAAGAATGCTAGCAACAAACCAACCAACAAAGACAGATCTGGATCACCTAGATCTGGATCCTGCCTCAGAATCAAATCGCCTCTGCATTCTGCATTTCTTTGAAATGTGAAAGAACTTTTTGAGATATTCTACAAACCAACCAACAAACAAACTGGTATTTATACTAGAATCAAGATGAACTTCCAGCTTTATTCTGTGTTTCATTCCAGCTTCACTGATTTCTTCTTTGACACACTGAGATTCACTTAACAGAGCAGAACTGTCGGGTCCTCAAACTGTTGGTTTTCTGTCTGCGAGCCTCCAGAAGGATCCAGATAGAGATAGAGAGACGTGATCAAAACAGCAGACGATCTCTTGCACCTGAATGAGCAGCAGCGCTGCTGTGCGAGAGCCAAAACGCTCCCTCTGATCTCGCTTCAAAGGCGGCAGGGAAAGAGGCTCAAAGCATTCTGGGTCCAGGGGAGAGATGGAGAGAGGGAGGTAGAAGAAGGAATGATGTGAAGAAAAAGAAAAAAAGTAGTTAAAGAAGAAGATTCCCCAGGGCTGGTAAATCAATCAGAGAACAGATGGATATACGTGGGTTCACGAAGCTGGTTTTGATCAAGTTCAAGACTGCTTCATACCTCAAATTACATGAAGGTTTGGGTTGTGTTCACAGGACTACTGTGGCTTAAATTTTCAGAAACCATTTCATCACTGAATTCACTCAGGAACTTTTTAGGTGAGAAATCAACTGTTGAGATTTCAAACATTGGCAGTTTTACGATAGTTTTCTCCACTTCCTTCAGAGTTGAGCAGCTCCACAGGCTTGCAGATGTGATTTTGTAGGTGGCATTTTGGCTGCTTCTCTAAAATAAAATTGTGTTTTCAGACTCACAAAAACCATCCAAACTTGAACCAAACCTGCTCTGCGCATAGATGTACAGCTAATTTTATCAATTGTGTTGGTGGTGGTGGTGTTTTTTTAAAAATCCCTTGAGCGTATTACAAAGTGTGGAAAGTTAAATGTTGGTTTAGATTTGTAATAAACTATTTTCATTCAACAGTAGCTGAGACATGGATGCATTAAAGAGATCGGTAACACAGCCATGTGATGCAGAGAAGGTGTATTTCTTGAGTATACCTGTGAACAGTCTGCTGTAAGTGTACTTTGTTCATTTAGCAGGCAGTTTACGTTACATACTGACTGAGTTGTGCATTTCTGAACAGTGGACTCGACCTCTGATCATTTTTTTTCTATGCATATGAGCTGTTTAATGGTCTTTATTAAGCCTCTTTTCCACTGCATAGAACCGGCTCGACTCATCTGTTTCCATTGGGTAAAAAGTACCTGGTACTACTTTTTTTAGTACCTCCTCCCTTGTGGTTCCAAGCGAGCCGCGCAGCTATTAAAAGGTCACATGAAACGTTACAGACCACTGATTGGTCAATGCCCAGCACACATGGAGTATCCTGCACAGCGCAAATCAATGGCCGCCACACTCAAACAGCCAAGCTACTTTAGCGACCGTAACTTTTTGTAAATTTTTTTATTGCAACCGCTATATTGAGGAGGTGCAGACGTTCCTGTCTTAAACAGCTGATGAGAGGTGAACCAGAGGTGTGTGTCGTGTTGACACAATCTACCCTGAGGAGGAACCATCGGCAGTGGAAAACGACTTGCATCAAGTGTTGGATTGAATCTACAATCTACAGCCCAGATCCACTGAATCTAGAAATGGTGAAATAAAGCCAGATTTTTTTCTTTGTTTACACCACAAAACTATTCCTCCTCTGCTACATTTAACTGAATTTGGTGTTACTGAAAGTCAACAGGGATGAGGCCTTGAGTCCAGAAGCAGGGCTTGTTACCCCACATGTGTGTGTGTGAGACAGAGAGGAAGAGTCTGATGGTCTTAACAGTAAAACTAATAGTGGTTGACTGCTTTAGCTGGAGGCTCACTCCTCTGTCAGGTTTCCAGCTGCTTTCAAAAGGCATGAACCCCACACACACACACACACACAGACACACACACACACACAGAGACACACACACAGACACACACAGACACACACACACACACACAGACACAGACACACACACACACACACTTTTTGGAAACTTGAAGACATCGAGGTTGAATTTAGAGGAGAAGGAAAAAGGTTTCAGGTGGCGGACGGCGTGATGTAAAGCTTGTTTTTTCTCATCCACGTGAGTCATCTGAGATCTCTGGGGTTCATTATGATGGATGGAGGGGAGGGAGGGGGAGACGCAAGGGAAAACAGTTTGCAGTTTGCACTCATCTTATTTCATCATTCATTCAGCCCTCAGTGTGTCGCCCACGTCTGTTTGGATTTCTGTGTGTTGTTTGTCCTGGTCGTAAAGTTGAAGCCGTAAAGGTTAGACGCACATTTGGCCACTAAAAAATGCAGACACTCCTTTGGTATGTGTGTGATGGTCAAGGTCTTTGTGTGGCGGCGGGGGGGGGGCGGGGTCAGACAGACAGACACACACACACACACACAGACAGGTTCAGTCTGTTTTTGTGGAGGAAGGCGTCATGGGTCAGTGGTAAAAGGCCAGGTCTGCTTTTTCATTGGTCATCCTGTACTTCCTACTTCCTGGATGACCCGGCACCATCTGGGGAAGTGATTGGTTGAGAGAGACGAAGTCGTCTCTGGAGTAGGGTCGAGCTGGGTTGCCGCGGGTTACCCCCTCTGAGGCCCGTCACTCCAATGAGTCGTAGAGCCGCTGCTAATGATCAAACCAGCCGAGTCACGAACATTTTCACCTGCATCTCAGAAGGTTTCAACGTAAAACACAATATTTCAACCATAGTTTCATAAAAGGTGGTTTTTATTGAGAAGAGGGGAAGGAAGAAGGATGGGTGAAGAAAAGTGGGAAGGAGATGAGGAAAAAGGAGATTAGAGGAGAGGAGATATGAAGAGAAGAAACAGGTGGAGAGGAGACGAGAAAGGAAATAACTGGAGAGTCGAGGCGAGGAAACAACAGCAGAGGATATGAAATGAGGACAGAGCAGAGGCAACAAGAATCGGAAAGAAGAGAAGAAGAAGACTAAGAAGAGAGAAGAGGAAACAACAGGAGAGGAAAGAAAACGAGGAGAGAGGAAAGGAAGCAAAGATGGGAGAAAAAATGAGAGTAAAGGAAATGAAAATAAAATATAGGGAAAAAGAGGAAACGATGACAGGAGAAGAAACGAAATGAGGATAGAGGTAAGGAACCAAAGTAAGGAGAGGAAGAATGGAAACAATAAGGTGAAGAGAGCAGAAAAAAGGAGATGAAAGGAAACAACTATGGGAGCAGGAGGAAGGAAGGAAGGTAGATAGAAGGTAAGAAGATAAGAAGAGGAAAAGAAATGAGGACAGAGGAGAAGAAACAAAGATAGGACAGGAAATTAGAGAAAAATTAGGAAGAAGAGGAGAGGAGACATTGAAAGAGGAAAAGAAATGAGGATAGAGGCGAAGTTAGGAGAGGAAGGAGGGAAAATAGGGAAGGTGAAGAGAGCCGGAAAAGGAGAGGAAGCGAGGACAGAGGAGCAGAAACAAAGATAAGAGAGGGAATTAGAGAAAAACAAGGAAGAAGAGCAGAGGAAAGGAAAGGATGGAGGAGAGGAAGCAAAGATGACATATATCCTTCATATCTATCTTCCTTTTCCCCGTTATCTCATCTATACCAACTTTCCCTCCCTCTTTTATCCTGTCATCTTCCCATCCTACATTTCCTCATGCCTCCCTCCTCCCCCCTCCCTTTGTCCTCCCCCCCCCCCCCCCCCCCCCCCCATCTTTACACACCTCCTTGCTCCGCCCGTCTCTCCCAGTCTCTCCTGTTTATGAAGGTAGATTTATGGGTCTACCAGGAGCCGTTAGCTGGAGGTGGCCTCCGCTGCTCAAACCACAACAAGGCTTCACCCTCCACATGGAACAGAGACAACACAGTGGGCATACTGGGCTATTTCCATCACCACACATTACACATGATGCTGCACTCACACCTCCCATTATCTACTAATGAGCATCCCAGTTTCCCTCCTGCCTCGCTCCATCATGTTCTTGATGAGTGGTTGGGTGGTGTTTTTTCTTACTTTATATTGCTCCATCTAGCATTTGTTTTTTATTGGTCTACGAGGAGCAGTTAGCGGGTGGTGGGCTCCACTTTCTAACCAGCACACATGTGTTGTACTGTTCTTCACACACTGCTGTTATAAGTCAGCTCACTCACTACATAGTTATATCATTTATGCAGTGTGTGTCCTCCCCGCTGCGCATTGGTTTTATACTTCAGCTGAAACGCTGCTACCTCCACTGTCTGCTCTGTGCTGTATAAAGATGTCAGAATAAAATACACAAGAGGAAAAGATGAAAATATGTGACAGGAGCTGCATTGGACTGTAAACACAGTGTTTAGTGCATGTATAGTTTTCAAATAGAAATTGTTCATAAGACATTCCTTTGGTATGCATGTGAATTTACAGTATATATACACTGTAAAACTTTGATGTAACTTTATTTTGAAATCTAATCAGCGGTCTGTATTAATGTCATACAGACCACATGCTGTGAACTGCAATGCAATCTGGGAGAAGTACCATGTGATTACAGCACTTCAACGGAATGCCATTGGCTCCAGGAATGTACTGTAAAGTTAACTGTAAACAGCAAAGCATTATGGGAAAATGACAGAAAAATGTTAACGGGGGGGGCTGGAGCCTATCACAGCTGACATTGGGCGAGAGACAGGGTGTAACCTGGACAAGTCGCGAGTTCATCACAGGGCCAACACATAGAATGACAACCAACCATTCAGACTCACTTTCACACCTATGGGTGATTTAGAGTCACCAGTTCACCTCCTCCCCTTCTGGACTGTGGGAGGAAGCCGGAGTATAGCGGGAGGGAAACCACGCAGACAAGGGGAGAACATGCAGACTCCACACAGAAGAGTCCCAGGTCCTCAGGTGGATTGGAACCCAGGACCTTCTTGCTGTGAGGCAACAGTAGCCACTTTCAGACAGGCTTTGTGCAACAGCACCGAAACGAATTCCCTTCTCTGTGACGCCTTCGGTGCCTTCGAACTGGACCAGCCGAGGCGTCACAACGCCACCTCGGTGTGTGCGTTCACAGCCGTATGCCGGCGTTAAGAGGTGTGACATACGACACAACAAAGCTGATATATTTCACTGTCTCCCCAGTTTAGTTGCCATCTTTCTTTGCTTGTTCTTCAAATTACTGACTTCCTGTTGCTTCCCCCAGCGAAGGACGCACACCTGAACATATTACTACAACGTCACACCGCTTCTGCAACGCATTATTTTTGTTGTTTTGACAATGTTTTTGTGAGTATGATCAAATTCTTCTTCAGGTTAATTAGTGCGATCTGGACTCATGGGCGGTCAGACCATCTTACAGGTGTCATCAGGGGGCTAATGTGGGACAGGAAGTGGACGTGAAATGAAATACATCAAAGTCAACCAAACCTTTTGTTTTTTTGTTGGTTTTTTTGCATCTTTTGACTTCAACATTTTTAGTCTGATGTGAGTTTTGTTGTCAGTCACCAAATATGTCTAACCTCACCCTCTTCTTCTTCTTCTTCTTCTCTCTTTATGTGCTGCCCGTCTCCTCCTCCATCATCCTGTCCAATCAGGTAAGTCGAATCTTCCTCTTTCACACTCATTCAAACACAACCTGAGTCCCTAATGACAGAGAGGATGGGGGTGGGGTGGGGGGTGGAGATTGAGGGTAAAGCGGGGGTCGATGGGGGGTTTAGACTTTTATGAAGTCATGATGAGAAATGGTCTCGACTTGTGTGGCGGGCTGTTAAAACAGTCCCGGGCCATTCAGCAGTTCAGGGTTACAGAGTATCACTCAGCCAGCGCTGAATGGGAAATCAGCTAGCCTCACACTCACCCCTAATGAAGAGAGCTCTTAGTAGACACACACACACACACACACACACACACACACACACACAGACACACACACACACACACACAGACACACACACACACACACACAGACACACACACACAGACATACACACACATAGACACACACAGACACACAGACACACACACACACACACACACACACACACACACACACACACATAGACACACACAGACACACACACAGACACACACACACACACACACAGACACACACACACAGACATACACACACATAGACACACACAGACACACAGAAACACACACACACACACACACACACACACACACACACACACACACATAGACACACACACACACACACACACACACACACACACACTTGCAGGCATTTATCCTGTTTTTTCCACACATTTCTCCTTAACTTCTCCTTAACTTTCTTTTGATTGTTTCTTTCTTTTAATCATCTTGTTCTCAGTCTCTTCACACACATACACACACACACACACACATACATACACACACACACACACACACACACACACACACACACACACAGCTGTTGTAATTCCTCGGGGTGGCAGCAGTCATGTCAGAGGTTTTTACTGATCGCTTGTCGTCTGGTGGGACCAAGGTGACATTTCCTCTTACGACCTTAAATGTGAAACACGGCACACGTCTATTTGTGTGTACATGTGTGATGTGTGTACATGTGTGTGTATGTGTGTGTGTGTGTGTCCCTATTTAGATAATGAGGGGTCTATATGCAGGGCTGGCAGGATATTAAATATGTAACAGGTTGGAAATGGTGGACAAAGGTGGCTTGTCAGACACACAGACACACACTCATATTAGACACACCTCACACACTCTCTCTTTCTTTCTTTCTGTCTTCCTTTCTTTCTTTCTTCCTTCCTTCCTTCCTTCCTCTGAGGAACACAGCTGTTAGGCTGACTCTGTGCAGTAAATAGTTGAAAAACACACAAACTCACAGGTTTTATGAAGGAGGGAGGAAGAGTCATAGAGGAAGTAGGTGGGCTGGTGTCCGACCTCTCATTCCTGCATGTCTGGACACACACACACACACACACACACACACACACACACACACACACACACACACACACACACACACACATGAAGTCTCTGCTGTCCATACCCATCCATCCCATCGAATTCCACACCCTCCAAAATAAGATGAGGCTCCTCAAATTCATCTCAACTCTTGTGTTTTAAACTAGATTGATGTCGTGAATTATTTGTTAAATGTGAAACTCATTGGCCTGAACTCATTCTATATACAGAACATGTAAAAAAAAAAAAACACCCACCACCACCCCAACACGTATTTTAATTTGGATTGTTTTTTATTTGTTTGTTTGTTTGTTTATTTATTTATTTATCCTTGACCCTAGATCCACACAAACGACACAAAATTTCACCAAAGCCAACTTTTGGACATTTTTTGTAGAAATCTTATCCCAATAAATAGCAAAAATCACATTTATTGGTAAATAAAGGTTAATGGCAAATATTTGATGTCTATCTTTGCTTTAACTGAGATAAAGTCAACATCTGTTAAGTAGTTTAAGATAAATTTTAATGGTTTTATTGTTTTAGAAACAGATAATGGACAGCGGGTGAACAAAACACCACACAAAGGTGAAAATATGCAACACTTTTTCTACAACAATGACTGTTTTTGCGGATTCAGACGATGTTTTGAGGCCCTAACAGGAATAAAAACCAGTGGTTTCCCACCATATGCAAACCTCCACGGACTGTTATTTC
This sequence comes from Chaunax sp. Z400, assembly GCA_037577475.1. Classification (NCBI taxonomy): domain Eukaryota; kingdom Metazoa; phylum Chordata; class Actinopteri; order Lophiiformes; family Chaunacidae; genus Chaunax; species Chaunax sp. Z400. The sequence goes on from CM075198.1 coordinate 4,447,688, forward strand.
GTTGCTAGGATGACTTCACAGCTATTCCCCAGCTGTGGCCACGCAGGACACACACTCACACACCAAACAGGCGCTCTGCTAAGCAGTTTGTAGCAGTGAGCAGGAGTTCCCACCCGGTCTGATCCTCAGAAGATGCTCGTAGTAAAGAGCCTGATCCTTTTTCTCTCTTTGTTTTCTCTTTCTTTGCCACCCTTTTCACTTTTATCACCGCTGTCTTTATTCTCTCATTTTCTCTTTACCTCTGCCAAGATTGATTTCCTTTCTGTCTCAAGCAGCCCTCTCCTGTGCTCTCCAATACAGTCAGTGTAACACACACACACACACACACACACACACACACACACACTTTGGAGAATCACAGTAATGGGATTAGAAGGGTCTGCTGAAATATTGAAGCGTCCCAATGCAAATAATGAATAGGCTGGCAGTGTATCTGGATAAGTGTGTGTGTGTGTGTGTGTGTGTGTGTGTGTGTGTGTGTGTGTGTGTGTGTGTGTGTGTGTGTGTGTGTGTGTGTGTGTGTGTGTGTGTGTGTGTGTGTGTGTGCGATTAGCAGTCTATAATGTATGGTTCACAAGTGTGGGTTCATGATGCAGTTAGTATGGCCTGGAGGCAAGCTCACACACACACACACACACACACACACACACACACACACACACACACACACACACACACACACACACACACACACACACACACACACACACACTCTGTCTGTTCACCCCACAATGACACTCCACTCTGATCTAGAGAAGGGGAGTGATGCCTCTATGATGCCTCTATGATGCCTCTATGATGCCTCTGTGATGCCTCTGTGTGTCCTACCAGTGTCTACTAAGCTTGCTGGCTGAATGGAGGAGAAAATTAGACGTGATATGATAGTCACGCTTCACGCCGCCCAAAGCGTGTTGCGATGACGGTCACCGGAGCCAGTGGTACACAAAGACAGACGAATATCAACACGGGGTTTTTCAGAGTCAGCACAGCCCTGATATATGGAAGCAGTAAGAGATAGTGAGGATGGCTGTTTGCTAATATGAATTTCAAATCTTCACCTCCTCCAACTTGGACCAGGAGGATGTGTGTTCATAGCTTGTGACAGAAAAGAGTGGAGCAATGCACACTTAACTATTCCGGTCAAAAATGGCCGCTCCATTCTAGCTGATTATAAATCCATAATAACACATATATTATCGCCTGATGTTGTGTTGCATCTTCCTATCAACTCACATTCTTGTGAACATTACAGGTTTTGAGCTTCCAGTTGCTGTTTATGGCCTGTAGGCCTCACTGACCTGAGCTCATGCTGCCACAGAATGATCTTGTATAAATCATTGAAACAATGTCCTAGTTGTTTTTTGACAATTGTCAACAGGTGAGGTTCCCATGGGGTAAAAATTCTATTGGGGAATAGGTTCCCATGGAGGTCGCCATGGAAGCCAAAAAAAAGGGGCGTTTCTAATGACCTGTCATTTTTGACCGGGAACACCAAGGTCAAAAATTCAATAAAAAAAGTTCAATAAAACACCCAAAATGTAATAAAAATTCTCTAAATGTATTTTGCGTGTTCAGATACCATGTGTGAACAAAGTCATGGAGCTTTAAGACAAACAGATGAAATTAACTACATTTTTTTAGAGAGAAAACTTTTAAAAATTGGTCAGATTTTGACCTGAACACAACAGAAGGGTTAACTTTCAGCTCGTATTATTCTGTGTGCTTTAATGAGTCTCAGTCCCGCGGTGACCCTAAATTTACTCGCCTTCAGTTTGCAGAATGAGGAAGTTACAGAAGCTCTGCTCAAGTCCATCACCATCTCTCTCTGTGTCTGTTTAGATTAGACTATTGGGAGCAACTTCAGACACAATCCAGAGCTGCTCTAATGACCTCCAACTCAATCTTTATGTTAAATGAGACAAAAGAATGGACCTGAGCAGTCGGCGTCTCAGCACAGGAGAGAGTAGTATATAGTAGTCCATGTATGCACAAAATAATCACTTATGATGCAGCATAGATTCTTTTAAATGCCACCAACAATGAAGCTTTATAATGAAGCGTGCTTTATTACAGATACCTATAATACTGCATTATAACTTACTATAACTGCTTAGTTGATTGTTGGGACGTTTATATGTAGTCATAATGTTTCCATAAGACACTTGAATTTATAATACATTAAGTTACATCTATAATGCTTTATGACTGTTGACAGAGGGCATCAGAAAACATGATGTGTTTTAGTGTTGGGTACCAAACGGAGTACTTTTAAAGGTACTGAACGAATTACGCCGCTACTGCTAACGACTGATTCATATTAAATCAATTGGTGCCAAGTCGCTCCCTGAGAGCGCACCTGAGCGAGAGAGTACCTTACAGTATAGAGATGAAGTGAGAGAGAGAGAGGCGGACCATGGAGCTCCTGTAAGTGTTGAAATCTGGTGTCGTATTTCTACTGAGATTCTGTATTTTGATGATTTGTGAGCCGTTTCTACGACCCACTGCTCAGTACGTCTTATCCCAGCATCTAATTTATTCAAATGCAGTCATAATCACACCCAACTGGATGAGAGGTGACATGACTGACAGGTGTGTGAGCCAATAGCGTGCAGGTGTAAATCCCTCTCTTAGGAATAGAGCAGTCCTAATCAAGCCCTTGTAATACACTAGTTCCCGTTAGCTCCCAGGGGCTAATTAGCATTCTAATTACTGATTGCAAATGAGAGCTGCGTTGATTGTGTTCTGCCTGTGAGTGGAGAGCCTCGAGAGAGAGACACACACACACACACTCACACGGTGTCATACTCCCACACACTGAGCGATCATCGTTAAGAAGCTTATCATGCTCTTGTTCCTCTGCACATTTCCAGTCCCCTCTCATCTACGGTGTCTCATTAGGATCATAATGCAGTACATGCACACATGTGCAAACACACCTACACACACGTACGGCGATGAACATTAAAGATGGTGATAAAGAAACAAACATAAAACATTATATACTGCCAAAGTGATGCTGTTGTTCCTACCAATTAACACAGCGCTGATTTACAGCTGGGGGGAGGGGGGGGGAGGCAACACATGTACAAACACATATGTATCACACATATTATTACAGCACTCCACTTGAATGTGTGTTTGTATATGTGTAGTTGTGTGTCAGTGTGTGTGTGTGTGGGTGTAAGAGTGAACTCACCAACAGCAAATCATCATGTTATGCTGCTCTGTTAGGTGCTTTAACAAGGCCACCCGAAGCTGCACTTCAGTGCAAAGTGTGTGCATATGTGTGATTGTGTGTGTGTGTGTGTGTGTGTGTGTGTGTGTGTGTGTGTGTGTGTGTGTGTGTGTGTGTGTGTGTGTGTGTGTGTGTGTGTGTGTGTGTGTGTGTGTTTTGATTGCTGCAGACTATTGTAGCTACTTGTTTTTCTCCCACTCCTCTCTGTGCCGCCCCTCATGCTGAGTTATCCCTGAGGACGTAAAACACTTTTATTCAAATTTTGCCTCCATGCACCTTCTTAGTTTTTATAGCATTAGGTACAAAGGCATTTTAATAATAATAAAATATTAAAATTAAACAACAATTAAACAATTAAAAATGAATAAAATTTTTTTTTAAAAACTATAGTAATAATAAATAGAAATAAATAAACATCGATAGATAAAATAACATTAGATAATAAAATTAATCAATAAAAATTTAATAACCAAATAATTTTTTTTAATTTTAATTTTAATTTAAAAGAAAAAACAAAAACTACCAAAAAAATAATATATACATTCAAATAATAAATAAATGTAAACAAGAGCGCTCGGACATTTTTATAACGTTATATTCACCAACTGTGTTGAAGAGATCTGGTGAATCTGTTCATCGCTTTAAGGCCAACATGGCAACAAAGAACAGGTGTGGTTTTTTGTAGTTTTTTTTTTTAAAGTGCTCTTTCCTCGTAGAATATTTTCTAACATGGACAACATGAGTGTTTCTATCGCCACCGTCAGGCTGGAGGATAAAACGAGCGCTGCTAACGCTCTAGAGGTCATTCCTTATTCTTCAGTTTCAGGCCTCTGATAAGGCTGCAAACCCGTAGATGTATTACTGAAGGAAGTCGTCACGTCCCCCCCCCCCCACATATCTCACATTATGAATGTTATGCGCTGCTTTAAAGGAGTATGTCATTTAGTCTATTTATAATCCCACACACATACAAACTGTCACTCGAGCCATTATCATTGATCGCTCTGATTGCTGAACGTATTCTGTGCAAAATTGGTGGAAAGAAAAGCGACGTGAAATTGGAGACTCTCCCTCCCTCTCATTCTCTCTCCGCCGGTGTGTGCGATGTGATTGATGCTCAGCAACCGGTGTTTACTCTTGTTGGTCAATTGAAAACCCAGCGTGGCGTACTGGGGAAGCACAATGGGGAGAGGCGCTAAAGTGGCGGTGTGAGGTGCTGAACGCTGACACGGAGACAAATAGATAGAAAGCTGTTAGAGAGGAGGGAGGATGAGCCAGACACAGACTGCGCCGAAGGAGGGGAATTAGATTTGGTTTCAGCGACGGAGGAGTAGAAAAGGGGAGAGGATGAAAAGAAAAAGAGAAAAGGGTGAGAGAGGGAGACATCCGTAGACGTAATATGAGTGATGGATGGAGGAAGGCAGACGGTTCGAGTAACAGAAGGAAAGGTGCTCTAATGAGTTGTGAGAACGGGGGGGAGGCAGAGGGAGGGAAGTGGAGATGCTGGTCACCCCTGTCAGCAGGCCTTTAAATGAAAGGCGACAGTGTGTGTTGGGGAGAAGATTGGAAGGCATTAAGGCTTGGCATGTCCTGTGACACCCTGAGAGGGGGAGAGAGAGAGAAAGGGAGAGGCCAATTGAATTCTTCTACCAAGTGCCCACTTGTCCATGTTAAATCTCTCTGTGTGCATGAGAGTGTGTGTACATGAATGCATTCCTACAGTGTGTGTGTGTTTTCTATGCGATCCTGAAAGGTGAAGTGATTTAGTGAGAACAGAGGAGAGGGAGGATCTATAATGGCCATGCTGCCCTCCTCTTTGTTCACAACCAAAGCCAAAGATTATTGGCTGCACAGATTACTGCTGTATCGACGGCGCCTTCAGTGTGTGGGTCTGTGTGTTGTTTATATACATGAGAAGGACGAGAAAGAAAAGAACATATGGACACACAGGCGTGTTGACCTCATGTATATGGCCTGTGCTTTAGGCTCTAACTGGAGGAGGCATCACACTGATAATCTGCTTGTTTTAAGGTTTCCTTTCAGAGAATCAGGGAAAAAAACATCCTGGAATCTTAATGTGATCCTCCTCCACTTTATGAAGCTTTTTTCTTAACTAGATCCCTGAATTCTTAACCCAACCCAGCCCTTCCCTCGACTCTATCTTAACTTGATCCTTCTAAACTCAACACTATCTTAACGTGATCCTTCTAAACTGGACTCTATCTTAACTCGATCCTTCTAAACTAGACTCTATCTTAACGTGATCCTTCTAAACTAGACTCTATCTTAACGTGATCCTTCTAAACTAGACTCTATCTTAACTTGATCCTTCTAAACTGGACTCTATCTTAACTTCATCCTTCTAAACTAGACTCTATCTTAACTTGATCCTTCTAAACTGGACTCTATCTTAACTTCATCCTTCTAAACTAGACTCTATCTTAACTCGATCCTTCTAAACTAGACTCTATCTTAACTTCATCCTTCTAAACTAGACTCTATCTTAACTCGATCCTTCTAAACTAGACTCTATCTTAACTTCATCCTTCTAAACTAGACTCTATCTTAACTTGATCCTTCTAAACTGGACTCTATCTTAACTTCATCCTTCTAAACTGGACTCTATCTTAACTTCATCCTTCTAAACTCCACGTTTTCAATGTATTTTTTTCATGTTGCTCATTTAATTTAGATGATTTTGGGGGAAAATGTTTTGATGGATTAAAATCCATTGAAAATATAGACCACCAGTTGGGTTTATGTGCCGTTACGCTGAAGTTGCCTCGGTTCTTACCACATAACTGAATGAGGACGGTGATAGCGGAAAATTATAGGAAATGTTTGTTTTGTTTGGATGCATCTATTTCAGAGGTCTTCTGTGAAAAAGAGAGAAAACAACAAACTCATGAATGAAAGTCAAAAGGACCAGAATCTGCTCAGCATGGACTGGGGATGCTTCTTTCTTTCTTTCTTTATAAAAGGCTTCTTTTCTCCTTTTCTAACAGGCAGACCTGTCCTTTGAAGAATACAGACATACATGCTATTTGATACATATAATCAAGACATCAACATGTACACATTAGCCAGACTGTCCCCCCCCCTCAAAGCACTCAGCCCTGACAGGCTTGAAGATGCTCATTTCCTTGTTTGACCACAATGAATCCATGTGTGTGTGTGTGCAGGAGAGAGAGGGGACGGGTGCTGGGTGAGAGTGTATGTTTCTTAATAGAAGGTGGTTAGAGGTGTCACCCTGCACCCATTTTAATGTGCTCCACAATTACAGCTGTCATGGCTTGAAGATAATGTCTTTTTTTATTTTTCTGTTTTGCTCATACACACACAGTAAAGAGGTAAAATATGGCAGACAAGGAACCGGCCCTCGCCCCATAAAAAATGCCTCAACGACCTCCACCACCCTTGTGTGTGGTTGTGCATGCACTAAAGATGCAAGAGGGCTATGCCTCTGCGCATGAATTATTATAGCGTGTTTGTGTAGATGAGTGCTTGCACAGGTGTGTATGAGCATGCATTTTGTGTGCGTGCGTGACAATATTTGCTTTGTTGAACGAGCCCCTTGGTGAGAGTCGGGATGGTTGTAGATTTCCTCCTGCAGCGGTGGAGCAGCTCCAGCGACGTAAAAAGCGTGGTAACAGCCCAACGCTTTAAGGCTCGGTAAACAGCAGGTCTGGATGACAGGAAAGGATGTGACATGCTTACATGGAATATCATTTGCAGAATTAACAACTGAATAAATACAAGGATATTGGCATAATTTTAATACGGTCTTGAGGCTGTTGGAGAGAATTTATATTATTGGCATATTACTTTATTTCCTCCGCCAAGGAGCTAATGTTTTCTCCAACGTTGCTGAGTTTGTCTGGATTGCTGGATTGGACAAAAAACTACCTGACAGCTTTTCCTGAAACTCGGTGAAAAGGTTGGTCACATGACAGGAAAGATCTCATAAAAAATGTTGGTGCAGGAATTTCTTTCCCCGATCCTCAACGTTGTCCCCTCACGCACAAAATCCACAAGATAAACATGCATGTGTTGGATTGGTCAGCCTTGGTGGATAAAAGCTGCACAGTGCTGTATACTGTGTAAAATGCTGTAGCCTAAACCAGGGGTTCCCAGAGTGGGGGGTCGTGACCCCCCAGGCGGTCGTGAGACACCAAGGGTCGGGTCCAGAAATCAAGTTTAAAAATGATTAGAAATAGTTTATTTCTGCTATAATTGTTACAAAAGATAGATTTAAATTAAAATCAATGTCGTAAAATCTATACCCTCGAACTTTGTGCAATGTCAAATCGTGGATTATGAAGTGCAATTTTCTTTCTTTCTTTCTTTCTTTCTTTCTTTCTTTCTCTCTTTCTTTCTTCCTTCCTTTCCCTCCCTTTAGTAGAAGCTGTCCCTATGGTTGCTAAATGGTGTGTTGTATTGACTTCACCTCTTCAATATCTGACCTCGCTGTCATAAGCAGGGTAACCCCAGGCTTTCAGAGCTCTTTGTATACCCCCCCCCCTCTCTCTCTGCCTGTCTCTGTCTCAGTCTACCTCTCTCCACCCCGTCTTTGAGTGCTCCATAGATTGGTAACATGACCCCTGTTTCTCCCGAGATGAATATGTGCACACGGATAAAAATGAGACAAACGACAAGAAGGAGAAAAAAAATGTCTGAAGAAGAATCGACTCAGTGGTGTTTTAATGTCACGCATTTAAGGTGATGATGGGAGATTACACCACATGGTGCACACACACACACACACACACACACACACACACACACACACACACACACACTCACTCACATTTGGCTTTGGGCTGTGTGAAATCAAATCTCTCCAAATCTCTACTCTGGCGTCACAGAGCTGAAGACGCAAACACAGATGATCACTATTCGCACGTATGCACGCGCACATTACATGCTTGCACGCTTACACATATGCAAACACATGCTTATGACCACACACACACACACATGCATACACGCTTACGCCCATGCAGATGCACACATGGAGGGGTAACCCTGGTAGATTTATCAGTGGAGGTCTGCAGCACAGTGGCTGCCTTTCTCATTTCATAGGCCACCGGGGCAGAACAGGCATGAGCTTGTTCAAATCCAACCCAGCAAGACCAACACACACAGACACACACACACACACACATACACACGCATGCATGCATGCATGCATACACACTTTCTGTGTAGCAGCTTAACAGATGCCAGCCAGAATCGATGGAGAGGGAAGGAGGGAGGGATAGAAGAGGGGAGACAAGCTGGTGAAGAAACAATATTCTGAAGAGACAGACAAAGAGAGGGAAAGGATGATCGACACAGACCAACAGGTGCAGAAAGAGAGAGAGAGAAAGAGAGAGAGATGTTTGGGTTGTTCACCACGAATACAGAGATATCATGTATGAGGACAGCTGGATGAAACACGCACAAAATGTAAGCAAGCCAAGACGAGGAAAGTGACTACAGCATCATATCTGAGACGTGTGTGTGTGTGTGTGTGTGTGTGTGTGTGTGTGTGTGTGTGTGTGTGTGTGTGTGTGTGTGTGTGTGTGTGTGTGTGAGTGTGTGTGTGTGTGTGTGTGTGTGTGTGTGTTTGCACATTGTCAATGGAGAAAATCTGTGTTTTCAGAGTGCAGCACTGTAAGACCCAAATTTAATTGGATTCTTTGGAAATGATGCAGGCTTACTGGTGTAATGGCTTGCTCTTGGATTGGGTCCCTGTAACAACACACACACACACACACACACACACACACACACACACATGCTAAAGAGAGTGTTTAACAAGCATTCAAACTATGGCTGGGTTTGAGGCTTTGATGAAGGGCCCTGTAAGATGAAAATGGCTACTGTCTGTGACAAGGGCTCAGCGGGAGGACAAATGAGGACACACACATACACACCGTCACACTTGTGCAGACACAACACACTTATTTCAGACATCTTTATGGTCCTCACATAGGATATTTCCGCACAAATTGCACGGCAATAAATAAAATGCTCTGGGAAATAAAGAGCAAAAGTCTTGGTATCACAACTGACTGAGCTTCATGAAATGACTTGTTTTTCCCCCTCTCTTCATTCTCCTGTCCTCTCGTTTCATCTCTCTCCTCCTCTCCCCATAAAAACTCAAAACCCTCAGAGGTACAGATGGTTGTTTCAGATGAGTAGACAAACACTTTACACCTTCCTCGGCATCCATTCTCTCAACCTTGGTGGTTCTGAAAAACAAGCATGCCGGGATTGAAGGGATGGGAGGACAGGAGGTTAAGGCGATCTTTGATCTGAGCTCAGGGAAAATAAAGCGGCAGCCAGGGAAAAATATACAAGGCCCCGGGTGGAGCCCGGGCTTCACCCGGAGGGAGGCGACCCAGCGGAAGAGCCCTGCGTTAGGCTTGAGCGCTGCCCGGCGGGGCCAGCGCTGTTCGTGTTATTCTAACATGGTTAGCACATGGGCTAAACTCCCCAGTCATTTATTTAACACACAGACTCCCCACGGCGCTCCCAGATGCCACGAGGCTAAAGGGAGCAACAAACACGTCATGTGAGGCCGACTCTTTTTCTTGTGCTTTTTCAATCCAGTTATTTCCAGTAAACGTCTGCAGGTTGCTCCAGACTGGAAGGTGACGGCTCTTTATCGCTGATTCATTCTGATGCCTTTTTAGCATCACTCTTCTGTAGTTTCTAGCTTTTTAACCTTAGTCGAGTTAATCTGTTCGGGGGGGGGGGGGCTGAGAAACCTTCCCCAGATCAAGGTCCTGATCAAAGACTCAGTCTTTGGTCCGGCAAAAATAGGTGGTCTCGGTCTGGATCAAACTGAACCATGGTTCGGTTTGGTTTTTGGATGGTTCGGGGTTTTTGGACCAATTACAGGAAGTTACAGCAGGCAACCATCGCCAATGAACAAAAGAAGAAAAACAAACGGAAGAAGTTAAAAATGAGACATGGTAACACACGGGGAGCGAAAGAGAATAATAGTGAATGTAACAATGTAACAAAAACCCGACCTTAATCCGGACTGTCAGGTGTGAAAGCGTCCTAAATGAAATCCTGTTGTGTGCATGTTGAGTTTCCAGAGATCACTGGTGGAGATTCTCATTCCAAGTGTGACGAGACCTGATTTCATAACCTGTTAGGATTTTAAAACCCCTGTGTTTCTGCACACATACCCATACACACATGAACTCAAACAGCCATTGGACGCCAGTTGGGCGTTTGCGCTGTTTTAGCCTTGTGATATTTGGCATCCTAATTCCACAAACAGACAGTACTCACATTCCCCGTGGGCAGCTCGCTATACAACCGCGTGTATTAGTGTGCGTATGTGTGTGTGTGTGTGTGTGAGTGTGTTTACCCAGCATGCAGCAGCAGCTGTGTCAGTAATAGCTCTCTAAGCTGCGGGCTAATGACAGAACTCAGAGAACGGGACTCTAACATGGATAGATGTTTAACCCCGTTTAGCCCCGATCTAGAGACCACTGGGCAAACACCACGCACACACACACACACACATACACACACATACACACACATTACACATTATTGCCACCCCTATTTCTTTTCTGGTGGGTTTAGTGGTGTGTGTATAAGGGAGAGAGAGAGAGAGAGAGAGGCATATAGGAGCAAAGAGAGGGGGAGCAACATCCTTCACCCTATATATCAATCCTGCCTCTTTACCCCTGTTCCCGTGGCAACAAGACCCCACACACAACAAGACCCCAAATCACCACCATATATGCACACAAAGGCAAACACACACACACACACACACACACACACACTGTGCATTGGAGAGCAAGAGGGGTCAGATGGTCGCATCGGTAGAGTGTGTGTTGGGGGCTGTTAGCTTTTAGGGTTCCTGTGTGTGTGTGTGTGTGTGTGTGTGTGTGTGTGTGTGTGTGTGTGTGTGTGTGTGTGTGTGTGTGTGTGTGTGTGTGTGTGTGTGTGTGTGTGTGTGTGTGTGTGTGTGTGTCCCAGCCTGCAGTCTATTGTCCAGTCCCATGAAGTGACTGTGAGGTCTAATTAGCAAGTTAACAAGTTAAGAGGTGGAGTCTGTCAAACGCTTAGCTCTTTCACCCCGAGGGTCAGCCCACCACCGCTGGGTATGTACATGTATATGCATGTGTGTGTGTGTGTGTGTTCAGTATAAGGCACCAATCACCAGCCTCATTTCAGAGCTTTTGAACGCCCTTATTTAGCTGTGAGAGTGTTGATCGGCCAGTAATCAATACAAATACATAAAACACTGAAACGTTTCCATTTAATTTTTTTTTTTTTGCTGATGAAACTAAATTAATATAAAAGTAGATGAGAGGATCACTCTCATGCCTATGTGCTAAACATGAAGCTGCATCCAGCAGCAGTTGCTTCGCTTAGCTTAGCATAAACAGGAAGAAGAAGCCTAATTGGCTTTGTCCAACGTTTAGAAATCAGCTGATTGTCACATCTAAAGACATCAGAGATATGTCCTCTAACGCTCTGTGAAAGTGGTGAATTGGAAAGTAATAACAACAAGTCCCATTTTAGTGCACTAGCTCAGCGTTCCATAAAAAGTTATGAATTTCTTGTGCAAAGAAGCCTAATAAACACAATCGTATTAGCAGCCTTAATCGCAGTATTAGCAGTAAATGTAAAAAGCTGTGAAATCACCAATAATATCAGTGTTTTTCGCCTCTTTTGTTCCGTGCGTATTTGGCTGAGAAGCCGGCGGTGTAATAATCAGTGCGGTGAGTCGTTGGGTCTATTCTGGGCATTTTTACAAGCTTTGTCGAGACTCATTTGCGAGCCTGCCACGGTAACACAAAGTTTAAATTCCTGTCTCTACCAACATCTTAACCCCCTTCCCCACAAATACTCAAGTTATTTGAGGCCTGGATGCCAGCAGTTTAATGTACTGAATGTTTAATGCATTTATATTTATTTTTTTATTGTCTTCAAACCTCTTTCTCTCTGTGTGACTTCATTTGTTCTTCGTTTCTCTGTCCGTCTTTCTTCCTGTTAATCTGTCTGTCTCTATATCACCGCCTCAATGAACTGAAGCTCTCTACCTCCCACAAAGGCTGCACCATATTTCTCCTCTTAAACATCGGGGGCAACGTGTATTGTCTGGTATGCAATGGAACTCGTCTACAATAGAGGTGGACGGCTCAGTGTGTGGAAAGCAGGGTCCCCCCCCATCCCCACCCCCTTTAAGCAGACAAAGACCCCAATTTGTCACCTCATGTACAGCTGTTGACCGCGTGGGTTCAGTTTGTTTGTGCGCCCACGTTTGTGTGTGTTTGTGTGTGAAAACGGGGGGAGGAAAAGCAGGGTAGTAGCAAAGAGGGTGAAAGTGAGGCGGAATACCCTTTTCTGCCCCGGTACAACCTCTGAGGGGGCATGGAGGGGTGGGGGGGGTAGTAAGTAAAAGGGGGTAAATGGTTTTCTGCCCCTCTTCTGTGGGAATGTTTGTGTAAGAGGACAAAGCAGCAGCCACGCTGTTGCTGTGTGTGGGAGAGTGAAAGTGCCGGGGGGTAAAGGGGGTGCAGGGGGGGGTGAGAGTAGAGAGGAGGGTGGAGTTTAGACAGAGTAACACCCCTCTCCATCCGCCGACTTACTTCTATCCACTAAAAGTGTCCATTACAGCTGCCCTTCTGATGATTTAGAAGCTAAAGTCACATATGTATATATATATATACATATATACATATATATATATATATATATATATATATATATATATATATATATATATATATACATATATATATATATATATATACACATATATACATATATATATATACATATATATATATATATATATATATATATATATATATATATATATATATATATATATATACAGTATATATATACACACACGATTGGCTGCTATGTGAGGTTGTTTGGGACATTTTCCAGCCATCTTTATGCCAACAAAACGTAACATTTTTAACCAGGAATTTCAAGATGTTCTGATATTTTTCAGCCATCTTTATGGCAACAAAACCAGGTATTTTTATTGAAATGTCAGGATATTTTATTGCCATCTTTTTAGTACAATAAAACAGGGTATTTTTAATGAGACACTGGGACATTTTGGGGCCTTCTTTGTCGCACCAAAACCAGGTATTTTGATCTAAATGTTAGGACTTTTTCCAACCGTCTTTTTGGTGACAAAAGTTTGAGCAAAACTTTAGGACATTTCCTTAATGTCTTTGGTTCATTTATTTAGTATTTGTAATAAATTATCAGGATATTCTCTTGCCATCTTTTTAGCAATAAAACAATAAATATTTTCCAGCCATCTTAGTGGTGACAAAACTGGGTATTTTTAACTAAATGTTAATCGTCTTTTATAGCAACTCCACCAGGTATTTTTAATTAAGTCAACTTATCTATCTCTTTTTAGCCACCGACAACTGCAACATTCACATGATTGGGTTGACTGCAGGCCCCAAACCACTTATACTCATTTTAAACAAAATGTCTTAAACATCATGGTTTGAAACAAGTTTACTGGTTTCCAGTGGACCTTCAGTCTAAGTACCAGTAGAAACCTCAGAATAAAGCTGATCCCTCCCTTAGCTTTAAGATCATCATATAAAAGATTTCAGAGCGTGTACTGAATTAAATTATATACCATCCGTTTCTTCCCCATTGACTTCCCATCATGCCCTGGGCATCAGCTCAGCGCCGTCCTGCCTGCAGCCCTCTTCGTCCCCAGGCTGGCCTCTCATGTTGTGACTCCTGACAACTTCTCCAATTTGCTCTGCTGTGTGAAGAGGCAGGGAGCGCATTGATATCTTCCCACCTAGACACACACCTACACACACACACACACACACACACACACACACACACACACTAAAGTCATCAATATCCTCCCATTTATAAATGATCTGGCCCCGGGATAGAGTTTCAAACCTGCTGGGCCCTTCTGCCCCCTGCATGTCACTCACACACACACACACACACACACACACATACACACACACACACACACACAACCACACACACATTCACACTCCTCATTGGTCATTGATTGCCTTCTCAGATTTAACACAGCGCCATCCGTTGTTTGAGCAGCAGTAGGGGCCTCTGTCCCCACAGCTGCTTCAAAAAACTCAAGTAACTTAAAATGTTACTCGTGTTCTGTACAGTACTTGAGTAAATACACATAGTTACCTTTCACCACTGAATTATACAACATTATAACAATATAACTACAACTCGGGCCAGTTTTGGGGCCTGAATAGAGGCTACATTTACTTTTAAAGTTGAATAAAATGTTGAGGTTTATACTTTTACTTAAAGGAACAGGAATCAAGACATTTTCTTTTCACCTCCAGGCCAATAGAAAGTCAGATGAAGTTTCTTAGTCCACACAACATTTCTGGAGCTTCACAGCACAACAGCGTTACAGCATTCTCCTAAACTGAAGAAGATCGGGACCAGTTTTTACAGTGTAATCCGAGATTCCAGAAGCTAAGAGAACCCACATTTATTAAATAAGTTATTTGTGCGTTTTTTTTTTATGCAATCTGCACTGCAGCCTCTAAGCACTGTGCAAGAGCTTGAATGCATGTACATGGACCATTAGAGGAGATTGATAAGAAGTCATGATATCTAAGTGTCTACCTGTTACCTGTAAGGTGTGTGCACCTCCGTCAGACGGGTGTGAGCTAACTCTTTTAGCTTACAGGCTAGTGAATATTTCAGCTTAAGTAGCACTTTACCAAACTAACTTGGGATCTTCTGGAGACTTGAATTCCGCCTCATGAGCTGGATGGAGTCCGTTTGTTTGTGGTTGTGTTTTTAAACGAGTCCCCATCCTCTACAGTTGTTTAGGATGCTGCAATGTTTTTAGCTGCGAAGCTCCAGAAATGTTTTGTAGACTAAGAAACTTCACCCGACTTTAAATCGGCATAAAGGTGAGGAGATAATAAATGAATTTTCTTATCGGGTGAACTGTTCCTTTAAAGAGGAATTAAAGGAGGCAGCTTGGATGCTATAAATACAAATGCTGCTGTGCTCATATTCAGGGCTGTCATCCCAAAATGCAGCCCATAGTGTACCACAAGATTACAGCCAACATCTTTAATACAAACCACAACACTCTCCCTCTCACACACACACACACACACTCTGACACTCTGGTGAGCCACGTCTCGCTGTAGATTCCTTAAAACCTGATCCTGTCTAAATTTGCAGGCCTTTCCTCATTGATTTCCCCGGGTGAAAATAAGAGGATAGGAAAGCATGTTAGACGTCTCCGGAATCAGAGCCAATCCATTAGCAACGATCAATACACTGGCAGAGGAGAGAGAGAGAGAGAGGGAGAGAGGGAGGGAGGCATGGAGGGAGGGAGACGTGAGTGTTGACAAAACCAAATAAATATAGACGCGCAAAGAGAGGAGAAATCAGATTAGTGCTGAGAGAATCTAAGCACAACACTTTTAACCCCTAACCTAACAATCTGTGTTTACACCACTGTAAGGAGGGGAGGGAGGGAGACGCGGAGGGAGGAGGGAGGTTGCGGTCGCGTGGAGTCTGTCCCCGGCTTGAATTTAACAAGGTTTTTGTGTGTTGCTGGGTGGCATTAAAAACTGTACACCCTCGCTCAAACAGGACATTGCATATAGCTGTTGACATGCATGCTATTCACATAATTACTGCGGTGGGGATTAATGTGACTTTGGATTTACGGTCATCTTGCGGTGCCGTGAAATAAGTCCTTTTTCATATAAAGATCATTACATGGTTTCAGAGAGGCTGTATTTATAAAAAAAAAAATACAGGCCATATGTTGCTTAGTAATGTTCCTAATACTCTCTTTCTTTCTCTGTTTTCCATGTCTCTGCGCTGCTTCTCCTCCCAGGTAAGTCTGTCTTTTTTTCTTATTTTCCCTAAAATCAAAGAAATATTACCCTTCTGCTACGAATTACAGAGTCAGAGATGAAGAAATGCACACACTGGATGCCAGAACGAGTCCGACACCCTCTAAATTAACTCATATTCCCCATATATATCCCTCCTTTATATAAATGGAACACATGGTGATTACATACGGCAGCAGAATGAGGAGAAACATACCACCTATACACCCAACACAATGACTCATGCAGCGAACCCCACCCTCGTGCACACATCATCATCGCCGTGATCATTATCAATGATCACTGAATTGAACATATGGTCTTTGCATACAGCGGCGTCGTCGTAACGATGCCAGTTTTCAGCGCAGGAACCGTGTGAGTGACAAACCCGGACAGGAATGCAGACAGTCTTTTTCTTTCAATCCTCCATTTCGAGGTCACCCACACACACACACACACACACACACACTCACACACACACACGTGTTCTCCTGCTTCAGCTGCTGCCCAGATGGAGGCGTAACCTGGCAGAAAATAGCCAATATTTAATCGTCACTGGAGGGTCACAGTTTGGAGGTTTGCTCGGCTGATGCTTCTCTCCACAGAGGAATTAATCAGGAAAAGACACAATAATAAGTGTCTGGGTTTTATTTACAACAGGAGGAATAAAGTAACAATACACAAGTATTGCAGTAGTATGTTTTGTGATACAGCAATATATTTTTTGAATCATAGTTTACGTGAAAAGTTTTTAGGTAAAAAAAAACAAAAACCTGTCTCTGAATCCGTCTTTAACGTCGAGCATAAATGGGCCTTCAGTTGTTATTCAGCAGTAAAGACTGTCAGAACCATTTTTGGTTTGTTTTGTGTTTTTTGTTTGCGTGAACCTCCCACCACTCGGGGGAGTCGAGGGCTGTCAGAAGTACAGAGGTGAATAACGGGCATTAAATGCACCGGTGTGATTTGATTTATTTGCTGGACGCATGACAGAAGCAAAGAGTTTTTCGACAGGTTCAAACAAAAACACAAAACAAAAATGGCTCCTGCAAAGACACATTCGCTTCCAACATGCACTCAAAACACCAACCACTCCGGCATCAACCCACCAGAATGACCAGCTGATTGACCGACTGATCAATATCTCCTGTAACAGTCAGAAACAGTGCCTCTTTCCTCATGGAGAGGTTTGTCTGGGTCGACTTTGTTACACTCTGAAAATAGATGGCCATATTTCCCCCCTTCTGGAAGATAATCACATTCAGGCAATCGTTATGCATTACCATGTTGTTCCCGTCACAGTCGTATTGAAGAGTGAAGAGGCGGTCTCCTCGGCTCTGACTTTGATAGATGGTTCCCGTTTTCAGACCAAATACTGATGTCATTTCTTATAGATTTGTATTCAATCTTTTTTTCCCCCTATCCTCCAAAAGTTGCTTTGTACATAGAATATTCCGTTTAGTTGAATTTGATGCCTCGTTGCGCTTGGAATTCAATTCTAACACAAACCGTCAGTTCGTGTTCGTGACAGCAGGAGCATCATTTCTCTGTCTAGACTTTTTTTCTTTGAATGTTCCTCTGTCCACCCCCCTCCTCAACATAACAGGCTAACAAAGACATAACGTAATTTCATCTGGAGCTCAACTCCAACTTAACTACATATATGGCCTTAACAGTGGCGACTCTCTGAATCCCCTCTGTTGCTTTATGTTGTATTGAGTGAAAGATAATAGCCGGTTGGCAATGAAGACACTTTGCTTTGTTGTCTTTCTCCATGTATCCTAATGGCTGATGATTGCCCCATAATAAGAGTGTCTGTCAGTCAAACAGAGGAGGGTACATGTCCGTCCATCCGTCTATCTGTCTCAGTTTGTTTGTATGCAGGATTTTTAATTGGTACTATGGGCAGCTGTGGAGTGCCAGGCTTTTATTTCTTCTCTGTATTGGCTAATTGTCACTTTGATCAATTAGATAAACAGACAGAAAATATATCTGGACATGATATAGCTCATGTCATATGCTGTAGTCTATAGAGACTTAGAAAGGCACAGAGCAGAGAAAACACCTCCAGGCCCAGCAGTCTTTTTTTAATTCAATTGTACTGTAATCCAAATTTGAGGCATTTTTCGCCATCAAAATATCCACAGTGTTGTGTTAAAGTAAGTGAAAAACAAGCATGGATCCACCCCTTTATCTGCATCTACTCCAAAATGTATCGGCATATTCTGCCCCATGCCCACCCCTCCCAAGAAGTTTCAAAATACATCAGGTAGCTTCTGTGTAATAGGTGGAAATGGTGAAAATAGCCCTATCTCGCAATGTTAAACAGTAAAAAACATCAACAACAACAAGTCATGGATCCATCCCTTCATCTGGATCCACTCTAAAATTTGATGATTTCTTCCATAGCCCAAGCAATGCTTAAAAAAAGTACACAAAAAATCCTGGATCTGCCCGTTTATTTGGATCCACTCTAAAATTTAAAGTTTTTTTTTCTTCCCTGCCACATGCCAAACCCTCCTATCAAGTTCCATCAAATCCATCAGAAAAAAGCCCAATCTCAACCAGCATTATGTAAGCAAACATTTCTAAGAAGTTCAATCATCCCTTGTTCTTTTTCCATAAAAAAAGGGCCTTCCTAGAATTACGAAAAGTGGTCCAAAAACTCCATAGACTCAGTTTTGAGAAACTTTTTTTTACCTCCTCCTTCAGACCAGGTACTCTGCCAGCACATGAGGAACCTGTAGTGTATCTTGATTGGTTGAGCCAGTGTGACACCGTCAACCTCCATTTATAAAAACCTGTGTCAAACGTTGGCGGTGTAAACAACGGAGAGGAGAGGAGAGGAGAGGAGAGGAGAGGCTATTACTGTTGGCTAATGATTGGGCCTCGTAATAGTTATCAGTGTTTTAGGGCGAATATTATGGCCATGTAACGAAGGCCTTGATTACTTTATTAGCCTCTTCAAGTCGTTCGGCTAACGCTTACCGATGTGACCCCCTCCTGAGATCCCCTTACCTCTTTCCCTCCACCGTCCTCTCCTTTTCCCTCCTCGCCTCCCCCCTCTCCTCTCCCACAACGTAACCCTCCTCCCCCCTATTTCTCGCTGCGCCCCCGTGATGATGAAATCAAATTAGGTGGACTGGATGGGCCTAAATCACAGCTCGCGTTGCGGGCCGTGACATAAAGAATGGCCAAGACGAGGTTACCCAGAGTTCACGGCAGATAATGAAAGAGACAGGGAGGTAATAGCATGACGGAGTGGTGGGGTTCAGTATACTGGGGGTGGAGAGGATGGGGGTTAATATGAGGGGAGGGGTGGAGGTTCATTTGGAGGGTACCTGCCTATATGACCACTCCATCTGGTGAGGGACACTCATTCACCTCCTCCGTCGTTTTCTCCACCTTTTCTCTTAAGTCTCTCTCCTGTCCTCTCCGTCATCCTCTGCCACCATCTCCTTCCCTCCTCCATCTTTCCATCCCTCGTTCCCCCTCTCTCTTGTCTTGATAGTGATAAAGGTTTCACACTCAATTAAGTAAAGTATCACCTAAAAGGGAGTCTTGCTGGCCTTATCAGGAGACATTCACTAAGTACTTCAGTGATGGTTAGCCACTTCCATAATGGCATATCTCCTCCAAGTCTATCTGTTAGAAAACCTGCCATTTGGTTTGCTTAATTGACAACTGACATTGTCCCTCCCCTCTACACGTAGAAAAAAGTGGCCAAAAGTCAACAGTGTACCACATGTGATTGTTGGAAAAGCTCGTTTCAAATCCGTAGGCACGTTGGAACAGCATCCACTTATCTGGGGAAGCTTCTCAGAAGATTTGGGGAACATGGCTGCAGAGGCCCTCATCACTGAATGGAGTCACACTGGATGGAGTTTCTTTGACAAATCATCCCAAAGGTGTTGAAGTAGAGTCAAGTTCTTCCTTTCCAAATCAGAAAAAGTTAAACTCTCACTGTGTTCTACTAAGTGACCGTATATATTATGTCTATCCAGGTGAAAATGTAGACTTATTGAAGCTTTATTGATGTTTCACCAGAGCTGCATTGGTAGCTGGCCACCATTGTTTGTTATGTTGTTGTTACACAAAAGTATCTACACAGGTCTGTATTATAAATATCAATGAATATTAATATTGATATAAATATACTGTAATTAAAGTAGCCTTTATGGTATTAACCTGGTTTCAAATGATGCTAAATGATGGCTAATAAGTTTACTGAAGATGTTTGGAATTCAGTCATGTTACAACAGACAAAACATTCAGATGTTTCTCCAGAGCATTACCATATGGTAGCTCGCAGGTGTGTTTAGCAGCGTGCTAAGTGTGTGTTTCCTGGTCATTTTAACCGAACCAGACACCTGTCGCTGTTTACAGTCTGCTCCTCTGTTGTTTTTTCCTCTCATTATCGAATACCAGCACACGGAGTATCCTGTTCTCACACAGACACACACACACACACACACACACACACACACACACGCATGCCAGCAGTTAGTCAGCCCCGACCCAGCAACACAGACTGACCCCTGACCTCGTCTGCAGAGATCATTCGCTTCCTGTTGCTCCCTGAATGGGCAGGTAGGGTAAACGAGATCACCGGGGTCACCGTCCATTTGTACTTGTGGCTTCATTTTCACTTTTCACCAGAAATGGAGCTTTTGGCCTCCTGTGGCTGTTTAAAATTATATTGCCGTACAACGTATTCAGTGCTTGCTTGCTTGCTTTTGCAGTCACGTAACGTTCAAATAACATTCCTGTAGCTGCAGCATTAAATGTTTTTTAGACACCATCTCCTCACTAAATATGCTTAGAAGATCTAAATGAGTGTAAATCCCCGATAATGAGTATTTAAAGTGAACCCTGATTGTAAGGCTACTGTATTTACTCACATATTACCAGAATGTTTGAATAAGTTGGTTAAAAAGAAGCTCTATTTTTAAATTGACCTCCAGAGGACTTAGATCCATGCATTTTGTTGATCTTGGCTTTAAAACTAAAGGTGTCGTCTTCACACACACACACACACACACACACACACACACACACACACACACACACACACACACACACACACCAGTCCTCCCAGTGACCTTGAGGCCACCTTGTCCTCCATTCAACAAACTGGGCTTTAATTCTGTAGGCTGGGGCGACCAAACGGAAATAAAAAGCCCATTATGTGTCGCCCGCGGCGGGGGCTTGTTGACTGGGTTTTATTACAGCGGGGGATGAGAGAGCTTGATGCCTTCATTTAGGGCCCTGAGCACCCGGCGCTGACAGTACTGAGACGGTACTGGCCCCTGTGGCACCGCTAAAACAGAGCATGACACAAACTGTGTGGTGTGTGTGTGTGTCTGTGTGTGTGTCTGTGTGTGTGTGTGGGACAGCGTCTGTGTCCTGGCTGTCTGTAGTCCAGGCTGGCATGCTGAGGCTTGCTCGTAAAGCTGACAGCGAGACATATGTATAGATCCCCCGTTAAAATTTTACTACTAATCACTATGGTTGGCGTGCCTGGCGACTAGCTGGCTGACGTCTTGAGCACACACTCGCTATACTGTAAGCACACGCCAATGTGTGCATGCGAGAAGTGACAAATGTGCACCTGAATGCACATTTGCACCTGTGTATGGCTTTAAGAAGGCTTTACAACATAGTGGAATGTTTTTAAAGCCGCACTTATCAATATTTTGTTTAGCATCTTTCAGCTCACTTTTGGTTTTAATAGTACCAAGTAAAGGTACAGTTGGGTACAGGTAACATACTACTAGCATTATCAGTTGTAACATGAACGGTACCCAACCCTAACCCTCTATATGGTTAGAAAACGCCTCTCTTAGCACATGCTAATGTTACTTATGGTCAACTGGATGCATTAAAAGCTAAATATCTGTTCACAGATGCACCACAATAAGTTTGTATTGTCATAACTTGCCATTGATTAATTTGCCTCTAAATCTTTTAATACTTTTAATTATTTCAAAGGTATGACCCACTTGTAGAAAGTGTTCAGTGTTTTCTCTCCTGAGTTCGTACTTTGCTGCCCTTGCTGTGTCATTGTTGGATTGTATATGGCACCATAAAATCAATGAAGTTGATTAGTTGGTTGGGTTTGTCCATTACAACAAAATAATGCTGATATATAGGCATTATGAAAGTGTGCAGAGTGAACGTCGTGCTGCAGAGTCATTAAAAGAAGGATGTTATTGGTAGGTCTTGGTAGGCCTATACATTCTCCTCATAATGCTTTGCCTTTGCAACGCGGCGGATCGAGGTAAAGTTCATCAGAGGGTTGGCAGACTCATAAAAGTCTATGTTGCGTATCTTAAGACTCTCCCACGTTGAGTTGTAGTGTTATCAGCTGCTAGTGTCAGGAGGAAGAGAAGGGCGGAGAGGGGGTGAGGCCGACATTGTGAAATGAAAAGAGAAAGGGAGGAAGAATACGTGTGGAATGTCAGGTTCCCTTTGCTGATAAACTAGACCCTTGACTGACCTACTGACCCGAGGGTTCGTAGAGATTAGACCGATCTGTGTGTGTGCAGGGTTCTGATCAGGAAGTCCTAAAAATCTGCATGTCACCAGTCTTGTTATGAAGACATATTATTAGCCTTCCACCACCAGACATCCATCTTCTGTCTCTCCTCCTCTCCATTCGCTGCCTTCCTCTATTCATATACCCCCTCAGGTGAAGGCCAAAGACTTCCTCTCAGTCGGGCCCTGGGTTGTAGAAGTTATCTCAACCAGTGGCTCCTTAATGCCCCAGCTGGGTACATGTGTGTGACAGGTAGCGTGAGTGTTTGTGCGTGGTGACGGAGTAAATAAACACATCGTTGGTGAGGTCACGGAGGCAGAGGTGAAACAGCGGTTGCAATCGATACCCTCAGAGTGTGTGTGTGTGTGTGTGTGTGTCCATGTGTGTGTGTGTGTGTGTGTGTGTGTGTGAGCAGGTGTAAGCACCCCTCCTCCCTCTCTCTCGCTTGCTAACTCTGTTACCCCACTTGTTAGCCACTGAAGGGTGACCCCCACACACTCTCTCTCTCTCTCTCTCACACACATACAGCTGATGTAATGGGCAGTAATGAGACAAGAGGGAAGCATCTTCTCGCCCAGGGGACTCAGGACTTTGTACGAGTGTGTATGCATGTTCGTAGGTCATTTGGTCCGTGTGCATGTGTGCGAATAGGTGACCCTGTTACAACACCAACCTGTTTGTCCTAACGTCATTAGCTGAGGCCAGTGTGAGGTCAGGCTGCAGTATAGGAGAGCATCCTTACCTTCTGTAGAAGCCAGAGGGCGGACGACCCGGTGAGGTATCTTCCTCCTTTATCACAAATTATTACCCACGATTCCTTGAGTTATTCATAGATTTCTCAAACGCCTCCGGGTTCGAATACAAGTAAGGGTGCAGATCTCATTATGACTTTGGGAAATTCATCCCTGGTCTTATTCTAGGGTAACAAAGTTTGGCGTCATTATACAAAAAAATAAAGATGATTTCAGTCCATGAAAGTGGATAAACCTGACATACACATAACACATATCTCTAATTAGATCGTCATTTATGTTTATTTCATGACCTTCTATGACAAGTCAAGCTCCAAGATCTCTTCTTTTACTGTCCTTCGCTCCTTTTGGAAGTAAAGAAAATTTAAACTTTTTTTTGTAACTTTTTAAAATATTTTTTACGTCCTTGTTTTCATCCAAAGGGGGACGGGGTAGTAACATATGTCTGCTCTGCAACGGTTTCAGACCTCTGGACAGGATACACAGAGAGACATAAATTGAAAAGTGATCTGTTTGTGTGTGAAGTATTTCAAAAGCACACATTTTCAATGAATAATGAAATAATTCATTAGGGGTTGGGGTTAGCTTCATGTTTTTCAGACGTTGGGGGGACACATGTCCCGTCTGTGATGACCTGCATATGTGATGGAAATCAATAAAGAAATGGATCACTTTGGGATTTCGGAGACAGTTGAAAGAAGTCGAGCTGCACAGATTTTTAGAATAGTTCGGAGTTGCCCAACACAAATTCCGAGAGCCAAAAGGGACGTCTGAGAAACTGTTCCAAACCCAAAAAGAAATAAACGTCAAGCAAACCTCACACTGAAAAGCTGGAGCCAACAATTTCTCTGTTCTACATATAATTAGTTGGGAAAGGGCATAATGGTGCTGCGGCTTGTACTGTTGCCTCACAGCAGGAAGTGTGACGTTCCCAGCCTGTACCCAACCTCTTACCGTTGGGATCATCTCCAGTCCCTCCTCGACCCTGCAAAGCAGAAGCAGTTAGAAGAAAGTGATTGGATGGAAAGTTGGGGAAAACAGACGTCCGTCAGTGACCTTTTGGCAGAGCTAGAAGAAAAGTTGTTTAAAGCCTTTACTTAGTCTGGTGTGTTGGTATAAAACTCAACGAGTTTTAAAACTCAGTTGTTATACCTGGTATCAGGTTCCTCAGATTCCTTGGAGCCAGTTCAAACCTGAGATTAACATTCGTCCTCAATGATCCAATCACAAGTAGACAGCTATGTGTGTCACTAAATGTGATTGGATCACTCAGGATGGATGTTGGTACCAGGTCTGAACAGGGTACCTCAAGAACATCTTTGGCAACTTTGACTTGAGAAATGAGTCTAAACGAAGAACCAGTTATCAAAACTGTCCATTAACTAAACGATCATTTCATTCTTTTAGCAGTGGAGGAAGTTTGGCGCCAGCTGTGTCAGATTCTATGCAACACAAATGCTAACAAATCTCCTTTGACATCCATACATCCATTCCTGAAATAGAAACCTGTGATTACAGCCTGTCTGTCATTGTAATGCCTCCAGATTAGATCTCCTACAGTTTGTGTTGCCTCGACACGACCACCGACCATCCATCCCTCCCTCCCTCTCCTCTCCTCTCCTCTCCCCACGTGCCAGTCGATAAGCCTCTATTCTCCTCTTTTCGCTGATATGATCGCCGTCTTCAGAAGCACTCAGGCCACTTTTACAGCAACCGCTAACTGGTGTTCCAGGCAGGACGTGGCTGTCAGGGAAAAAATCACGCTAGCCTGTCTGCCTTTACGTAAGTGCGCCTTCATGCCTGTGTGTGTTTGTGCGCCACTCGTCCATCTAGCTGTCGGCGTCTATCGACCAGGGCGATCATGTGTGTTTTGGCCCGAGCGAGGCCACAGATGCTGCAGGGCTATTAGGTGCCCATTGTTTGTTTTGAATGGCAACGGAAACAAAATTGGTCTCATTGTGATCTTATTGTGGGTAACCCTACCTCCCTCTGTGGCCAGGGGAGGCAAAAACCAATCCTAATTCACTTACCCCACCCCGACATTGGCTTTTCTAATGCTTTTTGAGGGATGAAAATATGGCAACATGCAATAAGTGTCAACAGCACCGAGGCCTTAAAAGCAGGAGGGGGAGACGGATAGGGGGACAGATAGAGGTGGAGGAGAGGGTGGATTAAAAAATCTTTTTGTTCATATTTTCTGCCCTTTCTTGCAGTTTTTGCAATTTTACCTCCTTCTCAGCTCCTTTCCTGCCTCCTTCCAGCTCTCCATCCTTCCTTCCCTCCTTCTTTACCTCCTTCGCTTCCTGCCTCACAAGCATTAGTGAGGCGTCATGATTGGTTAGTGATTTATGGAGTCCATAAGTGGGCCAGATTGATAGTTCTGTTTAAGGGGAGTCTACTGTGATGTCACTTTATTTAATACATAGAGAGAGACCCTGAAGGTTTAACCTCAGTCAACATGTGTATAGAAACATACTGTATGTAATGCTAATAAAGTTTATACAATAGTAATACCACATACACTTCAACACAAAAATAATGTAAAAGTTAAGAATAAAAATAAGCCTTAAAAATGAAAATAAAAGTTAGGAAAGCCTTTCAAGGTGCATAAATCTTCAAACGTTTCTTTTTTTAAACATATAGGATCAAATTCATAGTTGAGGAGAAAAGCTAGAGAATGAATGCACAACTTTCCCTTTGGGACAGGGTAGACATGGTGCATCAAGGGAAATGTAGTCGAGTTCAATGGTTCAAGTCTCCAGAAAGCAACCTCTACCTTTGGTTCTGTCTTTTTTACAAAATTCTAATCAATGGGACATTTCTACTGACTCTCCTAAACCCTCTGAGGTCTGCGGGTGTACTGGTGCATTTTTGTCATGTTCCTATTCATATAGTAATTTAATAAAAGGTGTAGAAATGTGATGTAAATGTTGCTGGAGCCTGGAGACTCTTGCTCTTGCTCTCACAACATTGTACCTGACCCACAGCCACCAATAGGATGCCAGGAAGAGAGCTCAACATTGCAATTGTATTGTCAATTTAGACATTTATTACACATTTATTTATTATTTTATTCAAATATTCAACTGCATCTGTGAACCTAAGAGTTTGGTAAAAACCCTGAAACACTTAATTCGTAAGTAAAATTAAAAAATCCAGCTTTTCTGGTTTGGGGTCTTATAACCAGACTGAACAACAGGAATTATGTTTTTCTTTGCAGGTACCTTAAGAAAATGGGTAAAAGAATAATGTAAAACACTGAGAAGCTGCCCTCAGACCCCAGAGGGTTGATAATCACATCTATTTACACAGACATAGTCAAACTAAGATATTTTACTGATCTATTTTCCCCATACAATCTCACATTAGCTTGTTTCGGTCTCGTCCGTCCCGTCCCGTCTCGTCTCGTCTCGTCTCGTCCTCGCTGTCAGAGTAAACCCAGCAGCCGATCCTCACAGGCCAAAGCTCTGGAGAGAAAGACGATCTGCCCACAGCGGCCCACCCTGCCCTCTCATCTGCCCTTCACACACACACAGTCGCACACACACACACACACACACACGCAGCCTTGCCCTCCGCTCTGCCCCCTCACACCCGCTCTAATGATGTCTGTTGACCTCTAACACAAAGGCTGCCCTGGCAGATTAGTTTACAAGTGGCCCAGGGACTCTGGGCTCCAGATCCTAACCCCGACAATTCTCTGCATTGATTATGAATACTTTTTTCTCCGTGGTCATGCCACCATTGTCAGGACAGCTTCTGAGTAACACTAGTGTATCCACATAATAAGATAAGGAATACTGTAGTACTAGAAAAGTATGTGGCGCATAGAAGTTTGGCATATTTTATCATAACAAATATTCTGAAATCCTTTATGAAACCAATGTTTTAACTAAAGGTTTTCCTTTTTTTGTGCTTTTAGCTGCATCTCATGATCTTCAACAGTTTTGCTCATTGTAGTTTTGGACACACCTCAGTTGTGTTATGACATGGCAGTCGCTGATGAAGACCACCTGATGTGGTGAAGCTTTTTTTTTTTTTTTTTTTTTTGGACAAAATTATTTCATGCTCACGACTCGACTTTAACTGTTACTTAAAGGGACAATTCACCCAAAAATGAAAACGTAGTCACTATCCACTCGTGCCGATGGAAGGCAGGTAAAGTCCACAAACATTTCTGGAGCTTCACAGCAAAACAGAGCTGCAGGATTCTCCTCAACGACTGGAGAAGATGGGGACGCACCCAACGATCCATAGACCTGTAGATAAAGGCAGAACTTTTCTTTTACAATAGTTTTACCTACAGGTTCAATACTGACTTACACACCATGAAAAGCTCAAACGCACAACTAATAGAAGTACCACTGGTTCCTAAATGCATATTGCGTCACCTCAATATATGCACACATGCAAAACACACACACTCAGACGTCAGCTGTGATAAGTAATAGCCTCGCTGTCTGACAGCCAGCTGCTGGGCCGACTGTTTACATGGCAGCTGATTACCCTAATTTCAAACGCATGCATGGCAGCTAGGCTGACAAATAGCCCTGCCCACCACCTCCAGCTTTTCCACTATTGTCAGCCACTGCAGGCTAGTCAGCCAGCCGGGCCCGTAATATCTTTTTGATTATTCAATAAATAACCCATAATTCGACATTGATTGGAGCCATGAATGGGCTTTTTGCGGAGAGGAGGAGGAGGGATTGTTAAGGTGGTGGGAGGGTATCGACCAGTGTTTGGTCAGCGCTTCGATGACCAACACTGGTCGTTGGGGTCACATGGAGAGAAAGACGTGTTTGGGAGCTCTCCTCTGATGTGATTAGGGTAAGGGTCATTAGTTCAGCCTCATTGCTTATTGTCCAAACAAAGATGTCCAAGACTAATGGAAGCCTCTTAATAGTTTGGGTGAAAGATGATTGCAGATGGACATTTTTGTAGCCTGATGTCTCTTCTTTTTTTTTTTTTTGATTCAACCATCAATGCTCACATTTGCAAACGTTGTTGGAATGTCTTCACATTTAAATTCTCACATATGATTCCATTTTAAAGCCTGAGAACCAATCAGAAAGGACCAGAAGCCGGGTAGACGATGATTACAACCACCAGGCCTTATTTGTTGGCCTCAGGCCCCGTTATGTTAACCACCTTGATGAGCATCGATTGCTAATTCTTATCTCTGCTTCTGGCAATATGACCTCACTTCATTGCCTCAAAAATTTGCCAATGTATCTTGGCCCCAAATTATCCCCCTTGCTTTTGGCGAGCGCTCCAGCGTGACATGGTTAGTATGGACTGTATTGAAACCTGTCCTCCAATGGATTATTCCTTTCTCCTAAGTAGGATGGATTTTATGGTGCTTGCCTGATCACTATCTGAAACCCACTAATCGTTCACGTGCGTGTGTGTGTGTGTGTGTGTGTGTGTGTGTGTGTGTGTGTGTGTGTGTGTGTGTGTGTGTGTGTGTGTGTGTGTGTGTGTGTGTGTGTGTGTGCGTGCGTGCGTGCGTGCGTGTGTGTGTGTGTGAAAACCCTGCTGCCTTGATGTTGCCATTGAAGTGTCCCTGGCGTTGTACTTATTGGAGTTCCCTGATGTTAGATATTGGAATATTGATCTTGGGAGAATGTTTAGCTTTCACTCTTCTCCGGTTTCAATTATATGCTCACACAGCTGACGCCCGCTTCACACAGCAGTACAAGCTGCAGATGTGGCAGTACATGAGGGACCGAGATCAAATCAAACTCTCAATCAATGCTGGAGGGGAGAAAAAAAGAATCTGAGTCAAAGATTTGGGTTTCAGGGGGATTTTACACACAACATCTCGCATATCTGATGGGAGATTGGTGCTGTTGACTGAAATCAATTGAGTGAAAAAGTCTTTGAGGGTGAATAATTGAAATTATATTGCATTTTATATATAATAGGTCAAACCTTTGATGCAATCGAGGCAGGTCAGACTGTCAAGAGATACTTTAGGGTCGGAGATGCTGCTGCTTTCTTGAAAAAATGAGCTGGATGCTTGGCTTTTACCAAATAGTGGTTACACCTTGTTCTATTTGTTCTTGTCCCGCTGAGATAAACAGATGTGTCGGATTGTTCAGTCCCCATTTTGATCTAGGATCACATGAGGTGGTGCATTGCCCCTTCAAACATGACAATCTCAATACTATCTAGTTGTGTTTAAGATGCAGTTTCAAACTCAGTTCATCTTAACAGCGTGAGATCACAGCTGAATGACTCACACAGTCGAGTGTCTCCACTAAAGACTCACACAGTCATCACCACTTAAACAGGCAGCTGATGGCTTCAAAAGGAAAACAGAGAGCAGCAGCCTTCCACGTTTCAGAGTCTCCCTTTAACAACAGTTGCACTGCAGCACAATGTCGGTTTCCTATTAAATACTTTCTCCCAATTGCCCATTATTCCCGCCTATAAAACCGCTGCAGACTGCATCGGAGGGCTGTTTTAGCCCCCAATCACCCGACGTCCTTTTGTTTCGGAAAACATGTTTCAGCTAAATGCAACCGAGAGAGCTAAGAGAGTAAGAAGCGAGGGAGGGGGGAAAGGTAATTTAATGAAGTGAAACGTTTGATGTTGTAAATAAAAAGCAGACCGGTCGTGGGTGAGAGGCTGGGGCTAATGGACTCGGTTGGATGGTAGGTGTGGAGCTGCTGATCTTTAAAAATAAAAATAAAAAGAGGACTTCTCAGAAAGGATGCCAAGAAACCCCCGGCCCGCTCTTTCTGGATCCCTCGCCTGGGGCATTCACATCTCTGGTGCGGCTTATTATGCAATTAGAGCAAGGTAGAAGTCACCGCCAACCCCTTCATCTGAGTGTGTGGGTGTGTGGTTGTGTGTGTGTTTGCGTCCAAGTATGGCTACATGCCTTAATACTCTTATAGTTGTAATATTAGCAGACCACAATGGGCTGCTGATTTAAAGGAACAGTACGCCCCAAAATGAAAATTCAGTCATCTACTACTCAGCTGAAGAACACGCAGACACAATGTAGGACTAGCAGCAATTATTCAATCTGTGACAGTTGTGAGGTAAACAGGAAGCAACTTTCAGCACAGAGGAAGTGGCTTTTGTAAAGGAACAATTCCCAAGAAAATGATACTTCAGTCATTATTATATAAAAGTTTCTTAGGCCCCGTTTTCTTTGTGTTACCAAAAACTTCTGCGTTCACACGGAGTAATTTCTGAAACGATTCCCGTAAACATGGATACGTAAAAACGACTAATAACGCTGTAGTCTGTATGCCAAGGCAGTATAGTTGGTGGTGTAACTTTTTGAAAATCAACACCACAGAACAAGAACACAGTGGTGGTTCAGCAAATCTACATTGGAGGAGCTTTAACTCAACAGAGTCTGCAGCACAAACAAAACCAGAAAGTCTGACGTTGTATTTTTGTTGTTGTTCTGGCCACAGTAGGCTGTTTGCTGTCTGTGTACGTGACAAAGGCTGGCAGGAACCGTAATAGGCATGAACGAAGCGAGGTAGTGACATCATCATTTCCAGCCAGAGTTGCGTTTTGCCCATTTATACGACAGATTTCAAAAGTTTCTACTCTGGAGCCCGTTTTCAAAAGTCTGTGGTTTCAGTCAGCCCCTTAGTCCACAAATCATTTCTGGAGCTTCACAGAAGAAAGACAGCTTTGCAGCTTTCTCCTGAACAACTGAAGAGGATGGGGACTTGTTTTGAAAATGCAAACATGAAACGACACCACGTCTCCAGAACCCTCGGGAACCCAAAATAACTTGACAAGTTTTAATTTACAACCCTTTTTAAGATGGAATCTTCACTGTAGCTCCTAAGCTAAAAGCGTTAGCATACACCCCATCTGTAGAGGATATGCAAAGGTGAACTTGTGTACATGCCCCATGTGATGGACCATTTCGGGCGGCAGGTAAACACTGAAGAGTTTTCGTTGGTCTCGTTTAGTGGTGCATGCAGCAGCTTCTGTACCTGCTTCAGATGGGTCATGAGTGAAACATGCTAGCTTAGTGGCTACAGTGACGATTTCATCTTAAAAATGTGTGTAAATAATGTCTTTTTAAATCATTTTGGGATTTTTTGGAGACTCCTGTAAGGAGTCATTTTATGTTTTTTTCTTTTTAAAGAAGTCCCCATCTTGTTTAGCAGAACGCTGCAACGCTGTATTGCTGTGAAGCTCCAGAAGTGTTTTGTGGACTAGTCAACTCCACCTGTCTTTCCATCACATTTTCATTTTTGGGTGAACTGTTATACTTTAAGTCTGCTAAACAGAAAGTCTGAGAACAAATGAGAGGAAAGAAAAGCAATCCAGGAGATGAGCAGACAGAAATAAAACAGAGGAATAAATGACAAGAGTGGTTGAGTTAAAAGAAAAAGGGCAAGGAAAGAGAAAAGCAAAGACATGATTATGAAGGTTAAACAATGGCAGCGGTCATTACGCTTCACTTTCAATGAGAAGGAGGAGAGAAATCACCCCCCATTTATAATTCATATCCTCAATTACCACTAATAAAGTGGCATGAATGGGGCCAGCCCAGGGAACGGCGCAGCCACAATTACATGTAGTATAGCCTGGCATTAACATTTTCTATTTGAACATTTTTCAGCCTCAATTTCTCTTGGAGTTAATAAGAGCGATGATCCCTCCTTGACTTTTTCATGAAATTATTGTATGGCTATAATATTCCAATCTATTAGCCCTCCTCCTCTCTATAATGTATTCTACCATTTAATAGCCTGACCTGGCTGGATGGAGGAGTAGACGGAGCGAGAGAGAGGGAGAGGGGGGACATGACATTGATGAGAGGAGGAGGTCTTGTAGTTTTGATCCCAGAGAGGGTGAGACAAAGGTCTGGTATATCCCGTACGGCGTTTGAATTGAGGTCTCTCCTGAGGCCGTGTCTATCATCTGGAAAGCTTTCAGTGGAAGTGCTGCTTTTTTTAAAACCATCCTGCTGGGGAACCACCATCATACCCAGAATCTGGATACAACACAAATAATGAATATGGAATGTAAACATGGAAATGCACGAAATGTTATTTCACTTACATTTTAGATACTGCAGGCAGAGCAGAGGATGAAATCAACCATTATGTAACAGGCGAGGTAAATGATTGTTTTTGCCATTTTATTTTGTTATTTACAAGTAAACAAAAGGCCTTTGAATAGCTGGACAGCATTATGTGTGTGAAAATCAAATGTAATTAATGGAAAACACATGAAAAGTTGAAACTTTTTTACCTTTTATCCGCTAAAAATACCCGAGCAAACGCCAGGCTCGCCGTACCAAAGGCCTGTTCGCTCCTCCTGCTCCTTCACTGCCTCCCTCCATCCCCTCCTTCATGTCCCCACATAAAATGCCAGAAGTATTCGGCAAACCTGGCTGCCTGCATTTATATAAAATAACAAAGTGTTCAGAGCTTGTAAAAACGCTGCAGGACTGACAGGTTAGCAGACTTCCCACAGTCTAGAAAGCTCTAATGTGGAGGCGGCAACGAGGATCCAAAGGAATAGAGGAAGAGAATAGAACAGAATAGAACGGAACAGAACAGAACAGAATAGAATAGAATAGAATAGACTAGAACAGAACAGAATAGAATAGAATAGAATAGAATAGAATAGAATAGAATAAAATAGAACAGAATAGAATATTATAGAATAGAACAGAACAAAATAGAATAGAATAGAACAGAACAGAAAACAACAGAATAGAATAGAATAGAACACAACAGAATAGAATAGAATAGAATAGAATAGAATAGAACACAACACAACAGAATAGAATAGAATAGAACAGAAAACAACAGAATAGAATAGAACACAACACAACAGAATAGAATAGAATAGAACAGAAAACAACAGAATAGAATAGAACACAACACAACAGAATAGAATAGAAGAGAATAGAACACAATATAATAGAATAGAACAGAACAGAAAACAACAGAATAGAATAGAACACAACACAACAGAATAGAATAGAAGAGAATAGAACACAATATAATAGAATAGAATGAAATTGGCAAGGCAACCCATCTAAGTGCTACACCTCTGGAACAGGGATTTCTGTGACAATCACACACACACTCACACACTCACACACACACACACACACACACACACACACACACACTCACACCATGTGGCTAGCGGAGAGCCAGCTGTTCCTTTCCACTTCACATCACTGTAGGCTAACGACTGCTAATCCCCCATAGCTTTCCCCTCAAAGGAACTAAGGCAGCAGCCATGATCTAACTCCTATTGAATTCCAATTACCCTCCACCAGGATTTCACAATAAGAGTCCCCCCTTTCCTCCACCACCATCTCCTCCTCCTCCTCCTCCTCCTCCTCCCCGGCATGGATTGTCACAATAAGAGCCACCCACACATGTACGGCCTGAAGACACATTAGCAACACATGTTTATTGTTATACACCCGTTATTTATTTATGTGATTTAAACTGTATTCAGGTGCGTTGGCACTGATGGCACTGAAAACTCACTACTGTATTTTTCCCCCCACATGGCAACAGTTTCATCCTTGACTGGACTTTCTTTTTTACCCTGGCAGGATTGCCCCTCTCTGCCAGGCAGGGTCCCTTGTAAAAGGCCAGCTTCAATGAATGGAGGCCCAGCAGGGAGCCAGGCACTCCTATACCCTCCCCTCCCTTCAAACACACACACACACACACCCTTAGCTCCTTCGCCTCCCCTCCTGCATTCTTGCTCTTTTTATTCTTGTTCTATAATAACTTTATAGGCGTGTATCAGGAACAGTTTTGCAAACAAACAAGCCATTATGCTTTCAAACTATAACAGGATGATAAATTTCATGGTTTAAAAACATGCACAGTCCAACAGAACCATAACCATCAATATCTATAACGAAGTGTAACAGTTCCAAAACCAAAGTAGTACATATCTCTCTGCACACCCCTCCTCCTCTCACCCCACATATCTGGTTTGATTTTACCCCATGACGTGGTGGATTCCAGCCTCTCAGAGAACTACACGGGGCAATAAAACAATGGGTGGCTCCGGGTGTACTGTAGGGTTGGAGGGCAATGGGATTCCTGGTAAAGTCTGAGACAGAATGCTGCTATGGTTACAGTGGGTGGGATAAACATGCTGGGAAAGTCTGTGTTGTGAAGAGAGAAATGCTAGGAATCAGACGTGTAGTGAGTAAAGTATAGTATAAAGTCACTTTACACATTTAATCTGGGATATACTACGGTCATGTCGTGCTGTGGTGTGCTACATTTTGTGCGATGACGTGTTGTCACTGGCATGGTGACATTCACAACTAACGTTTCATAGAAATGCACATATAAAAGTAGTTATTTTTGGTAATTACAAAAGGAAAAAAAAAGATTTTTAATCCAACCATTTAACCTTCAAGAACACCCTGGAAAAGTCCGGACAGATGCTGTCAGTCCAAAACCAAAACCTCCTAAACTATAATATAACTAACTATATATATAACTAATCTATACCCAACCCTTCCACTAAGTTTCAGTAATCCTGCTAACAAACCAACAAACAAGACATAACCTCCTTTATAATAGCAACACCAAACACAGTCATAACAAACATCAAGGATGCTAATTAGCATCAACTGACTTCCCCTGAAAATAATAACATTTAATTTGGTTTGTATTGAGGATTATTAACGATTATTATTTCTTTCCATGACCCCAGTCCTGGTAGTTGACTGTGTGGTGTTTGAGTGTAATAACAGAAAACAGGACCCGGGTTCAACCAGTCAAACGATGACATCTACAGCTTCTCTGTGTGTCTGGTGGGACTGGGAGGCAAAAGGTGAAAGCCAGTTTGTGTGGCACTCCGACTGTGGTATTGGCACTCTTGTATTTTCCCCTTCTTAAAATGTCCTCATTCCCACTTTAATGCCTCTCTCTACTTTTAGATGATTACAGTATAATGGAGCGATGGAGTCATGGCGTAGTTTATTACCACACACACACACACACACACACACACACACACACACACACACACACACACACACACACACACACACACACACACACACAGGCCCAAGGACATGAGGAGACATAGCAACAGGAACAGTCCAAAGATTAAATGTGAGTTTTCCCTGCATGGACAGCTTGTTTTGACCTTCTGAATGTGATCATGACTAAATACGTCTGATTGAATCTCAACTTGAATTTAATACGTTTATTAAAAAGACAGAAAACAGCAATTACAGCAGGTTGAAAATGAAACGGCACTTTTCCTTTCCTGTCTTTTTTTTCTCTCCTTTCTACCTTCCTTTCTTTTCATTTACATCTATTTACACTCTTCCTTTTCCTTTCCCAGCTCTATTACAGTCACACCTACAGTATTTGTCTCCGTTTCTGTGGGAAAAGGTTTAATATTCAGACATATTCATATTCTGACAGAACTGAGGCTTATACAGCCAAGGCAGCCATCAGACAAGAACGTCTTCCCCACGTCTTTTAAATCACTTATTCCCATTTGTAGATCCTTTCCTGAATATTTACACTTTTCAAAAGAAATTTTGAATTGTACAATAACACAGTTTCAGTTTTCCTTCGTTGTGTTTCATTGTTTTAACCCTTCTGTTGTGTTCTGGTAAGAATCTGAAAGTTTAGAAGTTTCCATCTGTTTGTCATGAGGTTCCATGACTTTGTTCACACATTGGATGCCACTCTTGTTGGTAATTGTCAAAAACAACCACAACATTATTTCAATGATATAAACAACTTTCTCTCAGCTCTGGTATAAAAAGCTTTCTTGAGGCTCACAGTTCATTCTTTGAGCTCACGTCAATGAGGCCTGCAGGCCTTAAACAGCAAATGGAAGTTGATAGAAACACAACATTAGGTGATAATATATGTATTATGGGTTTATAATCCGCTAGAATGGAGCGGCCATTTTTGACCGGGAACACCAAACTAGTTAACTAGAAAACAAACACAACAGGAGGTTTTATATCAAATAGGCTGCAACAAATAAGCGACTTTCTACTGTTTCTGATGAAGCGAGTGAATATTTCCACAAAGGAAATAAAGCCGTAGGGCTCTTGAGCCAGAAGAGTTTTGTTGTCGTCGACGGTTCGCTGTCATATATCTCTGGTTTTACGAGCCTGCCTGAGCGGTCCAGCTGTTAACCGAGACTAAGACACAAGCGTAATCTCAGCACGGCGGAGATTAGCTCCAATCAGACTTAAATGTTCCTGCAAGTCGGACACGAGGGCTCGAAAAAACACGAGCAATGTATTGTTTGGTTGTCTTGTCTTTATGTCTTCTGCGTGGATGTGTGTGCGCCGCGGCCATCTATCCTCTCAGACACGTTTAATAGGGCTTTGGCTCGCGTTGACCGAGGGCGTAAATGTGTCATACTTTATTAGAAATCCCAAAGAAGAGGGCTAACATTAATCACCGGCTCTTGTTTATGAAAGTCATAAATGTTTCACTGAGTGCTTTATTGTTGGCGGCCAGATTTGTGTGTGTGCTCAGTCCACCGCTGCCTCATGATAGCGCCCCGAACCCGCGTGGAGTTATCTCTCTCCTGTCTCTCTTTGGCTTTTTGTCATGTTGTCAGAAAGTATGACATCACCCTGCCCTTTGACCCGCACAGTCAGGAGAGCGCTGATTGGATGATTGGCTTAACAGAGGACACACACACATTGACTCTAAACTCAATTCTGCTGATGTCAGGAGCTATTACAAATGACGACATGCACACACCGACAGTACATGACAGTGTGTGTGTGTGCGTGTGCGTGTGTGTGTGTGTGTGTGTGTGTGTGTGTGTGTGTGTGCGTGCGTGCGTGCGTGCGTGCGTGCGTGCGTGCGTGCGTGTGTGCGCGCACAGACATGTTCAGGGTAATATAGGTCAAATGTCTGAAGGTAGAACATTTCCCGGCTGAAATACCAGGCAAAATGTCAGAGCGTGTCACTGTGCAATCCAACAGATCAATATAGTTCAGTTGGACATAAAGGCATCATTCATTCATTGGCTGGGCTAACATGTTTAATTATGTGCCAGCCTCTGTCTGAACCAATGAGAACCAAGTTTTAGACCAGGATACATTCTTTGCTGCACACACAGGTGGAAGTAATGATGACTGTAGAGAACAGCATGTAGACATGACACATTCAACATGTAGACAACTACATGTGTAGAGCGTCATACTATCAATCAATACCACTGCATTAAAATCAATCAGTCAACTCTTTCATGATCCACCCCCGACACAAACAAAGATATGAATACCTATAGATATAAATATATGTAACAATTCAATGTCAGGTGTAACTGATGTTATTTAAGGCAAATAAATGGATAAAAAAATAACTAAAACTAAAACTAAAAAAAACAATTTCTCAGCCTCTCATTGTCTCCCAGTTTGCAGACATTTTTCAGGTTGATTTTCTGCCTCTTTGATTTAGCTGCTAGCTGCTGCTAGCTGTTTTTTTGTTGTTGTTTTTTTTAAATCTCCCCATTTGTGGATCGCACACATAACATATAACATGTCATCAACATATCACACCCTCATCCTGTCCTACCAAAGATAAATAGATAAAAATATATGTAACAATTTAACAATGTCAGTTGTAATTAATGTTATTTTACTTAACTCAGGCAAATGTAGAGATAAAAAAAACAAAAAATTGTGAAGAAAACTGCTCGTCTTTAACCTGAACCTTACATCAAACAGGGGATAGTTTA
Organism: Chaunax sp. Z400; assembly: GCA_037577475.1. Classification (NCBI taxonomy): domain Eukaryota; kingdom Metazoa; phylum Chordata; class Actinopteri; order Lophiiformes; family Chaunacidae; genus Chaunax; species Chaunax sp. Z400. The sequence continues at coordinate 4,485,800 of CM075198.1, forward strand.
CATGAAGAATGCATTATTATTATTTTTGAATATTTTTTCATACGATGCTGCTGCTTTTTCTCCTCTAAACAATGGCTGTACAATATAAAACAGCGCTGACACACTCATACATGTGGATCTGCAGGACACCACACAGTTGCATGTGAAGTGAGAAACCCTGCGATTTGCTCCATCTACTTTAATAATGTCTGAGAGCCGCTGAGATATTTTCCATCTTGTTTAAATGAAAACTACAAGCTATAGACGTGTTAAGGAGCTTGTAAGACGACTCAAATGGACACGATTAGACGTCTCTGAGGGTTTCTGTCGAGTTGGTGTTTTGGCTCCAGACGCTCACTTTTACCCGCCTGTAACAGATCCGTTGGAGGACTGGGAGGAATCGTCTCTCTGATCGCCGCCGCTGCTTCAGCTTCTCCCCAAAGTCGGAGCATAAAAGTCATAACGATACATCTAAAAAGACAACGGTCGGCTGCGGCTGCGTTAGTCATGGAATCACGACAAATCGTAAATTCAACGAGCTGCCCCCCCCCTCTCCCTCCTCTTCCTCCTCCTAGTTAACTGTGGAATAATGTCATCTTAATGATTATTTTTTTGCGGTGTGCCATAACAGCATAATTCAGAGAGGGCGTAATGATTTTTTATGCCCCTGACATATTGTTTTGCGGGGAGTGACATAAAAGCACAGTGACATGTGGCATTTTGGGAAAGGTCAGACGCTCCGTCTCGGCCGCCCGTCCATCTTCATAACGTCGCCACTTGTCATATGGAAACTGGCATCACCCATCTCTGTCTCCCCCCCTCCCGTCGCTCGCTATCTTCTCTCACATCCTAATCCTGCTTCTTTTTCACCCCTTAAATTCTCCCCTCTCTCTCTCTCTCTCTCTCTCTCTCTCTCTCTATGGGAGCTTTTCTGTTAACACGCTGAAAATGTCCACTGCAGGGTTTAGGAAACACACATGCACAGGGCCCCCGGGGCCCCCTGGGGTGCTGCAGGGGTCTGCATGTCAACACCAGCTGTGAGGATTGTGGTGACACAGAGAAGGGCTAATACTAATGTGATAAATACGTCAGCACTCACTCCAGGCACATTGTGTGTGTCTGATGGTTGTCTGCTCGGAGATGTTGTCGCATTTCCTCTCAATAAGATGTTTGTGGATGTAAAGATGTAAAAAATATGAGTTGTATCCTTTTGTTCAGGGATTGTTTAGCATCTCTTAAAAAAAAAGACTTGATTGATACATGTTTGTGTGTTCTGAGGAAAAAGACGTGGACAGAGGATGAGCTGATGCAGTTTGATAATTCATTGACTTGAGACATGGCAGCAGGGAGCAGGCAAAAAAAATAAAATAAAATCTAGTCCAAAAACAGGCAGGGAAAAGGAAAGAAAGCAACAAAAAAACAAAATCACAAGGAAAGGTAAAAACATGAACCGTGGTTCGGTGTGAAAATGTCCGACACTGTTGGAAATAAAACATTAGAATAAGATGATGTTCATCCTCTTTCAACAACAATCATATTTAAGACGGAACCAACTTTGACTCTCACAGATTCCACTGTGATTAAATATATAGAACACGGTCAGTTTTTAAATGATGCTAACTTATTGCCCTCTTCCTCCTCCATCCTCTGCCTCTGCCCCCGTCCTCTCTGTTCACCCTCAAATCTTCCCACTTTGTCAGACTTTCCTCTCTTCTTTCACCAGCCATTGGTGGGCGTGTCCGTCCCGCCATCCTCCCTCCTTTTCGCTTTAAACAGACGTTTTTCTGACGACTCTGTCTTCATTTCTCATCCCATATGAGTCCACAGCATCCTCTTCCTGGAAAATGCAGCATGCGTGTGTGTGTGTGTGTGTGTGTGTGTGTGTGTGTGTGTGTGTGTGTGTGTGTGTGTGTGTGTGTGTGTGTGTGTGTGTGTGTGTGTGTGTGTGTCAACACTGCATGTACATGGAGTCATGGGTGTGTGAGGACAGACGTGTGTGTTTGCAGGTCAGCCAGAGTCACACAGGGTGAGTGAGGTGTAATTTCTCAGCAGTAATACTCAACAGTGACAGCTTTAATGGTGATGGCCTTATTATAGAGAAGACACCTCGTGTGTGTGTGTGTGTGTGTGTGTGTGTGTGTGTGTGTGTGTGTGTGTGTGTGTGTGTGTGTGTGTGTGTGTGTGTGTGTGTGTGTGTGTGTGTGTGTGTGTGTGTGTGTGCATTCTAATGGTGATGGCCATATTATAGTGAGTGGAAGACGGCTAAAAGGATTGGATTTACACCAGGCCACGTTTACTGACAGAGGAATAATAGGACAGACGACACTCTGTGCCATGTGGTCGAGTTTTGGTGTGTGTGTGTGTCTGTGTGTGTTTGTGTTAATTTTGTTAATGAAAACTGGGATGCCGACATCATGAAACACTGATTGTGACAAAAATCAACATGCGACACGCAAATGTTGACGACACAAATGTGACTAAAATGTAGTTTAAATCTTTCATTTTCATTTCCTGCCCCGGCCTCTCAGGGTCGGGGGGGGCGTGGTTCAAAATAAATATGCAAATCAGAACATGTTCTATATCTGGATGTATTCCTTAAACTGACATCATCAGACCAGACACTTTCTGCAAAGCTGCATTTTTAATCATCCAACCTGTTTTTATCAGATAATGATCAAATAAATGTGATGTGGAGTCAGTGAACTAAGAGTACAATGATAATAATAATGTTAATAATAACCTGCTGCCTTAGAAAAGACTGACATGTCAACACTTTTCATTAAAACCAGACTAAAATACTTTGTTTTCTTTGACTAAAATAAGACTAAAATCTTATCAAAATCAAAATATTGACATAATATGATAAAAACTGAAAAGGACATTTGACACAGGACTAAGACTGAATTGAAATTATAGTTGATAAAATGAGCATTAGTGTGTGTCTATGCTAATGGATGCTACATGCTGCTGTTCTTCCTGCAGGAAACACGTCTCTGTGGTTCTGTGGTTCATGTAGTGTTGGTCTGATTTACAGTCTCACACACACTTTTCTGTTTTCTATCACCTTTCCTTCCTGTTAGCTAATCCCCCCGTCTGTCTCCGTTGTACCGCTCTATAGTAGAACTCACATCCTGTAACTACACACTGCTGCAGGACCAGCACCTGCTGAGCTGATGCAAGTGTAAGAAAAGGCCGATGCGGTTTTGGGAAAGCTAACGGACGAGCTGCAGCTACGCTACTGTCAGACAACGAGGGTTAACCTCTTCCTTTTGTTACAAAACTGAGGCTCATTCGTTTTTCTTAGAAAAAATAAATCACTCAGTAGAGGTTTTATTTTTATTTTTAACACATTTACGTTGCAATAAGCCTCATTTGAGTGCAGGTTTCAGATCAGTTACACACAGAATAGATCATTTTGCTGCTCATTTACACTAAAGACATCCCTCCTCTGCATCTGAGTGTGTAAATAAACCTGCTGGTGTGTGTTTACCACCAAACACACACTGCTCTCCTCACTAGGCATGTCTGCGTAATAAGAACCATTACTGCTCTCCAAAAGGATCCTGTATGACTTAACAGGTAGATTTTTGTGCATTCACTAATATGATTAAATTATTTTAATGAGTCATAAATTTAGTTTTTTTTGTTTGTTTGTTCCGCATCACCATGCAGACCCCGATATGACTGCTATACGTCCCTATTAGTAGAAATAATGAGGGCCATGAAATGACTGCTTAACTACATGCACATGACAGCTACCACTAAAACACGGAAACATGCTTTTCACTGTTCCCCTCCAGTCACAAATGTGTTTCTCCTTCTTGTCCCTGCAGTTGAGTGTTGGAGCTTCACTGTGGGCTGTTTTACATTAGTTTAGCTGAAAGTGTCTATTAAAAATGTGATTTTAAGACACCGGGCCTACGAGCATGATCCACAACGTCTGTCTGGAAGCCAATCGAATGGTCGAATATTTACATTATATTATATATATATACAGTATATATTATGTGCAGCAGCTTGGAAATTAGAAATATCTCCATATTTTTTTCTGGAATTTTTAATGAGGGAGAAGAAGAAGGTTAAGTTAAATTCTGCTTCAGCTCACTTCTCAGCACAGAGTTTATTGGCTGTGTTTACTGAATAAAAAGCCTTCCAGTGTTCTTAAAGCATTAGCATGTTCATATCTAACAGCTCTTATTTGTGCATTGAAAGCGATCACAACTGATTAGCATGTTAGCACGTTGTCCCCTCCGTCTGCCTGATCGCTGTCTGTAGTGGAAATGAGACGGACCCAGCTGTGACAGTCTGGGCTGTGGGAGTATTTGTGAGTGGGTGGATATGTGTAATATACACATATACTGACTTTGTGTGCATATTTCTGCTTAAACTGATTGCATGTGTGAGTGTTTGTGTGTGTGTGGGGGGGGGGGTTGGACACAGGACTGTCACATCCAGCATGTGCCATAAGCTCTAATGACGACACCTTGTGATTGATTGAATTTTTGATTTGTCTGCTGACGTCTAGCTGGCATCCTTTTCATCTGAGAAAATAAATGGTGTCTCAAGTGTGTGTGTGTGTGTGTGTGTGTGTGTGTGTGTGTGTGTGTGTGTGTGTGTGTGTGTGTGTGTGTGTGTGTGTGTGTATGTGTGTGTGTGTGTGTGTATGTGTGTGTGTGTGTGTGTGTATGTGTGTGTGTGTGTGTGTGTAGAGGAGCCTGTCTGCCTCTGTACACAGCAGGTGATATTTGCCAATTCAACTCACCAAGAAGAGGAGACTAACGGCTGTATTTGGATTAGCCGTGTGTGCTTAAAGGAAATCGTGTGTGAGTAACGGTTATTACACTTAAAAGAAACTCAGGCCACTATTCTCTTCTTCTCCTGACAAATATATCTTAACCCCACCTGACCCCAGTCATACCTTACGAGCTCTGAGTGGAATTCTGGGTGCAACACATGCAATTACAGGAGTTTCCTGTGCAAAACATTCAGCAAAATAGCAACAACTTGCACTGCAAGCTAAACGCCAACACAGGCTGGTAGATATAGCTAAGTACTCGCTAAAAGCCAACACGGGCTGGTAGACTTAGCTAAGTACTAGCTAAAAGCTAACAGGCTGATAGATAAAGCTAAGTACTAGCTAAAAGCCAACACAGGCTGGTAGATATAGCTAAGTACTAGCTAAAAGCTAACACAGGCTGGTAGATATAGCTAAGTACTAGCTAAATGCCAACTAAGGCTGGTAGATATAGCTAAGTACTAGCTAAAAGCTAACACAGGCTGGTAGATATAGCTAAGTACTAGCTAAAAGCTAACAGGCTGGTAGATATAGCTAAGTACTCGCTAAAAGCCAACACAGGCTGGTAGATATAGCTAAGTACTAGCTAAATGCCAACTAAGGCTGGTAGATATAGCTAAGTACTAGCTAAAAGCTAACACAGGCTGTTTACTAATAGTAGTTAATAAGCTATATCCATTGGCTTGAAGGTAATTAGTCTGGTAGGATCTGAGCTAATAGCTTGTGTTGGCTATTATCTGGCTTTGTCCAAAATTCTATGCTAACATGCGACATTTTTTTTAGCAGGTCTGAAACCTCAGTATGGAACCAGTAGTTTGTGAAATGCACACTATTTATGGGAAAATATTTCATAAGCCACGTGTTGTGTTGTGAATCGTATCGGCAGATTCTTGCCAATACACACCCCTAATAGATAATGCTGATCAATAATGTCCCCACTCTGTATTACTATCCCAACCTCCATGATTTTTTACTGGTATTTGCAAATTAAAAATATTTATGTCACCATAACTATCCCATTTACATTATCCACACTAGCACCAACAGTTAGCATCGTGGTGGTAGCTCAAACTCAGCCCCTCACTTCTTGAATCACAGTAACCCTTAAAGGACAGCGTCTCCCTGCATGTCCTCCTCCATGTCCTATGATTTCACAGCTCCTTGTCCACATCCAACCTCTTGCCCCCGCTGTCCTCTAATCTTGTTTGTCAGAACTAAATGAGCTGCCCCTGCGAGGTGTGTTAGCCGCTAATGAATTTATTGCTTGATAAGAAGGGGGGCCCGTGCAGTTGCAACTTACTGCAGCCATAAAGCAGTAGGAGAAAAAAGCTACATAAATAACCTTTACCAGCTGTGTTGATGCGGTGCGTATGTGCAGGCGGGGGTGACACGCTATTGATAATGCCAGCGCTATCAATTAATCATTAATCGTGTTCTGCCTGATTAGCGCTTCAGCCGATAGACTCCAGACTGACTGGAGACAATAAATACATATAGTCAATAAAACAGCAAAGCATCATGGGAGAACAGACAGGTTGTGCCAAGGTGCCAACATCACAACCATAAACCTGATGTCAGTCGTTTCTTTACACTCTTTCGTCTTATCTGGATGGACTCAATTAAAAGAGAGAAAACAGAGAGAGAGAGAGAGAGAGAGAGAACGCTTCCTGAGAAGAGGAGACATCATGAAGACGGATGTCTTCACTTTCCCTTCACTAACAGGAAACAGCTCGTCGTCCAGCGAGACATATATAAGACCCGCTATTCTTCTTCTACCACTGAGCATTTCCTCTATTGTCCACCATCCACACACACACACACACACACACACACACACACACACACACACACACACTCTCTAATGTGTAATAGATGCAGGACTAATACTGGGCTGAGGAGTAAAGATAGATGGGTGGAGTAAGGAGGGAGGTGAAGGAGAGAGGAGAGAAGGAGAGTTATGGAGCGGGACCCGGGGGGTTAATTTTTCACAGGCAGTTTTCATACGGCAAAGGTGACGTCTGGCCGTGCCAAGCCGGTAGCACGCTAGTTAAAAGTGAATAAGTTTATGGCCGGCGTAGGCCCTCATACATCAAGGAGCAGTTTGTTTAGCCAGCAGCGTGACAGGGTACAGTAACATGGGCAGGGCTGCAGAGTGGCTGTGATAAATGGGAGATTGCAGGAGGGATGGTGTCTCTGTGTGTGTGTGTGTGTGTGTGTGTGTGTGTGTGTGTGTGTGTGTGTGTGTGTGTGTGTGTGTGTGTGTGTGTGTGTGTGTGTGTGTGTGTGTGTGTGTGTGTGTGTGTGTGTGTGTGTGAGAGATCAAACCATGTTTTTTAGCGCTCAGATTAATGACCATTCCACTATTTGATCTAAGTGATTTTTTTTTCCCTATTTGAGGAATCTCATTTTGAAGCTGTAAATATTGGAAACAACTCTCCTTGGCTCATCTCACAGCTCTGGGTGTGAAAGGATGTTTCTCTGCAGTATTGACTAAACTTTATGGGTTGCAGTTTAACGTTTTAAATTCAGTTGGAGGGATTGTTGTGTTTTCCAGACATTTAGAGGCTCATTTTCTATTTCTTTTTTTTTTTTTTTTACTCCAAAATTGGAAATAGGTCATTCCAAAGATAGATCTGTCTTAATAGTTTTTAGGTTTTGGGTTTCATTTTTGACACAGGATCCCTTCATCCATATCCAGATACAACTTTAAGGGTATTTTAAAACACAATCGTCCTGCTCATTTTGGGCTTAGGGTTCCTGAAAAGAAAAAAAAACAGTAGCCCTGCAGAGAAAAGTTGAAACAGACTCAACTTTTGGATAAATGCAACCTGACTGCGACGGCCGGGGAATCAGACCGGATGGTCAACAGTATCGTTGTTTACAGGAAGACAAAAATTCTGCACACTTGGTCTGGATGATGAACACCTCTCTAGAAGAGGAGCTGCCCCACTAGACAGAAGGAGGAAAGAAACCAGAAACCAGAAACCAGTGGCCCGAAACTGGAAACTGGAGCCAGGATCCAGAAGCTGGTAACTGGGAATCAGTAATTGGGACCCAGGATCTGGGAACCTGGAACCAAACATTGGGACCAAACCAATCAGAAATTGGAAGCTGGAAGCTGAAAAACTGCAAGCTGTAAACCAGAAGTTAAGAGCTGGAAGTCAAAAGCTGGAGCAGGAAACCAGAAATCTGGAAGTCAGAAAGAGGAAGTTGGAAACCTGAAACCAGCGGCCGGAAAACCGGAAGATGGGTTCCCAAAGCCAGGAGCTCCATCATTTCTCCTTCCTAGATCCCGATCTTTGTTCGCTTATATTTCATCCATTCATTCCAGTCTCACTCACCCCTCCCACCGCCGTCGCTCTCTCTCTCTCCTCCTCCTCCCCTCGGCTCCATCTCCTTCCATTCTTCCTATCTATCTCCTTACCTCCACCTCATCCTCACCCCACCCTTGTCCCAGTCGCTGCCCAGCACCATCCAGCTGTGGTTCTGACTGTACCACGGAGCTGAGAAACAATAGTCAGAGTGTGTGTGTCAGAGTTTGTGTGTCAGAGTGTGTGTGTCAGAGTGTGTGTGTCAGAGTGTGTGTGTGTCAGAGTGTGTGTGTGTCAGAGTGTGTGTGTGTCAGAGTGTGTGTCAGAGTGTGTGTCAGAGTGTGTGTCAGAGTGTGTGTCAGAGTGTGCGTCTGCTGCGAACAACAGCTTCATTATTACCCACAATGAAAACAGTTGTGTGCCTCGTTCAGTGTGTCGCTGCCTGTGAGACAGACGCCCAGAGACGGAGACGGGTCCACAGATAGATCAGTCAGACAGGTAGTGAAGGAGCCAGCCGCCCGTTTCTCCCCCCAATAACTCACTTTTCTCCCCCTAGGAGAGGGGAAAACAATAAGATATAACAATTGGCAAATGGCTGCGGCAGGCGGAGCATTACAAATGAAATGTAATGTTGTTACAGTTTGGAAATAATGAATTATGAGGATAAGCGGGGATCTGTAAAATCGCTGTAGCGATTTACCGGGGTTTCATTTTTCAACTGTATTGAATTATGGAGGGAATTGGCCTCATTCAACTGCAAAATACAAAATGGGATGATTCACCGTTTCACTGTGTGTGTGTGTGTCTGTTTATGCAGCTGTGTGCAAGCATGTGCAACCCCTGACTGTTTATCTGTTTATCTGCATAAATGTTGCACGTTTGTGTGCATCAATGCTGTGTGTGTCTGTGTGTGTGTGTGTGTGTGTGTGTGTGTAGACATTTAAGAGTGTGTGCGTTCCTCCCCTTAGACCTGTTGAGGGCTTTCTCTCGCTCACCCCGCCGCACATGTGATAAATGTCCCTTATCGCCTCTGTCATTGTAATAGCCGCACAACAGGCCCAGAGAGAGGGGGGAGAGAGAGAGAGAGAGAGATGGAAAGAGGGATGGAGAAGGGGGAGGATGAAGAAGAGAGGGAGGGAGGGATGGCGGCGTGGAATGGGATAGCTGGAGTTATCAGTCGGTCTTGTAGGGGAAGAATACGCATCAAGCTGCCAATCATCCGGCCTGAAAATTGCTCTGAGATTTGAGTCCCCAGACGGTGTGTGTGTGTGTGTGTGTGTGTGTGTGTGTGTGTGTGTGTGTGTGTGTGTGTGTGTGTGTGTGTGTGTGTGTGTGTGTGTGTGTGTGTCCAGGGAGAGAGAGAGAGAGAGAGAGAGAGCATCCAAAGCCCCTGTCATCTCTGCTCTATTACTGCCCCCATCCCTTCATCCCACCCTCTCTTCTCTCAAACTCAAGACAACACATCTCTCCTCTGCGTGTCACTAAAACCTATTCTCCCGCTGTTTGAAACACTGTTGTCATCATGGGCACTGGCTATTAGTAAGAGGGTGAGAGATAGAGAGAGGAGGAGAGAGAGAGAGGGAGGGAGGGAGGGATGGTAGGGAAGATGGAAAAGAGAGAAAGCAAGGCTAAAAGAGAAAAGAGTTAAAGTGTGAGCAGAAACCATTTCAGTCGCTTTAATTTTCTATTGATCAGAACTGCAGACCTGTCGGCCCACCCCAGTGTGTGTGTGTGTGTGTGTGTGTGTGTGTGTGTGTGTGTGTGTGTGTGTGTGTTTGTGCATGTTTGGAGTTTGAAGATATCACCATATATTTTAAATTATTCTCCAAAAAGTTTGACTTTTTCAGGCATCATGAGCTCAGAAAAATCACCCTCATCTTCGTCTTATGATTTATTATAAAGACTTTATTTAATTTAAGACCTGGGAGCTCAATCCTTCCGTTTATTTGCAAAATTCTAAATCAGCAAATTTGCAATCATATGGTTTTTCCAGGAGAAAAGCAACAAGACAAAACAATAAGAATAAAAACTCTAAACCTTCTTTTGCATTCATCCAGTTTATTTCTTAAATCTTGTGTTTTGTACATAAATTGTGCAAAATATATTTAAACAAATATGGAATTTCTTTGCAAAAATCCGACTTAAAGATGACACAATGTTAAAAGTCAAGGAGTGAACAAAATGATCTGAGAGAAAAACTCTGAAGGCCCCTCCAGAGCAAAGTGTAGAGAAACATCCCCCTCTATTGGACGATGTGATGTCACCACACAGAGCGAGGACCAGCGGGCACGAGAGGAAAGAGAGGAAAGGAGAAGGAAGGGATGGAGCAGGAGACAACTGGCCTGCAGAGCAGAGGGATTCATAAACATCCCAGTGACGTCCAGCTGCAGCCGCGCGATGCAATCCTACCGTAATCTGATCGTGATAAAAACGCACACACACACCTGTGACCTGAGCAATACACACAACAGCAGCTGATAGTTAGCTTCAGTCTGACATCAAGTCCAAGATGTATTTTTCACTTCCTTTATTTTCTGGTTTGTACAGCAAATGAGAAACAAAGAGATGCATGACAGAGAATTTCAGATTCCTTCTGCAAAACCTACATTTAAGAAATGAATGGTTGTAAAAAAAAAAAAAAAAGTTTCTGTTCTTAGATGAAAAGGATAAAATGCTTTAAATAAGAAAGTCTAACTTGGACAAAGTTGTTTTTTTCTCATCAGTGTTGATCAAACAGCTTTATAATATATTATAAAGATTATTGAGGACAAAATAGCTCAAAACGAGTGGAATTATCCAAAAACAGAAGTGAATATTGGCTCAATTTAAGTTTTTTTTTTTTTAATGTGACTTAGAGTTCAGTTATTTTAGTCTCAACCAGAATAAAACATGATTTTTCCACCCTGACGTGGTCAAAGACGAGTCGGTGTGGGTAACAAGTTGTTTTCACGTTTTCCTGTTATTTTACTCTTATTTTTATTGGTCTGATTTTAGAACACGAGTCAAATTACAAGAGTGGTGCATGAATGATCATCTGTGACACTGTGAAACCCTTTATAGTCAGGGAACAGTGAGGACATGGAGATCAACCAAACCACAGCTCGGCTCTGACAGACGCAGGCCTGACCAGGAGCGATGGAACGTTTTCATCATCCTCTGGTCCACAGAAATCCCATTGAATTACGTGTTTATAGTCAGTGAAGATATATTTACACCATGTCTGAAGCAAACTTTGCCCCAATCTGACCAAACTCTGCACACACAAAAAAAAGTCACTTTTATCCTCATCAAACTTTCCATTTCTTCCTTGCAAACAGAGATTACCGACATGCAGGAAGTTTGCTTTGTGTCCGTTTGATTTCTATTCCGGTGACACTCCGGTGAGACGGGTAATATAGCAGACAGCTAGATGGATGGAAGGCCAGACGGCTCCCCTTGTATGAAGGATTATCCCCTATCCTCTGTTTGTGACAAGAGCTGATAAGGGCCTGAGAGGAGAGGCAGCAAGAGGCTGAGCAGGCCGGTGACACACACCCACACACACACACACACACACACACACACACACACACACACACACACACACATATGCACATATAATCCACAGTGAGAGAGATATCAATCCATCATTTAGAGCCGGGGATTCAGCAAAAGGAAATAGGTTCTTCTGAATCGCTGACAACCCGACACACACAAACACACACTCTCACACACACACTCTCACACACACACACTCTCTCACACACACACACACACACCTCTAGCAGCATCTGCTGTACAAAGGGCTCACGAGGTTTCAGCCTGTTTGAATGACTGTTCAATTCCCATCTATTTATCTGATTTACATTTGGCTATTGTCATCACCACGGTTGTGTATCTCTGTGTGTTCAAACCTGATGTCTGGATGACATCAGTGTCGCTAATAGAAACCATGAATCGAAATAGAAGAGTAAAGAATGGACCAGAAAACATGGATACGTTTCACAGGGATTAGCAGGATGGGAATGAAACCCTTGTGTATAGAAATGAACTGACCAAAACCTGGGAACAAAGTCCATCTTGTGTGTCTAAATAAAACTAAATGTGACTAATTAACCAAAACTTAGGAATGAATTTGATCACAGAAGTTCACCATATCTCTTGTGTGCATGAATCAACCAAAACGTTATGAGCTGTGAACATTTCCAGCACTCAGTGCAGTAAATATGTGGCCTCTCTGTATTGGTTTTTCTCTCGATGGCCACTCCAGGCCTCCGTACATCAGCTTCATGTCTGCGGTGTGTAACATCATTCTGACAGAGACAGAGAGAATTAGAGGTGAGGTTTCTCACTCAGTCCACCCAGAAACGGATGTAAAACGATCCCAAAACACCGATGAATTTCTTCCGTCTTTGTCCTCCCGTCGGTCCTTGAATCCTAACCTTGAACCTGCTCTGATTGTCTGAGGTGGAAGAGAAGCGGAGGGGAGTTGTGCTATTGATTACAGTTTGCAACAACAGGTCAAAGGGTTAACATGTGTAAGAGGAACCTTATTGCGAGGTGTGGGGGGTGCTGCAGCGGGAAGTGGTTAAGGGGTCTACAGGGGGCTTTAACACCATATAATACACTCTCTCGCAATCTAGCAATGGCTGTAAAGAGCTCACTTTGATTTCTGCAGATATGGAGCGCGGCGTCTTTGTAACGGTGGAGGATCCTGAACGTGATGAAACATTAACAACAGAGGACATCACGTCTTTTTAAATTATCCTCCTGTTTACATATTCTTGAGGATGTTTAATTTTGCAGCAGCAGAAAAACTGATGAGAAATAGCAGATTAAGCGTGTAGGACAGGGAGGGCGTGTTTGGCTCTGTACTGCTCAGCGCTAGGTTAGGTGGCAGGGCCATTTGGCGAAGGCGCCGGTGCTAGACTTGATGGATGAGACAAACTGCGGGCTCTTTTCTCGTGTAACTTTAAAATCATTAAGCCTTTTACACGGCCATGCAGATTTTATGGCCACCTCCGACAATCTGCCTCCTGTTCATGTCTTTACATCAGCAGGATGGGAGACGACACGGGTAATGTCATAAGTTTATCTAATGTGGGCTTTTTAATAGGTTCTTGTGTTTTATCTATTACTTTAAATTGTTGGATATAATGAAATCTTGTATTTAAATATGAGCTCTAATTTATTTTCAGTTTATTCAAGCTGTAAAATAAAGTTTTCATAAAGGTTTGATGGCAGATGTCTTGTTTGCTCCGTAACAGAAGGAGTGAACCCTCTTTAAGTTATAACTGCATCGTTTATATAACATAGATTTGAATTAACAAAATGCTGCTTCATCAAACAAACATCAAACAAAATAATTTTTAAAAACCTACATATTTTCTTGAGACTTAATCAAAATGAATCACTAGCTGAGGCTAGCAGTGGTTTTCTCACTAGCTACCTTCATAGGTTTTAAAAAATTATTTTCAGGATATTATTGCAAATCAGTTTACAAAAAGAAGGCTTTTACTAAGTTATTTATGGTTTACATTTTCTTTAATGCTATTTCACTTTTAAAATAACAAATAATAATTAAAGAATCTGACATTGTTTAAGGGTTCACTATAAACATGTTCACTGTCAATTTATAGCAGGCTAATTAACAGGCAGCAGCTTCGCTTGCAACGTTCTATATTTTTTAACATTGATATGCAGTTCATTTTAGTACAATAAGGGTCACAGTGTTTGTCAGTAAAGGACTGTATATTAACAGTATATTTGAATGCATCCTGTATTTAACGATCGATTAAAGAATGTTCTGTAATACGGATGGAATAAAACGAGTCCACCATTCAGAGTCCCTTTAAATTGACATCAAAGTTTTGCAGTGCTTCCAGAACAGCCAGCGCTGGATTAAACGATTCTAAATGACATAATGCAGGTTTATGCAGAGACTCTTAAGACATGCATACATTTCACATCTCAGCTCTGATGATCCTGCCATCTCAAGGCAGGTGAAAATCAAGCAGGTAATCCGGCAGTGGGAGGATAGCGTGACATTGATCTAAGATTTTAATCTGCTGCTCCTCTTTGCTGGTCACGTTTTGCAGTAACAAATACGGGCGAGGCAGAACCAGGAGAAGCCTGGTGAGGATATGAGTTTTATTAAGGAAACCCACTGAGTTTTAAAAGAACAACGACAGAACACGTTTGTATTTATTTTCCTGTGTGTGTGTGTTTAACACATTAGATGTGCGACAGGCCAGTAGTGTTAATGATAAACCAGTAACAACAGGATGGGTGTTCCTGTGATGCGCTCTAAATATTATCAATAACAGCTTGTGTACATGTGTTCACATCTCTCCATCCATCTATCCATCGCCTCCACAGGCCGCCTCCTCCGCTGTTAGGATTCAATTAACACAGCGCAGGCAGCCATGGCACCCTCATTAAAGCTAATTAGTTAAAACATCAGCCAATCTAGTGTTAATTGGCTTTGGTAATTAATTCAGCTGCTCGACCGTATGAAGGCAGCGGGGAGAGAGATAATGAGAGGGAGCGAGAGGAATCAGAGAGGGGATGAGGGAAAGGAGAGATAAAAGGGGACAGAATGGAAGAGAAAAGGGAGATTAAATGAAGGAGGGATGATGAATAGAGGAGTAATGGTTGATATGGTGTGTGTGTGTGTGTGTGTGTGTGTGTGTGTGTGTGTGTGTGTGTGTGTGTGTGTGTGTGTGTGTGTGTGTGTGTGTGTGTGTGTGTGTGAGGCGTTCAGGGCTGAGTCAGAACATCTATTTCAAAACTTGCTGATGTCCTTCTTTGCCCACTGACACGGCATGTTCCCGTCGTGATGAGGCCCTCCCTACGGGACGGAAACGAGCCCCGACAGGCCTCACGCCCACACCTCTCCGCCTGGTATCCCTCCTCCTCGTCCTCCTCCTCCTCCTCAGCTGTGCAGAGGAGGGAGAAATGCAGCAGAGAGAGGGTCGTTGGAGGCAAAAATGGCTCTTATATGTCAAAAAAAGATAAGGAAAGAAGATATAGGAAAACATAGAATAATAAGAGGCAATGCAAGGTGAAGGAAAATCCAATAATAATTAAAGATAAGCTCAAACCTATCTTGTCAATTCTTCTTTCATTCTTTGTAAGATTAAAAAAAGATCTTGAAACAGGATTTTTCTTCCTTAAGAGTTGTCGTCTGTCTCAAAAATGATGAAATCAAACACACATTTACATTTTCAATGAACCTATGGATGAAACTGACCGAGAGGCAGGATACACCCTCGAACCCATGACCTTGGTTTTTTTGAAGAATTTAATCTCAGGCAATAAAGAAAATATAACAGAGCTTTAGAATATCTTCTAATAAACAACAAACCGCCGATTGATCAAAGGTGATCAGTTCTTGGATCAAACCAAACACACGTTGTGTTCTTAATGTGCGATGAAATGATTGAAGTAATAAATTGTGACTCCAATGAAGTCGTTTTATTCTTGTTAGTGTCGATCAAACAGCTCAAAATGCTGCTAATTTAAAACATTAAGTCACTCAGAAACAACAAAAAATCAATATTTATTAAGATTTTTAAGGACAACAAAGTGAAACTCTTTCTTTATCTTGTCAGACAAAAAGTAAACAAATATTGCTTGATTTAAGATATTTTACTGGGTTTTTGCAGTTTTCCAAATTTCAGTTTGTCGACCTTTAATATTTAAATTGAACAAAATTATTAAATATTAATAATAAATCATTTATTATTATTTACTATTTACTTTATTATTATTTATTATTTACTTTGATACATTTTTAAGTGTGGAATATAGTAAAATATCTGTATTCATTGATAAAGAATTGGATCCAATGAGAAATCCTCATAATTTAGATTTTCTGATGACAGCCTTTTGTCACCTTTTACCTGGCGACTATAGAACTTAACTCCTGGGTACAATAACTAAAAGAAGTTTATCTGTATTTCTTTATTCCATGAGTTAATTCATTACTATTCTAATTTCCTTTCTGTAGGCAGGTTTCATAAACGTATATTTGATTTTATCCTGAATAAATAATATCTCCTGTAGAAAGTTTGAAATCTCTGATTCATGGTTTAAAAAGGTCCTGAATCTGCCCCTTTATACGGATCGACTCCGGAATTTAGAGGGTTATTCCCTGCCGTGTTTCCAATCCTCTTACCAAGTTTTAGCCAAATCTGTCTGGAAGTTTTTGTGTAATCCTGCTAACAGACAAGACAAATCAACAAAAAGACGCTGGTGAAAACGGCGGTAACAAACGCATCACCAATTTTTTTTATGTATTTCTTCTCACAGTCCCACAATCCCTTGATTTAGACAGCAACACATCCACAAAGCTACTACTACAGACACACACCTTTCCCCTCTCTATCCGACCATCGCTCCATCCCCTCCTCTCCACCGGGCCAACATTTCATTTGCTTTTCTAAAAGTGACAACCCCGGGGAGGGGAGGAGGGATGGTGGAGGAGCCTGGTGATGAGTTTTGAGCAGGGCGTGGAGGAGTGCTATTTAAAAGTGCAATGCATCATTGTCAGGCCCAGAGCAAACACACACACACACACACACACAGTCAGACAGACACAGGAAACACACACATGCAACAAAGCAGCCCAGGTGGCAAACTGGAGCTGACCCCCGTTCCATTTCATCAGATGTCCTCTGAATGAGCCGCAGCCTCATCTGTTTCTCAGCCGAGTGTCTGGCCTGCTTAAATCACAGCTCACTTAAGATAAAAACACCTCACTGGGAGACACACACACCTTACTGGCCCCATTTGTGTTAATGCGGCCCCTGGTTTTTTGGGCTTTAGGGCTCATATTTGCCATTATGGAGATGATGGCTTTACTGGGGTGGGGTGGGGGGGCCTCTCACCTCACCTTGTGTTGGTAGGGGGAGAGTCGAAATGAAGGCTGACACCTCGGCGGGATTTATTTGATTGTGGATGCGAGGCGGTGTCATTCTGGGGGAATGAGACGGGGGGGAGGTGGAGGCGGGGGCGTGGGCCCGGACCCTCGGGGTAAAGAAGAAGAAGAAGAGGAGACGAGGGCGGGGTGAGGAGGAAAGGGAGAGGGGAAAAGGAAGAGATTGAGAGGGAGCAGAAGTGGCCCTCTTTCCCTTCCCGTGAATCGAATCAAATTCCCCTTATCGCACATTATTTGAAGAGGTTATCGGCCGTGGTAATGCGGTTACACGCCGGGCCGCGGCTGAGAGATTTCCTTGTTTACCAATGTTGGCGGGTGTTATAGCTAACCGGCCGGGCGAACGGCGAGGGGAGAGGAGGGGAGAGAAGAAGGGGGAGGAGAGGAGGGGTGGCAGGCATAAACACTTGATGCATGTCAGGAAACTCATTTAGGGGGACAACAAAGGGGGGGGGGGGGGGGGGGATTGAAGTGTGTGTGTGTGTGTGTGCGTGTGTGTGTGTGTGTGTGTGTGTGTGTGTGCAGACACACAAGGAGAAGACAGTTGTTCAAGGACAGAAAAACAGCCTCTACATGGAAACAATTCCATTTGGGAAATGTCTGTGTGTGTGTGTGTGTGTGTGTGTGTGTGTGTGTGTGTGTGTGTGTGTGTGTGTGTGTGTGTGTGTGTGTGTGTGTGTGTGTGTGTGTGTGTGTGTGTGTGTGTGTGTCTGTTGCCCACCAACATACTGTACATGTGCCAGCTCATAAATCCAGCCATCCTCCTTCCTGACTCTTACTGTTGTGCTTAAATCCAGTTTACATGCTCTGCGCTCATTTAGCTGATTGTGTGTCTGATTTACAGGTGGATTTAATCCCTCGCAAAAGATTTAATACAGAAAATGTTCATGGCAACATTTCTTTTTATTCTTTTTTTATGCATGTTCCATCCACAGCGCCGGAGGAGCAGGTGCACCTAAAAATCAGAATTCAGTCATAAACTATAGTTTAGTTTCTGGTTTCTTCCAAACAGTCTCCTGTCTCCTGTTTCCTGAGGGGCAGGAATGATGTTCTGAGACAAAAGCAGAGGGATGACATGGAATACAGGTCATTAAATGGGATTTGGGCCCACACAGTGTTGTGAGTACATGGTTGGCCTCTTAGACCAGTCAGCCATGAGGACACCCCAAATGGTTTTTTATCTGTGGCCCCATTGAGAGCGAGTATCGAGCTGACAATCGCTGTCCTCTCTGGAGGTGGGCTTTTACCTCAGCTCATTGTAGTCTCTGACTGGGAGCCTGTGCTATCTCACATCTATTGATTCCCACTTCATCTGGACCAAAGCGGCGCAGGAGAGGGGGCGAGAGACCCTGACAGACAGGGAGAGAGGGAGAGGAGGTGTGTGAGCAGCAGAGGAAAAAAAGTATAAAAGAAGGAAGATAAAGGATGCTGCTTCGAGTGTTAAACGGGATTCAAATGGTTCACCATCACTTATATTTGATAAGTTTTCATCTGTTCCTTACATATGCTGTAGTGGTCCTAGTCAGCTGTTTGGGCACAAAGAAGGATGATCTGAAGAGGGAAGGAAGAAGAACATGCATGAGAATGAAAGATAAGAGAAAAGGGAGAGAATTACAACAAGGTTTGAAAGGAAAGGAGTGAAAAATGACATGAAAGTAAATGAAAAAGGAAAGAACACAAGGGCCAAACGATGGAGGAAGAAAGGAAAAGAAAAAAAGGAAGGAAGGAAAGAAAACTAGAAGAGCATGTATGACAATGAAATACTAAAAAAGAAAACTAAAACAAGGAAAAGAAAAGAAAAGAAAAGAAAAGGCTCAAGGACCAAACCATGAAGAGGAAGTAGGAGGATGTAAAGGAAGTCAGAGGAAAGATGGAGGACCAAAAGAACAAGCATGGCAATGAACTTTGAAAGGAAGGAAGATGAAAGGATGGATGTGAAAGTGAAAGTGAAAGAGCAGAAGGACAAAACCATTGAGGAATAATACAAGAATTGAGGCAAGAAGAAAAGGAAGAACATGACAGTGAGGGCAAAAGTGAAAGAAAGGGATGAAAAAGAAAGAAGATTCCTCCTCCTACCCTCTTCTGTATGATCTCACCATCTGGTGTCTATAATTGTGTGTGTGTGTGTGTGTGTGTGTGTGTGTGTGTGTGTGTGTGTGTGTGTGTGTGTGTGTGTGTGTGTGTGTGTGTGTGTGTGTGTGTGTGTGTGTGTGTGTGTGTTGTGTGTGTGTTTGTGTGTGTGTGTGTGTGTGTTTGTGTGTGTGTGTGTGTGTGTGTGTGTGTGTGTGTGTGTTTGTGTGTGTGTGTGTGTGTGTGTGTGTGTGTATGTGTTGTGTGTGTGTTTGTGTGTGTGTGTTTGTGTGTGTGTGTGTGTGTGTGTGTGTGTGTGTGTGTGTGTTTGTGTGTGTGTGTGTGTGTGTGTGTGTGTGTGTGTGTGTATGTGTTGTGTGTGTGTTTGTGTACAGGGACAAAAAAAAAGTCCAATCAAGAACATTTAGAATTTGTCTTCACTCGTTTTCTTTAATTATTATTGTATTATAAGCTGTTTTTGCTCCAGTTTATCTATTGAGCACATTCACAGTCATGTTTTAAGTCAAGGCTGACAAATCAAGTTTTTAATCAAGTTTCAAATCAAGTCCCGAGTTGCGTTGGGTCCTAGAGCGATGTACTCTTCATCAAATGTATTCAGTTTGAACCTAAACCTTAAACCATTCTTTGCATGATTTCTAGTGTTAAATGAAGTTTTTACACATTTGTTTTATAAGAATAAGCAAATGAACAACAGTCATTCACTAAAACATGGAGGGACCCGTCATGTTGAAACCATCAGTCCTGTAGATTTGATTTGCGCCTGTTTAATTTCTTAAATTGTGTTTTAAATATTTCTGACGTGCTGCTGTGATAAAGTCTCACAGCTAAAGCAGGAATCAGGCTCTGGGTGGAGTTCAGTTCCACCAGCGATGTCAGCGCTGCAGCAGCCAGTAAATAAATCAGACAGAAGATACAAAGAGTCAGTCAGTGGATATGATTCCTGCCAGCTGGCTGACATATTGTTTTGTGACATGAACAAAAACCAGTGACAGCCATTAAGTGGATCAAGTGTTGGAGATGAAAAGGAGGGAAGAGGAGAGAGAGAGAGAGAGAGAGCGATGGGCTGGATAAGGATCTGGAAAAGAAGGAAAAGGGTGAAATCAGGAGAAGAGGACGATAGAGAGGAGATAGAAGAGAAAGAGAGAGATGAGACAATCCATCTTGGCACATTAGGGGGGGTCAAGCCTACACTCCATCATGGCTGTCAGGGAGATGGGCGCCTCCTCTCTCCTCTCCTCCATCCATCCATCCCTCATTCGCTCCACCAGACGACATTTCACTGAAGAATCTCGGCACTAAAAAGTCCTGTCAGGCCTATTTCCTTGTTATTGTCCGGCCCTCTTCCTCCTCTCCCTCCTCCCTCCTGGATCTGATAGCTTCCCTCTGCTCCCCGAGATTAAACGCACCCATGTTGTGCCGCAGGGTGTGTGTGTGTGTGTGTGTGTGTGTGTGTGTGTGTGTGTGTGTGTGTGTGTGTGTGTGTGTGTGTGTGTGTGTGTGTGTGTGTGTGAGGTCCAACGCAGGACGTGTGGGAAGCGTGTATAGGTGTTTGTGTCGCCCCAACATTAATCATCTTTAAGGCGCTGACAAGCCCGGTGTACGACATCACATCCAACACCCCCCTCCCTTTTCTCCTCTTCTTCTCCTCCTCTGGATTTATCAGTCTGCTCGCCTCTCCCCATCACTCACTCTCCTCGAGGAGGGTTTGACGGGGGGGAAGGAAACAGATGGAGGAAAGGAAGGAAACAGACACAGGTTTGAGAGACAGCGGCAGCAGTGAAGAAGAAGAAGAGAACAGAGAAGAAGAGAAAGGCGGAGAGAAAAGAAATGTAAAAATCTGTCATAAGCATTAAAAAATACATCATGATCACTTTGTTTAGATGTTGAGAGGGAAGGAAGGAAGGAAGGAAGGAAGGAAATATCAAGGATCTGATCCACCTATGTCTACTATGTTTACTCTATATTTTAAGCTTAATTTTAATTCATTTTAGGTATTTAACTAATTTGTGCCTTGTTGTTTTTTTTAACATATCTTATTGTATATCTTAGTGTATATTTACTGGTGATCAGTACCACCTGTTAAATCTGACTGTAAGGGTTTGTGGTTTGCAGCTGAATTCAGATCAGATCACACAACACAAAACTCCTCCAAAACACATTTCTTCTTTTTTAAAATAATACAAACACAAGAAACTGCATATTTCTAAAAGCAAAAAAGTAAATTCATGCTGCAAAATAAGCTTTTAGTTAAAAAAAAAAAAAGTTGATTCTTTGACATTTAAAAAAAACAGAAATAATCATGTGTGTGTTTGTCTGCAGAAGAGAAACACCTGCTGGGATTGGATCTGTGTTTGTTTGCGGCGACGGTTCAGCGTGACTCAAATTATCTTGTCAAAGCAATGAAGGGGGGGAGAGAAAGAGAGGGAGAGGGAGGAATGGGAAGATAAAGAGAAATGTAGTGACAGGAGCATTATGGAGGAAGAGAGGGAAGGAAGGAGGGGAGGGAAGGAGGGGAGGGGAGGAGGGAGAGACAGAGAGAAATAGGTGACGGAGAGAGAGAGTAATCGATTACCTATTTTTCAAAGTCACTTAACGTGTCCAGTGCTGTGGCTCTGGTAAGTAGCCAGGAGGAGAATGGGAGCCCAGTATGCACACACACGCTCCGGGAGAAGGTGTGTGTGTCTGTGTGTGTCTGTGTGTGTGTGTGTGTGTGTGTCTGTGTGTCTGTGTGTGTGTGTGTCTGTGTGTGTGTGTGTGTGTGTGTCTGTGTGTGTGTGTGTGTGTGTGTCTGTGTGTCTGTGTGTGTGTGTGTCTGTGTGTGTGTGTGTGTGTGTGTCTGTGTGTGTGTGTGTGTGTGTGTGTCTGTGTGTGTGTGTGTGTGTCTGTGTGTGTGTGTGTGTGTGTGTGTGTGTGTGTGTGTGTGTGTGTGTGTGTGTGTGTGTGTGTGTGTGTGTGTCTGTGTGTGTCTGTGTGTGTGTGTGTGTGTGTGTGTGTGTCTGTGTGTGTGTCTGTGTGTGTGTCTGTGTGTCTGTGTGTGTGTGTGTCTGTGTGTGTGTGTGTCTGTGTGTCTGTGTGTGTGTGTGTGTGTGTGTGTCTGTGTGTGTGTGTGTGTGTGTGTGTGTGTGTGTGTGTGTGTGTGTGTCTGTGTGTGTGTGTGTCTGTGTGTGTGTGTGTGTGTGTGTGTGTGTGTCTGTGTGTGTGTGTGTGTGTGTGTGTGTGTGTCTGTGTGTGTGTGTGTGTGTGTGTGTGTCTGTGTGTGTGTTTCCCTGACAAACCAGTATGTGAGGAAGGGTACATGTCTAAAGAGGGCGTGTGGATGTGTGTCCATGAGAGGGAGAGAGCAGCACAGAAGGCAGATTGGGAGTCCCCCCCTATACCTGGTCCTCTTGTTGCCGTGGTGACGATCTGTCTGAACAGGATATCCTGGCTGAGGCGGAGCCTATTGTCCATTTGATTAACATTAAGCACTGAGACTCTAAATAGATGTTATTTTTAGCCAACTTTAAACAGTAGGATGTTAAACTGCACATGTACACGAATGATACTGCAGTAATACACACATGGTCCACACACACACACACACACACACACACTGTTGAACAATGACAAAGAAATGAGGTGTTGGCAGACTGTATACAACATTATCTCATCCATGGCTGACGCTTCTTTAAATGTGTTTGACCTGAGACGACACAGATGAGACTGAACAGCTTTTACATGTGAGCAGAATGAATGTTTTGTGAATTAAAAAACTTCACCCGACTTTCCATTAGAAGGGGGATGAGTAGATAATTACATAATTTTCATTTCTGGGTGCACTGTACCTTTAAGATTTGTGGATTTTAGAGTGATACCAGAGTTAAATCCTTGGTATTAGCAATAACACACAACGCTGAAATGCACATGTACTCGATGATTGAAGTTTGACAACATGTGCAACACGACAAAAACATTTAATGTGAAACAATTAAAGTTGTGTTTTACTGAGAGTTTCTTTCTCATGTGTTTGTTTGGGCTTTAGTTTTACTTTAGATTCATATCATAAACATGTTCTAGCTAACCTTTATCTGAATGGAAGAATTGATTGACTGCCTGTTTCTTGTTTGTCTTCTTACTGATGCTCCAACCTTTGTCTTCCTCTTGTCTCCAGGTAAAAAGAAGATGTCTCTGTATGACAGCCAGGCTCCAATCTGTCCCATCTGCCAGGTGCTGCTCAGGCCTGGAGAGCTGCAGGAACACATGGAGACAGAGATAGAGAGGCTAGCTAGCATCTGCTTCAGGTAGGCCTGCTCAAACATACACTCGGTCATTTACGGCAAGTTTGAATCAAAGTTCAAATAAAATCTGACTCCTGTGAATTTAAGATTACATATAGAGTTACTGGCTTGTAACTAAGTCACACAAGCTGAGAGTAGCGTCTCACATCAGTCTAAACCAGTATATAAGACAGTAAGGCCTGTTTCAAATAATTTTGTCTACCTGGAAAGTGTTAGATGTGAAGATTTCAACCCTGTGTGGGCAATGCAGAGTTAGCGTAGCAACATTTATAGCCTAGTTTTGTCACACTTGTGTTCAAAAACACAAGGAAATTGACTCAACGTGATAGAAAAACATACTATTAAAAATGACAATTTTTTTTTAGACTAGCTCTCTTTTCTCATGTTTTCTGCTAAGCTAAGCTAAACAAAAATGTACCATTTGTTTAATAGTCTTCGTCTGACTATGGAGAACAGTAAACATGATTTTTAAGTCAGGGTGAACTCTGAGCTCTAACTCAACTTCCTCACTGACTGCTATTATTTCCGAGCAGAGATTTTCTGTGCCATAAATCTGCGTAAAAGGCAGAGGCGTGCCTTCGACGTAACCCTTTCCTACAGGGATTAGGATTCAAACCTGTGACCTGAGGCTCACCGCCGCACCCTTCGCCTCCTCGTGGCAGATGCACGAGCTGTTTTACGGTGGATAAATCAACTCTGAGACCATTTAACGATGGGACACAACCATTAGGATCCATATTTCAGCCTGGCTGCACGTCTGCCTGTGTGTTTGTGTACATTCATGTGTGAGGCTGTTTGTGTGTGACCCGCTGTCCACCTGAGCGGCCCAGCTTTATGATGGTCCCCATTAACCCGGAGGGACGGGGCAACAGATAGCGTCACCCCACGTGGAAATCATACTTCATTTACCCCCGTTTACACCTCCTTTACCCCTCCTCCTGTTTGCACTGCACCAGTCCTCCTGGTCTCATCTTCAGCCTTCTTTTTTTCTCTTTCATCCTTCTATTTCTCCTCTAATCCCTCCTTTCTCCGCTCTTACTCAAGTCCTCCTTAATCCTCCTCTTCTCAGGTATCCATGTTTCCTCGCCAGCTCTCTTTTTCTGTGTCTATTTGTTTATTGGGGGATGGGCCAGGAGAGATGCCGTTAAATTTTGGTGCGGATCTGTTCCAGGATTATTTACTAAATAATATTACTAAAAGGTCACATGAAACGTTACAGACCACTGATTGGTCAATGCCCGGCACACATGAAGTATCCTGCACATAACAAATCATTTGCCGCCACACTCAAACAGAGAAGCTACTTTAGCGACCCTAACTTTTTTTTATTGCAGCTGCCATATTGAGGAGCTGCAGATGCTCCTGCCTTAAACAGCTGATGTGTGTGACGTGTTTAAGAGTACGCCAGAATAGAGTCGGTTCTACACAGTAGAAATGCGGCTTTGTAATGCATAGATCTTGATGGAAAAAAAAATCAGGCGTATTTAAGACGGTGGGACGACATTTAAAGCAGTGGATTTCAAAGTGGGCCGGGGTCCCTGATGGATTTCAAGGGGGTCCCCAGTAAAAAGGAGAGTAAGAATTTATACCTACTATAATGCCATACAAAAGTAACAGAATACATGACTTCGTTGGTCATGGGTTTCATACACTAATATCTAAAATCTTCTCAAATAGGGGTCCGTGGACTAGTTTCCATCATTTAAGGGGTCCTTGAAGTGAAAACGTTTGACAGCCATTGATCTAAAGAGCTAAGGGAGGTGAAGAATATAGAATATATAGAATAAAAAATAAGTTCCACAAAAAATGTAGCACACTCCATCCCTTGATGAAGGCCAGGGGATGTGTCTGAAAGCTCTGGGAGGAGAAAAGAACAGATAGCTGAGAGCTGAGTGAGGGTCCTCCATCCATCCATCACTGCCTGACACAGTGAGGTGTGTGTGTTTCAATAATTAACAAAGGTTAGTAGTCTGCCCTTCCCTCTGTGACAGTACATGAATACACACACACACACACACACACACGGTCATTTAAGGAAATACTGTCATCCCCGGCTGAAATTAGATGGTGCTGATTTTTGATTTAACTATTAACACACCACAAGAGAAGAGGAGAGAGAAAAGAAGGATACACCATTTAAGATATTTAGACAGAAATGTAAAACGTCTCGTCAGAGGGAATGGAAGCAGGAGATGCATCAGAGTGTGTGTCTGTGTGTTATATCACAACCTCATCCTATAGCACACACACTGCCCTCGGCCGTCTGCATGCTAGCAGCCCTCATTGAAAGTGACAGTGGGAATTTGGTCCAATTTGTGCTAAATCTGCCTTTAATGATGACCAGCGCTCGCTGAATGGAAGCTCTGGGTATGGAAACGAAGGTGTGTGAGTGTACGAAAAGTGTGTCTGTAGATATCTCTGAGTTGTTTTCTTTTTCTTCTGTTCTGTCCTCAATGTGTGTGTGTGTGTGTGTGTGTGTGTGTGTGTGTGTGTGTGTGTGTGTGTGTGTGTGTGTGTGTGTGTGTGTGTGTGTGTGTGTGTGTCCTCTCTCGTTACTCTGTCGCTTGTAACAACATGGAAATCACACGCACACAAATGGAAATCTGTCCTGCCCTGAACATGTCAGGTGGCTCGTTGAGGGCAAAGTAATCTACATACCCCATCACCCTCCTCCTCCTCTTCTTCCTCCTCCTTCTCCTCCATAATCAATTTGCCTCCACAACAGCCAGCTCCCACTTGCTGGAATCTGTTGACCCTCCACTTCCTTACTCTCACAAGATTGTGTGTGACTCACAGCGACCTATAGGGGGCCGAGACAAGAGCCTGTCATTTGTGTGATATATTATATTTTATTTATAATTATATTTAAGATGTAAAAAGACAAGTTTTTCCATTTGCACTCATTTACACCGCAACTTCATACAGTGAAACAGTCCAGGTTCATACAGTGAAATAGTCCAGGTTCATACAGTGAAACAGTCCAGGTTCATACAGTGAAACAGTCTGGAATAAAGCAGCCATCCTGAATAAATCCTGAGGCACTGCTGGAGGTGAGGTCAAATATCCATGAAGGTGTGAGTCTCTTAAGTTGTAGAAAATAATTCATTTTGAATGGTGGTGGGTGGATGAAACTGTTGATGATGTCAGATCCATGCATCACTCATGTGTAACAAGGGTATTCTATGTAGGTGAGTTCTGAAGCTACCAATGTAGACGCATCTTAGTGTCTGATTTGTCCTTTAAATAGCGAATAGTCGTTCACTTTCTGTTGCCTCATGACAGCAATGCGCCTGACGACACCACATTTTAAGACCAACACTCCCACACTGGGCGGGTGAGTGTTGTGAAAATGATAACTGCGTCAGTCGGACACCAGCGATGACACCGTGCGGCGCTTTAAATTGTCCTTTAAATTGCTCTTTCTGCTGTCTTTCTGTCCTTTTCCTCCTGTCTGTCTGCGTTTGTTTCACTTTGCTGTTCCACTCGTTTCCACACTCTGTCCTTGCTTTGACACGACAGGCAGCTGGAGTTTCCAGCCCCATAACCTCACCATCAAAAATTCATTGCACCGGGCAAACAGACAGACAATACAGATACGACGAAACGCCAACTCTCCTGCTTTTTCTCTCTTTCATCTTTTCCTCTCTCACCACATCTCTCTTTCTTCTCACCCCACATTTCATCTCCTCCCCCCTTTTTTGCTCCCTTTCATCTCTCGATCACCCCCTCTGTCATTGTGGCAATTTTCTCCCATCGTGGCGTGCATGGCGCTCTCCGCCGCCTTGTCTTGTCGCTGTTTGACAACAAGCAGCTAGAGGTGGCTGTTATTGTTGACGCCTCTGCAGAGCTTCCAGGTAATGAATAAAAGAGAGATGGAGGGAGAAGGAGAGAGAGATGACAGAGACACAGATAGAAAAGATGGGTGGTGGTGGTGTCACATCCCCCTGTGTTACACAGCAGCTCCTTGAATGTGTCACCCATGTTTATTCTCTTTGTTGGTGGAGGTGAGGCCTGCTTTACAGCTTTAACACACACACTAGCAAGACAGTGCACAGATGCAAACACACAGCACAGAAACAGTAATCAACTCACACAAAGACTTATAGACATACATACACAGACATCTGGATATATTTCACGCTCTCACTAGCTTTACCTGCTCACGTCTGATCATAAAGGAATCAATCACGTCAGATTAGGATTTATAAAAACTAAAATGCCAACTAGAAAGGCACTCAGAGAGCGCAGACCTCTGCACACGTCACTGTCACCGAAAACTGAACAATCAGAAAATTGTTTCCAGACATCAAAACAAAATTTCCACCAATTTTCACGGTGATACATTTTGTATCATTTGTCCATGGTGACGTCGCTTTAATCAGATCTGCCTCATGCCACCTAATTCCTCGTCCCCGGAAACCTACTTCCAGCATTTAGAATCATGTTTATCATCAATAGTTGTGAGATTCCAGATCTAGTTTTCTGAGATATAACTTCTTACAAAACAAAAAACAAATGTGTGATCACATGACCTCCTCCAGCGCCTCGATGGCGGAGGTAACGATACGGTGACTCTTCTAGTTGCTCTGGTGTGAACTGGTTGGTTTTCAGATTGGCGATCGATTGTAGGTCGTTCTAACTTGTCTTGTTGTGAATCTTAACACAACAGACTCACTTAACTCTATTTTTTTCTTCTTCTCTTGCAGTAAGAACCCATCGCCCAAGGACGGAGCAGCCACTCCAGGAACCCCGAAGGTGAGATGAGCCTCAACTCTTCACGTCAAATGATTGCTTTCGGGAGAAAGGACCCTCTTGAGAGAGTTTTTTTTTATATTTAATGCATCATCTTAAAAACAACAAAACAAAACAGACTCTCACACTGAGCTGAAAGTAAACCAGAACGCACAGAAATTAAGTAAATAACATGAATAAAATACATTGTTTATTGAAGGTTTTCAGGAAGAAAAGAAGAAAGAAAATTATAACTTATTATGATTACCTTTTAGGTGTGCTTGAGCCCCCCCCCACAAAGAGTCACCAATGGAAATACAGCTAGAATCTTTTCCCATGAACTCAATTAAGGGAAGTGAAGATTTTAAGATGCGTTATGATGAGTTTCAATGAAGCTCCTGGATCAAATATGGCTAAAAAATATGCTATTAAATAGTATATATATATCTCTATGCTGCTCGTCGTTACTGGTGAGACCAGTGTTTCCTAAAACCAGTCAGTCTTTCCATGTTTGTCTTCATTCCTAAAGACGTGTGAAAGTCCGATTCCCTGCAGCAGACAAAGTTCATGCAACGTGCACATGAATGCAACACAAGAGCTCTGAAATCATTCAAGGGATCCGCTGTCATTCCTGCACACCTTCGGGTGCTGACCCAGACTTAGAGCGGCGCCGTGGGTGGCCTGGTACTTGAGAGAGGCGGACAGAGCAGGCCTGCAGCTGCAGCCGTGACTGCGCATCTCACCGCTGTTATTTAGTATTCAGCGGCGGAATGTGGAGAATGGAGAGGGCCAGTGTGAAGCACTGCAGGCCCCGCTGTTGTCGTAGGCACCGCCCAACCCTTTCAGACTGGAGATTAACCCCAATGCACCTCCTTACTGGGTGCCACCATGCCAAGCATAGGTGAAAACACGATATCTGTTGACCCACATGGGAAAAGATATCAACACGTACTTATCCTTTCGTCTTTGTCCTGTTATTTCAATGCAAATTCCCATGTTTGCAGGCGAATTAAGAGCCATAAATGTGAGGTAGGAATCCAGGAACTCACTTGAACGTCGCTTTAAATGCAACCTCTTCATTTCTTACCCTGTTGCATGTTGATTTAATTGGTTGGTTTTAAAAGGCCAAAATTTCAATGGAGGGATCTTCGCTTTTCTCTTTGCAGAATACCGCTAAATGTCATATTGTAATGATAAAACTTTCCCAGAATGCCCTCAGGTAAATGATTCCTGACCTTTTTAAACCTGAGTAAAAGAGAAAGAACAGACCGCACACACACTCGCGGACGCATAAAAGCATCATGCATAAAGTCCAATTTACTGTGGCAGCACTGGAGGTTGGTCATTTCTCACATATTATTATTAGATTACTGCTGTCGAGCACTTAAGCCTCTGCTCTGCCCCTTTCCACTTGATTAATAGGAGACGACTGTAAATACAAATATTTCATAGCTGCCTTGTAAAGAAAGAAAGCAGCAGGCACACGGCTCTGTCGGCCTTGTAAAAGTCTTTTTTCTTCCCTCCTTCTGTTTCTTTCACATCATTACCTGCTTACTTCTCGTTCACCTGAAGGATTCCCTGGATTGTCTTCATCCCAGGATTATAAGTGTGTCTATGATCGTGTGTGTGTGTGTCTCTGTGTGTGTGTGTGTGCACAAAGTGTTGTAAGACAGATTTATGGACAGGCAGCGTCCCGTAATGTCCGACAGTTACGCTCCTCCTTTTCAGATGTTTACCCTTCGTCCCCCTCCTCCTCTCCTCTCCATCGGTGGCTCTTCCCTATACTCTCAACATCCCATAAACATTAACTCTAATCAGTGGAAGGGCCTTTATAGACAATGTCAGGCAGGTTACAGTCATCATCACTGATCAGCATCTGTGGCGATAGCAAATTCTCCAAGGGTAAAGATATCCCCCGTTTACGTTTTTATTTTATCTGTTATAACGCAGAAATCAAGTTTAGAGTTGAGGTCAAATTAATTTCTTTTGGATATGTATTCATTTGATTCTCACAACAAGGTAAAAAAAATGATATTGTTGCCGTTTTGTGTCAGTATTTTAACACACTTTTAATTTTACTATATATTTCTCACATTTCATTTCTGGCTGCCTCCACCAAACAAGTTACTTTCTGTCTTTCTCCAGTCAATGCTGTTGTCGGTGCACATCAAACGTGAGGGGGAGTCTCCTGTGGTCTCACCCCTGTCCTCTGAAGACATCCACCACTCCGACAGATACCAGGTCACACTCACACACACACACACACCACGCACGCACGCACACACACACACACACACACACACACACACACACACACACACACACACACACACACACACACACACAAGCCTTTAAAGTCTAAAGACTTTAAGTAAATGAACTCATGATTCCAGAAATGTCCCTCAGAGAAGATGAGTTATGCAGTTTGAATAGCAATGCACCAGGTACAGGAGCACCTGGCTTTTAAAGGGAATGGGAGATGACATCCTGATTGGTTTGATTCACGTTACACCCAAAACACACATCTGAATATTTAGGAGACTAATGGGTCTTAATTTATTCCTATATTATGCACAAAAGGGACTTGAACACACCCTAAATGAACCTGCATTTTATTTTTCAATGCGCTTTGGGATTCTAATACATTCTGTGTGCAGAGAAAATATCTTCTGTTGCACATCTGCCAGGACAATTTTACACAGCTGGTTTATTTGTTAAATGATCGGTTCTTTATTATCCTGCTGTAGAAACTTTGCAGAGCCGTCCTCTAATGTCTCATGAAGTTGAATTTCACAACAATTCGACACGTTCTACGACTGCTTTTACCTATTCAGACAGATATATAACTGCTGAAGATCATTCTTGGTTGATTTTTGGTTTTTATGCTCTCTCAGCAACAAGCCAATCTCCTTAAATCTCACACGTCTTTAAGGCCACCCTGACTGCTTTTATCTCTTAAATTCATCAAAGTTTGTTCGGGTAATTCTTCCTGCTCATGATGTATCTCTGGGTTAAGTGGATTTCCCCCCTCACACCATAAAATAAGAACTATTAAGTCCATGCGGACGTTCCATCCATACGCTCATGATGACACAGCTCATAAAGACCTTATAGTGATAAAGTAGATTTTCTCATTAAGTGAAACTGCTGAAATCACCTGATATTATACAAATGATTAAGTCAATGGTGACTCTTTTCACCACCCTGAAGATGAGGCGTAATGGCAGACTTTGCCTCCTTGTCTCTGCCTGCTGGTCCATCACTGTGCAGTTTTCCTCCTCTCTTCCAGCTGTTCAATGGGTGGATCATGTGAGGAAAGTGGGGATGGATGGAGCAAGAATGGAAGGAGAAGGCACTGATGGTCAGCGAGAAGACTGATCCTGATGCCATGTCAAAGAGAGGGTGCACATAGTGTTGAAGCATTAGGCTGCAGAGATACAGAAAAGTCATAAGACCTGAGGTTCCTGTAAGAGACAGAAATGGAGAGGATGAAGAAATCCAGCCTCACTTAATTTATTTCTTAGTGCTATACTTTTAATGATCAGACCATTATTCTTCATGAAACAAAGACTCCAAATGTTCCACATTCACTTAAAGTCTAATCTAATTGTATACCTCAGCTGCCAGTGTTGGAATGTAACAAATTACATATCAGTATCCCCTCTGCTCCCTGCGGTCTTTAAACCAAACTCCATTCTAAAAGCAGCTGTTTTATGATGGGACCAGATTTTTACTAGTAAAAACTTTAGTTCCACCATCACTAAGACTCTCTTCTGACAGGCTCATTCAGCACACATTTCATTTGCTCATTGACATCATTAACTAATGATGATGATGTCACAGACGGCCAAGGACCCAGAGTTTACCTTCTTCATCCTTCTTTTAGGAAAGAAAATCAGAAAAGGTGCCGCTAGTTTTTAACATTTGGCGACGGCTGTTTTAATCCATAAGGAGACATGATGGTGACGTATTTAGAGATGATTTATTGGGGGACAACTTTGTGCTTTTCAGAAGTTTAGGGGACACATAATCTATAATTTCACTATTTAGCAAAATCGATATTCAACCCACCAAAAAAATGCAGATTTATAGAAAAATCCAAGATGTGAATTTATGTCACTAAAATTGTCGTTTTTTTCCTATTATTATTAATTTCTCTCAATGCCAACAGATTTATCTTGTGACCCAACTGCTAATTTAGAAACCGCTGGACTAACTGGATTTGTATTACCATTAACATCTATTTATTGTAAGAGCCCACATCAGTGATGCCCAAAATTAGATGATGATAATATTTTATTGAGCTCCATCTGATGTGAATTTTATGTTTAGATGTTTTATTACAGAAAGTGTATGACTAAAATAGTCATGCTCAATGTCATTGTGTTACTTATGGATGGAATTATAGTGAAAATAACCCCCTTAAGGACCCTGAGGGGTCCCTGAACCACACTTTGAAAACCACTGGCATATGTAATAATGTTTAACTTCCAATAATCATTCTTTCCTCTTTTTTTTATAATTATCAAACTAATAATGATACCATTGTGATTCTAAATTCTATGGGTATGTTTTCATGTTCATGGAATCATATTATGAGGATCAGACTATCGTTGGGTTATTGAGGTTTTCGCCTTCTGAGTGCCGTCTAGTCTTCTACATCAGTTTTGATAATGTACATACATTTTGCTCAGAAACTCCTGGTACTTTTACATCTTTAGGTCTACTTGTAATGGATACATTGCTAATTTTGTGTTGGTGGGATCTAAGAAATTTTGCTTAATAACAAAATAGTTTAGCTACATTGGCAAAAAAAAGAAAAAGAAAAAAGAAAGGGTAAAATGACTCAAGAAATCACCAGAATGCAAGAAACTGCTCTTTAAAAGTAAAAAATAATTTTCATTATTTTATTAAACAGAAGTTAGAGTGGCCCTAAACCAGAGCCTGCAATTAAAAGCTCGTTTAATGAAACACGTTGCTTCCCCCTAGTGGTTATAACCCGGAACAACATGCAACGTGCCTCACTTCCGTCTCCAGCGCGTCACGTGATCATAACAAGCCAACATGGCGTCGGACAGGAGTGCTATCTGTCGATACGGGCGCCACTTTCAATCCTTTTCCATCCATATTAAATAAAAGAGAAAGGCTTGAGTTTGTAGCGATGTTTCGGCTCCTGAACCACAGCCGGTGAGTTTACAGCTGTGAGTTCTAGCGGCTGCACAATGAACTGAGAGCGAACACTGACAGTCATGGAGGAGATGGAAAACAAAACAGGAGTACGTTGTTTACACTGTGGTTCTAAAGCCATCCGATTCTAGAAGGTTCTGTTGAACACATTCTTTACTAATTAATGTATATTTCATTCCTTTTTTCTCTCTCTGCAGACGTTTCTACGAGTTCGAGCTAACAGGCAAACAAGATTGAATGGTATGTCCACTTCAGTTATATATATATATATTATATATATATATATATACATATATATATATATATATTCATTTCATTTAAAAGTCGTTAAGAGTTTATTAAAATGCTAAAGCTAGTTCTGTTGTGGATAAACTCTAAAAATATTAAACAGATTTATCTTAAGTCATAACATTTTTATACTTTTTGTAAAATGAATTGACATTTTATAATATATTGTTCATATATGTAGGAATTAATTTCCTTTTTCTTTTTTTTTAAATAAAGCAAAAGTACAAAGAGACGTTAGCTGTGTCTTAATTCAGCCATGATATCCTTCAGCCATGATATCCTTCCAAGGCTGTGTCTGAAGACTGAATGCATCACAGCGGTGCGATGAGGTCATCCCATGTCAAAGCCTCCTTCAAATGCGACCTTTTCCTTGGCCGTGAAGTATTCACCCACTGTATCCCAGAATCCATTGTGTTTAGATGTTTTCTCCCTCAGTGTGTAGTGTACACTGGCATAATGGAACCCCCCCCAGCAGCTGACGAGTAGAGGTGAAGCATCTCAATTTCTGGCTCCATTTCTGTCGCTATGACTACTGCATCCACTTCTAAAACCGTTTTAATTACAACAAATCCCCATCTGAATTGATCTGTGTCTCATGTCGGGGGCTGCATCCTTCGAAGGACGCGGTCCACAAAGGCGGGGCCTACCTGGCCCACCTCTGAGCAGAGGTGAGAGAGGTGACTATACTGAGACTATACTAAACGAGACTATACTGAGAATGTCACCAGCTCTTTGTGTCCTTACACTTGTGTCATGAAGCAACGCTCCTGTTGCCTAGCAACACTGACAGCTGGAGCTGATCAGCTGATTAGTCGTTGTAAAGTCATGGTAGTATGAGAAGTATTAGTATTGCTGTGTCGTAGTAGTAGTAAAAGTATTGCCATTGGTTAGTGGTGTTAGTCATAATACTAGTAATATTCACTGCAATTAAAACTGTTGTGTCTGTTTGCTTATAATTTCATAGAGCTAGTCATAGCTGTTTATTGCAACAGCGGGTCATTTTGACCTGCTCACGGAACCTTGTACGATCACAGTAGGTCTTTACCGTACTTTTTGTACTTTAGCTGCTATTTATCGTTGTGTATTGATTTGTGTTCTATGATGCAGTAACAAATTTACTTACCCCTGTGGGATGAATAAAGTATCTTCTTATCTTACCTTATCTTATCTGTAATAATGTAGTGGCAACAGAAATTTAGCTAGAAATTTAATGTTTTTTTATTGTTGTTTTTTAATTTGAAGAAAATGAGATGTTTCACCTCAACTCCTCTTCCACTGAGAGCGCGTCCATTTATATGCAGGTGCACTGTGCTGAGGGGAACAAATAGAAACATCACTGTTGCACATTGAGTCTTGGGATAGGGTAAAAGAAGGGTGCATTTAAAGGAGCTTTTCAGATGGGACTGCCTTGTTGCACCGCTGTAACACATTCAGTCTTGGATGCGGCTGTTGTTTTCTTGAGGGCAGACGTTGTTATGATCCAGGCCATGGCCTCAGAACCCAGAAAGAGACTCATCATGGAACAGTTCACCTCAGTCATTATCTACTCCCCCCATTCTGATGGACACTCACAATTGCAGCGTTTTCCTAAACAGATGAAGAAGACAGGCACTAGAGATACTGACGCAGTGTAAACCAGGAATGCTTTTTTTAATCAATATATTTCTATCAGTTTTAGTTGACTATGGGATGGATAACTCAGCCTTTTTCAGTCAGAGCCTGTGACAAGAGCCGCGGAAGACTTAGTTTAAACTTCGCCCTCCATTAATTTCTTTCTGCCCTCATGTGGAACCAGGAATCATTCTCATGTGGAGGTGGGGGGGCAGAGATCCCTGCCGGACCTAATTAGCAGCCCTTTCCCTTCTCTATTTAACAACGCTCCCCTCGATTAGCGTCAGGGGAGGATTGTCGAGGAGGAGGAGCCTCTCTCCCTTCTATCTTCTCCCCCTGCAGTTATGTCCTCCTCCTCTCCCTCCACTCCTCGCCACGCTCCCTCTTGGCCTCCTCTGCTTTTCCCAGGCGGCTAAAAATTAATGTCCCTGTGCGCCATTTGCAGTTAAGAAAAAACGACAGAGACTCGGTTTGCAATGACGGCTGTTCTGCTCTGTTAAATTTCTAATTAAATGTGTGTGTGGTGGTGGGGGGTGGGGGGAGCTGTGACAGGAGGGAAAGTGAGGAGAAACAAAGGGAGAGGAATGGCCTCCTCTGTCATGCTTCCAGACTTGTACATAACTCAATCAGTAAAGACTGATGTGACAGAAATATTCCTCCAGTCTTTTTCAGATTCTCTCCTGCTCTTTGAAACCAGTGACATCATTGTCCCGTTTGAATGCCTAAAAATAGTGTGTGTCTGTCTGTCTTCTCCCATCCAGCCCGTATTGGAAAGATGAAGAGGAGGAAGCCTGAGGAGGGGGGCCAGGTATGTCCGCTGTGCAGCGCCCCATTGGCTGGGAGCGAGGAGGAGATGAGTAGACATGTGGAACAATGCCTGATCCAGGTAGTACAATCCTGGCCCCGAAACCGGACAGCCTGTCGACCTCTTCTCTTCCTGTAGCTGCTGTCCAATCACCTCTGGACATTAGTGCAGATACCAACCAATAGATTTGCTGCATTCACATCATGTGGGGATAAATGTGAAAGATTTTTTGCCCCAGGAAATCTGATCTAAACATTATTTTGACGCGGTTTACCCCATATGATGTGGTTGCATCTTATTCACATGCATGCAGCTCCTCTGTGAGCAGTTAGATCTTTAGTTTGTAGTGTAGGAGCCAGTTTGGCTTTGCTTGCTATAGATGTAGTTCAAACAGAACAATAGCTTTTCCTGTCAAGAGTTCCTGTCCAGTAATCTTTTCTGTAGATGTTCAAAAGTTAGATTTCTTTCTCAGAGTTGGACACATCGTCAGCGCTCCTCCTCTGTCTCTCCTCACTGACTGCTGTAGCTGTAGAGACACTAATACCTCTTTTCCACCAGCACTGCTGTACCATGCCATGTGAGCTGTGTTTTCACACATAAGCATTCTGCACTGAGATCAGAAAGAGCTTGTTCAGACCTGGAGTCAACATCCGTCCTGGGTGATCCCATCCCAAGGGGACATCTCTGAGTCTCACTTCCTCCTTCTATATTCAGATAATACTGGGACAAACCGTGTTACTAACTAAATGTATAACATTTGCTGAATTTACAAGAAAACCCAAAATAATGAAGAATTTGTCATAAAGTTAAAAATTTTCTCAGAACTCAAAAACTCACAGAACTGAGGGATGTTTTTTTTAAGGAACTTTCCCCACAGGTGACAAAGAGGTACAGTAGTCTTCATTATTTATCTGACGTTTACTTTCAATAAAATGTCGTCTTCTTTCATAAATTAGGCATAAATCAGTTGAAACAGCTGCTAAATGTTAACAATTAAATGATAGCACTTTAGACATGTCGTAGACTGAAAACTGATTCCTTTTACAAGGACAGAAAAAGTTAATGTGTTGATTTAATGCTGAATTTAAAAGACTTAGACTCTGTCGTAGATAGTAAGTTTATTAAGTTCTTCCTGACTCAACAGCTCTCAGAATTGTCCGATTCCTTTAGGGAGTCTGGTGCATCTTAGCCTGTTTTGCCCTCAGATGTGCAAAAAAATAAAAACATACTAAATTATCTGCTATTGCAACAACCGAAAAGCTCTACCATATGTTAGAAAATACTAAGCATGACTCAGGTTTGAAAAGCAACACCACAGAAAAAGGGTGAGGTGTTTATCAACGACGGCATCATAAGAACTGGTCACAGCAGGTCATGGTCTGGTACAGATGAGGTGTGTCGAAGAGATCTGACCTTTCTTCCAACACACAAAGATTTAAAACAGTAAAAAAAAATTAAAAAATCACTTAAATGTTGTTGAAATCTGCACTAATCTGCCTCAGTGGTGTTTTCATGCTGACTCACACGTGTCCCTGTGTTGTGTGTGTGTGTGTGTGTGTGTGTGTGTGTGTCAGCGTGAGGGCGCGTTAGGCGACGATGACTCCGCAGACATGGATGGAGAGAATGGGCGGGGCTTTGAGGAGTACGAGTGGGCGGGGCAGAAGAGGATCAGAG
The DNA here is from genome assembly GCA_037577475.1 of Chaunax sp. Z400. Taxonomy (NCBI): domain Eukaryota; kingdom Metazoa; phylum Chordata; class Actinopteri; order Lophiiformes; family Chaunacidae; genus Chaunax; species Chaunax sp. Z400. The sequence goes on from CM075198.1 coordinate 4,523,466, forward strand.
CTACAGCTTTGCTGGAGGGAGGCTTCCGAGGTACACACACACACACACACACACACCCACACCTCTCTGTCCTTGTCCCTCTGCTCATCCATCAGTCCGTCCAGTGAGACCAGTGTTACCAGTGTTGAGTGTGACCTGGGAGCTGTAATGGTGCCACTGGTCTGCTGGCGGTGTAGGTTTGGCCCGGGGTCGGCCCAGCTCAGGCCGGCCCCAAACGACCCGCTCAGAGAGGGGGGAAGGAAAACACATTTAGCTGGGCAGCTGACCTGCTGGTCCCCACTGGGCCTTCCTGAGTGTGTGTGTGGCCAGAAAAGCAATTATAGAAGTTGATGGGAGAGCTGGTCGCTGGGGAGGAGGCGGCTCTGAGACACAAACTCTCTTCTCAGATTCTTCAGACTGATGTCTCTCTGAGCTTATTTAGATGTCTGGACACAGCTGTCTGCAAAGCATGTGTCGTCTCACCTCACAAATAACAAATTTAAATTAAGTTGATTTTTAGTCTGTCTGCCCTTTTATTCTGTGCAGTTTGATGCTTCCTTCCTTCAGTTTATGTGAGAAACTCGGTGGACATTAAGTGACGTGTTAAGGTTGGTTGGACCGGTATGATTCAGCTCCACTCACAGGACAGGGAGACGAGTTCTTTAGATGTTATAATCACACAACAGGGATTATATTCATTATCTTATTAGTCTGCTGATTATTTTCTCCTCTAATTGTTTAATCGACTCATCGCCGCAGCTCTACTTCCTGATTCATGGCCAGAGGTTCGACTGAAGACAATGACTCATGCTTAGACTGATTAAACATCTTTTTGTTTGAATAGCTATACATATATAATATTGTTTGAAGGTTCAGATGTGAGCTGGTCTGTATTTATTTTTTTCTAAATTGATTAGTCAATCAAAAATTACCGCTTAATTCTTTCAATTCAATATGAAGTGTTGAAGCTGCCTTCAGATAATAATAATAATAATAATAATCTCTAAACAAAACATTTCCCTTTAAATGAAGCCTGCCTCCCATCGAGGCCTCAGATGTGCTTGTTTGTAAAACGCAGAGACAGAAAGGTGGAGGCAAACCATCGGAGGTGACGAGCCGCCGTCATCTGAGAGGCTCTGCCTCTGCTTTCATCCGTCCCTCCTCCTGCTGGCCTCCTCCTCCTCTTCTTCTGTTCGATCCGTTGTTAAACACACTCATGCTGAGCCTCACCTGCCCTTCTCTCTCTCTCTCTCTCTCACACACACACACATACACAGCCACACACACATGCACAGCCACATCAGCTCGTGGGCCTCCGTCTCCTACGATGTTCCTTGAATCTTTGTGGCGTCGTTAAACGAGCAGACACAGGACCCTTCTGCCGCGCTCTAATCAGGCACCTTGTGATGTGGCACAGATAACCGAGGTGGCCGGGGGGGGCGACTTGAAACACACACACACTCGGCAGAAGGCTCAGAAGGTGGATTTTGTCTTGAAAGCTCCTCTGACGCTGAATCCTCCGGACTCTGGAGAGCTGGCCAGACGGATAGAGGGGGGGGGCCTCCTCAGCTGGCGGGATGAAGAGAGGGCCTCTTCCTCTGTGAAGTGCCACCATCCTTTCCTCCCCTTTGAGAGCACCAGGAAGAAAGGCAGAGGGAACGGGGTCCTTTCAAGGGGGAAGAGATGGGGGGGTGGGAGAAGGAGGGAGGGAGAAATCGAACAAGATCAGTTTATGATTCAACTCTGTGTGAAGGAAGACTTCCCTGTGTCTCGCTCAGGCTTAGCCAGGTTGAAAGGACCCTCAGCCCAGACAGAGAGCTTTCTTTATCTGTCTTAGTGGACTGTCTGTCTGTCTGACTGACTGACTGTCTGTCTGTCTGTCTGACTGACTGACTGTCTGTCTATCTGTCTGACTGACTGACTGTCTGTCTATCTGTCTGACTGACTGTCTGTCTATCTGGCTGACTGTCTGTCTATCTGTCTGACTGACTGTCTGTCTGACTGACTGTCTGTCTGTCTGACTGTCTGTCTGTCTGTCTGGCTGACTGTCTGTCTGTCTGACTGACTGTCTATCTGTCTATCTGTCTGACTGACTGTCTGTCTGTCTGACTGACTGTCTGTCTGTCTGTCTGGCTGACTGTCTGTCTGCCCGTCTGAATCTGTGTCATTAGCTGGAGAACAGTTTCACTTTGTAGGATACGATAAAAGTCTGTACTTAAAGGGGAAACTGGTTTATTACAAAGCTTCTAGCTAAGTTTTATGGCTTATTATAGAGTCGACTATAAACTTTAAAAATGAACAAGTAATATACATAAAAAATTGTGAAATATCATTCTGTGTTTATGCCAATAAATATTTTTATTATAGATAAAGATATATAGTTATTATAGATTTATTATATTCCTGGCCACATGGTGTAGCCGTAGCTATGACTTTAATTGTTATCTGAGTGCATCGAGATGTTGTGGTGTAATTAATGTACATTTTTATTTACTTTCACACCAAACCTTAACTATATCTGTCTTGTAGAGCCAGGAGGAGTATTTCCTCTCTGACAGCCATCGCTGGGTGCAGCTTTGTCAGTGTTTTGGGGGCGGGGCTAGCTCCATAAATAAAATGTATTAAAATCTATCTTTATCTTTGGGGGGGCGGGCCGCCCCTCCAAATGAATGGTAGAGGAAACACTGAGAAACATCTGTACGTCCCATAGGTTTATAATCTAATTCATCTATTTAAAGAATAGGCTTTGTGTTTCTCAAGTTTTTACTCACACAGTTCCATAGTGACATCATTACTTACCTTGAATGCACATCTGACCGATGGGACGGCAGACAGTACAGATCCCGATGCCTGATTTCAGGCCATCCCTGAGAGAGGGGGGATTACTGCAGGTTGAGATGGCCCAGAGCGATTGAGACGGAGAAATCTGCTCTTTGTAAATGGACTTCAAAGATGGCTTCTCATGTCTTTGTGTCCCTCTCCGCCATCTCTCTCTGTCTGACCTGTAAATGGCACAAAGATAGCGCGATGACCTTTGACACCCCTCCTCTCTGCTTCTTAGAGGGTCCCGATAATTGCTATGGTAACGGGAAGTCGCCGAGGTCGGTCGATTGGTTGATCCTGACTGTCAGTCAGCGTGATGGGTCCCTTGATCTGGCCTGCCTCTTCAGATCTGTACTTGTAGTGTTGTTGTGACACGTATGCAGATTGTGTCCTGCTAATTCTTTAGCGACTTATGCTAAGAGTCAACGATATTCAGAAGATGGCTTCTGATAAGGAGCTCTGTAGGAATCTGTATGTGTGTTTATTGATCATGTTTAACTAGCAGAAAAGAGGGGAAACAGTTCATCGAGAGAAGAAGTGGAATGATGAAAAGTAAAGACTGTTAAGAAAAGAGTGGAACCCGGAGAGGTCGGGGACAGAATCAAAGTAAGAAAGAAGGAGTGATGGCATGAAAAAGGAGGGAAAGAAGGGGGAGAGGTGAAGAAAGAAAATGTGTGGGGGGCGTCGGTGCATAATGTGAGTGAAAGGCAGTTAGAGTGGGGCTGACCTTTCCCTTGCCAGATTAGATTGGCCTGCCAAGACTGCTTAGAGGGACAGATAGTAGCAGAGGAAACACACACACACACAGGCCACACATACAGTATACTTAGAGCTAGCGCACAATGATATGTAGAGTGTACTGCACCAATTAGGCCATGTGTTATCTCATTTTTCCCGTAATTACATTTTTAAAATTTTTATTTTCTTATTTAATTGTTTTCTTTCATGTTTTTACAATTGTTTTACATTTCAAATTAAAATGAAATGAAAAAAATTCTTTTTTACAATTTCTTAAAAAAATTGTTGTGTATATTTTATTCATGTATGTATTTATTTTTACATATAATTATTTGATTTTCTCATTTTTTACTTTTTTTTTTTTTTGGCTTTTAAAGTGCCTTTTTAAAAAAAAAAAGATTCCATCCCTTTATCCGGATCCACTTGGATCCACTTAGTAGGTTCTTTCCTGCCACATGCCCAACATTTGTACCAAGTGTCAGGAAGAGTCAGTTTTTGTGCAAATGTGCTAAAAGTCAAACAAATTCTGGTGAAAATGCAACCTCATTGGTGGAGTTAAATATATATATATATATATATGTATAAATGTTTAGTGAACATTGTGTTTGTTGGTAAACCTGAAACATTGATCTTTCCTCTAAATTAAAATGAGGATATTTGAGATAGAAGAAATGCAACAAAGTCCCGACGTTTTCATACTTTGACTTCATAATGTAAGATGTTCTCCGCTCACCTTTTGCCATGCCTTGAAAAACTATAGCCTCAGAGCCACCAGGCTGCTGGATTTACACTGTGTGGCCATTGTTCCCATATGTTCCCCTCTGCCACCGAGATCGAATAAAAGTTAAAAGGTCCTTTTTATTTGATCACTAAAAACCATGGTGCCTGTCGTAAAACAGCTCAGCATCGGTGGCACATTTTATCACGGCGGCTTTCTCCTCCTTTTTTTTTTTTTCTCTAGAGTGAGAAAAGAATTACAGAGTCAGGTGAGAGGAGAGGAGAGGTGGCAGCAGATGTTTAAATCCCAGAAGATCCTCAGAGACGAGGCCTAGCGGCTGATTTGACAAAGACACCGCAGTGCAACTGTTATAGGAAGTCAACTATGGAGACTCACACACACACATGCAGGGACAGAGGGTTAAATAAGATGGTTGTCAGCTCTGTCTCGCTTCTATCTGGCCCTGCACACACACACATGCACTTGTCTCTTACACACTGAGCACACTAGTCCAGCTGAGAGCTTGTAGAAATTGGGATAGGTGTAAATAAGATGGCTGTCAGGGCTGTCACAGGTAGACACACACCGTCAGAGTCACATCTTAAGTGAAACACACACACACACACCTACCTACCTACCTACCCTGAAGTGCTCCAATAGACAGGATGTTAGCGGCACACACACACCTCTTACCTACCTTTGCGTGGTAGATAGAAATTGTGTAAGTGACAGACAGACTCACACACTGCCGTGTGCGCACACACCTCCAAGTGGTTGGAGAGACAGGTCCTTAGTGACAGAGGGACAGACGGCCTCAAACAAACACTGAGGAGACGCCTCGCGGTGACGGACACACACTCACACAGCCGGCTCTGTGGCTAAGTGGAGCTGAAGGGGAGCAGTCAGGCAGCGGCGAGGGTTTGTCTGAGCGTTCATCACCAGGTTTATAGAAGTGCCACTCACCCACACACTCCCACGCGCCCTCTCTCTCTCTCAAAGATTGATGGGTGAGGTGTCAGTCTTCGTTGGTTCACCCCACGTCAGAAACACCATCTCTCTCCTCAACTCCTTTTCTCTGACCACGTTGTTCGACTGCCTCCGTCTATAAATCCTTAACTGCTCGGGAAAAACCAGTACATTTTTTAAACTGTTCCAATATTAAGACGTTTGTTTCAGTAGAGGCGTTTTCAAGAGGTCTTCTGCAGGGTCATTACCTCTGACGAGGAGGTTTATTTTCCACCCATGTTCGTTAAATTGTTAGCAAGAATTACGTTAATAAAAACACTGGACTGATTTTCACTAAACTTGGAGGAAGGATTCCACATGGGTGGGACGAGAACCTATTGAATTTGGCGGTAGATTTGGATCCAGTGTTTGTTTGTTTTTTTCTTGGCATTGTAAAGTAGGGCATTTTACAGCATTTTCTCTAATTACACAAAAACTACTGAAGAGGTTTCCACAAAACTTAGTGGAGAGGTGTAGCATGGGCCAGGTAAGCTAAACAGACATGTTGTTGGCCGTGGTGGAGGTCTGCACTCTTAGTGTCATTCTCATCTCTCTTTGTGACCTTAACTGGCCCACAACTGGTACAGGAATGTCCCTCGATGTGTCCTTTTGTTAAAGGCTTCCTTCTTGACATTCTGTTTCCAGGTCTAATGTTTCACGCAGGTTTTCAGAAACGATGGTTAGCGGTGCTGCATTGGTTCCTCCAACCATTTTTTTAAAAAACCTCTTGTGCGTCTTGTAAGAACTACAATCGTTTCTAGTTCTTGGAGTGGGGTTGCACTAAAAAGGGAGTTTGAAATATTCAGAGCACTAACCAATAAGTAAATCTTACTCTCTTTAGTCTTTTTATATATTTTTTTGTGCTGAGAATTTCTCCATTATTTTCACAGGAACAGGTTTTGCCACGTGCAGCATTAAGGAGAGCGCGGCAGACAGCGACGCCGACCTAGATGTGGACGGTGACGACACCTTGGAGTACGGCAAGGCCCAGTACACCGAGGCTGACATCATCCCTTGCTCTGGAGCCGGGGAGGACCAAGGAGAGGCCAGGGAGAGGGAGGCGCTACGGGGAGCCGTGCTCAAGTATGACGCCCTCAAAGCTAAACTATAGCACAGCCCTAACTTACCGAAACTACTGTCAGAGGAATAACATGTACCCTTAAGTCTCCGTTCACAGCAACATTTTTGTCTGTGTGTTGCAGCGGTGGGATGCCGTCGAACAGAATAACGCCTGAATTCTCCAAATGGGCCAACGACGGTAAGCAGGGCCAAAAACACAATGACATCATCTGTGCGCGCTTATCACAGCTAGGAAAAAACTCACCAATCCGTGTTAAACTGCGTTTCCAGAGATGCCTTCAACGAGCAACGGAGAAAGCAGCAAGACGGACCCCAGCACTCCTTCATCCTCCTCCTCTTCATCCTGTGCCCCACGTACCTGCAAAAACAGTGAGATCGAAAAGTAAGCTACACACACTTCTTCTTCATGTCCCGTGACTTTCTGATTAGTTCTTTTTTTTTCGATTTTGTGTTTTTCGATTATATGTCTGCCACACTTTGCTCGAATTGAATATTTTCAAATAGCTTTCATTGTTAAAAAGTCGGGTAACACGAAAAATTCACTCCATGTTGGTGTGAACACAAGGACATTAATTTCCACAGACATACTGACCAGAGAGATTTGAATATTTCGGACTTAAGCCGATGTTTCTGGTTAAAAAATGGTAATTACCAGATAACAGAAACTCTGGTGTGTGTGTGTGTGTGTGTGTGTGTGTGTGTGTGTGTGTGTGTGTGTGTGTGTGTGTGTGTGTGTGTGTGTGTGTGTGTGTGTGTGTGTGTGTGTGTGTGTGTGTGTGTGTCTGTGTGTGTGTGTGTGTGTCTGTGTGTGACAGGAAGGGTCTGTGACCAGGTATTGATTTTTCCTGCACTCGTGTTCTATCAGAGCTGCCTCAGAATCATTAATGGCGACACAAGCAGCCACTGGACACACTTGTTTCAAAGCAGCAGAGTGAAAACACACCAGTGTTTGTCCACACTGACCTTCACCAACACTCTTCATGCACAAGTCTGCACGATTAACAGCTGTTTAATTTTTCATTTAACTCTTAAATAGTCCAAAAAATGTAAAGTTCATTAAGTGATGCCATGTGTGTATGACTGCAGCTGTGTGTGTGTGTGTGTGTGTGTGTGTGTGTGTGTGTGTGTGTGTGTGTGTGTGTGTGTGTGTGTGTGTGTGTGTGTGTGTGTGTGTGTGTGTGTGTGTGTGTGTGTGTGTGTGTGTGTGTGTGAAAGGCCAGCACTCTTTGCTTCCCTCATTTCCATCTCCTCATCCATATTCTACCACGAGTAAACAATCCCACACCCTGTCCCCTGCATGGCTAATAGAGGTCAGCTCATTGAGAGAGAGAGAGAGAGACACGCTGCTGGGCTGATTGGTTGTTCTGCATGTCTGCCATATTGTCCCGTCGTTTTGCCCCGTGTGATTCCACACACATACACACACACTGAGCCTGGGGTCAGTCTGCTTCTTCCATCCCAGCCACTATTTCTTCAAGTGATTTCCATTCACCTGCTCTCCTGTCATGTTCCTTTCACCGTTTCCCTCTCCAGTCATTCCCTCAGCAGAAACGTTAAAGCCTAAACGACCGGAGCGTTAAAAACATTTTTTCCTGCTCTTGGAAAAATCCGTTAAGGCTAAATTTGATAGCAGAATGGTAAACTGCTGTTCTAAAAAAAAAAAAGAAGATATAACTAACTTGTAAGTTTGTGTTTGTGTGTGCGTGTTTGTTGCTTTGCGCGAGCGTTAAACATGTTTCCCCGTCACCTCTGGGAATGCTGGGTGCGATAAATGCTTCATTTGAATGAATCAATCGACACCCAGAGAGTGTGTGTTCCCCATATTAAATATCAGCAGAGGGGATAACTGGTGAATAAGCAGAGCAGCTTGAGGCGTATTGATCTGAATTAGGCGGGGGGGGGGTTTGCTGGGCGAGCGGATGCATGTGATAACTTGTTGTCTGTGTGTTGATCGGCCTTGTTTGTGTTTGAGAGAAAATTCAATTTCTGTTATTTCAGGTGTTAAACTCTAAAAACAAAAAACAAAAAATGCCCATAGTTCTGTCTGAAACGACCAATAGATGGATGGAAAATAAAGACTAAAAAAATCACCAGTAGGCAAGTCTCAGTCCCATCTACAGAGACTAGATTGGTTTGTTTATTCTTATATACTAGATTATTGTTTATCTCATTTTAATACCAGAGGAAAACGTCACTGGAGATCTTTCGTCAAATAGCCACGCTACTTTTGATAATATGAAGTGTGGACATTGTATTGTTTTAAACACATGCTATTGAAAAAGTATCAATACTTTTGACAGTCTTAGTTCCAGCTGAGGTCTTATAGTGGAGCAGAACGTGCCTTAATCTGAGTATCCATTAAAGGGGAGCCATCCAGATGCTGAATGATTGCAGTGGAAGCAGCAGTCGGCCGGCTGGCTGGAACAATCCCCCGTCTCTCCTCTCCGCTTGCTATAAATGCACGTATTTGTGGAGCTTCTGTGCCCCTCTGTCCCCAAATGAAAATGAGATTTGTCTCCTTCGGTTACATTGATACATGGCGCACATGCATGCGTGTGTGTGTGTGTGTGTGTGTGTGTGTGTGTGTGTGTGTGTGTGTGTGTGAGGGTGTGTGTCAGTGTTGCACAGGGCAGCCCTAGTGAAATCTCTCTCCGTCTCTGATCCCAGATGGGTAATGATCTGGTCGCCTCCCGCGGCGTCCTCGTTCCCCTGCTCATTCCCCTGCAAGATAAATGAGCTCTCACACACACACACACACACACACACACACGTATACTAGTACAGCACCTTAGATGCTCTTTTCCCCTCCAAGATAAATGGCCCCTCCAATGCCGCCAATGTGATTGCTGCCAAATTTGGTGCTCCAGCTGGAACAATGCGGAGAGATTTCCATGTGGTTTCTGCAAATAATTGAATCTGTCCTCAATTTAGAAGTGATGAAGCTAGATTTCTGCCACACACATACATGCACACACACACACACACATGCACACACAGCCACAGCCCAGTCTCTCACTGCCTTTTCCTCTCTGGTTCCTCTCTTTATTGTCGTCGTAAAGCCACATTTCTCTCTCTTTCTCCCCTCTTTCTCTTTGCCATTTCTCTCCTCCTCTCGTCCTCTGTCTCAATTTTTCTCAATGTTGCCCTCTTCTTCCCTTTTGCCATCTGAGACCGACACACACACAGACACACACGCGGTGGGCTGAGGCAGGGGAAATCAATAGTGACTTAAATGTTTTATCATGGTGTGTCAGTGTAGTTAAGGCCTCGGTTAACAGGGTGCAGCAGAGAATGATGCCGTAAAGGGATTTACCACTGCACACGTGTGCCAGATTTATATCCCAACCTGGTGTTAGCAAGAATATCGCGTTAAAATATTTTTAAAATTAATTCTTACGTAATTGTGTAATTTGTTTGCGCTCATGTTGAGAAAGAAGCTGAGTGAGGCCAAAATGTAGGTGGACAGTAGATTAAGACACGGGGCTGATTGAGATGGATGGTGGAGGTCTTCAGCTACACACACACACACACACACACACACACACACACACACACACACACACACACTAATGAAATGAGAAATAGAGCCACACACATTGGGGACAGAGCGCTAAATAGAGGGGAGGCGCAGTCATCTATCTGTCTCTGTCAGACTTGCTTGTCGCCATAGGGGGAACTGGAGATGGAAATGCACTGCAATTTCCCTTCTCCCACACACACACCAGTCAAAAAGCCTCGTGGGCCAGTTACTAAGTTGAAGCAGGAGCATGCTGTGTGAATGGAAGTTGTCATTTCACTACTGGTTGCTCAGGTTTTTTACGATGCCAGGCCTTCAGATCAAGGCCTTAGCTTAGCTCAAATTAACAGCATTAGCCAACACTCAGGCTAAACACACAGTCAGCCACTGACTCCCTCTGAAATACCTCACAAACATGCTATTTAGAACTCTGAAACAGTATGTTAGAGACACCAACATTATCTTCTTTACAACATTACCGTCTTACAATCAGGATGTAATCTGTGTTTTAAAGCAGCTCAGATGTCGTCGGTGTCCCCTGGGAGCCCCGTTCATAGGAACTCAGACTCCTCTTGTGTATATTTCCTCACCAGGAGCCTTACATTTAGTTGGTTGTAACCCAAATTCAAGTCTGTAAATCTGCATGATGTGTTTGCTAAAGCCTGTGTCCCAGAATGACATCAATTCTTGCATTTTGGCTCCCAGGACTGAACAGGTTGAAAACCCCTGAGCTAGCTTAAATCAGTGATGCACACAAATAGCATAAAGGCCTTAAACTCAAGGATATCCACTCGCTGGTCGAGCGGCTTGTTTATCTCTCCGTGTGTCACATTAACCCCAGAGACTTTCCTTTCCTTGGCACTGAAATCCCGTTCTTCTTCTTACCTCCATTAAATCGCAGCACCCCGCCTAACTCTCCTCTCCACCTCCCTGTCCCTGTTTTATAGCACTGGCAAAGTTAAACCACTTTTTAAATGTGGTTTTCTATAAATCAGCCCTGCTAAATTGATATTTATTGTGGAGAAAGGGATAACTGAGCGGAGGCAGGAGTTCTCTTTTAAGAGTGAAACTGTTTTTCCCCCCATCTCTGTTTACTTCGGACAGGAAAGGAGAGTTTTGTGCACCACTGAGAGACAGAGGGCTTTATTGGAGCTGTTAAAAGAGAGAGGCAGCCTTGTTTGCAGGACAACCCCCCCCGACCAGTCCGGTCCAGTCCAGAATCTACCGAGGCTTTATAAGCTAGCAGACTAATCAAGGCTAAATGGCTTTTTACAAGCTCAGAACTAATAAGAGGAGAGGGTAAAGCAGTTTATAGGGCATGGAGTGGCAACTCAGGCTCGGAGTCCCAACTAGGTCTTTATAGACAGGAACGGTGATGAGGTTACAAGGAGGAGCCGAAGCAGGGCGACTTTTCTCAAGAGACCTTATGGAGGAAGCAAATAGTTCTGTCCTTTAACAGAAGACTTCAATTCCCCCTGTGACATTGCGTATAAGTCTCTAGAGAGGCAGAAGGCTTTGCATCACGTATTGTTAACAGGTATAGCTGTAAGTACACAAGTCAGCTGCACAAAAAAACAATCATACATATCATGAATTATAGTTCCTGTATCTCCAACTTGGCAACATCCAGTGAACAGGAAGGGGTATATTTCAGAAGACGAGGCCTAATCAGAGGTGTCTGTTATACTGTTACTACACAGCAACAGACCTGCCAGCCAATCGAAATCAAGTTCTCAACCAGGTTATAATCTTAGCTTATGAAAGAACTTTTTTTTTTTAGACGTCATAAGTTTCTACTTATGGTAGTTGTGAGGTTTCCAGTTGTGTCTGATAAAGTCTGAGAAAACGTCTCTGCTGAGCTTCACGCAGCGCGTGAAAGAGTCATTTTTTAATTTAATCTTCAATTTAGATTAAATGTTCTGTTTATTTTAATGAGGCTGTTTGACGATCTGATGTTCCTACGACAAACAGTCAAAATGTGGGGCCAAAACTCCTGATTGGAAATTTACAAAGTCCATCCTTGTTTTCTTCTCCCTGCGGTGGCTTCTTGTTTGAGGATGCAGCAAATGAAGCCATATCCTAGGCCACACACACACACACACACACACACACACACACACACACACACACACACAAACGTCCACTTATCCTCTTTTGCTCTCACCCTCCTTTCCCTCTTTCTGCTCGTCCTTCCCCATCCAGATCAATACCATAGATCAGCTAGCTATCGGGCTGCAAAATGACCACATCACCATAAACACACACACACACTCCCTTCTCAACACACACACACACACACACACGCTGCTATTGCATCTCACCAGAGAACAAGCGGATGGCTGTAATAAACAGCGGCTGGCTTGCGTGGCCTCGTCTCACCGCGAATCACCGGATCATCATCATCTTCATCAGCGGCAGCGTTGTGGTCTGTGCGTCGGCCGTATCGATTCCGTTATGGCTGCTTCATATGCTGTCGGACAGTGTTAAATGCACATTTTCTGTTATCATGCTACACATTAATCAGAGGCTGCTTAGGGGCAGTAAGATGGGGAGGACGGCGGATGGGATGAAGGAAGGACACAAAGAGAGGATGATAGATGGTGAAGGACGGCAGATGGCCGTAAACGAAAGCCCCCCCCAAAAAAATGACACTTATTCAAAGATGGCAGTAAATTAAATTGTCATAGAGGGAAGAAACGACGTGTGTATTTACATCTCATAGGGTCACAGAAGAGTGAAATTATACGTCAAGACGTGGCATTGAGATGCAAAAGACGTTTATGGGTTCAACTCCCGGAAGAAAAGATCCCGTGTGAAATATTAGTGTGTAAAATAACAGCTTGTAATGTTAGCCTTCAAAAGATGGAGCAAAACACAGACATCTGTCCATCAAATTGTTTTTTTATGTCACACAGAAGTGACCTCGCTTTACATTGCTTCAGCTTTCCTGTTAGTGGATTTAAAAAAAGTATTTAGTTCTTGTAGGAACCCCCTCCTGGGCAGCTCCTTTTAGAACTGTTTGGCCCACCTATTAGTCGCCGGTGTGGGAATTTTACACTCTTCATCAACAAGTCTTCTCGTGTCAAAACTAAAACATCCGTCTTCCTGCTCCTCTGCTTCAGGGTAACGGAGGAGGAGTCCACGGCTACCACCATGGAGGCTCTGAAGGCTCGAATCAGAGAGCTGGAGAGGCAGATACTGAGAGGAGACCGATACAAGTGTCTCATCTGCATGGTGAGTACAGCACCAACGAACCCTTCACGGCAGCGTTGTGGCACTAAATGTGTTGTGTGTGTTCAAACTCCGTGTGGTAGCATGCAGACAGGTGATCATTGGGTAGAGGATTGGGAGCCTCGCTCCTACAACACTGTGTCCCAATCCGGTGACTCAATTATGAGGCCGAATGTGTCACACATGGTCTCCTTTTACCTGAGAATGACTGTATGTGGGGCACAACCAGTCCTGTCTCTGCAAACTGAAGCATCCCACAGGACATGGGACAGCAGGGTCCAATATTAGCTCCTACCTCTCGTTACAAGCAGGTAGAAAAAATTGACATCTGCTAATAGAATGGCGCTGAAATAGGTCTGCTCTACCATATGAGTCGACTGAGCATGTTTTGTTTAGCATGGGCTCCACACATTCTGTCTGTAAACCAGGGGATAACTCAGACAAATGATCCAATATTTTTTTTTTCATTCATCTTGACCAACCCATCAGACACACGGTGCCTTTTGGGATTTGAATCATTTTTATTTTTCTCGTTTAGTGGAGTGTAACTTAAAAAAACTATTGCGTATATCTTCAACAAATTGAGCGAACACATCAACCATATATGCTGGTGGTGCCTTTCGCTATTTAGACCGTTTTTGCAATTTTTTTTGTTGTTGTTTTTTTTAAAACATTTCCATGGCAACAACTTATACCCTCTCCTACGAAAAGAATGAGGTTCTTTTTTCCAAGAACATCATATTCCAGATTTCTTTAGCATGATTTTGATATTTATTTCTTAACTGAAGAGCTTTTATTCATGCAAATCCACTCAGATTGATTTTACCGTGGCTCCTGTTGACTCTCGTCTTACCTGCTGCTTCAGTTTCGGACTCTGAGTCTAGAACACCTCCTGTGGGGGAGGGAGGGTGGGTTTTTTTTTTTAAGGATCCTGGCTCCTTTTGGCTCCTTCACAGTCAGTGTAAAGAATGTGTAATTATCACGATTATCAACGGACAGCTCATTAAATAATGTGAAGTTGTGCATGTAAGAATGCATCTCATTCCCCCTGTTTGGTGTCGTGTTGTGTTGCTTTATGCTCTTGCATGGCTTTGCGAGTCAACTGAACGTGTGCTGCAGTGTTAATGTAACTGTGTTGTATCATCTGATTCATATTCAGATTTAGATTCATGACCAGGCAGCAGATGTTAGAGATTAAATCCAGCTGATAGACGCCACACATTCTCTGAGCTTTATAAGTATTGGCGATTGATTGGACTCCAGAATGAGGGACATTGTCAATATTCATGTTGATCGGATTCCTGAGACTCCCCCTGCACCCCCCACCCCCCCATCAGTGTTTGTGTTCCCCACTTTGTGTCGAGTATCCATCCTGTCATCCTTCAAGCCTGTGGACAGTGCAGCGTCGGCATCTTGTGTGTGTGTGTGTGTGTGTGAGAGAGAGAAAGTGTAATTACCGATGCCTGCGCTTCCTAAAGGTCGCTGGGTGCCCGAGGTGACACGGAGGGCAAGGCACAGCGATCGATCACTCACCACCTCGTGGACACACAGCTCCTCTTTGCTCATCTGTCACTGTCCCTCATCTCACACACACTCAAATATATGTACAGTGTTGACACACACACACACACACACATCTAATCTGTCGTTAACTTGTCATGGCGCTGCTGATGTGAAAGTCATCAGACTGGTCTAATAGTCAGCGTCTGGTTTTAAAGGAGCTGCAGAGTTAGGATCCAGTCACTCAAACTGTCATGTTGTACCTATAAGTAGAAAACTCCTGCAGCTGAGTGGACTCAAGTTGGTCCTGCACTGGTTTTAGTGGATTTCTACCCCCATCTACTGGTCATGGTAGAAATGTCTCATTCACAGGCGATAGTTTAAATGTATTAATTTAAATAGAACACACTCAGACAGCACACAACTAAATCCAACATCACTGTCTTTAAAACTGGAGCAATCAGTAAACAGTTTCCAGGACAATCCAGAGCAAAGACGTATCACCAGTGTCCTTAAAAACAACTTTTATTCACATAAAACAGAATATTACGTAGAAAAACAAGGTAGTGGTGCAGTTTGAAAGAACAGCCATTGAATTCAAATATTGTTTATTCTAAATAACAAACAAAATAAGAAATTCAGAAATGAATTAGTATTTTGGTCTCATGGATTTGCATAATGAACCGGATCCCCAATAAATGTTACATATCCATAAGCATTAGTCAACTGAAAATGTTTTATTCTTTCATCATTGATACCTATAGTTTATTTATCTGAATCCAGATCTGCCTCAAAATCTGATTAAATCTTCTTCTGCCTTTGTTCTTCTTTTTCTGATATCTGGGACACACACAGACAAAGACGGGTGGTCACATAGTAATGTGTTCTAAAAAGGTTCTAATTGGAATAATAATTAAAGAAATAAATAAATAAATGTAATTATAGTATAGCACAGTCCAGTATCTGCATTGTGAAAGTTAATAGTGAAAAGACGGGCATGCAGTCAGCAACTATTTTAATAATAAAAGAATCACTTTGAGTCATTTTTAAGATGTTTTTTTTTTTTAAAGTAGGGAAAGTTTTTAAGAAACTTTTAATGAATAAAAAGTTTCTATCTATCAACCAAACATTTACTAGTCGTCTAAAATGTTTGCAGTTTCCAAGTTGTTGATCCGACTTGAGGCGGCTTTCACCTGAATTTTTGGGTTCAGGAGAAGAAGAAGAAATGTAAAAAAAAAAAAAATAAAAAAAAATGAATGACTGCTTTAGCAACCTCGCCAAGTTATCAGCGTTCTAATTCGCCGATAGCATTAGCTGTGTGTTCATTGGCTGTGTGTGCTTGTGTACGTGTGTGTAGTGTGTGAGTCGCTTCTATGATTAGCTTCCACCTTTGGCCCCTCCCCTTCTCCTCTCCCCCACCCCTCACCCCTCCCTTCCGCAGAGGAAGCCTGCAATCCAATCAGGCGTTGAGATCAAGAGCCTAGGGGCGTGGCCAGGGCCCCGGCCACTGGCCAATGAGGTCGGAGAGAGGCAGCCTAAGTCCCTCCCCCTCGGCCTGTACTGCCTGTACAGGGGCCTTGTGATTGGTGGCTACGGCAGCGGCATAAAGAGGCTCCTCCCACAGCCCCTACGGAGGGTAAGGCACTCCCTCCCTCCCCCCTCTTTTCCTCCCTCATCGTACTTTCCGAGAGATCTGGTTCATTCATGGCCTTCTCCCCCATCCTCTCCTCCCTCTGCCTGCCTCCCTCCGTCTCTGCTCGTTGCCTGCCTGGTATCGTGTACGTGTGTTTGTGTGTGTGTGTGTGTGTGTGCGTGCAGGTTGCCGGTTCAGTTGCTCCCCATGCTGCCTTGCTCAGTGGTTCTGTGGCTGTTGGCTGTGTCGTTCCATGGTCAGTGGTTTGACGCTGTCGCTCAGAGAATGTACGGCGTCGTCTGTGTTGTTCTTACCTGTTTTAAACACCGGTGTCTCTCTGCTTTCAGGACTCCTACACGATGCCGCTCACCTCCATCCAGTGCTGGCATGTCCATTGTGAAGAATGCTGGCTCAGGACTCTGGTACGCACACACACTCTCTTCCTCCTCCTCCTCCACCTCCTCCTCCTCATCATATGCAGTTATAACAGCCTCATTTCATAGTTGGTGAGTTTTTATGTGTGGCGGTGCCCCGTGGGGAGGAACTAAAATGGAATGGTCCCCAAATGACCCGTTCTCTCACTGCGCACACACACACAAATCGAGGCAACACTTCCAGTTCTCAGTGGGAGAAATGGTCCCCAAAAGGCTTGTTAAAATATTAGAATAAAGTGGTCAACTTCCACGGAGTTCCACAGAGGGCCTGGGGTCTGCACACACACACACACACTGGCTTTGTTGGTTGTTAGTTATTAGTCTAATATATTCAGTAGTGTGTAATTAGCTGGTGCTAATGTGGTAAATGGAGCGCAGGCTTTCTGCTGCTGGGACAATAAACAGACTCCTCTTTACTCCTTCTGTTTTCTCTCTCTCACACATCTTCTTCTTCTTTCCTTTTCTGTTACCTTTTCTCTGTAAAACCTCCTCCTCACCTCAATGGCTCCTTCTACAGGTCGCCGACAGCAGATTTACAAAGGCTGATGTAATAAAGCTGAAATCATTTGGAAGTCGGAAATCTATTAAATGTCTTAGAAAAAATCCAATTTATTAGAAACTCAGTCGTAGTTGAACTGAACCTAACATAGAAATCTTGAACTGTTCAACTCAAGTAATTAATAGATAAATCTGGAACAGATGAAACTAACAGTGAAATATTTATGTGCTTGGACTTTTTATTCTTTGAGCTGTTTTGCATCGAGTTTAGTTCAGTTTGGTTTAGTTTCAATGATGCAGATTAATCGACAAAATGAGGTGAACATGCCACAAATCAACATCTGCTACTTTAGACCATGAACTCTGGATCATTTAAACTGGGTATGATTGAGTTTAAAGATCATAATAATTGTTAAAGATTATGAAATGATTATTAACAATAACTTTTTATTTTACACTAAGTGTTTTTAGACTAAAGGCAGCCTGAGGAGTTTTCCACCTCTAGTGGTGGCACTAATACACAGATTATTTATACTGTATTTATTTACTTCTTTACGTCGCCTCTGTTTGTGTACGCTATACAACACAACAGTGTGAGGTGTTAAATAGTGAGGTGACGAATGATGTCTGTGTCTAGCAGCACTTTGTAAACAACAACAACATCACATGGCAACAACAATCGTTTCCCTTCCCTGTTACACGGTGGGTGATGTCATCCTCTGTTTGAAGGGTGAGGAGCTCTCAGTCCTTGCGTTGTCCTCCATATTTGAAGATATTTTCTTCTTCTATGAGTTAGCGGCTAACTGATGCTACCTTTTACATCCTCTGGTTGCGCGTTGCACACAAAATCCCCCTCCGTCCTGTCCATCAGGAGGTGTTATCACCTCCTCATCTGTCTGACATCCTTCTTCACTCCTTTGTAGCGTAAACACAGAGCAGCCTGCCTTGAACAGGCTGTGTAAAAGGAGCCGCTTGACAGCAGTGCTCTCTTTTCCAGGATCACCCTGATCGCATTCACACAGTTTCCACATGTGGAAGTCACCACCGTCACTTTCCCCCCCACAGAGATTTATCCTGTCAGCCTGGAGTATTGAAGCAATGACCTTCTGGTGACAGGCGCGCTTCTCTAACCTTTAGGCCACCACGCCAACAAACACGACAAGGAGAAAATAAACATGAATGTAAATAACAATGATACAACTGAACTCAACAACTTTTCAAATGTTTTACCGGACTTCCAGAACACATGCACTGCATTTTGGGAAGAAACATTGAATGTAAAGTGTGTCTTTAAGCTTAGAGCACAGCTACACACTCCTTCATACAGATGAAAGTCTGATAATCATTCATCATTTCATGTGCTATGATGGCTGATTATTCTTCTTAAAGAATATAGGACTAATGAGAAACATGGACTTGAGGATTTCTGCCCATACTCTGGTTTAATTGGGCATTTATTTAAATGTCCTAATGATTGTCTGGAGCATGCATCCAATAGAAGATCAGTACCGATACAAACAGCCTGCGCATGTTTTATAAATTACTTCTAGGCTTTTATTTTTCTTTCATTCAGTTTTTTTTAAGAGAGACTTGAATGGACCCCATTGTTTCCATCTGCCATGTAGCATTAGCTGTGTGTTTGTGTGTGTGTGCTGCCGTCACCGGTCTAACGTATGGGGCATTAAACGCATCGCCTGCAGACAGCTATAAAAACAGGACGGGCCAAGCTGATCAAAGTAAATGCCTGGAAATCGAGTTAACGTCAGCTCAGCCCCTCGCCGCTTTAATGAGCGAGGCAGCTGGAGAGCGCAGCGTGACGGGCACACACACACTCACCGCCCACCCCCGAACAGGAGTACACAACATGGACAGGCGGGCAAACAAACCAGACGCTCCTCATGCAGTGTGTGACATGTATACGGCGTAGTTGTCTTAAATCATGGGGCAGTTCAGAGGGAATATCAGGTCTTAAAATATGTGTGCGACCTACAACCAGGAGATTTGAAAAAGCAGCTAGTAAAGGTTAGCATCCAACACGAAGAAGACAAAAATGTTGCGAAATCGGTCGATAGTGAAAGTTCCAGGAGCTCCTTACCCTTCAAGTAGAGGACAAGATCAAAAGCCAAGTAACAGGGAAGCTAATTGATGGTTGTTGGACGTACAACTGGACGATGTTGTTCCACCGTTGGTTTGTTAAGTGCAAATAAATACAGACGGCTTAGAGGAGGGTCTTCATTGCTGGCGTGATTTCATAGACTACTCTTTAAATGTTTAGCGTCTAAAAAAACAAATTTGGCTTGTTTTGTTCATATAAACTCAAAAAAATCTCAAGACTCCGTGCTACATGCCTCTTCTTCTGCCTCGCTCCATCTCCACCCTTTTTACTTCTTCATGCTTCTGTTTTGAGGACTCTGGAGCCACAAATCCTCTTAGCAGAGGGGTGTGAGATCTGCACCACCTCAGTCCTGTGGTGTGCTCACCTTAACTACAATCTATGCACCCGCTCGAAACGTTTTAGTCAGAGGCTCGCAGGGAAAGAAGCTGTAAATCTTCAGGGTCAGACCAGTCTGTACGTTTCTGCTGGCCTGCATGTGAGATCCCTGCATTCTGTTGTATCAGCGTTAAATGTCACACAAAGACTGTTTTACACACTGATGAATGTGCCCACATGCCAAAGAGATACCTGAAGCCCAAACATGTCCAACCAGTCTCTTATCAGGAGGCTGTAATATGTAGAATGGCACTAAAAGCAAAGCAAGGAGAGCCTTTCATTTAGGTCGTAGCTGAAATCATAAAATAAGTAACTGAAGCTTCCTCTCCTCCAGATTTACTGCTATGGTTTATTTATTTTCATAATCTATTGTGGCATTTATTCATACATCTGCGGCTAATGCAAAAGCAGTACAGAGAAAAGTGCAGCCTGCAGCCGGCGGCGGAGACCACCCAGTCTGACTGTTGTTACGCTGTGTTGCATATTATCACCTGCTGCTTTACTGGAGATGGCACGCTATCAAAGGAGAGCAGAGGGAGAGGAGGAGGCCTGAAGGGGGGGGGGGCTTTACATCCACACAGGAGGAGAAAGCGGAGGAGGTAGTTATAGGAGAACCTGTCAAACAATATGAAGGAATCCAGGAATTTTATTGAATTCTTTTTTTTTTTAAACGAAGGCCACAAATAATTAACATGATAAAGGAGGAAAATGATTCCACTTAGACACACAACAGGAAAGCAAAAGACAAGTTGCAGGGATTCATACATGCGTCACCAAATTCCTGCACTGTAAAAACACATGGACCACAACTCGAGTCCGTGTATTAAATCAAGCAGGAACAGAAATATGGACGTACATGTGAACCTTATGGTTCGAAAGTCTCGTCCTGCAGTTCAGGAGTTCGCTCTCTTTTGAAAAACATATCCAAATCCGATCAATCCGACGGTATCCAGTGAGCTCAGAGTCTGGACACGAAATCATTTCCAGCTACTTTCTGTTTTTAAGTCAAGTCACCGATTTTAAGTTATCAGAGAAACAGACTGAGCTTTTACTTTAGCAGTAAAAGCTCCGGATGTGGTGAACGGTGGGTTGTGACTCATGACGTATTCACACACACACACTAGTCAGTATTGATGTAAACACGGCCTGGAGGTCATGGGGATTCCTGTCCACATGGAACAAAGTTAGCCCATGTAGCAGGAAGGCTGTGTCACGTTTGTTGTTGCAGACAGGGAGGTTAGCTGGAGTCTTAAATGGTCCAGTTTTGTTGTCCAGGTAGCGGATGTTTGGCTAGTAAGCAAGACGACGGTTCATCCGGTTGTCTTGGGTTCGCCTTTAGACTTTCAAGAACTCCAGACAGCTTGCCCCCCCCCCCCCCCCCCCCCCCCCCGCGCTCCTCTTCCTCTCCCACCGCTCTTTGTAGTCAAGCCACGAACTGCAGTGTCTTTTTTTTTTACCTCCTGAATGAGAGAACACACACTGACTAAATGAGAACCAGCTGTACTATCATCCAGCACTGTCATCCTGAGTGAGCGAGTGAATGCAGCTGTGATGTTCTGAGCGTGGAAGCTAACCTGTTTATCCCTCCATCCCTCACAGGGGAACAAGAAGCTGTGCCCACAGTGCAACACCATCACCTCACCTGGAGACCTGAGGCGTGTCTACTTGTAAAGAGCACACACCTCCCCAAGCCAATGCCAATCCACCCCTCTTCATCTTCATCATCATCATCTCCTTGTTTCCTCGTGGCCCGGCAGCTCGGCAGGTCCAGAGCCAACGGGAGCGTCCAGAGACGGGACGGCTCCACCTCTTTCAGGGAGGTTAGAACTGGACCAAACCGAATGACTGAGCTGCACTCACTGACTCTCTGCCCGGCCACACTCTCTGCAATCCAACCCGTTTTCTTCTATGAGACCTGCTTCATGCAGCCGGAGCTGAAAGGAACTCCTTAACCCAGAATATAAAGACTTTCCCCCTCTTGCTCTTTGACATTTCGGTGGTGCTGGACGTAAAGACTCGACAGAAAGCTTCTTTTTTTTGTTCCCTGTTCCAGAGAGAGAACTCTCACCTATGTGCCCCTGTTGCTTATGAGAATTTAAAAAAAAGGGCCTGTCCACTAAAACTGAGCTCACAACCTTGAGAAGGAGTTCAACACTTCTCCTCCTCCACCACCACCTCTTCTTCTTCTCCTTCTTCTCGCGAGCCCTACCCTCCCCTCTTTCGTGGTGTTCTAGTGAAGTAAACCAAAATTTTTTCCCCCTCCACCTCCAAGATGCAGTGCAAGCACATGTAATATAGTTCTATGTATGTTTACAATGTTGGGTGTAAATGACATAGAGTTCTCACACACACACACACAAACACACACACATACACACACACACACTCAAACACAACCATCAGCAGACACACAGAAGTATATGATATCCTGTTTTTAGTTGGACGGGTTTGGGAGAAAAAATGGCTTGAAGAAAAGAAGCCTTCTGTATTTTTTAAGAAAAAAAAATTGGTTGAATTTCACTGTTCAGGAATAAAGAACTTTAAGTCATAAAAAACTACTCAAGACTAGATGGTCGAGATTTAGGTGGTGTAATTTACCCTAAGATAAAAATATCAAAGAAATATCTTTTTTTAGTTTAATCCACTCCTCTATGATGGGACTGCCGCTTTAGTTGCCTGACTGAATCTCTTCTTTTATTCTGAGTAACATTACGCTCAGATCATTGTCTAGAGACATTTGTTTGACCCCAACATGTCTCCAAACGACACTTTTTCCATTGTTCCGTTATACTGCTATGCTGCATTAAAGGTCCCAGGTTCTTTCTAGCTGGAATGGATGAAAAGGCAACCTCCAGAACCTGCATCATTTCTCCTCCCTCCCTTCACGGCAGCAGCAGCAGCAGCAACCAAGGTGGTGGTGTGCTTTGTGTTTGTAAAACTATGTATTCTGTGATGTCTGTATTGTTGTAAGAAATGCTGAAAAAAAGAAAAAATAAAACTTCTCAAATAGCACGACTCGTCTCGCATCTCTGCTCATTCAGTGGGACTGAAATAGTTTGGAGTAAAGTCCTGATAGATCCTGAGGAACCATGAGGGTGTGAGTCTCTAACTCACAGAGAATTATTTGTTCAGGTAGGTGGATGAAAATGTACATGTGGATTCAGATTATATCAGAGCCAATCGTGAGTACACATGTGGTCTGGCATTGTCATGCATGAAGGTGATGCCTGATTGCTGTATCCTGGGAATGACGTGGACCTCGGACCGTATCTCTGTAACATAGCTGTCAGTGTATCGTGGATGTGGACAAGGTCTGACCACCATCCATTAGCAATGGCTGCCCACATCATGACATCACCAAAACGGTCCACTTCCTGGATGCATGCCTACGACCATCAGGTCTGTGCAAGTTAAATCTGGACTTGTCACTAAATGTGATCTGCCTCCACTGTGCAATGTGCCATAACATCTATAACATCTGTGCTTCACGTGTCTGCAGAGTTCCAGCCATCAGCATCATCAGCATCCCAACAATTTGCAGACTGGAGTTGCAAAGACAACGTGTGAAACTGTTCCCAGGGATTTTTTAAACTTTTGTTTTTTATTAGCTTTAAAGCATGACTTTAATACTGATCTTCATTATTACTAGTTATGTGATCTCCCAGGTTCGTCTTTTTGTCTGCGAGAATATCTTTAAAATTAATATTAGATAAAAAAAGTTCATCTTCAGTTAATAATAATAGGCCAATCAAAATAAAAGCACCCTGAGATGGACAACTTTACCACTGGTGGAACTCACTGATAAGTTAAACTTAAACTTGTTCCAGGATTTTTTTTTATTTTTTTTTTTACATATTGTTGCAACTGTTTTCTGATTGTTCCTGTTTCAGTAATAATGGCATTGTTGTAGGGTTGCTTTCTAGATTTTCATAAAAGAAAAGGAAAAAACATGACTCTTCTTAAAATGTATTGAAGACGAGCAGTAAGTTTTTATCACATTTGTTTCTTTAATAATTGAATGAAATTTGTGCAGTGCTTCCATCCATCTCATCATTTCAGATCCAAAGACTTTAGGTTAGAAGAACTCATATTTCCTGAGTCCTGAAGTGGTAACCATAGACCTACTGGGAACAGATGGACACCAGTCCTTTGAGGGGAATAACAGCACTGCCATCTAAAGGGCACCAACACTCAGTCACTGCTCTCTCCATTATACTAACACATAATCCCAGTATGCTGCTGTCAGGCAGCAGATGGTGTCAGCGTGTTTGGTCTGAAGGTGTTTCTCTTGTTAACCAGTGTTATAGAAACACCAGAGCTCATTTAGCAGCAACCACTAACATTAACTGGTCAGAATGACAACATTCTAATCTCTCACCACCCTGATCTGAAGCCAAGCCTTTTCTTACCCAGACCAGGCCGCTGCTCCTGTAAGTGATAGGTGCCAATAAAGATGTAGTGAATGTAGGCAAAGCACAGCAGGAGGTAATGCTGCATTCAGAACCTCGGAAATTGGTAAAAATAATTTGAAAATGTGGTCTGGTTGGATTTTTTTTGCGGAAATTCAATGCCCCGATTTAGCTGGTGACATCATAACCATGGCGTCCTCTGTTGTGATTGGAGACAAACAATCTTTTACTATTGGGTGTGATATGTGTGTATTCTTAATATATTTGTAAAGTTGCAAAGATGTTCGTGATAATTGACAATTGATAACTCAGTCCGCTAGTCTACTCGAGCTTTATTGATATGAACATGATTGATTATTTATTTGGGCCAAGATACAAGTGGTCATTTTTGTGGAATTTATTTATTTTATTATTAACTTAATTTATTTTATGTATTACTTTATAAACTTTATATACTTTATTTCTAAAAATGTTTTATTTATAATAAGTAGTTTTATAGAATATTTTTAAATATATATATATATATATATATATATTTGTACTACAGTAAACATGGTACAAGCATATATAAGTATCTCTTGACTCATATAGCTTCAAGAATGCTTAATTTACTGTTGTTTTACTTTTCACACCTACAGGTATTTGAACGCCTCATTGCAGTGACACTACGTCACCACTGGGTGGCAGTGCTGGATAGCAAACAGTCAGTACGTGAGACCCTGTAGAATAAATGCTCTTCAGTTACTGTTAGGTGTTCCTGTGTTTGTTACTCATCCAAGATTTTTGGCTTTTTAAAAACAATACAGCCGAAACAATTTCTGTTAAAATATCTCACAGATGTTGACTTAATTAAATCAAAATAGACATTTATTATGTTAAGTCATATTTATTTTTTATGTAGGGGTGGATGTTGGCTCAAGGAAAGATTTTCTGCATCACTTTCTTCAACATTGCCAGATAAGGGCCTTTTTTAAAAACATTTTGCTAATATCATAAAAAGAAAAATGATAATAGGCCAATCAAAATAGAACTCTTCATGATGTTCCACCACTATGTACTATTGGATCCAGATCCAGATCCTAATCCAGATCTGGAGGATTCAAATCTATATTTGGAGGGGGACGATAGTATTGGGAGCTTTTAGGGCCCTGCCACCAGTACACAGCTGAGAGAAAGCAGATTCAGAAACATCCAAATGGATTTCATGTTTCTGTGGAAGTCAAGAAGTTATATCTAGACACCAAAATAGATCTGAGCAGAACGGCAGGACATGTGCTGGATGACCAAACTGATGATTCAAGATCAGATTAGCTTTATGAGGCAGAAACATTTGTAACATTTGTAAGAAACAAATGTATCCTAATAATAAACTGTCTGAACACATGATAGAAATCTAACCTTTGTCTTAATTAAAGGAGCAATAGGAGAATCCAACATGTCATCTGTTTCATCTCCTCCTCCTGTCCCCTTCACCGCTCCCTCTTTCATCTTGGTAAGGCCCCGAGGGGAGAACACTAAGTGTGCGTGTGTGTGTGTGTGTGTGTGTGTGTGTGTGTGTGTGTGTGTGTGTTTGGGATAGAAGGGGGGGCTGCCACAGGATCCCCATATCTTGAAAGGGGGAGATGACAACACGAGATAATGGTGAAAGGGGCGTGTGGAACATGAGTATGTGTGTGTGTGTGTGTGTCTGTGTGTTTGTGTGTGTGTGTGTGTGTCTGTGTGTTGTGTGTGTGTGTGTGTGTGTGTGTGTGTGTGTGTGTGTGTGTGTGTGTGTGTGTGTGTGTGTGTGTGTGTGTGTGTGTGTGTGTGTGTGTGTGTGTGTTGTGGGGCTCATTCCCTCCCAACCCCCAGAAACCCTCTGATGGTCTACCTGCTCCTCGCCGTTACCCCACAGAACAAACGCTCCAGTCTTCAGAGCTCAGGTGAAAAAAACCAAATGTTTCTTTTACATTTTAACTTCATGGAGTAATAAAAGATTTAAAGATTTCTTAGATGTGGAAACATGAGATTAATTATCTTGTTTTAAAAGTTTTTTTTCCGTCAGCCTACTTATTTTAAGATTTTTAAACAGTTGCTGTTGGACAGATAATTTCACTGGTATTAAACTATTTTCTCCTCACATTCAGTGTTTGTTTCTTGTATTTTAGCCACTATGTTTTTGCAGTGTATGAAGGCTAATTACATTCTCTCTGTTCATAATGCAAACTCCCTCACAGCTGGAGCAGCATCAGATTCACAGGATCACCAAAAGATGAGAAAGAAGACAAAACTCCCAAAATCCACTGACTCAGACAAAATAATGAAACACATCTATGATTCATTGATCCGTCATGTTCTGCAGTGTAAACAGGTTTTTTACACATCAGGTCTGTTTGCAGGCCCAACTAATCTTACTAAAGCTTGACTGTAAGGTAATGATAGGTTTTGTTTGTCTGCAGCTTTTTGTAATCCCCAAAGAGAGAAGTAAAGATCAGCAAACAGTGATAGAAAACACACAAACACACATCGACTCACAGCAAAGGAAGAGTTCAGTGGTGGGAGATGAATGGATGGATAGATAGATAGAAAGATAACGATACAAAATGAATCAACATCACATTACAGAATTGTTTGCATCTTTTCGACATAAATCAACCAGTGAAACTTGGCAAAGACAAAGGATTTCAGACCGAGATCTAACCAGACTCCACAAACTGGATCAGGCTCTGACCTGTGACATGGTATAGATCTTTTTGAAGAAGGAGGATGTTGCAGACTTTGGTCCAGGATATCCTTCAGAGCACAGTTGTTGTCTGAACGCTGAGATCAATGCATGATAGACAGCTGTTTACACAGACTCCTATGGAGCCCCTTCTTAACTCATTGTTGATTATCCTTTGGTTATCAGATGGCAACACTCGTAACGGACAGCCCATAATCCAGGTCATAATGCTGTAATTAAGACACCAGTTTGTCAAAGGGGAAGAGTCCAGCATGGCTGTGAATGTTGTGAGGTTCTTGACAAGCGAATGGCTAAACTTCATACTTGAGCAAACAGCGAAACAATGCTGGGTTAGTGGAGGCTTAGCACAGACCGGGATTCTCGTCCTGCTGTTTTATCATTTGTACACATGTAGGTGGACACACCCACTGACACACAGAGGCCTGCTGATGGTTTAAAGGGATCCTTCATGATGGATCGTTAAAACCACTTTAAGAATAAGAGTCACCTGATCTGGAGCTGCTGGAATCCGGTGTGTCGCTGCTTCTGCATTTGCATAATCACCTAGTCGGCTTCTAAAGGTCACTAACTGGTAACTGGTCTGCTTAGGCCCCATTTACACGACTGTTCTGCTGAAAATGAATAAGTCTATCTTTTGCATTTTAAAAAAAGTTCTGCAGTCAGACATCCTCGTCCCCACGGATCTGCAAGAAGGATTGAAAACGCTGCAGGGTGCATGCCAGGCTAGTAGATGGCGGTGCAACCTTTAAAAAACTCAACACCACAGAATAAGATCATAGTAATTATGCAGCAAATCTACACTGGAGGAGCCTTAAATAAACTCAACAGAGTCTGCAGCACAAACAAAACCGGACAGTTTTTTTGTTGTCGTTCTGTCCATAAAGTTCGCGTACAGGAGTCGTGTTTTGCCCGTTCACAAAGCGGTGGCGTTTTCAAAAGATTACACCCTGGAGATCATTTTCAAAAGTTTGCGTTTTCAGCCCTCCAAACGCCGATGCCGTGTAAACAAACAACCAAAACCCAACAAAAGTTTGCCGTTTTAGGGTAAAGTCGTTGTAACCTGAACGGCCCTGTAGAAGAACTTCATAGCTATTTCTAAGGAATTTAAAGCATGTATTATCATCACACCTTTAACTATTAGCATACAGCATCAACATTAGAACACTGGGGAATCGACTCATGGCTCAGCTTCAATTTATGCTGCCAAAATTTGTCAGACATGTCATGAATTCATGCGACTGTCAGACAGCCGGTCTGGAGCAGCACTGGACGGTTCTAGAGATATTTAGACAGAGAATCCTTGTATGGTTAGTTTGTGGTCACAGATCCTTCATTAGAAGCTCAAACACATCATGCATTCAAAGAACTAATTGAACACAATGCAGATACTCACTGGAGAGACAACCACAAAATCTCAGTGGATGAAAGAAGTAAGCAGAAGGAAGTGTGTGTGTGTCTGTGTGTGTCTGTGTGTGTCTGTGTGTGAGAGGACATGTTGTTCCCAGAGAGGGGGTGTAATGAGGGATGAATGAGAAGGTCAGAGGAGAGCCGTCTGTCTCTATGTGTTGTGTGGATGAATAGATGAGAGCCGGTGTGGCCTCAGGCTCTACCTGACAGGCTGGCTCACTGCCTACCTGTTCATCATTCTTTGACTGACTGTACTCACCTGTTCAAATACATCCCTGAACAGAGGAGGGGGCGGGAGGGAGGGAGGGAGAGG
The DNA here is from genome assembly GCA_037577475.1 of Chaunax sp. Z400. NCBI lineage: Eukaryota > Metazoa > Chordata > Actinopteri > Lophiiformes > Chaunacidae > Chaunax > Chaunax sp. Z400. The sequence goes on from CM075198.1 coordinate 4,551,964, forward strand.
GGAGGGGGCAGGTGTTACAGATCACCAACTTGTTCCACGCTCTTCGTTTGTTCTTCCTCAGTGTTTTCTCTTTCAGTTAAATGTTTGTGTTTATGACTTATTTTAAACACTAGGTGCTATTTAGCAATAGCATTGGATGCTATCTATCTATCTATCATCTATCTGTCTATCTATCTATCTATCTATCTATCTATCTATCTAGCTATCTATCATCTATCTGTCTATCCATCTATCCATCCATCTATCCGTCTATCCATCTATCCATCCATCTATCCATCTATCCACCCATCTATCCATCTATCTATCTATCTATCTATCTATCTATCTATCTATCCATCCATCTATCCATCCATCTATCCATCTATCCATCCATCTATCTATCTATCCATCTATCTATCTATCTATCTATCTATCTATCTATCTATCTATCTATCTATCCATCCATCTATCCATCCATCTGTCCATCTATCCATCCATCTATCTATCCATCCATCCATCTATCTATCTGTCTATCTATCTATCATCTATCCATCCATCCATCCATCTATCTGTCTATCTATCTATCATCTATCTATCATGTATCCATCTATCCATCTATCCATCCATCTATCTATCTGTCTATCTATCTATCCACCCATCTATCCATCCATCTATCCATCTATCCATCCATCTATCTATCCATCTATCTATCTATCTATCTATCTATCTATCTATCATCTATCCATCCATCCATCTATCTATCTGTCTATCTATCTATCATCTATCCATCCATCCATCCATCTATCTGTCTATCTATCTATCATCTATCTATCATGTATCCATCTATCCATCTATCCATACATCTATCTATCTGTCTATCTATCTATCATCTATCTATCATGTATCCATCTATCCATCTATCCATACATCTATCTATCCATCTATCTATCTATCCATCTATCTATCTATCTATCTATCATCTATCCATCTATCTATCTATCCATCTATCTATCTCTATATCTTAATCCAGATTAAAATACATTTTCTTATTTTTTGGCCTCCAAACATGACATGAAGACACCAAAACTCATCCTCCTTCCTTTCTCCTCTTCTATACATCCTATTTTCTGCCGCTGTGTGGAGTCAGAGGGATTTTGATGTTGTCCCAGACAATAGACAATTTGGGTGATTTCCTGTGCGCCAGTGTCATATGATTTTATCCCGAGGCGCTGCTGTTCCAGAGCCTTTTGTCTGGCTGGCCTGAGCCGTGGAAGTCAGACTTCCCTCTTTCTCCCGTTCTCTTTTCATGTGGCCTGTGTGAAAGAGACGAGTCTGCAGCCATTGTGGCGTGATTTACTGATTTATCCATTGGATCCAATGACGGGGTTTGACATGCAGTGTTAACTGTGTATTTGATACTACCAGCCAGGCCTTTCACAGGGATAGTCTCTCCTCATAGGAAAGACTCGTGCATTGTGGGTAACAATAGCTTTTGTTGTGTTGGATAATAGAGGTTTTAGACAGGGTATTCATGATCCTGTGGTGATTAGATGGTTTTAATGTTTAAGTTGCACAAAAAATGCTCATAATCCTCCCTTTGATTTCAGTCACGTCCTCACTGTCACTTTCTTTTTAATTCAGGGTTTAGCTTAAATGACCTGTTGCGTGTCAATGTCAAGCCAGTTGTTCATGCAGCAAGGTAAGACGCCTGCGTGGCACTGACACGTCAGGGAGCTGAGCAGAACTGACACGGCATGCAATCAGCTTCTGGAAGTGTGTGGAAATGTGTGCATGAAATGCCAGGTGATAAACTGGGCTGACACGGATGGTTGAAATGATCATAATTAGGAAATGTCAGCCGTAATGAGGGATTGTCTCTGCCTGTTCATGACCTGAAGATACAACAGAGGCATCAGCATGTGAGAAAAGGGCCTCCTCTTCCAACTTATGCTGTCCAGTCAGATAGAACAGTCATCCTCAGTCTTCAACCGCCAGAGGGAAAAATACAAACCAATGACAGAAGGGCCTTGAATGACATCATAAATTAGAGAAAGATGCATTCAATTGAAGAAAGGCAAAGTAAAGTTCAGCTTTGCCGGATGTCCCTGTGTTTTCTTTTTGCAGAAGCCCTCAGCGTTGACGCGCCCGCTTTGCCGGTGCAGTGACTCTTGCATTGCCTAGGGCCAAAAATGTGCACTTTATAGCCAGCAGCCAACTAGCATGAACCGTTCGTGCCTTTTGTTGGCACCAGGTTTCATTTGGTCTTCCTGAGCTCCACCTCATTGTCAAACTTCAGTTAGTTAGGGGGTGTCAGGCAATGCCAAGATGGCGGTGGCCGTGTTCATGTGCTGCAGAGAGTTGAATAATGTCTTTTCAAACCAGACTGGGATTCTGGAGACCTGGATTACGCCGTTATAAGCTGCATGGAGTCATTCTATGTTTGTTTTTTTAAACAACTTTCCATCAACTTATATGACTAGACAGATATGACTGAATTTTCCTTTTTGGGTGAACTGTTCCTTTAACTCTATGCTGCTGTTTCTTCTTATGTATTAGGTTTTACCACATATGGACAGCAATGCTGTCTGGATCTTCCACCTGAGTGAGGCCAAGTCAACACAGATCTTTACTATGCACGCAACAAAACCAATATTTCTTTAGTTGATCTTCAGAGTCTTGCACACCTTAAACACAGCAGGTGTGAAATAGATGCAGGAATTAAAGAGTCAGGTTTTATTGCCCAGTTACACTCATTTATGAGGATGATCTTATCAAACCGGCCGGATTAGGTCAGACATCAGGATGTGAGCGTAGAGGATTTTATGGCACCATGTTTTTTTTTAGGACTGATTTGTAATATTGTTGCTCTGACTTATATCTTTAACCTTTAACATCAATTGATGACAGGATAGAATCTAAAATCAGCCCCTCTTTGTAGGCGAATCAGTGCAGCGCTCCATGCAAACACTGACAGACGGCAACTAGCTGGAGCTACACTGTAGAAATGTTCAATTCAAACTGTCTCATCATCTGTGAGGAAGATGAAGCATCATTGGACGTTCCAAAAGGACAATGATCCCAAGAAGAGCTCAGAGTCCACCTAGGCTTGGTTTCAGAAGAAGTCCTGGATCATTCTAGAGGCCATCACAGTCGCCTGACTGGAATCCCATTGAAAATCTCTGGTGGGATTTGAAGAAGGTGGTTGCAGCAGGTAAACCCAGGAATATTTCAGAACTGGAGGCCTTTGTCCATGAGGAATGGGCTAAGATTCCTCAGCTGCCAGAAGCTGGTGTCTGGATATGAATCATGTTTGCAGCAGGTCATAGCAGACAAAGACAAGTCTACAAAGAACTAGAGACGCTTGATGTGGTTATTGAAAACAGGTGATAAACAGAATATGTCGCCAATAAACCTAATATACAAGACAGTGGGAGGCTGGAATTCTGGCTTACTCTGAAATAAGTATTGTGACTCAAACGTCAGGTGAAAAACAGACGGTGGTATCTGTTACTGCACTTCTTCATGTCCATTAACGTGTTTCTTCTTCTGTCCTCAAACCCCCCCCTCCACCATACCAGAGATGAATAACCCTCAGATATCAATAATCAGTGACAATTTGCCAACGAGAAATGGGGAGTGTTTCAAACACACATCTTTCACCATAATTTGGTCACTAAGTAAAGATAGTGATCTATATTAGACTGATACTGCATGCAGCGACACAGTTATGTAATGCCTGGAAATGGGCCTACCTGCTGTAGGTGTGTGCCTGCTCATATTTCTACACATTGCACAACTGCTGCTGAAAACAGGACTATTTGTGCTCCTGCGATCGGAGAGTGATTCACTTTACTTTTACTCTGATGAAGTTGAGCTGCTTCTACGCCACATAAATATTGATAAAATAAATCTGTATGTGTGATTTAATAGTGTTTGATTAATAAAGGGCTCCTCATGCACAGGAATGAGTCCAGGCATTCCTGGCAGTAACCACCTGAGGGCAGTATGTGTCAGTGTTGATTGAGTAAATATGAATCTAGTCATTCTGCATAGCAGAAAGGTTTGGAGGCACGTCTGCATGGTCGGATAGAGACTGATCGCAGTCAGCGGAGTCAAATGACAATTATAAGCTTCTGGGCGTCTCTTTTTAAACTGATCCGAATTCAGTTTCAATTAAACTACTAGCATCCATCCTGGGTTGTCTGATGACAGCTGGCTTTATGATGCTCCTCAGCATGAGTGACGACATCTGACCGGATCTCACTTCTCTGCTCTATATGCAAATAAACATCGCTGGGATCAATGGGCACCATGTTTTTAACACAGAGAGAGAAATAACTTCATGTAGAACGTTAGTAGAATTTACACGAAGGCTCAAATCATTCAGAATTTGTCATAGACAGCTTTTCATAAAGTTTATAATGTTTATCCTGAGTAACTGGTGACAAAAAGGTGACCTATATTGTTTACTGTATTTGTAAAATTTGACATGTTTACCATGAATAAAATCTTCTTTAATAGATTGGGTGTAAATCATTTGAGATCGAAGGGTGTCTGTCCTGAGCAGTAGCAAGATATATACTGTATATTCCCCCTTGGAGTCCAGACACTGGTGGTGGTGGTGGTGGCTGATGACCCTGGTGAACCTGATGAATGATGAAGTTGGTGAATCTGATGATGGGGAGGTGTTGGTAGGAAAACAAGATTGAGCATGCATGAGAGATGTTAATGATAGAACATGAGAAATAAAGTATAGACTGTCAAAGGTTTAGTCTTCCTGACTGAACTTAGGCTAGAGCTTAATTTTAATAATGATATGTACAGTAAACAGTAAATAATACGGACTGCTTCTTTTGTTGTCTGGGGGAAAGAAATCACTCAGTGCTCAATGTTGAGTTCGGAGAAAAATTATAAACTTGTAAATTCTGCAAATCTTATGCAAATAAAGTTATTTCTTTCAAACACTGTGTTAAGTGATGTTTTTCACCTTCGCCAAGGAGGGAATGTTTTCACGTTGGTTCATCTGTTTGCAGGATTGCACAAAAACTGGTTCGTGGATTTTCATGAAGCTTAATGGGAAGGAAGGACCCTCTAAATTTGGGAGTGGATCTGGATAAAGGGGCGGATCCAGGACTGTTTTTCTACTTGTTTGAACATTACAAGGTGAGACTTTCTTGACCGTTTTTGTCGATTACGCTCAAACTATTTGAAAGATTACCATGAAATTGGGAGGAAAGGTGAGGCATGTGTCATGGAAGACTGCATGGAATTTTGGATCTGGACAAATTAAAAGGGGACAGATCCAGGAACTTATTTCACTTCCTCTAACATTTCAAGTAAGACTTTGTTCCGCATTTTATCAATTACACATTAACTACTGGACAGATTTTCATGAAACTGGGTGAAAGAGTTGGACATGTGCCAAAAATGGAACCAGTGAATTTTGGAGTAAATCTGATTAAGACGTGGATCAATTTTTTTTTTTATGTCACTTTCGTTAACAGAACACCGAGGGCAGCCGTTTTGATGGTGTAAATGTCTTGACTGCTGAGGGCCCTTCTAGTTTGGGGAGGTGAGATCCGATCCATATAATTCCAGGAACTGACAGATGTCCATAAAAGGTCATAAGATACTGACATACTGACAACTTTAATATGTTTCTACATAAAAGTCTTCCTTGTGTACCATTATTGTCCAACCCTTAGTTTTCATGTCACGTATGAATCACTCCTACTTTACATTCACCTTAATTTATTGTTTCCTTATCCTCATTTTACCACACATTAAAACATACGTGCACAAACACACACATTACCAGGATGTTCAGGTATGTTGTTGATGTGTTTGTGTACGTTTTCCTCTCTGACCGGACAGCAGTCGTCTGCCTCTTTGTTTGTGTATGGCACGGCCTGTGATAACCTATCACCATCGTCCATGAGAGGCTGGTCAGATGTGTGTGTGTGTGTGTGGGATAAGCTGAGGTTAATAACTCATCACGTCTCCTCGTCCTTATCAGACAATTATGTTTATGACTTGTCTGTATGGACGTAATGACTGTGTGGAACCAGTCGGGTACAAACACACACACACACACACACTCAGTAAGAAACATTACATAAAGTCTTAACGGATGTTTATGAGGTTTATAAGTTATGAGCAAGTCTTTTTTATCACTTCATTCATCTTTCTGATGAAGCACATAAAAAATGAGGCCTAAGGAGAGGGAGGACATGAATCATTGGGACGCTTGAAAGCTCTGACTAAAACAACACATGACATGAAGATAGGTATCAAAGTGTAAGACAAACAAATAGGCTGTTGAAGCTGTTTGATGTGGATGTCCAGCATGCATGGACTGTAGATTTCTCAGTCAAGCCTTAAAAAAAGCGGAGAAGTTACGTGAAGAGACGGGATGGAGGGAGAACGAGGGAGTTAAAACAGAGCTGGGGTTTCCTAGATGTGTGATAGTGCTGCTGTGGTGCCACTGCTGCAATAGCATCTGCACAGAAAATCTTCCGCAGCAAATGAGCGTCCCATCAGGGGCTCTTTGAAGTTCCTCTGCAGCGAGACCCGACGCTTCCTCTTTGCATTACAGAGCCAGTTTGTGACTGGTGACTCGGGGGAATCAACGATACGTGTCCCGCTCCATGTGCGCCTGTGTGTGTTTGTGTGTGTTTATGATAATCCTGCGAGCCGGACCACACTGGACGGGGTGCCACGCTGGTCCAAGTTTCAAAGTTATTGAACTTCTTTTGTCCTAAATTCACAATAAACACTCTACACACACGTACTACAAATATGCACTAGGACACACAGACAAAAGTACACAAATGTGATATAAAGATGCAGTGATACACATAATGACTTTGATGCTAATTTGCTGTTGTGTGTAATGTAGCTTAACATCAGTGAAATACGTGATAAGAGGGTAAACTGAGCAGCATGCTGATAGGATTTAATTTACATTCTTGTTAAATTAAGTTGGTTTTGGCCACCTACTGTTGTTTGTGTGCTGTGCAGCAGCGATGCCTGATTTTTAACTAAATAAGGTGGTTGCAGGTTTGTGTTTGCTGCCGTTTGTCCGTCTGTTAGCAGGATTATTCAAAAAGGTATGAACAGATTGTGATGACATTGTTTGGTAGGATATGACCCAAGGAACAATCCAGTAGTTTCTGGTGGTGATCTGGATCATTGTAGGCCAACAGTCCACTGTTCATGATTCACTGTGTTCAAGGTGTTCATAAGGGAGAAGAGCTGCACCTGTAGTTCTCCTCCCAGCAGAGGGCGCCAGGCTTCCAGCGGAGGTGAGCTCCATTACATATTTGATTAGAAAAGGAAGGAGATTGAAGCGTAGTTGCATTAACAGGTGATCTCAGGGCCTTGGTGGAGGTTTAGCTCAAGTTTCTCTATTATAATCAGACCAAAACCAATATGTATCAATTTCAATTTCAATATCAATTTTTTCTGTTACCTGCTTTGTCTGTTGACAGTCACAAGCAGTTAGTTCTATACTGAAGACACAAACCTTTAAAGAAACATCCATCCATCCATTTTCTGGATCCACTTGTCCTGTGCAGGGTTGCAGGAGGGCTGGAGTCTATCCCAATTGAAACTGCTGATCATCTCGTCACATCGTTGCTTATCTTGCATTTAGGCCACCATCACACCAAACTGAAATAAAATAAAAATACTTAGAAAATAAAGTAAACATTTAACAGATCCACACTGCTTGTTTTTGAGGACATCCAGTTAAACCAGAGGAGTTATCTATTTCTCCAGGTTGACATGTGATGTGTTTTGTTTGGCACTGCTAACATATATTATGTCCCATTAGATGACATTATACACTTGAGTTGTTTTGATAATATACATGTACCTGTCACTTATGATGGAAACCGACTGTGATTATGGACTACGGTATTTGCTCTGACAAGACTAATTTGATTTGATCAGCCCTTGAACACGGCTGTGGTTAAATGAGTTCACAGACAAACACGCACATGACATCCTGACTTAATCCTTTAATAACTCATACCACATTCTGATGATGACATTTAGCCTGATAGATGGAAAACAAATCATCCTTCAACAAAATAAACAACATGACTGTCATGCTAACTGATACTTTGCAAGATGAACACAATAGATAATCATAAACTGTATACATTTACATTACTTTTTTTTTTACAACAGAAAGTGCTTAACATAAACAGAGATAATCAAAAAATTCATGACAAAAAAAAGAAAAGAAAATGAAACTATGTCACTCAATAAACATATGTCCGCTTAGAACCAACAACCCTACACGTCTTTCATAAACCAGATCTGATCCATTCTAAAATAAATGACCTGGATCACCAAAGGCGCCGTAGAGAATGGTCTTGTTTGCGATGCTGTTGTGCGATCTTTGTGTGAAAAATGGTTATAGTTAGTGTCCGACCAACGCAGCGATCATTTGCACGCCCAAATACACAATTCAATTACATTAAATATTCTAAAATGGTTCTTTTTAGGTCAACTTCTTTTACTTCATGTTCCCTGCAGGAAATGCACCCATGCTCAGAGTTTATCTCCACATAAAGTTTTTCAGTTGTTTGTTTCGTGAAGAAACAGATCTGCTTCTATTTTAATCAGGTCACTTTTTATGTGCACTATGAACGTAAGCCCACATATCTGCACCTACCACATGACGCATGCAGACAGTATTGATTGTAGGTCACACGGGTTCTTGGCAGCGCTCGGAGCCCAACAAACAAACTTTGAGTGTAGGACTGAAGCTGCTGCTGCTGTCAAGCTTCTTTCACCACACAGGCTGTGCACACATCGTGTGAGGCTGATGAGGTAAATGACAGCTCTCATGCTAAAGTGGCTTCCGTAATACTTAGTTAAACACCAATGAACAAAATAAGAATTATTTATTTTAGGATACGCACCAAACAGCAGGAACACTAAAGATTTCCTTGAGACATTTTCTAGCTTTTGTTTTCACTTTTTTTTCTTTTGTTTAATTATTAACAAAGCAGAGCTGCACCTTTTATAAAAGGTTATAAAATGAAAATCCTGATCTGATCAGTTCCTTGGAAGGTGGATTGTTGATTTGGATACGCTGCAGTGCTTTTCTGTATACGAGCAGCAGAGTGACTCATTGCTTTGTCATGTTGACTCACACAGGGAAGGTCCTGCAGGTTCTCCATGCGTGACTTCTCTCCGTTTCCTTCTGCAGACCTGTTGGTTGGCTACACTGTTAACGTGCCTGTAGGCGTAAATGTAAGTGTGACAATGTTTGCTGGTACATTAGCTTGTGACTCATGACCTGTCCAGCGTGTTTCCCTGCCTTTCACTCGCTGCATGCTGGGACGGGCTCTATCACAAACATTAAAAAAAAAAAGTGGATGAACAGGCTTTACAGTAAAGTAATTGAGATGGATGTCATTGTTAGAACTGCTTATTTTGGAAGATGATCTTTTACAAATCTCACCTCTGTTATTTGGAAGAGCTTGATTCATGATTGATCCAGTTAACCAAGGATTAATAATCGTAACACAGTTGTCATGCAAAGATGTGGAAAGAAAGAAATTTCCATTCTTCCAGTTATCTAGAGTCAGGCTAAGTAGGGGGTTTCAGCAACACTTTCCAGAACCTTCCTGGAGGATCCCAAGACATTCCCAAGCTATATGGAATATGTAATCTCTCCAGTGAGTTCTGGGTCTACCATGGGGTCTCCACCTAGTTGGATGTGCCTGGAAAACCTCCAAAGGGAGGCACCCAGGAGGCATCCTAACCGGGTCCCCAAACCACCTCAAATGGCTGGTTTTGACGTGAAGGAGCAGCAGCTCTATTCCAAGCATCCTTCGACTGTCCAAGTTCCTCAAAGTATCTCTAATGGTGTGTTTACACCAAAACACAAAGCAACATACAAAGTCAATGCAAAGCCGTGAAGTAGAAGCTAATTCGTGCAAATGACGTGAATGGCATGATGTGAGGACACGTCTTTTCACAAGTTGAAAATGTTCAACTTGGGCAAGAAATTTGTGTGATGCTGTCATGGAAGCCTATCAGCGATGAGATTCTCCCGATGTGGCAAGCTTTTCGAAGGGACTCAACTTTGTCTACCCACCGAGATCCAACAAAAAAGGAGGGGAAGGCCTCTTTTAAACTGTGAATTTGACTTTTTTTGATAAATTGTACATCAGGACTGATGTGAAACGTATCTTTTGCTAAGTAGAAATTATTAGAATTTTCATTTTTTTGCATTTCCATGGCAACAATTTGGTATTGGACTTGGGCTCAGAGTCATTTCCAGAGCAAATAAGAGCATATCTTTTATTTTTAACATGAACATGAACTGTAGTTTTCATTAGCATGATTTATTTCTGTCTGCTAAACTGAAAAAGCTTGTATTAATGTGAATAAACTCAATTTGATTTTGCAGCAGCTGCAGGACATGCCAGCTCCGGCATACATAACTCATCAGTGTACGACATGTCCTCCATTCCTTTGGTGAACATAGAGTAGTGAATGTTGTTTTGGATATATGGTATGGGGAAGATGACAAACCTTCAGAGTCACCTTAAAGTCATCTTTACATGGAAACAACAAAAAAATAAAATTTGTAGAAAGTTCAAAATATCAAGAGGCACAAGTTCATATCATGGTTAATATATATATATATATACATGTAAAGTTTGAAGAAGTTGGTCTGTAAAGGTTGCCAGATATGCTCCAGACAAAAAAATGACTATGGATGAATAGATGAACAGATATACTGATACTCCAACATTTCATGGTCCAGGGGATAATAAACATAATAAACATAATATAATTAATAACATATAAATAAACATAATATACATCTTGATTGTTACATAGAGAGGTGGGGAACACTCTGGATAGGTCACCAGTTCATCACAGGGCCGACACATAGAGAGACAAACAACCATTCACTCCTAAGCTTACAGTCACCAATCCACCAATAGAAACATTTCAATGCCAAGATTTTCTATTGGATGCCAAATCTTTGCCCCATAACATGAGCTTGAGTTCACTTGGTGGAGCCTGTGGCAGAGGGGGAGGAGGGAGGGGATCCGAGCCGCTTGCTGTGGTTTGAGTTGAATTATTGAATTCTGAGTCACACATGTCTAAATGAAGCATACAAACTGTGCAGGGCTTGAATACACACAACATTTTTATTATGTGGAACAGTTTTGTTTTTGAGTCTTTGACTTGAATAATGACTGAATTATTTCCGCGGTGAATTGTCCCGTTAAGATGCCTGCATTGTGTTCCATTGTTGACAAAAACAAGCCAAAGGAAAAAACAAAACAATTTATACTGCTTTAAAATTTAAATAATTGAGTTCCAGCAGCACTGGGCTCGAAATGAAAATCAGTTGAAAAGAGACTATGTTTTTTATGGCCTGTCATATTTCATCAAAGGAGGCACCACAAACAGACAGAGACAGGTAAATATTACACATTAAGTTACATCTGATACCACAGATGTGATATGAGCCCAGGGCTGGTGCGACATTATTAACCCTCCCCAGAGGCACAACAGCTAACTGTTGTGGCTGGAACCTTTCTCTGGTTTTAACGCCTCGGGGCTTCTTCAGACAGATGGGACTCAATGGTTTCCTCTGGGAGCTTGTCCACACTGGAAACTATATACCCCCCAACAGACAACACACACACACAAATGGGAAGATTAGATTGAGATACAGTAACTGCTTGCCAAGTGTAAGGACTGGATAACCCGGTATTGTTGGTTTTGGGACTGTGAGAAAAAAACTGTGTGCGCTTTGTGGCTCACGGGTTTGTTTCCGTCTTTGTTTACAGGTTGTCCTGACGTTCACTCAGAGGATCCTTCATGTCATCGGTTTTCTCAGCGTCAGTCATCAGTTTATGAACAGTTTCATTGACTGTTAACAATGAGAATATTAATAGACATCCCTATTAATAAACTAGAATAGTTGCTAGCAGCTGTGTAGTTTAACATGTTCACTACTAAGAAGAGAGAACAGGTGTATGTTGAAAAGAAAATACACCCTATCATTAAAATGTGTTAAAATGCTAACCAGAGCGTCCGTCTGTGTCCTTCAGCAGCATCAGTAAGTCATACTGACAGAGTTTCACCTAATCCTGACGGATAGCCTTGACCTCTATACCTCTTTGAAACCTTGTGTGCCCCAAGGACAGGAGCAATTAGTCAGAGGACACCTCATGTAGTCCAGTCCTCATCCCTATTCAAGGTGTCATCTATTACCAGTGGAACGCCTCCCTAAGGCGCCGTTTACCTGACGACCGTCTAACTCAAAATCGGAAACCCTTTGTTGCGTTTTGGCCATCTGTTTATATGAGAACGGCGTTTCAGGGGACTGAAACCGCAAACTTTTGAAAACGGGCTCCCAAGTGGAAACTTTTCAAAACGCCACGTTGTCGTCTGAACGGGCAAAACCCAACTCTGGCTGAAAACGATGACGACACAGGATCCAAACATTTTTTGGATCCGACCCTTTATCAACATCCGCACCAAAGTTAAATCAACTTTTTGCCTGACCCACGCTCCTCCCCTCCACAAAGCTTTGTAGAAATCGGTTCAGGAGTTTTTATGTAAAAATGTCAAAAATGCCTTATCTCACAACTTTAAAGTGAAAAAAAACCAAAAATCACACCCTCTGAATCTACACCAAAATTGACTGGGTTCTTTCCCGGCCCCTGACCCATCCTTCTACAAAGTTTGGAGAAAATCTGTGCCGTAGTTTTTGTTGGGGAAGATGAACCTCACGATGTTAAAAACGCAGTTCTGAAAAAATTCCATGTTAATGTTAAATTTCTATGCCTGATTAAAGAAAACTTTAGATTCACACAAACATGACGACACCTGCTTTTTCAAGAAGTAATCATCGGTATCATAATTATCATGTTTTTCCTGTAAATTAAAGAGAAAATGATGAATTTTACATTTCTAGCACAAAGCAAAAGTCTTGCAGAAACTTCCACGTTTGCAACTTAAAAGCGAAAAGATCATTTTCCATCTTCTTATTGAGGAAGTGCTTCTTTGACCTTACATTGTGTTTTCAGAGTACACAACCCCTCAGTGACATGTTATCCTTTATGTGTGTTAACTCCCAGGCCTTCACACCTGTCACCCGGTGACAGTGAAACACAGCTCCCTGGATGAAATGACCTCTCCATCCTCCTTTTTCTTGACACTTTGTATTCTCTATGTACGTGACAGAAGCCCTCCAGAGTAACTTCCCACTTCCTTAATCTCTGTCCCCCGCCCTCTCGTGCTCATTTTTCTCTTTCACCACTATGACCTGTCCTGCACTTCCTTTTGTTTTTCCCTCTCATTCTCCAGTGTACCTCTCTCTCTCTCTATCTCTCTCTCTCTCTCGCCGTGTCATCGCCTGCGATGCTGTATTTTGAGACGTGAGCCCCAGGATCAAAGAAAATGCCTCCAGACGTCAAACCGATCGGAAGTGAAAGAATCCTAAAGCTATAAAATAGTCCCTAGAGAGTAAACACACAAGCTCCTGTCATGCATGGAACTGCTGCACAGTTTGTGGTCCCAACACAAAATATTTTAACATTTTTAGCCACAGTAGCAGCAGAGCTCTATCTCATGGGATGGATTGCATGAAATTTTGCACAAATATTTGCAGTGTTCAGAAGATTAACTGGTAATTCTGATAATTAGAGGCAGACAGATCAATTGGTCCATGGGATATTTCACACTTCACTGTAATCGTTGGACAGAGGCTATGCAGCCTCCAACAGTGAACTTTTTACTGGATTTACTTTAACGTTGGACGTACAGGATTTTAGAAATGTATGAGTAAATCTGCAATGCAAAGCAAAACCTCATACTGCATGTGTAAAACAGGTCCATCTGCCTCTGCGGACCAGTCTGGTTATTGGGATTTGTCGATAAAGATTGGTGTGAAAGCAGCTAGATGTCTTGTTTTCCAAAGAAGAAGTCAAGGGTTCTCTATGAGGCAACAACGTGCTGCCTTCATCAACTGTGCCATCCTGTGTGCTGAAACATTTAAAGCGTGCATGGACTTGCAGGTGGCGAGGAAGACGTGGTGTTACGCCCCAGTCTAGGGATGATAAAGGGCAACATAAGCAGGAAGGAAAAATCTATTTACAACAGGAGAAGGTGAACCAAGGCCAAAATAACAAAAACACGACTAATTTACAAATTAAAAAGAGCCTGAAGCCAAACAGGAAAGAAAGAAACAAAAAGACATCTATTTAACTCCCTGAACTACGGAGCCCGGGAAGGGTCATAGACACAAAAAAGAAATTAAAAAGTGTGCATGTAATAGTTAATAGCACACACGTATTAGTAAAACACGTGCACATGCTTGTAATAAACACGCTCTCCTGTCATACGTGTTTCATTGGCTAGGCTTCACCACAGCCCTTCTACATACAGCCTGTTTACTTGCTCTAGAAGGAGTCCTAAATGAATGGGAGTGAATGGAGCTAAAGGCTAAAATAATTATTTTCACCTACTTCTTGACAAAAAAGATCCACATTTTATTTTAGTTTGTGCTGTTTCAAGGTCAGGGATAAGCTGGGATTTCTTAATTTGACACGATGCAGGTCTGAGTAAAGTGATGTCATCATGGTGACATCACCATAGTGTGTACTGTGTCCTGGGTCCAATGATACAACATTGAATGCATGTATTGTGCACGCTTGTTGAGTGCTGACGGAAAGAGAGAGTGTTGTATGATTGTGCAATAACACAGTGATGTCATCACCGTGATCTAATGGAATTGATGTATTATTTCTGTAAACTGATATGATGATCCAGTCTATTTCCTGCCATTAAAAAAAATACAATAATATTCAAACAAATGATGTAGACGATGCCTTTTTCTATTTATAATAGTGTCTAAAATTATTTTTCTGATGAAATAATCTTTTAAACTGCTTTTTTTTTGTTTAGTTTATTGTTCATTTTTGCAGGGACAGTGCACAATTACAAGTAGCTGCAGCAGAGTTAGCTTGCAGCTAATTTACATCTGTAGTCCCTGGGCAGGTAAACAAAAACAACCAAAAAACAGCAAATAGACGACATAAAACAGCACAATATATAAAATTCCATCAGTGTGAGATAATAAATAGAATCAGCTGCCTATAATAAATACAATAAGTACAAGGCGATCATCGGTGGTGACACTGTTGTGCAGATTTTAGCCAAAGCTTAAGGCTGGTTTTAAACAGTCTCCACGTCCTCCACGCTACATTAACCATGAAAGCAGATGCATCACAGTAAAACAAGAAGTTATCAGAATTGAGGAAATTATTTTCAGAATCTTGCAGTAATGATGATTTTGTCTAGTACATTTAGAATTTGTTTGTAGAGTGAGTTCACAGGTTTGAGTCACTCCAGCCTGTGACCTGCAGCCTCTTGTGCAGAAAGACACACAATCATAGTGTGTACAAAAAGCTTTGCAGCAGACGGAGTCAGCTGGAGCCTGATGCTTTAAAATCATTGGTGATGCAGCTCTGATAAACAACTGCTACAGGATGTTGTTTCGACATAGCCTGGACGCTGGTCAGGTTTTCGTGACAATGGCGTTGGTTGAGATATGCAAAGCATTTTTTTTTTTTTTAGATATTCTTTCATTTCTGAGGGATTTGAAAAATCAGGAATATTTAGGAGCGGTTGGTATCTTTCAGTGTCTGCAGTTTGGTGGAAATCCAAATAATCCAGGTCTACCAGATTTAAATGGTTGGCTGTTGGCCACTAAACTTAAACTACAGTAACCCTGATTACCATAGTAGCCCTAACCCTTAACCCTGACCTCGGACCACATGCAAAGCGGATGCCAGAGGGCCAACAGGAGCATCACAGTCTGACGTTTGCTGACCAAACTGCTGTATTTGAGTTGAGGGGAGATGACGCGTCACTTCTGATCTGCTGTTTTTGATCGTTTGAATATGTTTGCTTTGATCACAAGATGTCTTCCTTCTGTTGATAAAGTGTTGCAACTGTTTCTCAACGTACGTTCACCTCCTTCCACCTACCAGGACTGAAAATCATACTCACTGTTGAAACAACTGATAACAGGAGGAGCCCAGAGCAGTCTGATCTGACTATTCCAATGAATTATGAGTGAGTAAATGTAATTATGCTGAATTTAGCATATGAGCCGTTACTGTGGGCCTGCAGGGGAATTCTTTTCCCTGTCCGCTTATTTTACACTTGAATTTTGAGGCTGACATCAGTGAGTTTCTCAGAAATCGTGGGTTTATTGTACTTTCTGAACAAAATCCTTCAATGTAGCATTTTGAAATTAAAATCAAAATATTTTTTTTAACTATTTTACGAAATAACTAATAATTTTACTTAAAAATAGTTACTATTTTAATTTTTTTTTTTTTTTTTTTTACTATTTTTCCTAAATTTGCAACTGGACATGTTGAAATTCTCCACAGCTTGCACCAGAATAAAATCCAAATTGTTGAAAAAAAAAACCCTCAAAAAAACCATATGACAATAAATTCAAGGATTCTCACATTAAATCTCTTGCTGTTATGAGACAACTCTCCAAACGATCCTCTTGTCCTTCACAGGACAATTTTCCAAACAAAACGCGGAGCTTTCCATTCTCACATCCAGCTGCGGTCTGGATGAAAACGAGCCGAAATAAATCCGTTCACATTTCAGGCTGTAATTTTCCTGAGAGTTCTGCACCCACGTACAAAGAGCTTCATTCTCTTTTCAGATGAAATGTTGGATGGAAACACTTCATGAAACGTATGAATAATAGAGTCATTATATCTCACTGATAAAAGGGTAAATGTGAGAGTGTGTTTGTGCTAAAAAGTGTCTACATGTACACAAAGCTGTCCCTTTGTTTTACAGTGAAAGCTCATATTAGTGTGTATTACCTCTGGAGATGTAGGCAATTAAAAAAAAATAAAGGCAGAACATTATTCCTGGCCCATGTTTCTATCTTGAACAAACATGGATAGATGGATGAATATAGACAGGATGACAAGGTTTGATGATGGAGTAGAACTTAACATCATATTAACTAGAACGGCCCTCAGTAGAGCTGAAGACCGAACAATCCAACAAACGACTCCTTGTCTTTTCCTGAAACGTCACTAACAGCATCTCCAGACATGGGCGTGTTTTTGCAAATTACGTAATTAACAATGCCATCAACTTTAAAACAATTGATTTAATTGTAGACTCTCCTCGTCCTGACTCTCATGAGTTCACACATGACACACAGAAGGACACGGAGAGGAGGGCCTGACACGCTCATTATCTGGATCTGTGCGTTGTTGTTGTTTGTCTGGGGGATTTTTATTTAAAATAAAGATTTAATTTGTAAAAAAAAAAGAAAAAAAAAAGAAAAGGTCTGTTGTTATGCATATATTTCATTTGCACACATAGCATGATGTAGCTTCATAATTCAGAGCAATTTTACCGCTAACATTAGATGAACATGCCCGGCAACACTCCTATATAAAAACCAATATTATAAAATGTCATTTAAAACATTTTTTTTATACATTCATCTATTATTCTACTCACATGTCCAACTGCTTTTGTCATCCTAAGACTCTGGTAAACCAGTTTCATGGATCAAAACAATCGTGCAAATGACTAAAACTGTGTTTTCACTACGTATTTGAAAATTTTCAGAAATCAGACATTAGTTTTTGATGTTTTGCCAAATTATCTCTTTGCACGTTGCTCAAATGTGATCATAAAGAGAGAGATTATGCAATTATGCGGAGATTGTGAAATAATATATAATAATATAATGTTGTATGTTAAAAAGTGAATTTAAGAGGATATGTGGAAATTGAACAAAATACTCTCTTTTCTTGATGTAGAGCCTTTCAGTAGTATTTTGTAAATGATATAATAAATGTATATAATATAAATATTGGATAGGGATTATGTGTTAGATCATTTGAATCAGGATGGAAAACCAGAATTATGAGATTCTTAGTTGAACTATAGTTCCTAGTAGCTCCTATTAGTTCCTAGTGATGTTTGCTTCTGGATGGCTAACGGCAAAAATTACTTTACTAGTAAGATGAGGCATGCAAATATTTAAGTCAATAAATACTAGAACTAGAATGGCTCTCAGACCACACACAGTATCTCTGCCAAGGCTGAACAATCCTACACGTCTGTTTACATTTCCTGACTCACTCCTTCACAAGGTTTGGTGGAAAAATCAGGACTTATGGAACAAAGTTTTCAAAATGCATTTTGCATTAATGAAAACATATATGAAATAAGACAATTTTCTGATTCTGACCATCTCCAAGCTAGCAGAGAAGACTTTGCTGTCCGTAATGGCCCACCTCTGAATTTGGGAAAATGTCCACAAAAAAAAAAAAAAAATTAGCAATAATTTTTATCTGACACCAATAATAATAATAATCTTAGTTTGTTTTGGCATCCTGCAGTCAAACAGACATGGAAATATAACCTAATACTGTATATATTTGCAAATGTGTGCAAAAATCCCATATCAGGTGGATATGAGCAGGTCTCCTTAGCTCCTCTTATACAGTCTGATCAAGGCAGGAATGTTTTGCCACTATTCCGACTTGGTTGGGCGCCGCTCTGCCATTCAGTCGGCAACGATGCTGGAAACAGAGCTGAATCGATGTCTGTGTAAAAAGGGTCAGATGTCAGACAATGAAAGCAGCAAAAGTCAACAAAAGTTACCAGATGATGTCAAACCACTATTTGCATACTGATTCTTTCATCACACATGCATTTACTTAAGTAGCAGCAAGGGAGAGATAACCTTAAGCCATGTATATAATAGATATATTCAAACACATCACAGGATAGTAGGATCAAAATGACTGTTCTATCTACAAGGAAATAGACAGATCCAGAGGAAATGAGTGAGAGACAAGCCCAAATGGTTTTATCTTGGAAATATATATGAGTCAGTGAACTATGGACTTCAGGGTTAGATATGCCCAAAAGAACAAGGGAGGCATGGATTAGAAAACCAGTCAGCATGACACTGTAAAGGACTGTAAAGCAAGAAGGTATATTTTCAGATATGCTCCAGACAAAATAACCCTTCAGAGTCACCTAATATGTATATATGTTTCCACGGAAACCACACAAAATAAGATACGTTTTACAACTCAAAATATCAAATTATGTTGATATGTGTGTAAAAATGTGAATTCCACACTTTTACACTTTTTTTTCTACATGTAATTGGATATTTTCACATTTTCACATTCTTATTCATTTTTTTAAAATTGAGGATTCAAGTAACAAAAAAAAAATAGAGAGATAGACACATAGATAGACACATAGATAGACACATAGATATATAGATAGACACATAGATAGACACATAGATAGACACATAGATAGACACATAGATAGATAGATAGACACATAGATAGACACATAGATATATAGATAGACACATAGATAGACACATAGATATATAGATAGACACATAGATAGACACATAGATATATAGATAGACACATAGATAGACACATAGATAGACACATAGATATATAGATAGACACATAGATAGACACATAGATAGACACATAGATAGACACATAGATATATAGATAGACACATAGATAGACACATAGATATATAGATAGACACATAGATAGACACATAGATATATAGATAGACACATAGATAGACACATAGATATATAGATAGACACATAGATAGACACATAGATATATAGATAGACACATAGATAGACACATAGATATATAGATAAATAGACACATAGATAGACTCATAGATATATAGATAGATAGATAGATAGACACATAGATAGACACATAGATAGACACAGATATATAGATAGACACAGATAGACACATAGATAGACACATAGATAGACACATAGATATATAGATAGACACATAGATAGACACATAGATAGACACATAGATAGACACATAGATAGACACATAGATAGATAGACACAGATATATAGATAAATAGACACATAGATATATAGATAGACACATAGATAGACACATAGATAGACACATAGATATATAGATAGACACATAGATAGACACATAGATAGACACATAGATAGACACATAGATAGATAGACACAGATATATAGATAAATAGACACAGATATATAGATAGACACATAGATAGACACATAGATATATAGATAGACACATAGATAGACACATAGATATATAGATAGATAGACACATAGATATATAGATAGCTAGACACATAGATATATAGATAGATAGTTAGATAGACACATAGATATATAGATAGATAGATAGATAGATAGAGAGATAGACACATAGATAGATAGATAGATAGATAGATAGACACATAGATAGATAGATAGATAGACACATAGATATATAGATAGATAGATAGATAGACACATAGATATATAGCTAGATAGACACATAGATAGACACATAGATAGACACATAGATAGATAGATAGATAGATAGATAGATAGATAGAGAGATAGATAGATAGATAGATAGATAGATAGATAGAGAGAGAGACACATAGATAGATAGATAGATAGATAGACACATAGATAGATAGATAGATAGAGAGAGACACATAGATAGATAGATAGATAGATAGATAGATAGATAGATAGATAGATAGATAGATAGATAGATAGATAGATAGACACATAGATAGATAGATAGATAGAGAGATAGACACATAGATAGATAGATAGATAGATAGATAGATAGATAGATAGATAGACACATAGATAGATAGAGAGATAGACACATAGATAGATAGAGAGATAGACACATAGATAGATAGATAGATAGAGAGATAGACACATAGATAGATAGATAGATAGATAGATAGATAGATAGATAGATAGATAGATAGATAGATAGATAGATAGATGATAGATAGATATATAGATAGATAGAGAGATAGACACATAGATAGATAGAGCGATAGATAGACACATAGATAGATAGATAGATAGATAGATAGATAGATAGATAGATAGATAGATAGATAGACACATAGATAGATAGATAGACACATAGATAGATAGATAGATAGACACATAGATAGATAGATAGGTAGATAGATAGACACATAGATAGATAGATAGATAGATAGATAGATAGATAGATAGATAGATAGATAGATAGATAGATAGACACATAGATAGATAGATAGACACATAGATAGATAGATAGGTAGATAGATAGATAGACACATAGATAGATAGATAGATAGACACATAGATAGATAGATAGACACATAGATAGATAGATAGGTAGATAGATAGACACATAGATAGATAGATAGATAGATAGATAGATAGATAGACACATAGATAGATAGACACATAGATAGATAGATAGATAGATAGATAGATAGATAGATAGATAGATAGATAGATAGATAGACACATAGATAGATAGACACAGATAGATAGATAGATAGACACATAGATAGATAGACACATAGATAGATAGATAGATAGATAGATAGATAGATAGATAGAGAGATAGACACATAGATAGATAGACACATAGATAGATAGATAGATAGACACATAGATAGATAGATAGATAGATAGACACATAGATAGATAGACACATAGATAGATAGGCACAGATAGATAGATAGATAGATAGATAGATAGATAGATAGATAGATAGATAGAGAGATAGACACATAGATAGATAGACACATAGATAGATAGATAGACAGATAGATAGATAGACACATAGATAGATAGATAGACACATGGATAGATAGACACATAGATAGATAGATAGATAGACACATAGATAGATAGACACATAGATAGATAGATAGATAGACACATAGATAGATAGATAGATAGATAGATAGATAGATAGATAGATAGATAGATAGATAGACACATAGATAGATAGATAGATAGATAGATAGATAGATAGATAGATAGATAGATAGACACAGATAGATAGATAGATAGATAGATAGATAGATAGATAGATAGATAGACACATAGATAGATAGATAGATAGATAGATAGATAGACACATAGATAGATAGATAGATAGATAGATAGATAGATAGATAGATAGATAGATAGATAGATAGCAGTATATACAGTATGCCATCAAATCTACAAGTAAATGATTGTAGAGAAAAACAACAAAAAGAAAAAAAGCCAATGGAACTGACGAGGTGTACAAGACCACTTCAAGATTTTTGAAAACAACATGGATTATTTCATTCCCAGCCCCATCCTGGTCAAAAGGTTAACCAATCATGACTCATGTTTCTAAAACTCATGCATGATGATAGGTCTTTAATATATTGATTAATGCTTAACATATATGTGCTCTTCCATCCTGTGGCTTTAGCTTTCTTTGCTAAAAACAACCATTCTCACTCTCACCTAAGGGCAATTTGTTAGAGTCACCAATTCACCTCTATTGCATGTTTTAGGACTGCAAACAGGTGGACTTGAACCCAGGGCCTTTTGGTTGTGAGGCAACAGTGTTGGCTTATTTCACGTGTCAATAAAAAGTTCCACATGTGGAAACCCAAGTTCTTAAGAACTCTTCACTGCTGTCTGAGAGCCAATGAAGCAAAAATGAAAGAATCAAATGATCACCCAGATCTCACATTTTTGGAATGGAGTGTAGTTTGGTGCAATAAAAATCTAATGTGTGTGTTTGTGTGTGTTTGTTCAAGCACACATTCTCTTCCATGGAAAATGATGTCAGTGGATGAAGAGTTTCTGGAAACCTGAAGCTCTCACTGGAAACAGGAAGTTAAAATAGGGGTCAACAAACACACCTCACTGCTCATGAAACATGGCTGTCACACCTACAACAGGGTCAAGGGTCAGTCTGCACACGCTCAGTGGGCCCGGAATAGATTAAACAAAAGAGGAGCTCGTTTTCACAAACGTTTCCATCGGTCAGTGTTCACTCTGTGGTGTGAAGAGTTGTGTGAAACACATGATGCATCTGCAGGAACTGGTTTGTGCCTTTAAGATTGGGACCAGCACCTCTTTTTTTAATCACTTTAAAAGTCTGTAAATTTATTTTGTGTAATATTTTGGGCTCTATTTTCAACCAGCACAGCACAGCACAGCACAGCCCAGGAGTCATTGCAAGAGTCCGACTGACACAGTTGTCATTTTCTTGCCAAGTTGGTCGGTTGGTTGATTGGTCGGTTGGATGGTTGGCCGACTGGTTTGTTTGTTTGTTTGTAAGAAGGACTTCATGGTAACGCATACAGTTTCACAGGATTCTGTGCAGTGGTTTAGCTGGGAGACAAATTGTTGGATCCGGATTTTTCATAATGATATCTATCATGCTTAGGGAACCTCTTATGGACTATAACCATGTGTAAGTTGATGTGGATCCAGATCCTGATCAGAAAATAAAGGTTATATTGTCAGAATCAATGCATCATAACTAATAAGCCTAGAGAAGTGCAACAAGCACCAGTGTGTAGCTGCGATGATACTGATTCAGAGTGGTTCAAACATAAAGAAGCATAAAGTATACTTAGCATAATGTAACTAGATCCAGAAGAAGAATAACCAGAAATAAAATATTTAAATTCCAGTTTATATGTTCATAAATTACGACATTTACTCATAAAAAGCTGGCAGAACTGGAACTGGAGAACTGTTGTTCTTTGGCGGAGGTATGTGCTCTGCTAAGTGCACCTTTTTTTATTCATGCCTCATAGATTTATAGCTTCATAGAATTATAATTAACTAGGCGTCACGCTGTCTGTCCATTTAGTGCAGCAGAGGAGTCAAATGATGCACCAACTGCCCCTCTTTATGGGAGCGTAGACAGAGCCTGAAGCAGAAAGCCTGGCTTAACAATAAAGTTGATAACCACTGTCGTCAATCGTATCAAGCCAGCTCACGCAAAGAAAGCCCAGCTGTGTCATAATTCGTATTATTTATACCCATCTGACAAATTAGGCACTGTTCATATGTGACCACTGCATGATTAAATGTTGGTTCTCATGTCAGGGGATGTTCAGTTGTTAATCACACTGTTTTACCAAAAAAACACTGAATTATCATCTATTATGACACCATGAATCCACAGGATTATAATTTATATATAATTAGTCTTTACACAACCAGGTAAAGTTAATATCTCTTAAAGGATCTGTGTAACTTGGCTCTCAGGTGCACAAAGGCTTTGTTTACTTGTGTGTGTTTGTGTGTGTGTGTGTGTGAGTCATGTGTCTCCTGTCATAAGAGGGCAAGCACATCCTCACATCCTATTTTTTAATTTGTATCCCCCTATTTTTAATGCATTTTTTAAAATTTTGAAATGTTAACATATTTGATAAGTTGTGCGTTGAAGTAAGAAATAAAATGCATGAACCATTTTTTATGTTATCAAGTCAATATTTGCTTTGCGATAAAAAAGCAAATATTGACTCGATTTAATTGATTAATTAACAACGACAAACACATTCCGGAAACAGGAAAAATTAAAACTAAATTGCAATTTACTAAAATCTTTATTAATTGTGGCTGTTAGTTGCTCATATTGTCATCTCACATAAATGAACTGCAATGCTCCAACATGTAAGTAAGACTTGAAGAGTTGTTACCAAACCAAATAATACACATACTCTGTCTTTATTCAATGAAATAAAGCAAACATTTTATTGTTGTTGCATAGTAATACAGAAACACACACAGAACATTGCGATGTGTGTTGGACCCTTGTGGTCCACCTGCACTAAAATGAAGCAGAGCCTTTAAGAGAAAATGGTTTTGTCTTGGCGGTTTCAAACTATTTTGCCCTGAATGATCTCATTAAGATATTCCTACTTGTTACTTCTTCTGAATATCTTAATGCTTGATCCTAGAATTACCACAATTTTAGAGCTGTTTGATCAACAATTACAAAACAACAACAATTACAGAATAAAGAGTACAGTCTAGACCTGCCCTTCATGGAAAGTGCCTTGGGATAACTTTTCTTGTGATTTAATGCTATACAAATAAAACTGACTTGATTTTATTTCAACATGCTGCATGCTGGCAAAATCACCTCACAGTGAAATGGTTGTGGATTTGAACCCACCGCTCTGTGTGTTCATTGTAACTATGTGCTTGATTCTATCGTTGATAGAATCAAGCACATGACAGAAAACCTAATGACGATAACTCTTGAATGAAGAACAATCGTCTTGTTTTCTGGTTTTAACATCTTTTCACTAAAATTAAGAAAGAAACGAATGAAGGGCTGGTTTTGACTTGATTTGACTTGGTTTGACTCTTATTTCAAGAAATCTTGCCCAGTGAAATGATCTAACTGTTCTGTCGGAGAAATTTGCTTTTTTGTTGTCCGAATCTCCGCAAATCAAGTATTAATTTTTGCAGTGTAAGAAGAAATATCTTGTCAAAGAAACAACAAATATTTCCTTGATTTATTTCATCTTACTTTGAATAGAATGCTTTATTTTTTTTATCTATATATGTGAGAAAGTGGGCACATGAACTCAATTAAATGACATATTTTGCTGATTTCTTAGTAGCTTTGCTGTAGTTCAACTTCTTCCAGTGTCAACTAATTGTGAGCTACCAATAAGTTGACACTATGCTTCTGAAGTAGCTTACCCAACACTTTCTGCAGTTAAGTGCTGAGTTTCATTGATGATAACTAAACACTTTTCAGATATGAGGATGACATGACTCTGTGGAAATGCATCCTGTGCTAAATTCAGCTTGTGAGTGCTAATTGTCTTTTACACAGCCTTGTACATGTTGGCCATGCCCCTGGCTTTTATTCTTTGAGAATTTACAGTAGTGACAGTTTGAGTGTGTACCTGTACAGAGCATGTGCTGGTCTATATGCTATGTGTCTTCTTTGAGAATTCCCACGCATCAATGTTTGACTAGCAACAATACAAACCACTCTTGGATCTCTGCACACTTCTAACGCACACAAACTGGCCAACGGCTTGATTACTTCAGAGCATGCTCTCTTTTTCTGTGATGATAGATAAACAGAGGCACCCAACACTGTATGTACAGTAGGACCATGTGTCGGTTAAAGGGAAAATGTCTGCATCATTTGACTGTCACACGTTGTTTGAAAATCAGGTTTAGCTGGTCAGTATAGTGCCATGAAACTCTGTGAAATCAAATTGACAAAAGGAAACTAAAACAGGAAGTATAACTAGCTGACAAACTATCTGCCGGCTTTTCAATTTGACTTAAATTAGCGGTTTAATGCATCTTGGCATTCTGAATATTCACTCGTCGTGAACCTCATGCAAGCACAACTCTCCGCTTCATCCGGCCAGCAGTGTTCTGTTCACACCCTCATCTTGCTATCTTTAAGTTATTCTTTTTGTGCGCCCTCTGTGGGGGTTGATGACAGGTAAGCATTTCCTCAGGATCACATCAACTGCACATAAGTCTTTAAATCAGTATGAGAGCGGTGCGAGAAAGACTCAGAGGATGAGGGTGGGAGCAGAGGTATAAAAGCTCCATGGGGGTTGTGGGCTTGACGTTGTCCACCCATCCTGGATACACCTGAGCTCAGCAAGAGTAACCTGGTAAGTAGAGGGACTCCACCGAAAACAGTGGGATACTAATTCACAGCTTTACTCTGTCTATGCCCAAAGGTCCAGTTCCACGCTGATTACTACCTGTCTCTTAGAAGGTAAATGTGCTTAGCTTATGTGCTTTAGCTTTTCAAGCTAAAAATGACTTCACATCGGAAGAAGATGAACTACAGCAAAGCTACCAAATGGAGAAATCTAACTTGTCTAACTAAAACTATTTGGAAAAAGCAGTTTAAACTATTTAGTTAAAACATACACAAATTGACGCGTGATAAAAAAAAAATATACAAAAATGGTACTCAATTGAGTTTATTATAGAAAATGCCCAGTATTAATGGGGAAATAAAATATTGTGGACATATAGATATACGATATAAGGTTTAAAAGTATAGGAGAAACCGACTTGCTTAGCCAAGGCAGATGATAAAGTACTCCTCCGGTTGCAGTTAAACCTTTGTTGATCCATGAGGACACAACCACATATATTCAACAAAGGAGCAAAGAATATTCGTAGATTATTTCATATTATACAGCTTCAAATAATTAGCAAAAACCAAGATTAGTGATGTCACTGGATGCTGCAAAACATCCAGATTGAATTGGATTATGTTTGGACTGTGCGGCTTGGATTGGAATGGTAATTGGGTGCGGCGTCAACAGTAATGCGGCGTTGTTTCGGACCATTGTGGTGAAGAGGGAGCTGAGCCGGAAGCACTTGATTTACCGGTCGATCTCTGTTCCAGTCCTCACCTAGGAGCTCTGGGTAGGGACCGAACCAATGAGATGCAGGAAATGAGCTTCCTCCGTAGGGTGGCTGGGAGACGGAGTAGAGACGTCATTTCTTCGCCTTGAAAAGGTGCCAGTTGAGGAGGTTCCCACATCTGGTTAAGATGCCCTCTAAGGCATTTTTGTACATATTTAAATTGGACGTCATTGCTCAACTAACAAATTATTCAACCCACACATTTATGCTGCAAAATGTACTTTAAGTATTAAAGAAGGAGGGTTGGGCTTATTAGAATACACTATCTGACAGAGCAGCTGCAAGTTATATGGTCTAGGATTCTCAGAGGTACTACATGTTCAATCTGGGTGACTGTAGAACAGGCTCATTAAATAATTTGCAAAAAAGAAATGAAAGAAAAGAAATGATGGTCTCATATTTGAGGTGGTATATTGACACAAAAATAGTTTGATAGTAGAATGCTCCTGTTGTTTCTTGTGCGAGGACCCTGCTAACATCCCCAAGTAAGATTTATGAATCACCTTTTGCTGCTCGGTCACAATATCGGTCTCTCTGTTTCCAGCAATACCACGTGTCCATGGTTACTCAAGGGATGTGACATAGGCAAGATGTTAATGACAATTTGAGAGGCTGCTGAAAAGATGGGGCCATAGAGAATGTAATGTGCAAAATTATTTTTTAGTTTAAATAAAAATAATATCGTTTTCAAAAAGGTTTGCCATGCATGTAGAGATACAGTTAATATATAAATAAAGATTAACTGAGTTTTGTTTGATGGAGGTAATGTAAAAATTTGCCATCAAATACTGATGTTTCCAGGTACTCTGAGATCAGGCTGATTTTACACACAGAACTGCATCGCTTTCATCAACAAAGTGATGTTGTCTTAGCACATTTTATTTTATTAGCACATTTGTCCCATAGCTCTGTAAACACAGACCTGCCAGTGTCCCTCGAGTGGCAAACTGTGTTTCTGCCACACCACAACTTTGATAATAATACCTCTGCTGCGTTTCCATTTCTGACTACACACACACACACACACACACACACACACACACATATTCTCTTCTTCTATGCTTTATGAGGACCCTCCACATAATGTACTCCCTTTTACCCTAACCTTAATCATCACAACTAATCTTAAATCCTAATCGGACCCTTAAAAGTTACGTCTTAACCATCAAACATTAAAACTAACTCTTAGGGGCCGTTTTGAATCATCTTTAACTCATGGAATAAAGTTAATGGAGAAAGGTTATTTAGGGCATGTCCAAGTCCCTTTTGCTAGTTAAATGGCAGACGAACTGGGTGAGGTTCATACGATGAAATAGTCCAGGTTCATACAGTGAAACAGTCCAGGTTCATACAGTGAAATAGTCCAGGTTCATACAGTGAAACAGTCCAGGTTCATACAGTGAAATATTACAGGTTCATACGATGAAATAGTCCAGGTTCATACAATAAAACAATCCAGGTTCATACAGTGAAATATTCCAGGTTCATACAGTGAAACAGTCCAGGTTCATACAGTGAAACAGTCCAGGTTCATACAGTGAAACAGTCCAGGTTCATACAGTGAAACAGTCCAGGTTCATACAGTGAAACAGTCCAGGTTCATACAGTGAAATAGTCTGAGGCACCGCTAAAGGTGACTCAAACGTCCATGATGGTGAGTCTTTAATCAGAGAAGATTATTTGTTCAGATGAGTGGATGAAAATGTTGATGATGTCAGAGCTGATCTGTGCATCACCAGTGTATGCACACATACACATGTATTTCTATCCTTGTGTGGACTCTCATCTCCCCTAATCCCTAACCTACGTCTAACCTAACCCTTAATACTAAGTCTGAACCGTCAAACAGCCCCTTTGCGTTGTGATGACCTCACTGTGTTGGTCCAAACATAACCCTGGTCCTCACTATGTACCGAGTACAAGTAGACGCACACTGCGAGGTTTGTGCCTCTGATAACACATCAGAGTTTTTGTTAATTGCTTCACTGGATTCCTGGCAGAGAGGAAGTGCTTCTATAACTGTGGAGCAGATGCTGAGGATCAGATGGCATTCAAACAAAATAAAGGGTCAGAGGCAGATGAAACACAGGCCAAAAACAACAGAGACTCTGCTGCCAGGAGAAAAACAATGAGGCCCCGTTTGTTACCGACACCCTTTACAGACTGGTCAGTGCTTAAGGGGCCAAACATTAAAAGGATGACCTAATGTGTGTCAAATGTTGATCATAAAATCAAATACTGCGACGCCCACACTGACATAAAATGATGGATTATTTTGCTGCTACAGTGCATTTCAAGGAATGGCAGTAATTCCATCATCAAGTGTGAGCTTATGTGCAACAGGCAGTATAGAATATTTATGTGACGGTTTAAATTTGTAACGCCCCCAACATAAAAATGGGGAAGTAAAAAAAAATAAAGAAAGTCACCTCCTTCTCTGATAAACAACCGACAGTCCCTTACTGACAGTCTTTAGAACAAATTACTGTAAATGCAACACTTTTTTTCCACATAAAGATGATATTTAATAAATATTTCCAGTGACAGCGTGTAACTGAGTCACAGCTTCAATGCTGCCACTACTGCGCCTCATGGGCGTCACAGCAGGGGCTACAATACCTGGCTGTCCTCTTTCCTGGGGTCCCTCCTACCATAAACCCACTTCATAGAAGGCATGCAGCTCAAGTTACCATTTAGGGCAGGAACATCCTTTATAACGTATCCACTACTTAATTTATCCCGTGGGGTGACACAGCAGGGCTAACTAACTATAGCTGGCCAACACTTTTCCCTCTGGTCCGTCCCACCACCTTCTCTCCTGTTTAGCTTACAGCCTGTGAGAAGAATTTAAGTGTGTGAGAATGTTTAAAGAAGATTTACAAAATCTTCACTGGTTACAGATTAACTCTTGTGTGGTGTTTTGGTCTGTGTGACCTGTTTTCAACATTTAATACAATTATTATTATTATTATTATTATTATTGAATTGCTATTTTATTGTGGTAAAATATGCAAAACATGTTATAGATTGTTGGTAAAAGGTTTAGTGTGATTTAATCAATAAATATGATGCACATTTTTGGGACATTTATCTTAGATTACATGGATAACAAATTATTTCTGACATTTTTATGATTTAAAGCTGGTAGATAAATAACACATTTAATCAGAAATAAATATTCCATCCACATTTATATGAATTAAAATTCTCTAATCTGCCCAAGAAGGAGATTTAACATTGAAGGACACACTAAAATCTCAATAGCTCTGATTTGAGAGTTTTCCTGCCACGACTGTGCCTCTTGGGCTTCACAGCAGGGGCTAAAATACCAGACCATCCCCTTTCCTGGGGTCCCTCCTACCATAAAATCACAATCATTATTTATGGATAGCCTACAGCTTAATTTACAATCTGATGTTTGCCTAAAATATACTGTAAAATTCTCCTGGAACAATGGGAAGAAGACCCCAGGTATGTGATGGCACCATATTACCCAACCTGCCAGAGTGTGTCTCACTGCAGATGTTACAGTACCTGACCAAACCTCCCCTCGGGGCCGTTGGTACCTTACCAGGACATCTCCACTCCTTGAGCTGTGGTGAAAAATTAAGATTAAAAAAATTAAAATTATCAATACTGGAAGCTAAAATTACAATACATTTTTTTGTGAAGTGCATTTTAATCCCTGCTGATACAACAACAACCTACAAGCTTGTTTTCTCAAATATATATTTTTTTGATTGTTCTTCGATTTTTACACATCTTCTTAAATTCACATTTTTAAGGTACTTACAATCATAATACCTGAGGTATTATTATTATAAGGTTCTCAGCAGCAGTGGAATATTTGAATGAAATAATGGATAAATATTGAATCAATGTCAAAAATATATATATTTTTTTTAGTAGAAGCGTTTTCTTTCATCAAATATTAGAGATAAAACTGGATGGAATAATAACTTCATTCTTTATGGTGTGTGTGCAAATAAATAATGAGCAGTCTATTTCAATCAAACACATTTTTCGATCAATCAAATATTTATTATACAGTATATACACACAAATCCACCAATCCACACACGAGGAGGCAAATTATGAGCGTGTAGATCTTTCTGCTTGGTGTCTTATAGGTCGCTGTGAGTCACACACAATCTTAAGGAGGAGTAAGGCTGAGGAAGAGGAGAGTCTACAGATTCCAGGGACATTTAAACCACATTTCTGAGACGTTTTATCACAAAGATATTAACAGAAACATGTGAGGGTTGAGAATAGTTGCCAGAAACATTAACACAGGTCATGTGAAATGCTTTTATATTAAAATAAATAGTGATTGGCCCAAAAAGTGCTGCCTGCACAGACATGTTTGGGTGCGTGAACACCTCATCCATCCCTCACCTGTCGCCCTACCAGTCTCCTGCAGTGGAGAGGCACCACACTGTGGAATGCCTGTTGCCATTTAAGCTCCATTACTACCTGCTGCTGCCCTATTCTCCCTGCCCTCTATTGCCTGGGGTTCATATTGGATAAGAGCCGTAAAGCCCTGCGTTTCATGGGGCTGGGCTCGGTGTAATTGGAGGGAGGCAGGCCCCTCATTCCCAGCTCCACAGGGGGCTACAATCACAGGCTTGCCCTAGCCTTTGGGCCACTAAAGGAGGTCTAAAGAGGGCACCGCAGGGGATGATATCAAACACCCCCAGAGTCTCGGGATAACGGCAAATAACACTGCAGGAGAGAGAACACACACACCGGCAGGACACACTCACATAGTCAATCTGTCTGTCAAGACTTGTTTATTGGGGTGACTAATGTATTGTGCTCAGTAATGCAGCATTTACAAACAAAAAGGAGGGTGGAGATTAAAGGTTCTGTCCTCTTTTGGCTTTTGTAAATGTCTGTTTATGCTTCTGACTTATGGCGGCACACAGAATCAGAGCAAATCAAAAATGGAAATGTGGCATGAAACAGGAAAGGATCCATTGAATTTTGGTGCAGATCTGGGAAATGTTTTGTCCACTCTCCTTAAACATTGCGAGATAAAGCTTTTCACCATTTCAGTTTATAATACATAAACTACCTGATATTTTACCTGAAACTTCGTAGAAGAGTTGGAAGAGTGGAATTTATCCAAAAGAAGCAAACACTGAATTTTGGAATAGATCCGGATAAATGGGTGGATCCAGGATTGGATTGGACTGCAGAACAGGAAATGCTGACTCTTCTCGAACGGCTATTTTTTCCTACGACGAAGGTTATGGAAGTTCTACTTGTATGTTCTCTAAAAACAGGTTATATACTGGTTATATTTAACTCTCAGCAAATAAACATATTTCCCAAAATGTCAGTCCAGTGAATTGTGTGTACTTTCCTCACTTGGCATTCCAGGTATCCCATCTATCACACACTTACATCCACGAACTGCACAACCTGAAGAGGCACCACAGTAAGCCCAAACTTGCCCTCCCACATTCGCCTGACTTATTTACACACCCACCGATAACAAAGAGGCTACAACTCAGGATGTGTAATCCAACTTGTCATTACCAAGAGAAACCAAAGTCAACAGCAAACACTGGCAGTAATCTCTCATGTGGGCCTCAACATATGTAAAGAAGTGCTAAAGTAACAGTCAGGTCAGAAACAATATACAGTAAGTAGTGTCAATATGAGAGGGCAGGGTCCGCACTGAGTTTACTTAGCAGAGCTGGTGCATGTGTGAGAAGCCATGTTTGTGAATCCATATTAATCTCATTTCATAGATGTCAGTTTGTGTGTGGACATTTGCGCTGTTTTTCCAGCTTCTGTGTTGGTATAAATGTACAAGGCCTCAACTTTGGTCTATTTGTGTGTATTTTAATGTGTATGTACAATACACTTCTGGATACTGTGAGTGTATACATGTCCGTGTGTATGTGAGGGTGTGGATGGATGCTAATCCTACTGGAAGCCGCAGTGTGACAGAACAAAGCCCATCTCAGGTATAAAGCAGGTCATATTTAGCTAGCGCTAACATCCCGATGAAAATCACTGCGTTAGTTATCTCTATTGTCACGAACATGCGGTTTGGGTTGAGTAAGGGGCACAGGTGAGATGAAACACTGACTCTGTGCAATCACAGGATCAAGTTTAGTGTCGTTACATTAACGCTGACCGCTCCGCAATCGCCGATAGCTCCAGATCGCGACCTCTTGACCTCTGCTTAGACAAAAAAAAAAATTTACACAAAAATGTTATACAAAAAGTGACAAAGGGTTAGTTATAGAGAGACTGACGGCCTTTAAATGATCTAAAGTCCATGGCATAAGTTTATTTAGGGCGTGTCAAATTCCCTTTGGCTATTTAAATGGTGCATAATCTGGTCCCAAAGGGGCTGTATTTATGTTGTATTAATTATTCATGGTGTGTTCAGGTGTTTCTGGGTGTAAAATCAACCAAACCAATCGGACTGTCACTGCCATTTCCTGGATCATTACCATTTAAACAGCGTCACTTGTCTTCATTGAGGGACAGGTATGTGGTCCTCGGATGATGGACCCTCTGCCTCCAGTCCTCTGTCCCATCAACAACTCCATTTGACTGCATATGAGCAGTACGAACCTGGACTGTTTCACTGTACGAACCTGGACTGTTTCACTGTACGAACCTGGACTGTTTCACTGTATGAACCTGGACTGTTTCACTGTATGAACCTGGACTGTTTCACTGTGTGAACCTGGACTGTTTCACTGTGTGAACCTGGACTATTTCACTGTATGAACCTGGACTGTTTCACTGTGTGAACCTGGACTGTTTCACTGTGTGAACCTGGACTATTTCACTGTATGAACCTGGACTGTTTCACTGTGTGAACCTGGACTATTTCACTGTATGAACTGTTTCACTGTATGAACCTGGACTGTTTCACTGTACGAACCTGGACTGTTTCGGTGTACGAACCTGGACTGTTTCACTGTACGAACCTGGACTGTTTCGGTGTACGAACCTGGACTGTTTCACTGTACGAACCTGGACTGTTTCACTGTACGAACCGGGACTGTTTCGGTGTACGAACCTGGACTGTTTCACTGTATGAACCTGGACTGTGTATGTGACCTCTTGTTATGTAAAGAAGAACACAGAACATTAATTAACATTCGATCCTGTCGGTATGTTGGGAGATTTAAATAATTAATGGAGTGAAGCTGCTGCACCTCGTGGGTAAACAGACAGCAGAGACACTTGTATCATTTTGTACATTGCTGCAGGTAATGTAGACTAATTACTATTTACATTGCCGTTGTATCATTTCACCATATTGCATGCAATCTATTAATCAGAAAGAGTTGACCACAAACTAAACAAACATGCACCATACTAGATCATGCACTGTAGATAAATGGATAATAGGGCCCACAATGTTGAAATCTTTATATATACAGTATATTTATATACAAGTTCAGAAATATATATACACAGTATATACTGTGTATATATATTTCTGAACTTCTTTTTTTATGGTTTGTCATGGTTTGTCAGACCATGAGCACATATTTATGAAACACTAACAAACATCGCTTTAGCAGTTTTGTATTCATTCCCACAAAGTAACTGATGACTAATCAGACCCTTTAATGTCATAAACCTGTCTCTCTGGCCGGGCTGCATTTTTCTTTGCACCCACTCGCCATGATGACAATGATGCAATTACAACTTACCAGTGAAACCTCAATTTGATCCTAATGTCTGACGCCAACAGGTGTCTGCATCTCTTTTTTTTAATGTTTCCTTTCATTTCTCAATTGCTCAACATCACCTATGGATGCAAAAGAACAGCCTTCGAGCAGGTAGCAGGTGAGTCAACACCCTTTAAGCTATCATTACTCAATTTAAATACCTCTTTCTCCCAAATGGTGCCAGTCGATTAAAATTCCTCCTCCAAGAGCTAATTCTTAAGTGACTAAAACAGGTCAAACACTACATGGAATAATATCAAAGTAAACAAACTAAAGAAATAGATTTTCAATAATAAAATCTATCATTTTGACCGGATACAAAAGATCATGGTGAGCCTCATCAACGGTGTTACGAAGCCGAATAAATGGAGACACCTTTTGCGCTCTGTCCATCCAGGTATCACCCGATTGGCGTGAGTCTGGACGACACCCATCCCCTGCTGTGTCAATTTGAATTCCCACCTCTGGCGATGTTTCTAGTCCAACCCAGGCTCCTTGATCACGTCCCACAATGACAGTAATAACAGTGTTTAGTTCAAATGACTCAGCACTGCTAACTACTCTGAGGAATTTAGTCAAACTGACACTTAAAAAGGAGCTATTAATGGGCTCAGAGGAGACATAGATGTGTAAGAATCTTCCATGTAAGTAAACACATCTTAATAAAGTTGTTCTTAACGGATGTGACATCATGAACCAGAATTCAAACCTGCTGTCACGACATAAAATACTGTGAAAATAAGAGGGTTTCCTAATTTATATCAAAGATTCTTGGTATCAGCTTTTGGTAACTTCGGAGAAAGTGACTGGTTAAGTAATGCGGTGGTTAAAAAAATTTAAATAAAAATTAAACCACACATAAAAAATAACCTTTTGTACTTCATCCTATGAACCGCTCCACCGTGAAACACACCTGTCAAATAGCATGTGATCAAACCTACTCCAGATCAATGCCTGCAGCCTCACCTCACATGAATTACTGATTCATCTGGTCACTGGTACGAGAGCAGGTTCGATGTGTTCTGTCTTCACACATTTCAGCTTTTCAAATGTTATTTAAGACCATTTTATGAGTTTCAGATGTGCAGGTAAGGACAAAGTCAGGTGACGGCCGTCCACTTAGGTCTGGGGTCTGCTTTGAGGTTTCTGTGGAACTGTTGGGTCTAGATCTGTTCTTTTGGAAAGGGCCGTGAGATCATTTTTGTTGTGATTTGGCGCAATTTAAATAAAAGTTGACTTGATTTGATAAGACCTTTGTTTATTGGTCTCAGCACCGGTTCAGTAGTTTTTACGTAATTAGGGAAAGGTCAAAAATGCCCAATCTTGCAATGTTAAAGAAAGTGGAGAAAAGATTCCTAGATGTGCACCAAAATTTGATGGTTTTTTTCTAGGTTCGTGCCCCACCTTTCCAAGTTTCATGGAAAACCATCCAGTAGTTTTTGTGAACCCGGCATTGGGAAACAACCTCCAAGCTAACCAACTACTGCTGAAAGTGTGTCCCCGTACCTTGACCTGCTCACTAAGGGTACAAACCTAGTACCCTCTGACGCCACTTTATGAGAGCACCATCGCAGGATCCTGGGCTGGACTACACAACACTTTCAGGAAACCATCAACATGTGTGTGATGAGGTTTCTTACTTAATTACACTCTACAGCCATGCTGAGTGTGTTTGCATTTGTATGTATGCATCTAGACGTGTGTGGAGAGATACTAGAACTAGCAATTCAACAGCCTGACTTTTGTCCACCATGCAGACATCATGCAGGTATGCACGTCTGCTCACAAGCAGGACTTCCTGTTTGCTCTGCTCTCCACATTCTGCAGGTGTACCAGTCATCACGAAACCAATAACCATTATTGGCTCCCAGCCCGAACTCATATCTATCTACCCGCTGATGTTGTTTACCAGATAGCATTCAAACTTCATCACGCACCTGTTAGAAGTGACGCGATGTTTGAATACTGAACCATAGCAGTGCTGGAGATAAAGAACTATAAAAGGGTTTGGCAATCCAAGCCCACATTTCTTCAGTGTACTGTATATACAAAAAGATTAGCAGTTCAAGTTAGCTTTAATAAAAGGTGAAGTTATCAACACAGGTAATAAAGGAGCTAATGTACGTTTTAAGAATGGAGGAGAATAATTCTGGATAATTTATATTGTTATTCTTTAACTTTCTTTAACTTATCTCTATCATTTGAACATGATACAGCAGTTTTTGTCGCACACTGTAAAACTTTTCACTGTAAATTTACAGTAATTAACTGGTAGCAGCTTTACCTGCAAAGTGCTGTATTTTTTGTACAGGTTCATACTGTGTTTTACAGTACAGTGGGCTACATAACAGAAATAATTATACAGCTGATTACTGTATTCTTGTGAATTTACCACACGATACTGGTCACAGGTTTGTCAGGAAATAACTGTATACTGAATTTAAAATGTATTAGAATTACAGTATGTATCCTGTATTTAATGATAATTAAAGAATGTGACTGTAATACTATGATAAAATGGTAAATTAACTGTACATACAGTAGGTAGGGCCTGTCTAGTCAGACCAACACGAGCCAGCATTCACCCTTTGACACACACATTCATGCAGTGGTAGCAGAAGCTACCATGCAAGGTAGGCAAGGCGCCACCTGGAGCGATAACCATTCATACATCAATGGAATAGCCACTGGGATGGAAATTGGGGTTCAGTATCTTGCTCAAGGACACTTTGACATGTAGACTGCAGGGGCCGCGGATCGAACCAGACCTCTCTACCCCCTAGAAAAAACACTACTTGGAAGATTTTCCTAAGGGTTGGGCATGTAGCAAGAAAGAACCCATTCACTTTTGGAGGGGATCCAGATAAGGGGGCATAACCAAGAATTTTTTCCACTTTTTAGAACATTGCAGGATAACGGTTTTTGGACTGTCCATCTGTTTTCTGAAACCACTTATCCTGTGCAGAGTCGTGGGGGTGGTGGGGTTGGAGCCACTGGACATCGGGCAGGAGGTTCACCACAGTTCACCACAGGGTGTGAGTTCACCCTGTCATTCTGTCTCTCTTTCTCTGTTTGATTTGCATCTTTTATGTGTCTTTTCCACAGCGCTAATTGTGCTACTGGGTAATAGCCTCCAGAGGGGTTAGCATTTCCTGCACTGACGGAAACACACACAGAGCCACAGCAGTTCCGGTAGGGATCCGGTCTCCTTCCCCCACTTTGTCTTCATCAGTTAGCCCCAGATTATTAAAATGGCCAATGGGGACCTGTTAGTGGTCTCATACAGTATGTTTTCATACAGTATAGCTGCAGAAAATGTGAGGTGGTCATGGGAACAAGTGTCTTTTGATTTTTCAGCTTCAACTAAGAATGTCGTTTTATAAAGACCGGACTTCATGACTAACATTTGAAGTTGTTCTGAAGACACCTCTACCAGATTTTTGGGAGTATTTATAATTAATATAACGTCATGCTGTGTTTGAGGACCTGTTGAAGCTGGGGTTCACAGGCCACACAGAAAGAGGGGATTCCAACGGGTTTTCCCTCCACTTCCTACCTCCACGGTTGAGGTGAACAGTGGAGACAGGACGGTGTGGGAAATAAGAGAGCTCAAGGATCATGAGATCATATCTGATCAGATGAAGAATTAATCATTTATTCCCAGTTCAGTCTGCCGTTTCTCCCATTTACCTCCTCAAAGGACGTGATGTTTTCATCCGGGTTGGTTTGTTTGTCTGTCAGCAGGATTTTGAAAAAAACCTTGTAATGGATTTCAGAACTTGGTGGAAAGATGGGGCTGGAAAGAACCAAACACATTTTGGTGCAGAGCCGGAAAAACCGGTGGAACCAGGAATTTTTCTAAACTTTTGTTAACTTTGAAATCACAGGGGAACTTCAAGACGCTCTCTTTTAATAAAATAATAGTCCTTTATTTCTTGTTATGGCACAATTACATTAGTCCATAAAACAAACTCTGATGCAATGTGGCATTAAGCTGCCAGCAGAGTTAAAAATTATTATAATTAAACATTAATTACTGATATTATTTGTTTGTTTTTTTAAGTTCTGTGGTCACCCATGTTTGTGTGTTTGTTTGTGTATACAACATGTGAAAAAAAAATCTATCAATGGATTTTGATTAAATTTTGTGGAGGATTTTGAAGCAGACTCAGAATTGTTTTTCAGTTTTCAGTCTTTCTTCTAAGTGGCTGCTTTGTTTCAACAAATCTGGGAAGAATTGCGTTCTCCTATATGCATCATGGGTATGGAACAATTTACAAAAGGATCTAAAAGTAAATTTGCTTGTATCAATTGACAAATTTATAGGCATTATGAAGAATGTGGTGATGGAGAAATGTGCATGTTTTTCTTGAGAGACCACTATGTCTGAACAGTTCATGTTGTTTTATTGTGGATTTTTGTATGACATGTTGTATTTATTGCATTGTAATATGTGTAATTGGCTGCTACCTTGGCCAGGTCTCTCTTGTAAAAGAGATTTTTAAGCTCCACGAGACTTCCTGCTTGAATTAAGGTAAAATAAATAAAAATAAAATGTATGATTTGGTGTGAATCTGGATCATTATCACTGCTCAGCACCAAAACTGTTGACTCAGGTGCTCCCGCAACTATTTTACCTTATTTTACTATTTTATTTTCCTTGTTTATTGATATTATTTTAACTTTAAACCTTATTACATGCAGAAGGAAGGAGATGTTATAGTCATATAGTCAAGTATAAAACCTTTTTCGTGTCTTTTGTCAGCAGGTTTCTGTTTTTTTATTCTTTACTTTTTCCCTCACTTTGCTGCAAAGCATTTTTCGAAATTTTCCCTAATTGCACAAATTGAACTGATATAAATGAAACTTTGTGGAGGGGCGGGGCATTGTTCCATTAAGCTGAACAGATGTGAAAGGTTGTTCAGTGGCAGAGTCATGAGCTCAAAACATGAAAATATTCCATTTTAATACCTACATTTTTTTACATTAATGTAAAATCTAAATTCTTTTTGAAAAGAATATGCAAATATTCCTTTATTTTATTTTTCCTAAGATAAAGTGTTCACGACAAAAGGTATGCGCTCTCTCTTTAAATGCATTTTGAGCCTTTGAGATGTATTATTTGGAGAGAGATGTATTAAGTGGACCAGAAGTTGGTGAATATTACCAGAGAGGTGGGATTGTGGGGGTCTGACCCACAAACTTTAAACACTTCATCAACTTTACATAAATCTTTAATCTGACACGTTTAAATCTCCATATGAAAAGCGTGTCAGTAAACAACGAGTACTGGTAGCACTGGGACGAAGTAAAAATGAGTGTGTTTCTGACCGTGTGCAGCCATGTGTTAGCTCTCCTTATTACCTCTGGTCGCGTTTGTTTTCGGTGCTGTGCTCTTGTTGAAACAGGCTATTAAAGGTTAGAGACAGACTTGGTCAAACAGCGGTTATGTGAAGTGGACCCCATTAGCCCCCTAAATGTGACAGGAGAGCAGGG
This sequence comes from Chaunax sp. Z400, assembly GCA_037577475.1. Taxonomy (NCBI): domain Eukaryota; kingdom Metazoa; phylum Chordata; class Actinopteri; order Lophiiformes; family Chaunacidae; genus Chaunax; species Chaunax sp. Z400. The sequence continues at coordinate 4,592,497 of CM075198.1, forward strand.
TGAACACACACAATGATAAATTAGGGGTGAGAAAACTTTTCAGCCTGATTTGAACAGCTAAAAGATGAATGTCTGTCAGCTACAAAGAACACATAGGTTTACACAGCAGACAGGATTTAGCCTGTCAGTGCCACACTCTGTGGGACATTACATCATTACCCACAAATAATGACAAATTAAGACTAAATGCTGAGAAAAACAAACAGACTGATTAATGGACTCAGATACGCCGACATGAATCCACTCAGTAAATCTGTTTCAGAGGAAGTGGAGCAGCTACGTGGTTTTCATCTAATGACAACACAGATAAGAGTCTTATCCGTTTAAGAGAGAGCAGAGAATAGAAAATGTAGCTCTGCATACATAATGGCTTGATACAATAAATATCAGTCCATTAGATTTTTTTCTTTTTGCTTCTTCAATTGTTTTGAAATACTGTTATTTAAGTAGTAGCATTGGTAGCACTCTCTGGTAGCACCTCAAGCCACTTTACGGCATTAATAGTCGGTGGAATATCTGTTATTACATTAATTACATGAACCAGATCTACATCAGTCTGTCAGAAACAAAGGTCCTCTTTTAGATGTTCATTCAATTTAATTTCAAAATCATGTCATCAAGACATAACACAAGGAAATCACTCTGGAAAACTTACAGGAAAGACCAGGAGATGGCTGGAACGTGTCGAGACATCGACAAACTGGCAACTGAAGAGGGGGAAACACAGAGTTAATACACTGGGAGATGAGACAATGGGAAACAGGTGGCACAGGGAGGAGGAGACAATCAGCCAATCACACGCTGGAGGGAAAAATGTTAAAGGGGTGTGCCGACAGGTAAAAGATTCACCAGACCTCAGAGTTTCCATCATAATGAAGCAGACGTGTTGTTTCAACGTTCAAATATTCTCACACTCACTGCCGTTAACACTCCACAGAAAAGGAATCCGGATTCTCTGCCAGGACTTGGTATGAAGTCAAATTTTAATTGAGCCCATTATATTCTGCTTGTCTGAACCTGTTCACACATATGAAGGCACACAGGAATGCCATGTAGCCAAACCCACAGACCAACAACATGTTGATACTGTTGGGGTTTTATTCAAAGACCACTTAAAAGAAAGGGAAGTGGTTTTCATTTCTAAAATATGCAAACTCTCAGTCCCTGAATTCAGAAATGTGGCTCTCTCTACACACTCCTCACCCCTCCTCCTCCTCCTCCTCCTCTAATGAAGAGGCCTCCAGCCTGGTCCCAGTCACTCATCCCGCTCCACAGCCCTTTGTCTCTGCTGGGGGGGTTGAAGGGTGTAATTGGCCGAGCCTGCTCAGGTGAAAGCAGACCTCTTGTCTGGGGACACAAAACCGTCTCTCTGTGCGCGTCTGCACCACGGCAGGGTCAAAAGGACATTTACGTTTTCGGACACACACACACACACAGACACACACACACAGACACACAGACACACACACACACACACAGACACACACACACAGACACACACACACACACACACACACAGACACACACACACACACACAGCCCTCTTCACTCATCCTCCAGCCCCCCCAACAATCACCGCAGCTACCTGGGAAAGGTAATTATTTGCTCTCCTGTCTGTCTCGGAAGCTTTCAGGGCTCTCAGCTGCCACGTCTGAGAAGAAACAGAGACAGAACAAAGTTTGTATCTCGCTCTCAATACATGCATGTTTTGTCTCGTGGAAGTTTCTGAGGAGCCGGGAACACAAATAAAACGCCTGTGTTCAAACTGTGTCCTGCACAGCTCTGCATCGTGCAACACACTCCGCATGCCGGCACATTGTACGTTCACCATTAATCAGAATGTGAGGTAAATTTGTACTTCCAGCTTAGAGAGGTGATAGAGGAGGCCGGAGCCGATTCTCTTAACCTCAGCTGCTTTTAAACTGATGTCAATGACAGAATAGACTTTGCATACTTTAAGATATATGACTGTAACTAGCATATTTGGTTTGTATTGACTGATAAAGTCAGCTACAACTCACTTGACAGGGCTTTACGGATGACCCTGTTATAAAGACTGAAATACCTCCACAACTATTGGATGCACTGCCATGAACTTTTGTACAACCATTCGTGGTCCCCAGAGAAGGTAGTAATGCTCTGATTTTTCCTGAAGCGCCACCAGATGGCCAAAGATTTCATTTATTCTGTGAAATATCTCAACCTCTACTGGATTAATTGTAGGAAATTACATGCAGACTTGTGATTTCCAGAGGATAAAGACTAAGACGTTGACGATCTCCTACCACGGCGTTAACATTTTTTAGCTTTTTGTCGTGAAATGTCAAGAAGTTTTTCAACAGGGCTGCAGAAAAAACACGTTTTCACACATTTATTACTAAAAGGTCTATGATGTAATGATGTAAATCAACAGCAGATCACATTTTCCCCTCAAAACCACAATGTAATCTGATCCCTATATCAAAGAGTATTATCTTCATCACCTTAACCTTTATGGAGTATTTGTTCAGGCTCTTTGGTTTCAGCTAAATGTCCCTTTAATTAAATTTCAGATCGAATAAAAACTTTGGATGAAATGGAAAAAGTTGAATTATACTGAGAAAGCAGAAGGTTTTGTGAACGTTTTAAAGTTCGAGCGGCATTTCTATCTAAAAGTATAAATGGGTAGTCAATTGTTGGAAAACTGTGTCCATATGTTATATTCCTGTAAGTATGACGGTTTCGTGAAGAAATATGAACGTCTGGGGACCATAGATATCTAAACCACATTCCAAGACATTCAATTCAAGTGTTGAGATATTTCAGTTTGGACCAAAGTGGAGGACAGATCGATCCCTGAAGTAATAAAAAAAAAAGGTAGTAGCTCAGAAAAAAAAAAAGCACAAACTGCTTTTGTCTTGTCAGAACTATACATCGGTGAGCTCTAGAGCGCTGCAGCGGCTGAAGTCTTTCCTCGTAGATTAATGGTCTGCATGTGTGGTCCCGTGAGACTCCGTATTGACACACAATACACAGCGCGTCACACATAATACATCACCGCTTGGCCTCTCACTCACCCATGCTGTGCAGCAGCTTTCTTTAGTTTCTCCGTGGCCCGTGACTGAAGGAGAAGAAAGACTGAAACACGTCATCTCACATCCATCAGGGATATTTTAATTTCGTTACAACTGTCTTCCAGTTGAAGCCATCAAAACGGTTCATAAACTTTGCGACACATCAAGCAGTGAGACGCTGGCTTCCATGATAACTGTATGTTTCTCTGTGCAACAGCCGGATTGGTCACTTGATTCACACACATGCAGAAATGGACACCATTATGTATTGAATAATAACCAAAAATGTCAAGCATCGTATGTTTTCCTCATCCCTCTTACAAAAGCTCAACAATGGGTGTCATTTCGTCCCTTTGGGATGCATCGACCTGTGTCAGAGAAAGTTACAGCCAATGAAAGATGAACTAAGTGGAGCAGCCAAGATGGAAGAAGAGCTATCGCTTAATGCCCCAGAGGATCGCTCCTCAACATCTTCATATCATGTAGACATTATGGTGCAACAGCAACCTGACTCCATCTCCCTGTTTTAGCACAAAATGCTTCTTCCAATTACCTCTTTAATGACGCACCCATTGTCTGTCATTTTCTTGAAACAGCCACCCACTCCTTATGATATAAGGAGGCTAGTTATGGCACCAAGTTGGGCGACTAATAGTGGTGTCAGGTCCCAAAGTTTACATTTCGTCATCTTTGTATAGTAGAAGAACGAAATATAAGATACTGAAAGTTCACCAACATTTGAAACAATATTCTCACCACCAAGTCCATCAGTGAAATTAACTTTCTATCTTCAATTTTAACTAAAAAAAAAAGAGAGAGAGACAGATCATTTGATACAGTTGAAAAAGTCCAGAATACAAAATAGAATGGACTAGCTGTGTTCCTGAAGATGGTTCATGGTTGTTGTTTTTTTCATATAAGCCTTCTCAATTTAACTTAAAGGGATTGTTCACTCAAATAGTTACCTGGTTGCTTGGTTGGTTGGTTGGTTGGCTGGCTGACTGGTTGGCTGGCTGGCTGACTGGCTGCTGGTTGGTTGGTAGATTAGCAGGATTACGCAATAACTACTGAACAGATTTCCACAAAACTATTTGAAAGGACGAGGCATGGGCCAGGAGAAAACCCACAAAAATTTGGATCCATGGATCAGAGGTCATGTTATCAGAATCAGTGCATCTTAAATAAATGCAACAACCACCATTGTGTAGCTGAGATTCAACTGATTCAGATCGGTTTAAACAAATAGAAGCATAAAGTATCTTCAGTGTTAAGGAACTAGATCCAGAGGAACAAACTGTCTCTCCTTGGAATATGTTTTGGTGTCAATCTGGATTGGGAACTATTTTTTTTTAACTGTGATTAGGTTTTTAAAACATTTCCATTGATTTACTGAAAACATTTTCTCATGTAAATTGGCAGAAACTTTGTTTATTGAGACAGAGACCAGAAATGTGTTTTCAATTTTTATTATAATATGTCTCTCAGGTGATAACTGGAAATCTATTGTTCCTTTGTGGTTCTTTTGTTTTTATTTTTGATGTGGTTTTGCTTTTGTGCCACCGCATTTAGAGGCTCAACTGTTTCCAGTAGAGCAGCATCTACAATTTAGTTTGCATAATGCATGACACAATCATCAAACAGGCCTGTGGCTTGTGATAAACATGAGTACACCGCATTGGCAAAAAAACACACAAAGGAAGCACCAACAGGTGGAACAGGTAAATGGCTCTTGGGTTAATGAGTCGGCTGATGGCAGACTTTCAGCTCCTGCTACAGGCTAACGAGGAGACATAAAGACCTGAAACTAGGGTAGAGAGAACCGGTTATTTCCAGTACTTGAATGAAGTGTGAGATCAGGTAGAATTACAGCTGCTGGTCTTTAACACATCTCACTCTTCAGGTAAAAACACAATGAAGTTTTGATCAACTGTGTCCTCTTCCAAAGGTTTTCTGCACACAGATTCACAGTCAAATATGAGCCTAAACTTCACTGGTAAAACAAGAGTATCAACATGTTCAATTGGAAACGGCATTATGGGGAAACTGAGATGCCTTGATGGATGTTTGTGTTGTCTAGTTTGTTATTTGTTGTCAGAAAGTGTCTAAAATGTGTTAAAGGTTTTGATGAAACTGGGGCAAAGAAAGTGTTGATTAAATCTTGAGGCAGATCTGGATGCACTGAAAACCTAGACTGATACTCAAAGGAGCATATACCTCCATCAAGGCCCAACAGTCCTCTTTAATTCAATCAAGCGTTTTCCTAAATCAAACTCACAGCCCTGTTACCTTCATTTAAGGTTACTGGATTTATAACAGCCAACCGTTGAAATTTGGTGGATCCAGATTTTTATTTGGATCTAATTCAAATGGCACACACCCTAAATATGCCTGATATTTACAATCTAGATCCATGCATTGTTAAATAAAGTGAAAAAAAAAGAAAGGAGATCCTGGATGCCCCTTTATCTGGATCTGCTCCAAAAATTTACAGGGTCTATTCCGGCCCAAGACCCATCCTCCCACCGCATTTCATGGAAATCTGTTGTGTAGTTTTTGCGGAATCTGGCCGACAAACCATAAACATAAACATTAATATAACTTACTCTGTATTGTATGTATTATATAACATTCCCATCAAAATAAAAATACACAGTTGTTAACTGTAAATGATAAAGAAGTTCTGGATCTATCATTCTGGAAAACTGTTTATAACACATGATTCCAAATGCTGGAAGGTTTCCAGGGTCAATGAATTAGTATTACTTAATGTGACATCAGGCAGATCTGAGTAAAGCAGCAGCATCATAATGTGCTATGCCTTGGAAAATGTTTGGGATTGTTGTGGTTTTAGTGACAGTGGTGTTGGCGGAGGTTTGAACCCTTTGAGGGTTACTGAGACCATTAGAGAACAAAACTTACCCCAAGTTTAAGGACATGATGTGCGTTGATTTTAAAAGTGGAGGTCACCATAATGTAAATGAAAACCATTTAAAGTAATGGGTGCAGTTTTTAATCACAGTGACAACCCGTCATCTCCTCACTTAGCAGGTCGTCACCATCCTCCCAGCTCTTAATGACCTCTGATCCTGATCAAACATGCCAGATACATAAATCAGCCAACGTTCTGCTGAGGACCGCTAAGTATGCATCACCTTGATCTCATTAGGCTAGCTGCTAAATGCTACTAAACCATTTAGCCACCAGTAGCTTTACCCTACTGGAAGAGGATAAACCATTTAGCACCACTGATAGCTCGGCCATGGAGTAATGATTGTTTGATTGCTTGATTAGCAAATTAGCATTGGATTAGCCACATGAATCTCATCACTGTCTCTACAGTAGGAGTCATTTATGAGTGAAGGTGTAGTGTTTGGTGCATCAAACCCAGTCCACTCCAGCCACACAGGGAGTCGTCCAGCCTTCCAGACTGTTTGACCCAACAGGCGTCAAACTCCGGCCTCAGGAAGAGCAGGATTACTGATTACAGGCCGATGTTATTGCTTTTCACATGATGCCTCCTGTTTGCTCTTCGCTCCCCTCCTCCCCGACGCGGGAGTTTTACTTTCTTTTTTCCTCCCTAATCATTTTGTTTCTTTTTCATGCCATGCAAGGCGGCGTATTTATCTAAGATAGCAGCTGGGTTTCCCCTCACTCCGTGGGTGATGGAGGATAATTGCTGTTAGTCTGCTGCTGTTTGTTTCTGTGTCCCAGTATTCCAGTATTTACTCCTGGCTGTTCTGAGGACAGCTAATGTTTGACCACAAAAACAACGTGTGTGTATAAATGACAGAATGGCAGTGATGGCTTGAGCGTGCCGCCACACATTAACATGGAATGAACAGGCTTCGATTTAGTCCACAGCATGAAAATATGCTGCAGTGTGAAGATTCCTGAGTCTTTTGTGAGAATAAAAGTAAATATGAAAGCAGGACTGAAACAATAATAACTTTAACTTATCCCTACAGGCTGTCAGATGTAGTCTACCTTCATCAACACCAGCCGTCATGTTCAAAATATGTTCCCTTCAATGTTATTACCTCCACTAAGTAGGGCGGGGTTTTTTTTTCCAGTGGTTTGTTTGTCTGTTAGGAGGATTACTCATAAAGCTCTGAACAGATTTTGATGAAATTTTTTTTAAGGGTAGGCTATGACCCAAGGATCAATACATTAGATTTTGGTGGTGATCCAGATCATCATCTGGATCCAGAATTCTTTAAAAAGATTCTTTTGCACTGTAGGATCGGGGCAATTTCAAAATACAGTTTAGCTCCCAGTTTACATCATACATCTTTTCAACTTTAATCCACTTATTCATACTTAAAGCCAGAACTTTATCGTGTTTGAAATCTTTCATTTGAGTTTTATTAAATCCATTCATACCAATGAGTCTCTCTCCCAGCTCCTCAGACTCCTTCAGCAGCTTCTCCATGCAAATGAAAGGCAAGCAAATCAGTTCAGCAACAGCTTTTTAACAGCTATTATTCTGCTTTTAAAAGCCAGTGATTCAGTTTAGCGTCAGCTTTTCAGCACCAAGCATTCACCTCGCAATTTCTTCAGAAATCAGTTTCAAGAGTGTTTTTATCAAAGAAAAGGGAGACAAGGCGGAAAGCTGTCCATCAGGAGCAATTTAAGGGTATGTGGAGGAGGAGGAGGAACGAGGAGGAGGATGAGGAGGTGAGAACTGACCTGTCAACCCACGTATGGGCCGATGCAAAATGAATATTTTGATAAAAAGCAATAAAACATTTGCTGAAAGAAGCAGAAACGTTTTAAAATGTCTAGTTAAGGTTATTGAACAGTCAATAAAAAAACAGAAGCAAACAATGGTTACATTTAAACGTACAAACACAAACAATTAAGCGAGATAAACCACTTTTTCTATGTTTACTTGGGAAACATTTACCCAGGATGAGATGCCTTGGCTCTCTGTCTGCCTGCTTCACTGTAATCTTTAGTAATTGTGTTTAGAAAACACTCGAGCCTGAAGACTTCCTCCCTTTCAGAAAAGAGAGTCACAAAAGGAGAAACCTGAGCCCAGGGCAAATCTTTATCTGGATCTGTCGCAGGCTGTTTTTGGATGACCTGGGCTTGATAGTGTTGTTGATGGAACAAGATAAGAGGTGAGATCACAGTGAGCTTTATTTTTGATGTTTCCAGAATTCACTTTCATTATGAACAGCTCCATGTCTGTATCTATATGACTGCATAGTGAAAGTAGAGGAAGCCAGTGTCAGGAAACAGAGTCCATTTCCACTTGGCTCGCCGACAGGACCGGAATTTGTTTTGCGTAAGCAGAACTGGTTAAAAATAACGGCGTATAAAAGCAGGGAGCTGCAGGATGCGGCCTCTCACAACTGCTGCAGGAGCAGAGGGAGACGCTGATGTTTGCATTCGTTTATTTGGACTTGTTTCAGGTTTAAAAACCAGACCAAAGCTGTCCGATCTGGAGCTAGAAAATTTTACAAAGCTAAATTAACCTTTTTTTTCTTCTTCTTATCTTCTGACCTCATTAAATATTCAAAGATTGCGACAAATGTCAAAATGGCCAAAAAGCAAATAAATGACATATTCCATGTTTTTAAATCTTACATCTGGTTACATGTGAAGACATAAAGATTCAGAGAGCTTTGATGCTGGAGGGGTGGAAAAAGGGGACGTGTCTCTAACAAAAATTATTTTAGAATATATTATGTAATTTAAAATGTGTATTTAATCGAGGCCAACTTGTCTTTCTGCTCAGTGGTCTGAACCGCTGCAGAGCAGACATACGTCACCCACACCTTATGACCTCCAGAGAGTTTTTACAAACTAACATGATCATAAGCAACAAACAACATAGATAACGAAGCAAAAGGATGATGAATAGAGACGGATCTTTTGAAATTTCATAAGATACAAAGTGATGATCCAATCATGATGAAATCAATCATGCATAGGGAATCTCTTCTGGACTATTACCATGTGCAATTTGATGCAGATCCAGATCATAGTGTTAATATGTTGACAGACATGTTATCAATGCATTGTAAATAATAAGATTAGAAAAGTGCAACAGTTTAAAACCTAATGAATTATTTTCTCTGTTACACATAAATGATGACATTTTCTCCTATAAATTGGCAGAAACTTTGTGTCTTGACAGAACTTGGCAGAACTGTTTTTTTCTCAGATAACTGGAGAATTATTCTGCCTAAGGTTTGTTATCTACTGAGATTATTTATGTCTCATTTTTACTATTATTTTTATTATTTATGTCAATTTTCTATCTTTGTTTTTGTGTTTTTTCTTCATCTTTTTTTATGTAAAAACACTTTTTTTCATGTGTTGTATTGATGACTGGAATCCTCTGTCTAAGGCTGAAAACTTCATAGAAATTAAAGTAACTAAAAGAAGAAACACTTGTGTCTAATTTCTTTGTTGTAAAGAACTTTGAGTTGTGAAATGTGCTACGCTGCTGTGGTATGGACAGTATGTCTCAAAAATTTAAAAAGTTTTTGAAAAATTAAAGTATATAAATATATAATGACAGTATAAGTATAATGATAAAATATTATTGTTGTAGGAGAACCTGAGCCTATATATTTTTTGTCATCATGCAGTGATAATGATCTGGATCAACACTAAATTATATATATTCATGAATATCAGTTGATTAAACATGTTTTATTTGTTTTAACTGACACATATATCTTATTTTTTTATTGCAAAATTCATGAAAATGTCAAAATATGATAAATCATGAGGGTTTTGGTGACTTTGTTTCCTCAGGGTTGATATTGGTTAACATATTTGTGATTTCTTTGTCAAGCATTCTTTCTTCTGTCATGGTTTGCTTGAGAAATGTTCACAAATTCCAGTAGTAAAATTAATTGTGAGACTTTTTCCAGCTCAGTGAGTGTGTGTACTTTTTAAGGTTCTTAAAGATGAAGAAATCTGCAGCCTGCGGTGGTTGATACGTCACACTTGAGACAATCAAATGTGTACTTTTTCAAGAATACTAATAAAAGTACCTCCACAAACACAGAATGTCTGTCTGTCTGGGTTTAAAGGCCTCTCAGTATAGGGTGCATACCTCTGCTAAGGCCCAACAGTCCCTTTTAATTAAATTAAGCCCTAATCTAAATTCCAACAAGACATGTGGGCCATCAAATAACTGCCCTCAGGGATGTGTTTAAGTAAGGGGGGGAAAAACCATCAGATCTACTCCAAAACTCAGTGGTTCCATTTTTAATCCATGCCCCACTCTTCAAGCCAGTTTTTGTGTAATTCTGCTTATTGACAAACAAACACGAACCACAACCAGAGCTGAGGGGAGAGTGGACACCTTTAGCTCCTTGTACATCTAGAACTGATGTCTCCTCTTTATTTACAGCCAAGGAGGTGGCATGGAGGAGCAGAGGTTAGTACCGTCACCTCACAGCAGCGAGAAGCTTCAGGGTTTGAATGTATGACAGGCAATGTTTCGCTTTTTCTAATGTTTGGGTCACTGTATGAAAAACATAAATATTTAATTTCGAAACTAGAAAGAACTTAGATAGCACAAACCTCAGCCAAGTTTCAGTTTTCCTATTATATCATTGCACCTAAAAGCAACAGTTTGACCTTAGTAATATAATATATATAATCCTACGAATAAACTACAGTTTGTGAAAACAGAACCTCCATGAAGAAGGTAAAAATATCGTGTCAGAATATGTAGAAAGAGCCTTGTGTTTAAGTCTGAGCCTACTTCTATTGTCTTTCTGTCAGCCATCCACCTGCAAATTACCACAGCAATTACATTTGTGCCGAGGAAGATCATTAAGAAACGCGTCTCCTTTGTTGACACCGAGATAAGCAGGTTGTTTCGATGAGGCGCCGATTCACACGTGTGTGTTTTCTGTTAAGCTGCAACTTAACGAGCTGCGTGTGTTTGAAGAGGCTGAACCGATCCTGAATATCCAGTCATTCTATTCTCTCCTGAAGTCACTCATTTATACTTTGAGATCTTTTTACGCGCTGGAGATTTTGTTGCCAGGTTTGGTGTCGCCCCCTTTTGAGCTGCCTCGGGGGGAATGTTCCCCGTTAGAGAGAAAATACGGTGGGAAAATTGTCGATTCTATAAATACGCCTGTGGCAAATGTTGAAAAGAGCATATATGGTTCAGTTTCATGTGTGTTTTAGATGTGTCAATAATCTCTGTCAGCGCAGAGACGCTACAATTCAAGGATTTTTTTTCTTTGGTCATTCTTTACCTGCTTGACGCACCTCAGTGCCACTTTATGTTTGTTTGGTTGGCATGGGGGAGGTGTGTGTTTATGTGTATGTGTGTGTGGGTGGGGGGGGAGAGAGAGAGAGAAGTAGAAGCCACACCTCCCGGTATTGGCACTTAAAAAGGCTTCATCCGCGCTGTTGACGCACATTCTCTGACTCCTGGATGACGCTCTATGGACATTTGATCAGTTAAATTCTTCATTTTTACCGTCTAAACTGTCAGGATGGCTGTGGCTGAAGCCGTGATGCCTGCCTTAACATCCTTCTCTAGTGTCCCAACGACGGAGGGGAAACAGTTTAACAACGTAAGTGGGTGATTTTAGGTTTGGAGTTTATTCATTTTGATTGTCGAGGCTTTTCCTAATGCTCCCCAACTTTTCTCTCCTGCGCAGCAGTGCAAGGTGGAGGAGTGCGCGCAGAGAGGTGGCGCAGACAACCCGCTCATCGAAGTGGAGTTCAGCATCGTTCGGTCTCCTGCTCTAACCGCGAAGGACGACGACGAGCTGGGGAAATTCGTGGACCTCGAGTTCATTTTGTCCAACACCATCAGCTCCGATGTTGGAAGCAACAGCGGCAACATTTCTCCGCAGCAGTGCGCATATTCCCTGCCGGAGTCACCGGAGAGCTGCGGGAGTTCAGCCTCAGACTGCAGCGACCACCCTCCGTCTCACCTGAGCTACCACAGCACTGTCGGCTTCCCGGTCCGCAGCCTCATGACTGAGCTTCTGACTTCAGAGATGAGTTACTCGGGGGGGAGCTCACCTGACGGGAAAGCGAGGGACGGGCGGGAGTACACCGAGCTGCAGGCGCTGAATCCCGTTCCAGCTCATCACCAGGTGGCCACGTCTCCTCCGCCACTTGGATACAAAATTAAAACCGAGCCCGTGGGTCAGTCTTGTATGATGGCTGCTGCTATGGGACGATATGAGGGACACCAAATGCAGGCAGCACCCTTTACGCACCACCAGGCTCCAGGTGGTTTCATGCAGCACTCCGCACCTCAGGGACGCACAGACTGCAATTTGTCTGATTATCCCAACCATCTCCAAAATCAGTACATGAACGCGCCCTACCACCAGCAGCAGCAGTACGCGCAGCAGTGCGTGTTTCAAGGACAGTACGCCATCCACCGAGAGCCTGTGCGCGCCCACCAGCAGCACCCGGCCTCCATGCAGGGCCTCATGCTCACCCCTCCGTCGTCGCCGTCATTGTTGGACTTTTACGCGCACGATGACGCGGGGATCATGAAACAGAAGCGAGGCCGCAGGTCGTGGGCCAGAAAACGCGCCGCGACGCACAACTGCGAGTTCCCCGGCTGTGGGAAAACCTACACCAAGAGTTCCCACCTCAAAGCACACATGAGAACGCACACAGGTGAGCGCAGGAATCCAAATATTGAAATTGTCACAAATTTTGGTTATTCATGAAATGTTTAAACAATAGTCTAAATATTGGTTTGTCATGTCCCGCAGGTGAAAAGCCGTACCACTGTAACTGGGAAGGATGCGGCTGGAAGTTCGCGCGCTCGGATGAGCTCACCCGTCACTTCAGGAAGCACACGGGACACCGACCCTTTCAGTGTCACCTGTGTGAGCGCGCGTTTTCCCGCTCAGACCACCTGGCTCTCCACATGAAGAGGCACATGTAGACCACATCACATTAATGGACACCATGGGGGCGAAGCTGAAGCATCACTGTTGGACCTTTTATACTTCTGGCCCCAAACCAGTGAAACCAAACATTCCTGTGTGCCGCGTTCGATCCCCCGAGGTGCCAAAATTACATCATACCGACTTTTTCACAAGTGAAGTGCCTCCATCAGAAAAAAACAAACTATGAAAGCTGGTGGTTTTCTGTAGATATCTGTGATATATGAAAAACTAACTTATAGTAGTTTGTATTTAAGATGCTCTGTCTTTGAAATAAGTTATTGTGCCTTAACGAGACAGCTCAGCATGGGCCGGACCCACAGTCTGTACATGTGTAAATAGTATTTTTGTAATGTTTACGTCTTTGATAAATCAGGTCAGGGTTTTTATTGACATTTTTTTTATTTTCTCACGTTTGTCTGGTTCACACATTTGCAACCATTCTTTGTCAGGTACTTTTCAGACTGTTATCTCCACCTCAGTGTGTATTTTTTTTATGGAAGTTTCTTAAGAATGAAGAAATCTGCTGCAACCAGTGGTTGAAGTGCCGTACTTGAAAAATAATCAGATGTATATATATTTTTTCCATGAATTGTTTTTATGTGCTTAAGGGCTCAGAAAATAAAAGTACTTTTACAAACACAGAACGTCTGTCACGGTTCTTTTCTTTCATGTCATGTTTTAACAGGAACCAAGAGGAGGGACAACAGTTTTGGCTCCTAAAACATGCAATGGAGGTGAACTGGTGACGAAACTGCCCACAGGTGTAAATGTGAGCATGAATAGTTGTTTTCTGAGGAGTTTGTGACCTGTTCAGGGTGAAACCCCCCCACCACGACTCTCCATCCAAAGCCTGAGTGGTTCTAGATAATGGATGGATGGTGCAAAGCTCTTAGCACCAACAAACAGCCTTGCTCACTGCTGCCTTCAAGAACACACTGATGATCTGGTTTCCAAGAAACAGCTGAAAAAAAATCAAGTATACAGATTTACATGGAAACCAGTGTCAATCAATCAGTCAGACTTTATTTATAGCACCTTTCATACAATTTACATGTTCAAAGAGCTTCAAGTGATGAAACAAGAAGTTATGAAGAAGCAGGGTGGAGCAGGGAAACATGCAGGGCAGAGGTTCTCCAGGACCAGAACCGACAAATACTATAAACAGAGCTGAGAAAGGACTTTTTTATTTTTTATTTAATTTAATAAATTTTTTGGCCTGTTCGGCTGACAGGCCCTCATATATTTGTCACAGCCTCTAATTCCTGCAGCTCAAAGCACGTCTCAGACGGTGATGTTGAGTTTAGACTCAGGTGATGCAGAACGGTCATATATTAAAGACATGGTTTGATAATGATAAGACAGTTGATTGTATGCTGATATATTTTCATCATCCTCTTCCTCATTGGTTCTGACCCACTGCTGTGCAGCATCTATGCTTTTTATTACCTCCTCTGAGGAGGTTATCTTTTCATCTGCATTGGTTTGTTTGTCTGTCTGCTAGAAGAGGTACTCAAAAAGTTATCAGTGCATTTTGATTTCCACTTCATGCATAATGCCTACAATGGTTGGGCATAAATGACACGATGACATCCTCATAAGATCAAACACACATTAAAGTCTGATCTGGATCCAAGTAATATTCTGGATCTGGTCCAGAATCTTTACATTTATAGGGCTCATGGAAAATAACCCATAATAATACTACAGACTTGAATTCAGATTAGATTATACCTGAAACTGTGCTGATTCAGTTTGGTGTCACATTTGACATATGTTCAAAAGTTCCTGGTGTAGATCCTGAAGAAAACCATCAGTGAAATTTAACTCGAACTAATATAGATACCAATGTGGTTCTAAATTCTAAGGGCGGGTTTTCATGGTCTATGAGTCATTATGAGGGTCATATTATCATGGGACTGTTGCTTTTAGGTGCAATGATATAATGGGGAAATTGAGCCGCTTTGGTGGAGGTTTGTGTTCTCTGAGTCCTGTCTAGTTATTATCAGTTGGTTTTATTCTCCATCAGGTATTATGAGATTATGACATCCTATCTATTTCATGCATTACACCCTATTCTTACCATTATTATCAAATTTACATTAAATATACTTAAATATATGTTCTTTAATGCCTTTTTTTAACCTAAAACACTCGGTTCATGTAAATTCTGTGTTTTAAAGTTGCATTTCTTGCATGGAAGCTTCTGTACAAATGACGTTTATCATTATTTTCATTGATTCTAGATCTGCGTTGCGTTAATGCAGGAGTGCTGGCACTGATGATAGTTTCTACATATCAGACATTCACAGCTCAGTGACGTCAGCTGTCATCCATCCGACTACGTTTTTAGGGCCCCATTCCAAACTGAAATCTATGATTTTCAGTCTGAAGTGAGAGGAATGACCTGTCATATTCACTGACATGACATGAGTGAACTCACTGACATGAGGACAAGAGGCGTCTGTAGGTGACTTTTAAACATTGGCTCACTGCTTATGAGAGACAGCCCTCTAGTGTTCATTCATATAATAAACATAAGTCGAGTTAAATAGGCTGTGGTTTGTTGTCAGAAGCTCCTATTAACTGATCTAAAGCACATCATCTAAAGTTCATGGTAAAAGTTAATTTAGGAAGCATCCAACTCCTTTTTGCGAATTAAACGGCGCAAAATCTGTAATTTGCAAGAAACTGTCTAGTCTAAAATTATTCATAGGTGTGTTTTAGACATAACAGGAATTAAACCAATCATTTGCATTCTTAATACGTCATCATTGAAGAACAGGTAGGTGCACAGCCCTTCTACATACAGCCTATTAATGCTGTTGTACCAAAATCGGCTGCATTTCACCTAGAGGGTGCTGGTTCTTAATGAATGGGAGTGAATGGAGCTAAATGACTAAAATAATTATTTTCTCCTATTTCAATTCAGGAGGAGGAGGAGAAAAGCTGAGAGAAGAAGGAAACAGGTGAGTTTTAGCTCCGCCTCCTGCGCATCTTGACGCTGTTTAGAATATTAGAAGGTGTGTCAGCTCTGATGGGGAATGTTACCATTGAAATCCCTTCTGCTCCCAGCGGCCTTTACAATGGACTCACTGTTGAGCCATTCTAAATGCAGTGGTTACAGGAACATTTTCACCTGTAAAAACTTTAAAGACTCTTTCTTGATTGGCTCAGATCTACAGGTTAAATCAGCACATGTTTAATTTATTCAGTGACATCATTAACTAACTTGTGATGACGTCACAGCACACGGCTGTGCTGCCACAGTTCAGACAACCGAGCAGGATACATAGGAGGGGCATAAACTTCCAAATGTGATGATATTGTGTGTGAATTATGTCGAAAGTAGAGTTGGCCTCTGTTAAATGAATTCACTGTTACAATAATTATTTATATAAAATCATATGCAGCTAGAGATGTAGATGAATGGACAAACACAGAAAAAGAAAATCAATTATTTGATAATAATTTAATAATAAGAATAATAAGATAATCAGAATAAGTTTGACTCTCCTAAATTTCCTTTTTTTTAAATATATTTCTGTGCTCAGCAACACACAAACTGCAGAATTATCTTACTGATCCAATTCTGACAGGGCCGGATAGAGGTCGTTTAAGGGCCTCATCTGGTCCACGGGTCACCAGTTGAACAGATCTGGTGTGGAGCCTCCTGTTTGTGCTGCTGTCAGTTCTCCACTAGATGTCCCTGCTGGTTTAGTTTCTAAAATCTCCCTCAGTAGCTGTTGATTGTCTCTCCCCACATCTCTCTCTCCTGTCTTCAGTAACATACTGACATGTTCCTCTTGATACTCATACTTGTTAAAAGTACATTATCCACAGCGGATACTCTTTTCAGGAGTAACTACCTAGATGATGTCTTGCATGATGTAATCTCATGTGGGAGGGGCCAGATTTTTGTCCAGACAGAAATAAAAAGTAAATAATTAACTATACATATGTGCACAGTTACTGTTGACCAACAGAGTGTCTCTCTGTGGCATCACTTCAAAATGATGGGCTTATATATGGGCAAATAAGATTTTTCACTATTGATGAACTGAGTGATAAACAGTGAAATATCAAAAGGAAAAGAAGATTTTGCACTGTTTATATAAATCTATGTGATGAGCCTTGTATTCACTAATCAATACGGTTTATTCACCTTCTTGGTAACCGTCTGACTGTGGTGGGAATGATAGCTTAGTATTCTGTGTGTGTTCATGTGTGTGTTGTCAAGGAGTCACAGCTATGCGAGTCCCTGTAAGCCTTGTTTACGGAATCCATGTCACTCGGTCAGGAGTCAAACTCCTCATCCAGCGTCTCTGGGCAGAAATCAGTGCAATAATCACAAAGCCTTCTGAAATGATTGAACTCAGTGACAGTAGCGTTTGATACCGTTCACTTTTGAACCTACGCTACCAGCAATATATCCGAAATTCACGAATGGCAACATTTTTTTTCAGCACTTTGCTCTGTAGCAACAGTTTCAGGTTTCAGATATTCTAAAAAAAATCCTGTTCTGTTTCAGCGTACTAAATATCATGTTGGTAAAGAATTGCAGATGGAGTTCATGGCTGGCTGTGTTAAGCCAACGCTAAGTCAAAATGCTAACCTAACGTCATCCATGACGGTGAAAAGGCCCAGATATCTCCAGCAACTTATCCAACAAGAGCCATTCAGGAGACGACCTCACCTCCCCAGCACCCTGCAAAATCTAACTGACTGTATCTGCATGAATACAAGCTCTTTCAGTTTAGCGGTCAGTCAGAAACAAATCTCAGAATCGTGCTAATGAACAGTACATGCACACGATGAGGCTCATTGTTTAAACTCTATTTTATGACAAACAGTTTGATTGCTGCGGTTGGAGTGAACGCAGCATAAGAGACTTAAAGCATCCCAAATAACTAAACACTTGCAAAGTGATGCTTAGAAAAACTCAAATGTGTTCTCTTTCAAAGCAAACCTCCATGAGTGGGACGTATGTTTCTGCCTTTAAAACGTAGACATAGCACAATCATGACCTGCTACATTAGTACATTTAATCACTTTAACGTACGAGAAATCGCACAAATGACACAACCCCGGAAACCCTGTAACAAAGACATAGTCTTCAGTCCGACGAACTTTTATCTTGAGACCTCTCTACTGGATGTCTTAATAGAGTGTGTATGTTATCAACCAGAGGAATGTCTGCAGCCCCTTCTGCTCCTCCGGGTTGTTTACATTCATGTCTGACATGGACCATTAGTCGCTGCCCTCACAGATTATTATGAAACAACTCCTCCTCAGAAAACAACCTGAAGAAACGGAGAATTCCTTCTTCAACACGAATAACTGACTCCTAGATCTGATGAATCAATAAGCAGTCAGGCTTAACAGATCTCATTACCTATACTATATAAACAACATTAACCCTCTGAGGACGGCTTCTTGATTTACAAGGTCTACTTGGATGTATCATAATACCCAAGTGTTTCATGCTAACATTTACAGCACAATTCTGGAGGATGAGGCTCCCATTTGTCCTCAAGTAATGTGTTAAAAAAAACAACTAATTTGACCGAAAACTTGAAACATAGATTCAGATTTTTTTTTTTTTAATTCTTGTGAAAATACACCTTTACTCATGTGGATGAGCTGTTCGGTGCCTGAAAAGGGTTTACAAAGTCTTACGTTGACAGAAGCAGTGGAACATTAGAATAAAAGAGTAGATGTAAATGAATAATGTCTAAAATGACACTTTCTAACATCGTTTTTTTGGGGGGGTAGAAGTGTTGTTGAATGACTTCAAACAACATATGAAGCTTAATGGAAAATCCAAATGAAAAATGAACATAACAACAGTGTTTTTACAAATCACAAATCCACCATTTATTTATAAGGAGATGACATGACAGGTGTGTTGAGCTACCTTCTCGTCGTTGTATGAGTCACACTGAGTCACACTGAGTCACGCTGAGTCACGTACAATCGCACGAGGATAAGGGCACAGAAGAGGAGAGTCTACAGATTTAAACCACGTTTGTACAAGGAGAGGAAGGTGAGTGAGGTAAAGATAAATGATTATTGCTGCAGATGATACCATATGTGTCTGTCAGTCTGTCAGAAAGTCTTTGGTGCTTCAGGAAGATTGTGAAATCTGCCCTGAGCAGCAACAACATAAATCTTATTTAAATCATACTGGACTTCTTTAAATCATGATCATACTGGACTTATTTAGATCATACTGGACTTATTTAGATCATACTGGATTATTTAAATCATACTGGATTTATTTAGATCATACTGGACTTATTTAGATCATACTGGACTTATTTAGATCATACTGGATTTATTTAGATCATACTGGATTTATTTAGATCATACTGGACTTATTTAAATCATACTGGACTTATTTAGATCATACTGGATTATTTAGATCATACTGGATTATTTAAATCATACTGGATTTATTTAGATCATACTGGACTTATTTAGATCATACTGGACTTATTTAGATCATACTGGACTTATTTAGATCATACTGGATTTATTTAGATCATACTGGATTTATTTAGATCATACTGGACTTATTTAAATCATACTGGACTTATTTAGATCATACTGGATTATTTAGATCATACTGGATTATTTAGATCATACTGGACCTAATTAAATCATACTGGACTTATTTAAATCATACTGGATTTATTTAGATCATACTGGATTATTTAAATCATACTGGATTTATTTAGATCATACTGGACTTATTTAGATCATACTGGACTTATTTAGATCATACTGGACCTAATTAAATCATACTGGACTTATTTAAATCATACTGAATTATTTAAATCATACTGGACTTAATTAAATCATACTGGACTTACTTAAATCATACTGGACTTATTTAAATCATACTGGATTTATTTAGATCATACTGGATTTACTTAAATCGTACTGGACTTATTTAAATCATACTGGACTTAATTAAATCATACTGGATTTATTTAGATCATACTGGATTTACTTAAATCGTACTGGACTTAATTAAATCATACTGGACTTATTTAGATCATACGGGACTTAATTAAATCATACTGGATTTACTTAAATCATACTAGACTTATTTAAATCATACTGGACTTAATTAAATCATACTAGACTTATAATAATACTGGATTATTTCCAGACTGATTATTATGACTTAATTGTACTCTTTTTACCTCCCTTCTTCACGCAGCATGCAGACCATTCTCTCAGATTTCTGACCGCCTCACCTCCCTCCTCTCATCCCAGCATCTGACCATCACCGCGCCTGCATGCGTGTCTCCTCCTCCTCCTCCTCCTCCTCCTCCTCTGCGTTCCCCTCAGCCCTCCAACCTGATCGCTCCAGACACAAGGTAAAAGCCTCCCTCTGCATGCCAAAAACATCCATTCCTCCGCTGCATCTGCCATCCATTCTCTATGATCTCATGTGTGGAAGCCATCATAGCCGAATGTACCACACCTGTCTGGAGCATCGCACTGATTATTGATTATCATTACCTCTGCCAGGACTGAGAATTCGCGTGATCATTTAAAAACCCACTGCACAGCTAAACCCACTGCTACACCATGAAGCCAGTATCACACGGGCGTGTGTGAGGACTCGTTGCGGCATGAGTAACACATGCATCATATAGAGAAGTAGCGTCAATTATAACCTCATATGGATCATTATTGATTAATTAACCCCATGGTGGCATTCAAGTTACTTTGAAGGCTTTTATTGGTCATAGAAATCATGATTTCTTCTGTAAGCTCAGACAGGGAGCAGGCAGTTGAACACACACATGTCCATGTGTGTATGTCGACACACAGGCCGCCTTCACATGTTGCTGGCCCCCACCCCGCCTATTTAGGAGTTGAGAAAGGAGTGGCTTGCAGGAGTTGAGGGCCCGGCTGTGACCGGAGAAGGTGATGTAACTTCCAATAATAAAGGAACAGTGGTGGGGGAAAAAAGCCCATTTTTGTTGGCCTACAGGACAGTGAAGGCATCAGACGAAAGCTCACCTTCACGGTAAGACCTCCCATCAGAAGGAGAGACAGACTGCCGCCTTTTAATATTTCTAACTTTCAATATTTTTTTAAACTTAAACCATGTAAATTATCGGCAGCTGCTAGTAGGAGGATAAAAAGCCGTAAACACGCGTGTCCGTGAAGGCGACACTTGGTCTAATTAAAGGTGGGCCTCAGGTAGAGTCGTTCCTATTGTGATGCAGATGGTTGTAAAACCGCTAGTGAATCCCAGTAAGAAGAAACACGTGGCACTGGTTGCTGTGGATCCACGAGAGAGGAAGTGGTGGGAAAACATTTTTCACCTCCATCAAGGAGGATCTGGTTTCACCTGTGTGTTGGTTGATTGTTTGTCAGGATTAATCGAAGTGTTATAAATCAGATTTCATTTACATTTGTTGAGGTGTTGTGCTGGGGTCAGGGACTAATCCAGGGGCGTTCCTAGACATAAAGCTCTCCTGGGGCCCAGGCCCTCATTATTATCCCCCACCAGAATGAAGTGGAAGGGCACATACTGCAGGAATGGGATCCATCCCATCTGCATGACTCAAAAATTATTTTTTCCATTTCCATGGTTACAAATAGAATTTAGGCTCATTCTGTGAGCAGTATTTGTCTCAGATGAGAGTTTCCGTGGCACAACTCAAAAACCATAGTTTTTCATTAAACTATATGTACACATCTCTCTTGTACTGGAGAGGTGCGTTTTGATATATTGGGAATTTTAAGCGTTTTATTTGTTTATTCATTTTAATTTAGAAAATTAAACTTTTTCTCAGATATGCAATTCACAAGAATTGCCATTTACAGGGACAACCTACTGATTGCACATCAAGTCTTAGAACTTCATATATGCAAATATAGATTTGTGAATCAGTACAAAAAGCACCCAGCACACCATTCCTGATCAATCTGCACACTTTGATGTATTTTTTTTGCATTTGTTTTTGCAACGCTAGGCTAATAGCGCGCTAAAAGACAATCTACAGAAGCATTAATCAGTGTCTTTAGTTGCTTTACACATCAGGCACACAGAAAGAGTGTTTGTGGACTAAATACATTTAACTTCTTCCATCGACATTTATGTCTTATTATTTGGGAAAATGTTAAAATATGCTCTCTCACAATGTTAACATTATGTTATTAACTCTTTGTGACGGGCCAACAGCCATATTACCTCTACCAGTTTATGGTACTTATATCTCTAATGCCACCAAAGATTTTAAAACTGACCGTACGACTTATTTATTTCTGGCTCTGTGTTTTTAACCCTGCTTCATGACTTTGTACTAAACAATTATTAGAGCTGAGAATAATGTATGTGTAAAAACACACATTATATATATATAATGTGTTGTTTTTTTTATATCCCGAACTATTAATGAAGAAAGTAGTTGGCAGAGTAATCAATAATGCAAATAGTAGGTCCATATATTTGTGTTGAATTGCTATAACATAACCAAATTGGTTGCCGGACTAAATGGTAAAAGTAGATGTTAACAGAAGTTGTGCTGGCATGAATGACTGACATAGAAGCCCATTCCCTCCACATCCGTGTCCACATACAGGAGGGCCTTTCTTTCATCCAGCCATCTAGGTTTCTGTTTGCTTTCCTTACATGGGACCCTGAAGGTGACACACAAAAATTTACATATACACGAATGGTGAAAGGAGAGGGACTCTTAATCACAACCGTTTAAGATGGTCTTACACTACGATTTTAGAAATGTTCTCGTTTCATACTGTATGAATAAAATCGACTGGAATGTGAGGCCAAAGCTCAAAAATGTATCTGCTCAAACCAGATCCTAACATTTAACATCATCGTGTTACAAAATATGGCCAAGATGCATTTTGCTCCCTGGTAGACGAGCCCTGAACAATCGGATGCTTTAACTCACTAGTGGACAACTCAGAGTATTGAGATCCGATCACTCAGACCACATATGACCACATTCTTTCAACAGTGGGAACATTAATGTGTCCTGGGCAACACTGAAGGAGATTTCCTCTGAAACAAGAAGAAGAAGCCAAAACAGACAGACAGAATGGATGGCACTCTTTCTGAGGCCCTGTTCACAGGACAGAAAAGTTTTTCCTTTGCATTTTAAAGACATTCTGTGTTTTATACATCAGTGTTTTGGAAATGATCCTTATGCATACGGATCTGCAAAAACGGTTGAAAAGCTGTAGTATGCATAGCAGGGCAGCAGATGGCGGTGCAACCTTTCAAAATCAACACCACAGAATAAGATCACAGTCGTGTTGCTGCAAATCTACATTGGAGGAGTGTTAATAAACTCAGCAGAGTCTGCAGCACAAACAAAACGGGACAATCCAATATTGTTTTTGTTGTTCTGTCCATAGTGTTCTGTCCATTGCAGGTATTTGGCTTGAACTGTAATAGGCATGCATGAAGCGGGGCTGTGTTGTCAACATTTTCAGAGGAGTTACATTTTGGTGGCGTTTTAAAAAGATTCAACTCTGACTCTCTTCTCAAAACGCTGTTGCTGTGTAAACAAATGGCAAAACCCTAACAAAAGTTGACAGTTTTATGGTAGAACCGTTGTCGTGTAAACGGTCCCTGATTTTCCATTTGCTGGGAAACTCCTGGAACCCCCTCAAGGACCCCTGGGGTACCTCAGAGCCCACTTTGAAAACCGCTGGTTTAAGATGAGCTGCTGGAAAATTCTAAAAGCCTGTGTTCAGTCGCATCTGAAATCCCAAAATTCCAAAAACAACACAACACACTGTAGTGTTGCCTAAAGACCGATGTTTGTTTGTTTTTTAATACCACAGATAGAAGACTCCGCCGAAGAACAGAGTTCAATCAGGAAACAAGATCTATTATTCAGCTGCGTGCCTGGAGAGAGAGAGGAGGTTTCACCCTGATGATTCACCATGTTTATAATTAGATAGCGAAACAATCTGAGTTCAAGCGTCCTACCAGGCTAACAGGTAGAAGTGTCAATCATTAGTCCCTACCCTACCTGTAATACATGAACCTTTGCAAGGATCCACTTCGGCCCAATCCCAATTCATTCATTCATTTTACCCCTACCACTTAGCCCTAACCCTCCGTTTTGTGCGTTCACACGTAGGAGTAGGGGGTCCTGATTCTTGTTGAGACAGAGGGGAAGGGCGAAGTGCAAGGGCTATATGGCCCTCCAAACAGAGGGTTTTCAGAGGAACAAGATAGTTATCTCGTTAATTCAGAAAAACAGAGCAGAATTTTCTTTCCTTAAGTTAATGCAGTACTCTTCCGTATGAATCCACCCCTTCATCAGGATCCGCACCACAATTTAACGGGTTCTGTCCTGCCAAATGTCCAACCCCTCTACCAAGTTTCATCAAGTAATTTTTGTGTAATGCTGCTAACAGACGTATGGATGCCAGTGAAAATGGATGACATAATGAGAACATAAAAGCACACATGAGGATATACGCATGAGTAAAAGAGGAAACATCAACAAAAAAACACACACATAGAATTAGTGATAAACCGTAAGAGAATGGGTACGTTTTAAGTTTGCTTTGATGGTCTTTAGTTACCACGATCCTGCCTGCGGATCTTAGTCTAGGTCCAGCTAGAAGACCTCCGGCTGAGGGTCTCATCAGGTTATAATCAGTGAGTAAGTCAGATGTACTGAAGGGCCAGACCACTAAAAGTATTTGCGGGATTCTATATTGTACCACATTGTTGATTGGTGGCACAACAATGCAGCTCATTCAGACAGCAGCAGCCGTCTAATGCGCTATGGACGAATGCATGAACCAAAGCCAGTTTGAATGGAAGCAGGAGATCTCACTCTGACCACACATCTTCAAAGTTTAACTTTGGTGCATCTTTGAAAGCTGACTGTGATGAGAAGGTAGGAGAATGGCCAGAGAGAACAGGATGCGTCTCCAGCCATTAGGGGGCTCCATAGTGCAGTGCAGCAGCTCAGTATCAGTGTCTCAGTGGTGGTTTTACTACACAACAGCTGCTGCCTGGTCTCATTCAGTGCAAAAATGATCTGTATCAGTGGTTTCATATAAAACGACCGCTAAAGTGACACAAAATAGACCCCATTTGATAAGAGTTTGTCCCAGGGTTCACAATCTGACAGGCTTTATTACAGATGGAGCTAAAAAATACAGAATATTCTGTCATTGTGTAATTTATGGATGGGATTACAGTGAAAATAATTCATTCCCTGTTTAGCTGGGTACCTTGTTGGACCACAGACCCCACTTTTATTTATTACACACTTATTATCTGCAGTTATGTTTTTACCCGTGTCCGTTTATTTGTTGGACTTTCAGCAGGGTTACGCAAAAAACTCCTGAACAGACTTCCAAGATGGGTCAAAATAGACACCCAATAAATTTTGGTACAGATGCAGATAAATGATTTTTTTCTTCCCCACTTTGTGTAACATTGTGAGATTTTTCGACATTTTCTTCAGTTTCTCAGGAAATAATGCATGGATCTTTAATGAATAAAACAAGGAATATTTAGGGGGCTGCTATCTTTGAGTGTGTGCATTTTGGTGTGGATCCAAATAAAATCCTGATCTAGATCCACCAGATTTAAAAGGTAGGATGTTACAAATCCAGTAACCTTAAATTCTGGTTAAGGGCCATGAATTTGATTTTGGATTAGGGGGGGGGGACGACTGTTGGTCCTTTGCAGATGTATGCGCTCTACTTCCTAGCTATTGTAGTGTTTGCTGAAACAAGTCATTCCTCTCCGTGTTCTTGTAAATAATTACTTTCATTCCACATTCAAATTCACATCATGTACGGTACGAGACAATTAAGATGATGATGATGACTTATGACGTCTGATGGGTGTTCACAGACATGCAGGATTTTTCCGCCTTGATGGAGGTCTGCGCTCTTTTGCTCTAGTTTACTGATGGATTTACTGCTATCTGTATTATAATCACACTTGTTCAATCTGTCAGCCACTGCTGTCAACGCCATTTGAATGAAGCCATTCGAAAACATTCTAATATTAAAATTCCATCTGTCGTCGTTCCGTTTTCTTGTTGTAAGAATTCTCATTTTGTCACCATTCCAAAGTGATGAATAGCCTCCTGGCTCTATTTAGCGCTGGCTTACAAAGAGCTAAGCATAGTTAGTGCTGTCACAGTTTCTAAGTCATATTTACCTTTCTGAGCACAGTGTCAAATGAAGCTGTCTATCATGAATACACAGAGCTCCTGGTGTCCCAATCATACCGCTGCATACTGACATTATTGATAAGACGGCTGCTTGGCAAACCCCGACAATATGATGAATTGTAAATATGGCTAGTAATAATAGATGGTATTTTGTGTTGAGCCCACTTTGTTGTTGACCGTGCTTGCAGGGTGGATCGGTGCATTTCCAGAACGGCTTGTATGAGTGCAGGAGGCTGGTGTAGCATCTGTATTTCAGATTAATTCAAGAGTCCGTCTTGTTCGACTTCATCTCTCTCCGCTCCAAAGGTGGTTTAGCTAAATGAAGAAATAGGAACTAATTATCAGCAGTCTTTCAGCTGTGTGCCTCATGACTTGCAGTTCTTTGGCACAAAAGGTTATCAGTCACGAAAAATGTGGCCTCTCAAAAAGGAACACTGATGGCGATTAATGTGTAACTATGTGACATCCTCCTGTTACTTTGTGCCAACAACAGGGTAATATTTTAAAATTCTAATGCGTAATCAAGGTCATCAGAGCTGACCTTAAAGCTTGTCTCTGTGATGGGGTTTACTTAATTTATCTTTTTTATACCAGAGCTTGAGAAAGGACCGTCATTTCACACTGTCTTCATTTTCAGGCTGGTTTTGCGAAGCTAGTCATGGTTATATTAATTAAAATATTAAATTAATCTTAGTCTTATAGTCCTGTCTTTAAATGTCCTTATTAATTTTTAATATCCATTCAACATTATCCACTTTTTAAAAAAAGTTTTAGTTGACTTAAAATCAGGGCATTTTAGTCTCATTTTAGTCCATGAAAATCACATTTTAGTCTAGTTTTAGTCTATTTCAGTCTTTTGTAAGACATCAGGTCAAGCCGCGATCCCGCCTTAGGAAACTAAACAGCTGCAAACACCATCCGAGGAACAGAAATTTTCATTATAATCTAGAAAAAAAAAACCCGTCTACAATATTTGGTCTCTTTTGTGTGGATGAAACTAAAGAGATTTTGGTAGTTTTTATTTTACATTTCATACATTTTCATGAACATTATAACATGTCGATTTAGTCACAGTTAAGGCCCATTTATGCTCCCTCTACGAACGTAATCATCCAAACACAAAATAAAACTACTTTTGCTGGTCTTTCCATTAACTCTAGTTTCATCACAATAAACCCTTAATTCACCCTGGCAGATGTGGAAATATCAGGAGAGGAGCGAGAGGGAGGGTGGACATATAGTTAGTTATAGTATAGACAATAGTTTGGAGCCTGAATTTCTTTTATTTTGAGCATGCACAACTCGTGCGTTCCATGCAGCAACCACGCCTACACAGCATTTCTTGAAAATCCACTTTGAGATATCTTGCAGAGAAACAGAAAAACACGAGTGATGACATCCTCCTCCAACTGGCGGAGGTAATGAAGGTGATTATTATATAATAACATATAATTAATTATAATTTTATTTCGATCAAACCTGGGTTGGTGAACAACAAGATCACTTTTACCGCTGAGTCAGTTTAATATCCAGGATGCATCTTTCAAATGCATATTGGTTTAGCGAAGGGTCGATAGAAAGCTACACATCCAGGTTATCTGCTCTTGTGTCATACCCCTGACCCTCTGATGAAAGCAGCCCCTATATGTTGACTGGTGGTCTTTGTCGGTTTGATAGCATTAAAGAACACCCTGTTGCTTTTTAACCCTAGGAGCTCTAACCCTATGTAGACCCTATGTCAGTATATAGAAAAAAGTGATATGTGTTGATGGTTTTCCCTTAAGTCTGCCTCCATTAAAGATCAAACAGAGATGTCATATCTTAACTTATCAGCCAATTTATTGCTGATTCTGTCACTTTCTGTCCAGATTTCTTTTCAGTAGTCCATCTAATCTGATGTATCTGTGCTCTAATTACATCTCTGTGGTGAAGCGGAACCATTGTCTTCCTTTAAATAGTTGTTAGTGCTTATTACATGACCTTTCAGAGCGCAGAGAACTACAAAACAGGTCAGTTTTAGCTCCACGTCTTATGTTACTTTATTGTGTTTACAAGGTTCATTATTAGAAAGTAGGTCAGTAACCTTTATGTGAATTATTAACTTTTAAATCCTCTCTGTTGCTTGCGGCCTTTCGAGAGGACAGGCTGTTAAACCAAACTCCATTCTTATAACAGGTGTTTTATGGTAGGGGCAAAAACTTGAGGTACATCATCACTCACTAAGTAAAGACAAACATAAGAATTAAAAACTTGAAAAGCAGCCTTATAAAATTTATTTAGACTAGTTAATAGATTTCCAGGTTAATGAGATACAGTTGTTCGCTTGTAATCAAATAAAAAATATCACACAATGTTCCCAAGTCTTCTGTGCAGCAGATATGGCCAAAGAGAGGAAGGGGACGTTAAGCTAATTTGAGCACCATATAAATGAGGTAGCACGTGGATGAATTACCAACTGGGCAAAGAACTCTACTGGGTCGTATTCAAGAAAGCAGGTTTAGTCAAAACTCTTCTTTTTTTTAACCTTGACACCAGGTGTGTATTGTGTGCGACCCACAGGATTTAAAAAGCAGCTGCTAGCAATTAGGAGCTAACGAAATAGAAGAAAATTAACTGAAAATGTCTCAGAATTGGGGATTTTGTTATCTTGACAGTTCACATCCATAATTACAAGGGACCTGTATTTAGATGTAATGTGAACGCTTCTGTCCTCCCAAAACGGCAGGTATGTAGATTTTTTTAGGACAGCTGATGATCTGCATTGTTGTTATCACCTCTCCTTTCATTTTACCGCATTGCTGCTGGCTGATGACGGCAGCCCTCAGCACATGCGTATAGGTATAAAAGCCATGTGAATTCCAATTTGACTGTTCTCATTCACGTTGCATGATCACAAAAGCCGATTTGTATCCCATCTAGGACCGCATATGAAAGTGAAAAGATCTGAATTTTGTTCTCACATTAAGGCCCCAAAAAAAAAGAGAAAAAAAAAAATCACAACCAAGTCACTGGTAATGTGAAAGTAGCCTAAACACATCTGAAAGCTCTGTAACATGCAGCAGTTAGCACATCTACAACCAGCGCAGCACTCGTTCATGGAGGGCTTGGCTTAACTTCGAATGATGCATCGACAACTTCATGTAATTAATTAGCCGGATGAATAAATTGTTGTTGGAGATAACTGGGCTTTTTTTTTCTTCACTTTTTCGTCTTGGATGTAGGTCGCTTCACATTTTTACTAGTGTTAGCCAAAACTCAGGAAGACTCCGTCTGAAATTCTGAAGGAACAAGTTATTTAGTAGACTAAACAATCTGTGAGGTTTTTAGTGTGTTTGATACGGATGATGAAACCAATAGTACATGAACTGTGTAGTATTTACGGGTAAATCTTACACTGTGACAACATAACAGTGATGAGCAGACTGTACAGGGGCGTATTGCTGCCCTATACTCTTACATCTTGTACATACAGTTATTTATATATATATATATTGATATATTATTACTATATTCTTTACTCCTGGGGGTATAAATGACCAAATACAGTAACAGTGCCGACCCTGGAAGAATACTTATTGTCAAAATTTCATTGACAAAACTGACTATTCCATAGAAGAACTGCACACCTTCCACAGAGACATGGCTGAACCCACCATTGAGGTATTTTGTCAGAGGCGTACATAACAAAAGTCGTGAAATAATTTCTTAAAAATAACTCTGTTTGGTGCCTCAAATGTATTGTACAACGCCAAGATCACAGACTTCCTCATCGGGTCGCCAGCGTCATTGTTTATGCGTGTTTGTGTGTCGGTGGGTGAAGTGAATGATCTCGGACTTACTACAACTCTTTGGTCAACATGGTACGTCTCTGATTATATCAACAAACAACAAACATGCAGTCCACTGAAGCGTGACACAGGTATCTACAGACGTGTATTAGTTGACTGCTGGTAGTTCAATGACATCCTCCTCCAGACATCAGCTGACAAACAGGTCCTGTGTGTTTTAACAGTGGCCGTCCGAGCTCGTTGGCTAACATTCCATCCAATGTCAGACTTATAAACTTACACAAAGTTTAAATGCTTTTCTTTGAATTCAGTTTGTGTAAAGGGTTGAAATGAGGTACCCATATTTATTTTTAATTTCACTGTAATATTAAACCAGTTAGAGGCCGGTAACATTTGCTTATAAATACAAGCATCAAATGACCCAGTCTTTACTTTCTGTGTTTTCTGTGATTTTCTCTTGATACTGTATTGCGTGCACGTTTGCCTGCGTGTGATTTAGCAGGAACGCAAAACAATAATCAACACTCGCATGTCTGTTCCTGCGAAAAACTTAAAAGTTTAATTGTTGCGCAAACACACGCAGGGTACAGTCTAATATTTGATGAGAGCTTCATAAAACTCTCACATGCAACGATGTCTGCAGCAGATGTAGTCCTCTAGTCTCTCCTGCTCAGCTTCCAAATCACAGGCAGGAAGCACGGGGCGGGACGCTTGTCTTTGTCCAAGGCCGAAGTCGATTCTTGCGTGGAGGGTAACCCCCGTCGCAGTTGGGAAAACAACAGACAAGACTTTTTCTTGGTGGGGAGTTAGCTTGTTTTGTTTTGTTTTGTTTTAAAGCAGTACAGCTGTGACACCTTGAACTGCGTCTCTGCTCTACAGACATCATATCAACTTACATTTGTTTCTTGTCATTGTTTCAACAATGTACAGTATATGCTTGTATAATGGATGCCCACAAGGCATGTTGGAGTCCCTGTAGGTTCCTCTTGATGAGAGCGGCAGAGTGTGAGCATGTTTGTACGAATGCAAGAACACTGAATGGGAGCTATATTCGTACGATTGTTCACACTCGACAGTTTGGCTATTAACTAAAATCAATTTGCATATCTTTAGTTTTAGACACGTTTAATTGAAGATAAGATTCCTCACACCATTTGGCAAAGTTGTCAATGACTGGACCGTGGCCAAATTCACGATCCGGTCGCAGGCTGACTTAGGACCGAATCGTCTGCGTACTTTAAGATGGTCCTGTTTTCATATGTGCTCTGACACGTGTGTGTAGAGGATGAATAAAAGTGGTGAAAACACGCATCGTTGTGGGGAGCCAGTGGATGAGCAAACTTGGTTCTGATAGGGCTTCATTTACTCTTTTAACACTTTGGGAATTTTAAGCAGGTTTTGGTTTTTGGAATTTTCTCAGATGTGCAATAAACAAGAATTTCAATTAACAGAAGAATAACTTTCTTCTGTTTCTCTTCAATGAAATGCACCCTTGGTAGGGGTGAGGCCTCATAACTGGTTTCTTCAATTTGCTTATTTATACTTTTTTTTTTTTAACCACATTTGACCTTTGGCCATTTTCATATCGGTTTGCTCACATTCACTTCTGACAGGGGCATGGTCTATCTACATCAGCACAAGTTGACTTTTTCCCATTGAGGGGCCCACCTGTGTCCTTGGACACAAATTTTCTACTTTTCACCGTCTCTAAGGTTTGGTGATAGGGCGCTTTTTTGGGGGGCTTTTTTTTCATTTCCTTTCATTTCTCAGGCAATAATGTGTGGAACATGATGAAAAATCATCTTTTATATCTATGGGGTTGGTGCTGAATCTATGCATCTGGGCAGTTTGGTGCAGATCCAAATAAAAATCAAGATCTACCAGATTTTTGGCTGTTAAAAATCCTGTTACCTTCAATTATTTGATTTTGGATTAGGTTTGACTGAATTAAAGGGGATTGTTCGGCCTTGGTGGAGGTTTGCTCTCTACTGAGTGCCCTTCTATTTATTAATGAGACCTTTATGCCAACGTTAAAGATGCCCCATGCAACCTTGCTTGGAAGCTACAGGCCAACTTTCACAAGAGCCACTGCCACTCCTCCTGGGACGGCCCAATAGGCTTGCTTCACTTACGTACATCACTTGTGTCAAACATTGGGATGAGACAGAGCACTGTAATCACAGACTTCAGACCAGTTATTTTCTCACTGCTGAACTGCTTCTCCATTCATCAGGCATCATAATGTTCATAAGGTTCGTAACTTCTATTTCTTGTCATTGTTTCAACAATGTACAGTATATGCTTGTATAATGGATGCCCACAAGGCATGTTGGAGTCCATATAGGTTCGTCTTGATGAGAGAGGCAGAGTGTGAGCATGTTTGTATGTAAGAACACAGAATGGGAGCTATATTTGGCACTTTTTCTCTTTTGCTGCATGCTTTTAGTGCACTGTCTAGGGTTTTTATTCAGAGGGTCAGTGGTAGAGTTTCAGTCAGCCATAGTTCTTAGTAATTGAGTCAGTTTTTATTCATAGAGTCAGTGATATGAGTCCTGCAGCAGAATTAAAGTATTTGACTTAACATGTACAAGGATTCAGTGTCTTTTAAAAAGTTTATATTTGTGAAGTTAATGAAGAAATGAAGTATAAAAGCGCCAAAAAGATGATGTGATCAGATCATTAAAAAGTTGGATTAATTAGCTGTTCGGATGACTTTTTAAAGCCATTTTCAAGTTTCCAGTCTCTCTTTTACTGTTAGGCTTTTGTTATGTGACGTGAAGTTATGACGTTTCACAAAAGGTTTTCCCTCACTTGTGTTAATTTTCTGAGATTTTGCTGTAATTTATGTGACCTCCACCAAGGAGGTAATGTTTTTACCCGCGTCTGTTTAGGATTACGCAAAAAAAACAAAAAAACACAACAACTACAGGACAAAGTTCTATGAAACTCAGTTGGAGTGTACGCTACGAGAGAACCTTTACATTTTGGAGCAAATCCCAATAACGGGAGGGACCCAGGATTTATTCTTTTAAACTTTAATACTGGATAGAGCTTTTTAAAAAAAATAATTTTCATCAATTATGTTTCATAAGCTGGCATACAATGAATGATTTGAACCAGTTATTGACCCATTTTCTGAGTCACACTGAGTCAGCCTTAATTTCAGCTTCATCATTGTTTGTCACGCAGTGAACAGGGAGTGAGGAATGATAATAGAGGCCTTATTAACTGCTATCAATTGGCTGTTGGCCGGTCATATGAATTTCTGTTTTGTCAGAATTTTTTTTGTTGTTGTTGTTTTTTTTGCAGTTGAAGCAGAAACATGAGTCAATTCCCCAATATTTGTCATTTGGTTTTGAGTTTAAATCTACAGACATGCTTTTAAAGCCCATGGGCAGTATGTGTTGAAGTTATAAAGCAAATTGGCAATATTTATGTGCTAGATTTGGCTATTAATAAAAAGTAACATTATCAAGTATCTGACGTAGTAGTTAGCATTTAGTGCAATTTAGGGCTGGAAGAAACTGCACAGGAAGGAAGAAAAAGATGGACTGAACAAGGGGGGAAAAGGGCTCCTACAGTTAAATGATCGTAGCTGACTATCAAGTTAACAATAGACAATCTGCACATGATTGACAGCTGTCCAGATACTGGATCAAAATACCTATTTGTAAGCTACACAGACACGTAGCATTGTGCGTCATCGGTGGATGTATCCCATCTATGTTTTCAGTTCATATTACAATGTAAAGGATTTCAATGAAAACTTTGAACATGTCAGAATCAACAGTCAGAGAAGAAATATACAGAGTGTTTTTTTTTTTTTTTTTAAATACTGTATTAATCCCACAAGGGGAAATTCTTTCTCTGCATTTGACCCATCCCTGAGGAGCAGTGGGCTGCCACTACATTGAGTCGCCCGGGTGGCAAATTGGGGTTCAGTATCTTTGCTCAAGGATACTTCAACTTGTAGACTTGTAAGGGCTGGGGATCAAACCACCAACCTTTTGTGCCATGAACCACCGCTCTACCCCCCTGAGCCACAGATGAGCAGATGATGTTAAACTGGTTTTCTCTGGGTTGTTTCAGGGTAAAAGATATGAGTGTCTGGAGTGTCTTTACTATTGTTTGTTCAGCAGAACAAATAATTCACGATTGTTTGTTCAGCAGAACAAATAATTCACGATTGTTTGTTCAGCAGAACAAATAATGTTCACATTCATATTTCTCTGTATTAAAGCCCTAGATTTGTACATAGTGTTTTATCCTGGAAACAATAAAACATAAGTCACCAAATATGTTGTAACATCGGCTTCAGAGGACGAAGCTAATCAAGGAGTCGGGAGCAGCTGGAGAAACTTTTTTTTAAATTTTTACTCTGCATACTTGAAGAAACTGATTGGACTAAATAAAAAAATATATAAATAATCATCCAAGGATCATTAATAAACAGAGAGCAATGATACACCATTGTACCTCAGTCCGTCTACATACAGCCTGTTCACTCCCAATTAATGCCATTGTACCGAATTCAGCTGCAATTACCCAGAGGGCGCCGCGAAGGAGTGCTAAATGAATGGGTGTGAATGGAGCTAAATGGCTAAAATGATTATTTTCACCTACACTACCAGTCAAAAATTTGGACACAGTTTCCCATTCAAGTGGAGTGTCCAAACTATTGACTGGTACTGTACTTATAGACAAAAAAGACCAAATTTTATTTTAGTTTGTTCAAATATAGCATTGATTATATCAGAAGTGAAATGAAAACATACGAATGTTCTTTATTTTTCTATAAAGGAAGGCCCATTCATTTTGGACTACCTCAGGAATGCCTCCTACATACCAGGATGTTCTGAGAGTGGAGTATCTCTATACTAGTGGAATATCTCTGATTGTAACATCTAGCCTGTCTTAACCAAAGCAGAAAAAACCCCACAATCATTGCATACAGTAATATTTTCCCATAAGTAGTACACAGTTCATATACAATTGGTTTCATCCTCAGGTTTCACACATACTAAAAATGTCACATACTGTTTTATACTAAACAGTATGTTGCTAAGGAATTTCAGATCAAATCAGTGGCCGGCTGTGTGCCGAGGCTGAGTGGCTAATGCTAGTAACGATGCTAAGCTAACACCATCCAAGACAGTGAAAAAAGCCAATTGTCTCCAACAACAAACTTGGTAGTACTGATGTAATTCAGTACCCCTAAAAGTAGTGGTCTACAGATGGTGGTAGAAGGCTGATATAAAGATAGGAACAGGAAACAGTTCAGTCAGTTGGATTAGAAACTGAGGAGTAGAGTTTACCCAATATTTTATCTCACAATTTTTCATGCTCAAACGTTTACTCGGAAAGGTTAAAAACTAAGTGAAGAACTTGATTTCACTTCCTATTTTCTTCCTCTTTCGTTCGAAATCCAGCCTGTTTTTGAATATTCCTTCCCAATTTGGCTTTCCTACAACGGTAGTCAGTGTAAACGTTCCTCCAACAGTTAATCTCTTTACACAAAAGGCCACTTTGTTACCACAGCTGCTTTGCTACGAAATGCAAATCTCTTACTACATGTTTTCTAAATTCTTTCTCTGCATAGTTCCTGGCAGAGTTTAAGTCCGGAGTGTAATTTTTACCTCTTAGTTTCTCGAACTGAGCACAATCTGTTGATTTTTTTCCCCTCACAGCAGGTCCTCACAAAGGCTGAGGAATTTTTTGAACATGTCCAAAGGGGACAAATAACTAAAAGTGTTGCCTTTCCTTTCCTTTCCCTACCCACCCCTCTCCTCCCCTCCACCCCCCCTTCCCTGCCTGTCACATGTTCTTTTCACAGCATAGAAAAGTGTCTGGATTAGGGCAGAATTAGCACAAAGCAGCGACGCCACTCCAGCTACACTCGCGCAAAAGGACACAAGAAGAGGCACGAGGGGGGACTGAGACACTCGAGCGAACGCCACCTCAGAAAAACTTCAAACTGTGTTTGCGTGAGGCGGACGAGTGCATCCGAGACAGAGCGAGAGAATCAGGGGATCTTTGCCGACAAGGTCCTGAAGGATGGAAGAGAAACGTTTTACCGGGATCCTGGTAGGTTTGACTTTTGTTCAGTGAACACACACTTTTAAAAGTAGTAACACAAACTTGTGAACACACAGGGATATCACACATGGAGGCAGCCACGTCTCTGGTGGGATGTAGCTGCTGGACCACCACCAGTCACTCCCCTTTCCCCTTTTTTCTTAGTTTTGTTTGTTTTATTGTATATATATATGTATATATGAAATACTCAAAGATTTTTTATGATTACCCTCTCAACCTGGAAATTATAGCATCTTTATCTTGTTTGTCTTTGAAACAACAAAAAAGCACATTTGCTGGTTGATCATTGTGTTGGTGTCGCAGCAGACCTCAGCTGTCATCACCTGCTGTTCAGGTTAAACACACATCATCGACTGAACTGTTCCCAAAAGCACCCAAAATGTTGAAGCTTCCCTCTCATCCATTAACTCTACTGTCACAGTACCAAAGGCGATGCTGCCTTTGCAACTTTGGCAAACAGTGAACTTGTTTTCGGTGTTTGTTGGCAGCTGATTAGAGATAAAGAGATAAATGTTTCTGGCCAGTGAGGGATTCTCTCCCTCTGTCCCAGAAGTTCTTTAGTCTGTCTTGAGACGGTGATAAATGCTGACATTCTCGCTCATTTGAAGCCTCGCTTTCCTCCCCGGTGATATTTTTCTTCTTCAGCCGTATCCTTTTGAGATGCATATCCAAGTTAAAATGCATACGCGCTGTCTGAGCTTTAAAGCCTGAACCCTGGCGGCTGGAGGATGGAGTCAGAAGTTTTGTCGGCATTTTCAGCTCAGTGACAGATTGCCAATCAATCTTATACTTTTTAGCGTAATTAAACGTTGCTGAATTGTTGGAAGAAAACAGTTCTGAGAGTTCAGATATGGCCGTCTGTGGAATCAGATTTAATTAAATGATAGTCACAAAGAGGATTTGAGTTGTTTCCCCATGGAGGAGGTTTTGTTTTGGACATGTTTGTTTATTACCTCCGCCAAGAAGGTTATGTTTTCACCTTGTTCGTTTGTTTGTTGGCAGGATTAAAAATTACTGGATGGATTTCCACGAAACTTGGTGGGAGGATGGGTCAATAAAGTTAGACATGTAGGATTCAAGCTATTTCAGAAATTATGGAAATGTCTTCGTTTTTCTAAGGAAAACTATGCATAGATCCATCCTTTTACCAAAATTCATGGGGCTCTGTCCTGGCCCATGTCTCCACCAGGTTCTGTGAAAATTAGTTCTGTAGTTTTTGGGGAATCCTGCAGACTCACAAACCTAGTTCTGTTCAGTTCTTCGTAGGACTAGGTGATTCAATCCCTTGGTAGTTACATTATCCTGATGGCACCTGGGCTTGTGGGTGGGAGACTCTTCTTGTGGGTGGGAGACGATGGAGCCGGTGGGTGGGTGGGGGGCGGCCCGGGGTGAGAGGGCCCAGTTGTAACTGGTTACTTCCTCTGGATGCATTGGTCTGGGACGAGGTCTTCTGGAGGTGCCCAACTTTCACAGAGTGTTTTGGCCGTTATCCATAACGCTCTCTGGTTGGCAGGCCGGCAGCGGTGGCCAGGTCACTGCCCCTCTTAGGAGGCTGTACCGGCAGACAAACTGAAAAACATAATCTTCCTAGGTGGATGTTATGATTACATGTGCACCTTCTCAAACAAAGAGTATTTTGAGGGCAAATAAGTGGATACCACCAAAAAATAAATCTTCAGTGGTTTTTCTATTTCTTTCGTTAAAAGTTGTACCATAATAAACGTTTCTGACTCAAATTAAAGCCACAGAAAATCAGAATTATGACTTTTACTTTGCTCTTGGCACCAGCCTCCTCTTATCACTAATACAACTGATCAATGATTATTTAATTTGGCTGAAGGCATCACTGCATCCTCTGTTTCCTGGCCAACACAAATGGTTTAATATCAGTTCAGTTTGATTTGGCAGTGAATACAAAATGAAAAAAAAAGAAAGAAAATGACACACAAGTGGAAGAAAAAGTCAAAGAAGGACGACATGCATGTTAGAAGAAAAAAAATTACAATTACAAATTAAGAACTAAATGGAAGCTCTTATTGAGAGTAGCTTCCGCACCATTCACCGCTCTCTTTTCTTAACTCTAAAAGTAGGGCAGAGGTTTGTGGCCAAAGGCTCACATTTCTTATCTATGGAGGTAAACATGGCCCAGAGGTTGTACATTGTAGATTGTTCAACTCCATAGTGACAGCGGACAACTGCACACTTACTCTCCCCTGGTGATTGGTCACCAACATTTCCTGTTTAGTCCACATCATCTTTACTGCTTTCCTGGCATGTTTTCTCAACACAGTGCAACTTTTTTTTTTGTAAGGCCCTGCCCTTCTCTTTACAGCCTGGCTAAATTTATTGATGCTGGTCCAGATGGTTGGTGGATGGACCCGTCACCGTAAATCTTTTGACACAAGGCGCTTGCTTCCTGCTACCGCTTGGCTCGGCTGGTAGCCTTCTGCCGGGACTCTCTGTCCAAACTTAATTCCCCCATTCTTTCAAAGGGACCCCTACTGTCCTCAATCTTCCTGCGCTGTCGTTGACCGCCCTGGAAGCCACCACTTCCACTGAGCGGATGAGCAGATGGTGCCCTGGCACAAGTTTTTACTGGACGGATAGCTGTCTCTTTGTACTCCTTAGTTACTTCTTTTCAGCTCGTCTGCTGTTTGGGTGGATGTATATGGATGGAGGAGGAGTTGCTCGATGTTTTTGCTTGGCTGTGCAGACCGCTGCAGCCCCTCCATCACCATGAAGGCCAAATGGAGGATGGGGCCACTGACGTTTAGCACCGGCAAGTCTTTTAATGTTGGTCTGTTACTTTTCATCTACACAATGATGCTTTAATCATCTGGACTCTGAAGGAATTTTCATTATCTATACATCTCTTATTAAAATCAAACACCTTTTTATATAGTTTTTACATATGTGAGATGAGGCTCATAGTGCAACATGTAAAGAAATAATTTGTCCCAAAACCTGAAAATCTGAAAATTTGATTTCCAATTTTTATATTGGACCAATTGGGGTGAGAGACATAGAGAGAGAGAGAGAGAGAGAGAGAGATGGGGAGATAGATGGGAAGAGAGAGAGATTAGGAGATAGATGGGGAGAGAGAGAGGGACGATAGGTGGAGAGAAAGAGGAGGAACAAGGACACAGACATGTGCAACCCAAATAACAATAGCAGCTATTATAATAGAAAGACTACAGGTTGTAGTATTTATACAACAACAACAACACTGACAATAATAATAGTAATGATAATAATGATGGTGTGGATGATAGATAATGATAGTGACGATGATGGCGATGATGGCGATGATGGCGATGACGACGTCAGTGGTTGTCAACCATGATACCAGCAGTAGATCCAATTCAATCCTGATATCCTGCAAGATGAGAAAGCACAAAGACTCAGAGGAAGAGGTCAAGTTAGTAACATGAATTAATGAGACATGAAGTGTAGAGAAGGAGAGGGAGAGAGGAGTAGAGTGGTGCTCAGTGCATCATGGGAAGTCCCCCAGCAGTCTAGGCCTATAGCAGCATAGCTAAAGACTAGCCTAAGCCAGCCTTAATCATGAGCTTTATCAAAAGGGAAAGTTTTAAGCCTCCTCTTAAATGTAGAGAGGGTGTCTGCCTCCCGAACCGAGACTGGAAGATGGTTCCACAGGAGAGGAGCCTGATAACTGAAGGCTCTGGCTCCCGTTCTACTTTCGGAGACTCTAGGGATCACAAGTAACCCTGCATCCTGGGAGTGTAATGGTCTAGATGGGTAGTAGGGTACGATGAGCTCTTGAAGGTATGTTGGTGCCTGACCATTAAGGACTTTGTACGTAAGGAGAAGGATTTTAAATTCTATTCTGGATTTTATAGGGAGCCAGTGCAGAGAGGCCAATACAGGAGAGATATGATCTCTTTTACTGTTTCTGGTCAGAACACATGCAGCAGCATTCTGGGTCAGCTGGAGAGTCTTTAGAGACTTGTTGGGACAGCCTGATTATAGGGAATTACAATAGTCCAGCCTGGAATTAATAAATACATGGATACATTTTTCTGTGTCTTTTTGAGATAGAAAGTGCCTGATTTTTTAGATATTAGGCAAGTGAAAAAAGGCAGTCCTAGAAATGTGTTTAATATGGGAGTTAAACGACATATCCTGATCAAACATAACTCCCAGATTCCTCACGGTGGAGCTTGAGGCAAAGGTAATGCCATCCATAGTGGTTATGTCATTAGATTATGTGTTTCTGAGATGTTTAGGGCCCAGCACAATAACCTCAGTTTTGTCTGAATTAAGTAGCAAAAAATTGGAAGTCATTCATTTTTCTTATGTCTTTAAGACATGCCTGAAGTTCAGTTAGTTGATTGGTTTCACCTGGTTTCGGTGGTTTCATTGATAAGTAATATTTTGGGTCATCTGCATAACAATGGTAATTTGTGGAGAGAAGAGACTGTCTCTCCACCACATTGGATGTGTGTGTGTGTGTGTGGGAAAAGAAATCATGCCAAGGGAACCTCTTAGGGACTATATGCACTATTGGAATCTGATCCAGATCATAATGTAAAAGTGGTGCACAACAACCACTGTTGTGTAACTGAGATGATATAGATTCAGAATGGCAGAGGAACAAATAGAAAATATTTTATTTCCAGTTGATAGTTTACTTTTTCGCTTAGCGTTGAAATAAAATTGCGCAAAAATTATGACATTTTTTCATATAGATTGTCTGAAACTTTGTTCACTGAGACAGAGAACAGACTTGTACATTCATACATTCAACTCTCAGGCAGTAACTGGAGAACTGTTGCGTCTTGGCCCTCTACATAATATATATTCATATATAAAATACAATACACACTCTTGACATGTGCTTTGAATAAAATCACACATGAGAGAGTTATTACACGTATATATGAGCATGAGCTACTGTATGTTCTAGTTAAAGTGACAAATTGGAATGTTTCAACAGAATAGAAAGCCTATCCTATTCTTCTAGCTCATGCTCATGGCAATTCAACTTGAACATGTGATCATGTGACAAAAACATACACCAGTAATTATTTATTACAGTAATAACATAGGAATGTAGTTGATGAGACGATTGAACCCTTTAGGTGAGAGAATGTCTCTTACTGTGTGTGTGTGTGTGTGTGTGTGTGTGTGTGTGTGTGTGTGTGTGTGTGTGTGTGTGTGTGTGTGTGTGTGTGTGTGTGTGTGTGTGTGTGTGTGTGTGTGGTTCACCGGGGTTGTGTGGCTAATGTGTGCTGTAGGCTATGAAGTGGAAACTACTGGAATAAGCATGAAGTGGATCAGACTGACAGAAAAAAGTTATTTAGTTAGTTTAGTTTTGCATATCTGACAAAAAAGTTAAATTTTTTTTTACATTTATAAAATCCACAACATTCCCAAAATTTCCTCTCCAGTACATGGGAGATGTGTATAGAAAGTTTAATGGAAAAAAAATTGAGTTATGCCCTTGAAACCC
Source organism: Chaunax sp. Z400 (assembly GCA_037577475.1). NCBI lineage: Eukaryota > Metazoa > Chordata > Actinopteri > Lophiiformes > Chaunacidae > Chaunax > Chaunax sp. Z400. Next base: position 4,634,020 of record CM075198.1, read on the forward strand.
TCACCGCATCTTTTGCTCTACACATACTGTATATTAACTTTAATAAGTAGCTGTGCCTTTTGAATTTTCTACAGATTTAATTGTTTTAATTTTCCATGAAGAGATGATTTCAAGGAAGGTTGGCCATCTTGTCCACAGCATATATCCAAAACAATATCCACTCTTGGCTCACCAAATGAATGGAGGATATGTCATATTCTCCAGATGACTCTTAATGTAGTTTTTGTTTTTGGGGAAAAAATGTTCTTGAGCTATTTTGATTGTGGAGTTTTTGTTGGGAGCACAACTTTGAAATCGTTTCATATATCTTCCAACAAATTGTGCGCACACACACACACACACACACACACACACACACACCAACCATATTGTATGCTGAAGTGATGCGTTTTGCTATTATCAACAGAAGGGTGAGGTTTGTTTTTGAAGGACGTCTTGTAAACTTTCTTTGACATGTATACCAGGAATGATGGAACATGTATGTTTTTGGTTTTCATTACCATGATTAATATCTATTTCTAACTTATAGCTTGTATGCATGCAAATACACTCAGTTCAATTTTGCAGGGGTGAAAACGTAACCTCCATGGTGAAAAGTAATAAACACTCTACATCTGTGTCGTATTGAACTTTTGCTTTCGGACTCCTTACGAATGTGTTGAGCCTTGTTTCCTTGTGGTCAGTTGCTCCATCTGACAATCATGGCTTTGTGCCTTTGCTGCCAGGATCCGTTTTTTCTCTCAGTGTCTCCATGTAACCAGAATACACTAACTACAGGTGACACTAGACAGGCTCACTCCCCCTCCGTCCTTATGTAAGAACCATATTCAGCTGCCAGTCAGCCAGTTCAGTTTAAGGCAATGCTCAGCAACCGTGTTGACTGCCTGTGGGGCGAGGGGCCAATGAGCAGATGTGAACCAAGAGAGAAAGAGCCGTGAGGGTAGGTGGGGGTTAAAGAGTCAGACATGATTTCTGCTTCTGATTTCACCCCCAACTGACCGACTGAAGCAGAGCCGTACAGGCCACGCTCAGCTTAACGGCAGTCACTATGGCGAATGTACAATTGAGGGATAATTGCTGCCAATGCCAAACACGTCCACTACTGGGCACTCTTTTAAAAAGGTAACCCCCTCCTCCGCGTACACACAAACAAACAAAAAAGGACCCCATTGTGTTTCAGAGCTTTAGATTTGGAAAACCACTCAGGCAGATTTTTTTTTTCTAATTTTCTTCCTCTTCCCTTCTTTCTAGTTTTATGGCTCTACATACAAGACATAAAAGACTTCTCAATCTTCCTCAGTCGTCCTCTGAAGTGAAATTATGGACAGGGCTCTGACATTGTGTCCACACAACGGGGCTCTTAAATCTCCCCCGGCTTCTTTTAGTATTATTATAATTGTCAATGGTTTCCGATTGAACTCTTTACAAAGGCCTTTTCAGAACCATATTTAGGTCATTTGTTGCGCTTGAACCCAACCCGCTCGGTGTGTTTATGTATGTGACAACTGAATGGCAGCTGTAAGACTGGGAAGAGTGGGGGGGTCTCTTTTCTCAGGGCTGGTTACCCACCTCCCCTGAGTTATTTATCACCTTTCCTGCTCTGTTTCTTCCTCTCTTCAGCCTCTGTCAGACATGGACTTTCTGACATTTCAGTGTACCAGCGTTTGCGATTATCATGGCTAACTGTCAGGTGAGTGGTGGTCTCTGAATGGACTACGAACGAGCTACATAATGAAAAGCGTTCTTTACAGAGCTTCTTCTGCTTGGAATGTGCTCCCCATCAGGATTAGACGGATCAAAACCAGATTTACTTTTAACACGTTGAAAAAAATATATGTCTAGTTCTAAATAGAGAACTGCCATTGCTACAAACTACAGGATGGATTGTTTTTGCCTTGCCTTGATTTTTCTAGTTGGTTTGTCTTTGCTTCCTTGACTGTCTGCTTTTTTTGATTGTATTTGTTTTAGTTTGTTTCAAGCTTTTTTCATTGTTTCTGACATCTTATAATTTTCATTCTGTTTGATTTGATTTGTTTTTATTGGACCCCCAGGAAGACTAGCAACCACTTTGTGGAAGCTAATGGGGATCCGAATAAAAAATAAAGAATAATACCTGATGCATCGTACATTATCATCATATAATTACTCCAGTCTTGCGGTGAAAGTTTTTCTAGATGGATCGTTAACATAGCTTGCCTGTCTTGTCTATCATCTATGAGATGTCAGCTGTTGTTTATTCTGCAAGTCTGCCAAAAAAAACTTGCATTGATTGTTGAACTGTGGACGGACTGGTATTGCACCTCATTTCCCCTTTTTTTTATGGACTTTAGTGCGTTCTTCTTCTTTTGTTAATAGCTGACGCACACAGCCTGTAGGTGTATTACCGCCACCTTCTGGTGGTAGTAATTACTGCATTACTATAAGTGCCTTATAGTGAATATAGTATAGTAAAAAATGTTTTTCCCTTGTCTTTAAATGTGCCATTTAAAGACAAGGGAAAAACATTTTTTATGACAAAAAATTAATCTTGTATACTAATTTTAATGTTTTTTTAAAAATCCATAAAATGGACAATTTCATCGAGATGGTTTCATTCCTGGATCTGCCTCTATCCGGATTCACTGCAAAATTTCATAGGTTTTTTCCTGACCCATCCATTTCCTTCCAGCAAGCTTCATGGAAATCTGTCCAGTAGTTTTTTACGTAATTAGGGGAAAAGTTAGAAAAAGAGTGAGTGTCGTCTAGTTCATTTAGGCTTTTCATGTTGCCATCGTCCTTATGATTTAAAAAAGAAGGATGTTACCTGATCTACAGTACATGAATTATTTTTGGCAGTATTTCATCACTTCAATGAATGAAGACATTTCAACTCGCTGCTTTTTGCTCTTCATCACATTTCAACTACAACACTAACTTCTGCCACGTGAGGCCAACTTCAGTCACATGTTCTCCACTTTCATCCTCGGCAATGGTCCCATATGTTTGTCAAAATGTGTATGTTATGTGCTTTTTCCAGCCTGATTTGTTTCCATGCCTTTTCTCCAATGAGCCCCGCTCTCCCTGGGGGTCCGAGCCGAAGCCTCACGCTATTTATACAGACCGAACAGCTGGGGCCCCCAAAGCCAAAGCAGTGAGGGAGGGGTAGAGAAATTATCGTGGAAACTTCAGGTTAAACCAAGCGTTGGAAATGTCTCTCCTTTCCCTCTTTTTCACTCTCAGTTGTTCATCTTTCTCCCTTGGGTGTCCAGGTCAGGTCGTGTTCAGCTCAGGTCAGCTGGACCGCCGGACCAACATCGCTTTTTTGGATCTCATTCGTTTGTTTTTTTCCTCTTTTTATTCACTCTGCAACTGATGTTGTTCCCCAATTTTCCTCTGTGAAACACTTTCTTCCCAATTAAAGAACTGGCTCTTTTGGACAGAGCAAGAAAGGTTGATTTTCCCTCCAACTGTGCCTCAACACGTTTTGTCCTTTTGTTGCAACGGACAAAGCCGACCTGCTGTTGCAAAGTTGAGCTTTTTGTGCTTCTTCCCCGTGGCTCCTGTGGTGCTTGTCCTGTATTGTGAATCTCAACATTGAAGTCTTCTCCTCATTGCTCTTCCCTCCACTTTCAGCTTTTCCTCATGTGAACTGCTCAGGAGGGAGGACAGATTTAGGCCCATCGATAATTCCTTCAGTTCGAGGTTCTCGCTGCAGTCAGATGTACCATCACAGGCATGCTGAGCTAACGAGAGGTGAAGAGATATTAACCTAATTGCTGTGAGGGACAGATATATAGATCGAGGAGGATGCAATAAGACCAGACACGACTGCTGGCTCCGTGTGAGATTAGCCATTCAGCGTAAAAGCAGGTTGACAGATGGCCAATGGCTTTTTTTTTTACATGTTTATGTAATTAATGTCTAGAGAACACAAAATTCTCTTATGCTTTAAACGATAGCGATGTAAATTTTCGCGTCGCTCTACTCGCCATACTCGCGCAAATGTCACCGCGGGATCATTTGAGTTTACTCGCGCAAGTGACAAGGCTGATACCAACACTTATTTCTGCCATTTACTCTCGTCATCAACCATGATGAAGTCAACACAATAGCTGCCTTTTGTTTGTTGTATGAAATGTTGGAAAACCAAACTTCGCCATGTCTGGGTTCACAACGATAAACTCGTCTTCCACTTCCGCATCAGCTTGTCCAGACGTGTGGAGAACTCAACACTGATAGGCTCTCTCACGTCACAACGCCACAAGAGTTTCTCGCCCAACTTGAATTTTTCAACTTGAGCGAATCTCGCTTCGTTCGCGTCACAAATTCGCCCCTACTTGCGGCCTTCCATTGACTCTGTATGTAATCACACCACGTGAAAAATCCGTGTTTCACGTTTTGTATCACCGTTTCATTGCACCAGGAGCAATCATTGCACCCTTGAAACCTACTCATAGATTTAAAAGTTACCATTTTTTGTTTTTGTTATGTTTAAGGATGGATCGATGTTCAGCCCGAGGCACAACTGTAATAGATGTTGGCTTGTGCTTTAAAAGTTGACAGAAAAGCCCTGAGGAAATATCCCTTCTGACCTTTTCAGTGTCTCTGCTCCGTGGCCTTCTGATTGTTTCTGTTTATCTAGAGACGTTTCTGTTCTAACCTTTTCATTTTACGCCTTCTCACCTTCACATTTTGATTAATCGTTAAATGCCTTTTTATAACCAAAACCGACTGTTCATTGTTGTCTTCTATATTAACAAACAGAATATCTTTAGGTGTTGGGCAGCTTGTGAAACAAAAACACGAACCTTTTCCCAACATTTTTAAGACCACAGTTAATTGGAAAAATTACATTATCAATTAAGTTGACAATTAATAGTTATTGGCAACCTTGGCTGGGTACAACAATTTCTGCATCTCATTACATTGACATTCCCTCTCAGGCCGTTTTGCAGCAAGCACACATGTAAAGAAACAAGTGGGAATTTGAACAAGTTGCTGTTGTTATGAGCAGCAGCAGCATCTGTGCTGCTCTAATTAGAGTTAAATGACCGAACATGATAGAGCAATTACTTAATGAAAGAAGTCCTCCCCCGTCCACAAACTGCAGCCACAACAAGCATCTAATTTTAGGATCCGTTTGTCCCTAAATTCATACTGAAATTTCACTGAATGCCTCCACACTTGATTAAAGTGTAGTTAAGTGTGTGTGTGTGTGTGTGGGTGCACTTGTTTCTTTAATTAGATTTGACCTAATCTGTGGCCAATAGTCCCTCCTGAGGCAGAGCAAGTCAATGGTTGGATCCTTGTGTAAGAACTAATGATTTTTTTTTTATAGTTTGTTTGTGCAGGCACAGGTTTGGTCAAATTCTCTAAAAGACTCATGCATGCAAACACACCGTCTGCAAGCATCTCTAAGAAATGCATGTGTGCAGTGCTTTTTCCAGGTAGAACCAGAAATGTATTCTCTGCCATTTCAGCTGGCATCAGACATTTATGGCAGCACTGGTTCCACAAACATCAGAGAGAAGCCTGAGAAATGGTTCCCAACAGTCTCTTTAGTAATAGTAATGAAACTGAAATGTTGTTTTCCCTTTACCTCCCTCTACAATTTCCCCAAATAAGAAGGAGATGAATTGTACAAAATGAAAGGTGTATGAAGGGGTTTCAATGAAGATAACGCATTAACAAAGAAACCCTGAAGGCACCAAGCTTTTGTAAAGTGAGCACGATCTCTTGTTCAAATAGCACAAACAGCATAAATTCAAGTAACCCACAGTCACTCAAACTGAGCTCAAAATCAACCAGGAAGAACAAAAAGCAACAGAGAGACCTCAACAGGGCCCAAACACAGCAGAGATTCTGCCTGACTATATTCATCATGGCAAGGAAGGTTCAGAAGGACCCAGACTCACCCTTCTCCACTCCTCTTAAGCCTTCAAGAGAGAACGCACCAAGCTGCTGTCAATCATTAGTTAAGAGCCAGTCTGCACACCTGCACAACAGGTGATCTGAATGTCCCTCCAATAAACTCAGAGGGATTTTAAAAGAGATGTAAAGGGAATATAAGAGCAAATACTAACAAATGGGACTGCTATCGTGTGAAGGTTTCATTGCTATGCTTTAAATACGGTACTGTTGTGAGGATTCTCATCTGATTGTACATTAGTTGGATTTAGCAGTAAGGAAATTTGATTTTAACCCACAATCACCATATTATCATCAGCATTCAGACTTCAGAGAGACATATAATTTCCCCACAGGGACAATAAAGTATATCTTATCTTAAACGTCAAGATAACCAAATCTGATCTGAGCAAAAAACACTGAGGCTTGTGATGTGAGCCTTAGTGGGTAAACACAAGCATAATAAATAACATCTTATGGATCGTTCATATAGATAAAGCGCAGTAGAAAATCTTTAAAAAATATTTTGTCCGTTATAAATGTTTTAACCTGTGTGACCATTTGTTGGGGGTGCTTGTTTTCATTGCCCTCAGTACTTCCTCTCTTCACACTAAATAGGGGGGAATATGGTAATGATTCCTTTATTGGACTCCCTGTGAGATTCTAACCTTGTGAATTGATGGACAAATGAATAGCATGCTGTCTCTGTTGCTTGTCTCGTGTTAAACATAACTGGAGGTCCTCCACTCAAGCGGCAGCGGCCATTGTCCCCGGCTATCAAACACCCATTAGGCCGGACGCCAGTTGCTTGTCAACTTTTGACACCCGGTCAGAGAATCGACCCGATGAAAGACGGCTCGTCTGCTGCATGACGGATGTTTTTGTTGATCTCTCAATCTTGCCCCTATTGTTGGATGCGCTTTTACCTTTTTTCTATCACACTTCCTAGTTTTCTCCTCGCTCTTTTTGTTGCGGGTAGCCATTAGCCATATGGTGGCAAACAGGCGCAGCAAAACAAAACAGAGGCACAGGAGGCTTGAATTTGTAACTGTGAACACCTCAGGGACGAGGCGGAGGAGGAGGAGGGCTCTGGTGTGACACGGTGAGGGCGGCGGGGGGCTGGCATTGGCAGTGTCAGGGTGTAGAGACGGACGAGGATTTGGAAGAGTCAAGTGCTGCTGAAAGGGAAGTTGTTGGTGGTCTGCGGAGTTGCAGCAGCTGCCTCTGAAAACAAATGGAAGAAATAAGAGAGAAAGAAAGGGGGGAGTCCGGTGCAAGGCGTGAGGACTCCTCACTTCTCCTCTCTTTAATCTGTTGGGAGAAGGAGAGAGAGTGCTTGGCTGGAGCCCATGGGCGCTCCAGACCTCCCCCCACTTTACTCCGGCCAGCTTAAGTAGAAGTTCAACACCCCCCATGTCCCCTCCAGCTTCAGCATCGGTCTCCCCCGCTCTGTATTCAGCCTAGGTGCTGGAGTGACAACGAGCCATTCATTGTGGAGGTAGAAGGAAAAGACTGTGGATCTCTCCTGTCTTTTTTATTTTTGGGAAAAGGGCGGAGGGAGGGAGGGAGGGAGAGAGGGAGGGAGGGCGCATATTCCTGAAATACGACAGAAAAACAGGAGAAAGGGAAGGAGGGGTGAGTAAAAAGTAAAGGAGGGAGGGATGGGGAGGCAGAGCTGGGATCGCAGAAGGAAGGGAGGGGGGGGGAGAGAGAGTGGGCTACCATGCCGAATGAGCGAGAGAGGCGGAGAGGAAGCAGAGCTCCATCAGATGAAATGAGGTGAAAGTAATTCAGGCATTAATCAAGCCAGGGCAAAAGGGAGGGTATACTGTGTTTTCTCCCCCCTCTTTTGCTGCGGAACTGAAGGGCAAGGTGTGAATGAAGGAGCCTACAGTGGCCAGCAGAGAAGCACCACTGGGTCACAGCGTCAAATCATGTCCGATTCGAACACCGTTGCTGCTTCCTCCACGGACCAGGTCAGTTCTTCTTGCCTTTCTGCTTTTTTTTTTTTTTTTTTTTTTTTTTTTTTTTTTTACTCAGAGACTCTCGGGGATTAGAAGACTTTGAGGAATAAGAAGTTGCGGTATATTATCTTTAGATCCTAATTCGGAAGTAGTTAGAGGAAGTTTCTAAGAGCAACTGAGTGTTTCTTGGACTATCAAAGCAATGATTGTTTTGCCCGGAGCTGCCTGGACAACGGTACAGGGTCCTGAAAGAATTGAATTCATCAAGACGAGCTATTGTCTACGCCACCTTATTTTTCAGTGATCATTCAGGGGGTCTGTGACGACTCAATACCCCCCGCACCACGTGAGGAGGGGGACGCAGCTCTTTAAAAACCAGACCACGTGTGGCCGGCCCTGAAAAGTTTTTATAAGTAATTGCAGTGGGAAGTCCGGGCAGCGCTGTGAGGGATGGGGTTGGTAAGGAAGTGGGCTGGTCCGCCGTGTGTGTGAAAGAGGAGTAGAAAAGCAGAAGTGTCTAGAAAAAGGATGATATTTATGCCTCCAGCCTTCCTCCCCCACTTTAATCGCACACTTTGGCACATACATCTGGACCGGCTCTGAAACACTTAGAAACAAAACCTCTGATGTGTTTAAGATAGGATATGCAGTCCATTGTGGCAGGTAAAGTGTGAAAAGCCTGTGTGTGCATCCGACCTTGCTGCCGGCTTATGTTGTTAGCCAAGTCCTTGTCTCCTGTTTCCAGCTGCTACTGTCGAGGCTGAGTCAGCTTGTATACACACAAGAACAGGCAGAAACGTTATACACACACACACACACACACACACACACACACACACAGCTGCTGCTCAAACTGCTCACACACAAAATTAACTTATGAATTGTTGCCGTAAGGTCGAAGATATTTAGAGGTGCACAGTGTTTGTGTGCTAATCCGCTTCTTCTGATCCATAAAGATTTGTTAGCACTTGCTCGCCATGTTTATCGCAAAGCTTTGACTGACAGGACATAAATATAAGCAGTGGCTGCTGGTGCATACAGCACCATAGTTATGGTCCATGATTATTGGATATGATCAAAAGAATTCAAATAAAACAAAAAAAAAGCATGACAGAGATTTAAAAAGCTTGTGGAGAGTTTGTCTCGTAGCGTTTTTTTGTGTTGTTTTTTTTTTAACTGGCAATTGATCTATGAATAATAATATGACAGTTAAGATACATTATATATGGAATTACCCCACCTCCCACTCCACCCAGTCATTTCCCTGATTGGCCACTATCCAGAAATACAATGTCTAAAATTCCAGATAATTCTCCTTCCTTCGTTTCCTCCATCATACCCTGGGTCACATCCAGGGTATGATGGAGGAAGAGCCAACCCACCGTGTTGAGACAATAGTCTGAGCTCATGTGTAAGTTCAGGCATGCTTGACTAATAATTGGAGTAATAAGGTGTTCAGATGGGTCTGGTAATTGCAAAGTGAGTGCTGGTGATTGGGTTTGACACCCTCTTACTGGATGAAAAGATCAGATCGGATACCATTATCACATCCAGACAACAGCAACAGCGATTGCTTTGACTTTATGTAGTTTCAGGAGATCTTTACTTCCACCAAAGAGGTTTTGTTTTCACCCCTTTGTTTGTTTTTCAACAAGATTACGCAAAAACTACATCTGTGAGACGATGGTTTGGAGGAAAGAACTCAATAAATTTTGTGACCAATCCAGGAATTTTTCGACATTCTTAAATGCTACATTTTTCAGCGTATTTCTCTTATTACGCAGAAACTACTGAACTGATTTCCACAAAACTTTTCCAGAGGGGTAGAGATTGGTCAGGAAAGCTAAACAGTGCCAATCTAGTTATCCTCCAGCATACTATGCAGGGAGATATAGCTTTCACTCTGTGCGTCTGTCTGTGAACATTATTTGTCTTAGCATAACTCAAAAACCGTCCAATGAAACTTGGCTAACACATCAACCATAGGCTGGAATGGTTCCTTTTGCTATTTAGAAACTTGATACTTTCAAAGTATTCATTCAAACATATGAACTAAATTTAAAGGGAAAAACCCCCCGCTAATTTTCAGTTTTTCAATGATTCTACAATTCACCACGTCCATATCATTCAAAGTTTTTACACAATCTGAGGTTAAACTTCAAGAAATGTCCAGAAATTTTCTGTGGGTGACATCACCATTAGAGTGGAAAGGAGCTGGAAAAATAATCCAAAATTTTCGATAAAGATTTCACTGAATTCCACAGTTGTTACTTCACATCCATAATTTTTACACTGAAAATTTGTGCTGGCTCTATTCATGGTTGTATGGAAGTAAACAGATTTATAGTTTTGAATACAAGTTTTGTTTGTTGCTTAAATACCAAAGCAGATCTCAAATACTACTCAATATTTTTCAATACAACTTTCTATCTGGGCATATCCTTTTGTTTTGAAAATTGCAAGAATTGCAATGAATAGCGACAATTTAAATAACTACCATATTAGCATTCATCCAATTTCTCACCTTGTCTGTTCACGACTATGTTTCTGTTCACATGTATGCAGACTTAATTAGCCTGCAGACTCCCAGTCTTTCAATATTGATTCAGCAAAGAAATACCATTTAAAAATAATTACTCTGTTTGTGTAAAAATAATGAACAGAACATGAAGACATTTGAATAGGAAAGTGTTGTCAAATTATAGCTGCTAATAAACAGCTCAGCACATTACATCAAGTGTAAGAAGCCAGCAGGGGCCCACGCACACATTCAGCCCATCTGGGGGCAGGTGATGCAGTTTATGGAGCGGAAGTACAAAGTAGCCGTATTTACTCACTGCGGTAAGGCTGAACAAGCTAGGGAACAGACACATGTGGAGACAGAAATAGATAGAGAGTATATGTGTGTTTGCCCATTGTCCATCTCCCTGTAGTGGCTCCAGCCTTTGGTCTCCCTCTGACTTCACTAAGTTAAGCCTGTGGGCTCACAGCTGCCTTGCAGAAGACTATACATGCATGGTTGAGTAGATGGATAGTTGGAAGCTTGACTGATGAGTTGAGAAGAACTAGAATGGCTCTCAGTAGAGCACATACCTCTGTCAAGGCCTGTTCTAGCCCTATTTGTTACAGTGCAGCCGCTAAATAAAGATCACTCCATGCAAATACATACTTCGATCCAGCAGATCTGGATTTTTATCTGGATCTGAAGAGATCTTCCTCTCTGTCTAGATCCACACCAACATTTAATTGGTTCTTATCTGATACATGCCCTTTTACCCATGTAATGTTGAAGAAGACCTAAGAAAATTCCTGGATCCAGATCCAGATTCTGATCCGGATCTGAATCCACATCAAAATTTGATGGATTTGCCCTCGGCCCCAGCCCAACCCCTCCACATTTTTAAAAAAAAATTTGGTTGCTAAACTTTTCAAGTAGTCGTGCTGACAAACCTCTCACCCAACCAACCAACCAGCCAGTCAGCCAACAGACATGGGTGAAAACATGACCTACTTTACGGAGGTAATTAATTACAGATAATGGAGAGGTGGTAGTTGATGGGAGGACTGATGGACTGGAGGGAAGTGGTACTGATCTCTTTTGTAAATCAATAGATATTCAATCAAAGTCTTTGGAGGAGGTATCTGTGGCCTTTGTAAACATAATGGCCATCAGGATTCAGGGGTCAGGGGCCAGAAGCATTTGTTTTCTTATTGTTATATTCTATATTCAGTCAGTGTCCACTCACCCCCATTCTGATGGGATGTCAAGTGAAGTGTCTTTGTCCAAAACAAATTTCTAGCTTTAGCTGAAGGTGGGGACTTTTTTTAAATAACTGAAAACAAAACAAAAAATACGTCTTGTTCATTGTAATCCAAGTGTCCAGAAGAGCAGAGATCCCAAATTGATTTGAAAAGACGTTATATGGACCCTTCGAAAAGCCGAAATCCTCAACGTAGCCTCATAGTTAAAAGCATTTGTCTGAGGAAGGTGCATTAGCTCGACGATACCAGTGGAACTCTGCGTACCTCAAGCTCTACCTGCTCACCGGAAGTTACATGTTTTGTTAAATCCCCATATCCTGTCCCTATGCTAAGCTAAGCTAACAGGCTTCTGGCTGATAAAGTAAGTAAGCAAAAAAAAAAATTGCCTATCTCTGAAATTGCTGAAAATTTCCCTCAAGTTTTTGTGTACACAGGCTTAAGACTTTTTTAATTAAAGATTGTGATCTTTTCTAATATACTGTAGCTCCTCAACCATGGCTGTTTGATGTCACTCATAGCATTTGAAGTGCTTAATCTACCATCTTACTTATCCCTGTGGGGGCATTTCCCACAGAATATGCTTCTCACCATGGGAGCGCTAAAAATGTCAGGGTTTCAGACTGGAAAGGAGAGGCAGACACTACTGGGGTTAAAGGTCTGACCCTTGAGGTAGCTCAACACCAAGCATTTTACTGTAGGTCATGACAGTGAGAGGCAGTTCTATAATGAGAAGACTATTTTTGTTCCTTTTTGAAATCATTTATTCTTCATTTCAGTTAGCCAGGATCAATTGAGCAGTCCAAACAACGGTGATAGCAACAAAATATAGGTTATACATAAACTCCCCATACAGGCAAACAAACACGTGATGCATAGTTGTGAGTAAAATGCATACATGGCTAGAGTTACACTCCTCAGGCAGAAACACAGTAAGAATTTTGGGGTCATGACAAGGTTGACCTTCCAGAAGCCTTCAGTGGCATAGGGCAACATTTTTCAACCTGAAGCCTGTGAAGACGGTGACATGGAAGGAGGGAACGAAGATCGAAAGAGAGAGAGAGAAAGAAAGAAACCAAAAGCTGTGATAGATATTTACTCCAACATCATATTTGTGAAGCTTTTGCTCAAAAATAATCTTGGTGCTTAGTTGCTTTAGGAGCTCTTGACCTTTGACTGTACCACCCCGCTGTGGTTAGCCATTTATTCAAGTTCCTGGAACTTTAAAAAAAACGGAACTAACTGGACTTTTGTGGTCTATTCAGATCTGCCTCCCTCTGTGAAATGGCATTAAGCCACTTCTTTGGTTAGTGAGGTACTAAAGTGCACTAAGGGATATACATTTATATGAACTTTTAAATGAAATAGGTTATTTTGGGTTGCAGTCATTCAAAGGTGTGTTTTGAGCAGAAAACCAGTCAGTGTTTGGGAAAATGTTAAAGACGTCACCTGCAGCGATCCCTCAGCAGCAGAAACAATAAGTGCTTCTCCGCCGTCTTTGCCATTTATGCACAAGACACAGCAGCTTAACTTAAGTAATGATTTAAATCTCCAGACACACTCACAGGATCTAATGTTAGTTATTGTTCTTCTTCTTCAACACATCAGAAAAGGTCACACACACAGTCCAGGTTAACACAGTGAAATAGTCCAGGTTCATACAGTGAAACAGTTCGGAGTAAAGCAGCTGTTGAATCCTGAGGCTCCTCTACATCACATGTCACCTCATTTGTAGCTGAAACTGCACTGTAACCTTTTCACCCGTTACCTCAGTAGGTATGAATTCTGTGATGATTACCATTTATCTTCTTTGACTTTAATGGAACGAAAGAGGGACCAATGCAAAATATATTGACGTTTCTTAAGGTTTAACAAAACTGGTGTGGCCTTATAAATGTCTTCCACTCTGCTCCCATTTTAGTGAAGAAAAAAAAAACCACCTAAAATGACATGCCCAAATTAAAATGGCTATATCTTCTGAACCGCTCTGACTGTATGCATGAATGAGGTCTCTCTAGAAAGAAAAGACTAAAGTTTCTAGTCAACGTGTTGCTCTAGGTCACATAGAAATAAAAAGATTTTCAACCAAACTTTGTGGAGGGATGGAGCATTGGTCGGTCAAGGTGAACAGACAGGTGGAGGATTGTTGGGTCTTGGGTATGCGCTCTACTGATCTGCTGCTTTCTACTGCTCCCTGTTTCATGGTGCCTGCTTACCTTTAATTACTAAGAAAATAAATAGGTGAACTCAATGGGAAAAGAGTCAGAACCTACATTTAAGTGTTAATTTGTGTAAAAAAAAATTTTTTAAAGTATAAATACACTATCAAATAAGAGCGCTCGGAGAGCACAAACGTCTGCCAAGGCCCAACAATCTTGATATAATTGTTAGGGCCTGTGTCCATTTTTTAATTATTTGCAATAGGAGCGCCGCTTAGCGTCTTTTCTGCGCTGAGCGCTACACGTTTGGCGTTTTTTTCTGGTTGCCGAGAGTTGAAAAATGTTCAACTTTGGGTGAAATGCGGCACTTGTCACTGTCACTTTTTACACAGCCATCCAATCATAGTGGAAGAGGGGCGGGACTAATACCACAAAATGTCATGAACCCACGTAGACCTGCAGGTCCATCCTTTCTCCCTACTTCCTTCAGCCTTCCTTTCATCCAGAGCAAGTACTCTACCTTGTGCTGCCATTTTTACACTCAGTATTTGTTAATAAAACAAACCATCTGCAAAATTAGGTACTTGCAACACTAATTACTTATGTGGATATTCCGTATCATAGCAGCTAAAGACTGAAAAACACTGCGCTTCCAAAGTGATCTCAAACGCTCCTAGCTGGGCATTTTCAGAAGAGCACCTGGCATTTCCAGCTTGGAAAAAACACGTTAGTGGACATAGGCCCTTATTCCAGCAGTAGCAGTCTAATCTCTCACTGGATCATCACCAAAATGTAATCACCTCTTGGATATGCTAGGGTCCATCTTTGGTGAGAATTTCATGTAAATCCGTCCATAAGTTTTTGCGTAATCCTGCTAACAAACAGACAGACAAACCTCCTTGGCGGAGGTTAAAAAGCAGTTCCTTGGCATTTAGAGTGGAGTGTATGACTTTTTGAGAGAACTTTAAGCAAAACTGTGAAATGAGGTGAGGAGAAAAGGCTGATGAGGCTTATTCATCAGCTTTGTCATGGATTTGTTGGAAGCTAAAACCAGGGGAGAAAAGAGCTGATGATGAGGCTCGTTGTGGCAGCATGTTCTCCGTGTTAGCAGGGAGAAACGTGTGTGTGTGGGGGGGGATAATGTTCGTCAAGGCTGCATGTGTGTGTGTGTGTGTGTGTGTGTGTGTGTGTGTGTGTGTGTGTGTGTGTGTGTGTGTGTGTGTGTGTGTTTGCACAGTCTTGTTGAAACGGCACACTTGCAGTGCGAGGATTGAGGGCAACTCCACAGAGATAGTGCTCGTTAATGCTGCCTCAAGTGAAGAGGGCTGAAACAATGAGGGAAAACAAGGACAAACAACAGAAATGGATGATGGAGAGTGATACAGTCAAGGTCAATAACTCATACATCTCAGCACCAGTCTCACAATCACTTATGTAGCTGGTGTTTAGCCATGATTGTGTATAGTGTGGTGTAGATCCACAGTATAATCCAGATCTGATGCAGCACAATCTGTGTTTTTAGGGGGTGATCATTATTCAGCCGCTATAAAGAGGGCTAGAAACACCCAGTTGACATAATGTCATCAAACACTAAACACAAGTCCAGTTGCTTCAGTTTTGACCTTTAAGGATCACCCTAACCTGGATGAATGAGAATCTACATACCATCATCATTATTATTAACATCATCGTCATTATTATTATTATCATCATTATTATAATTAGCATTAGCATTATTATAATTATCATTATCATTATTATAATTAGCATCAGCATTATTATAATTATCAGCATTATTATAATTATCATAACTATTATCAGTGTTGTTAGTAATTATTATAAATACTCTATGATTAGCTGTTCTTGTCATTGTCACGTCTGTGTTCCTGTCCTTGTGTCTCTCCCTCTCTTTCTCCCCATCTTTCTCTCTCTCTTCCTATCTGTGTTACTCTGTGAACTGAACTGTGAACCAGAAAAATATTTCGTATTTTACTCAATAAATTGACTATCAACTAATCCATTAATCTACAGTCAACAAAGCAAACCATAAAACAATTTCAGCTCTGCAGCTGATATCATGGAACTAAAGCAGCTTGAATCCAGCATTCACACATCATTTGCTCACACTACTGGCCTGATTGGATGCTGTGTGTGTGTGTGTGTGTGTGTGTGTGTGTGTGTGTGTATGTGTGTGTGTGTGTGTGTGTGTGTGTGTGTGTGTGTGTGTGTGTGTGTGTGTGTGTGTGTGTGTGTGTGTGTGCTCTTCTACATGTTTGTGTGTGGGGCTGAGAGGGATGCAGGTGAACAGCTTGCGAGGGGAAACAGTTCCGCGGGCCAGTCTCGCGCATCACTTGACAGCCATACCCGATGAAGGCCTACGCACAAATGAACTTGTTAAGCAGATGAGTGAACAAGCGAGGGAAGGTGGAGGGGAGGAGCGGGGCTGCACACGGCTGCAGCAGCTTCAGCTAGACCTGCCTCCCTGTCTGCACACATCAGCCATCACTGCTCCTCGTCCCTCCGACCCTTTTCTTTTTCCCCTTCCTGTCACTGTTTCTTTCTCTCAAAGACTCCTCAGTATCCGTCTCCATTTCAGCTCGTCTCCTTCGATCCTCCTCGTTCTCTCCCGTGACCACCAGCCTGCTGCACTGACTGAACTAACAATATCCGGTCCTTCGCTAAAGTTGTCCCTTGGAATTTGAGTCCCACAAATGTGAAGTTGCCATACCAGCCATCGGCCAGCTTACATCACCTCTGTATTCCTATTGGTGGGGCCAATGCAAACAGAAGAAAGGCCACTCAAGTCACTCAATGACTCTCAGATCATCGTGCAAAGACATTCACAAGGAATGTGCATTGACAAGAATCTGCGGATACAACACATATCACGATACAGGGGTTACGATTCAATGTATTGTGATATGTTGCATATTTTTCTTCTTGGAAATCTGTCATAGAATAAAATCTGAATAAAAATAAAAGTTTTTTTCTGTTTATCTGTAACATCCAACATCATAGCACTACTGATGCTGGTGCAGTCTGCGTGGAAAAAAATTAGCAATTGCCCATATCACTAAAAAAAATTACATAAAAGTGCTTGCAGGAATTAATGAAGTAAATAAATTAAGAAAATAAAAAACGCATCAGTAACTGCCTTATTTTTAATTTTTATTTGCATATAAACAAAAACTCGACAAAGTATTTGTGAGAATTAATGAGGCATAATATAATACTCGTGTACCGATTCTTAATTTAAGCCACGCCCACTTCTTGATCAGGGCGGGAAAGTTTAAATTCCTTTGGTTTCTACCATCAAATGCTCACCCCCTACCCTTTGCCCTCACCACACGCGGCCTCCCTGGCCTTCCCCTGCCCTTCTCTGCCCCATCCCCCTCCTTTATGTCTTACAAAGACGTCCACACAACCAGCCAGCTCCTCCTCCTCTGTCCCTGTAAGGCATCAGTGGATTCCACTCTGGTCATTTTTGTGCTATAAGTATCACAGAGATAGTGGAGTTTAGCCACTCATCAGGTACTGTTTGAGGTTCTGATGTTGCTCCTGTGTTGCTCCACACCATGGAAAGTTATGCAAAGGTAAGGAGCTGGATGAGGTTTTTATAGGTTGAGGTAGTGTGGTTGTAGTTCGATTCTATACATACTGGGTTTTACTGTTTCCCTGGAACACCTCACAAAAATAGCCTAAAATCTGTCATATCAGTTTTCTTTTTAGCAATTTATTTCAACCAACTACGTCATGCGTTGCATTGGTGTTTCTGAAATGTAAACTGACCTCCCAACTGTTTGCCTGAATGACTTGCAGGGCTGTTTTTACAGCCTATCGTGATTAATTGATTTGCACTACAGATCTAGCATAAGGTGTGATGTCAAACGCTGATGAAGTTACTATAAGTGATCACTTCCTCACCAACTGTTGTGTGGAAATGATGCCAAACTGAGAAATTAAATGGGACCTCAGCCCGGCAGCTAGACTAGAGAATTCTGGTGTTTCTTGCGTACCAAGTAGGAGAGTTGTCAAATGAGACGAACTCTGAGGTTTGGATGCGTCTCAGATCTCTAGAACGGTGCATAAGTATCTGAATCTCAATGTGTTATAAGCGCTCGGTGTGCAGAGCTGATAGAGACTTCAAATCACGTCCTGGATGTTTGAAACAAGCTGAAGGGTTGTAAGAAGTTCTTTTCAGGATCTGTTTTAAGGCAGAAGTCATTGAAGACTTCTCTCCCATGCACGCCTGGCCGGTCGCTACTTGAAGCAGGCATACTTCTCAGATTGTTGTTCGTAATCCAACCGATTTCAACGTTGCGTTGTTTTTCTTCAGGATTTGCTTATTAGCTGCAGGAGTGTGTATTTTTAAATAACTACTTTTAAGTTTAAGATGCATCCTAGTGTGTAGTGTGCCTGATTTGCTGAGCGACTTTCTCAATGTGTGGAGTGATGCAACCTGTAAGTGACCCCTTCCCTCTGGGCGGCCATTTATCCCACCCTTCATCTCAATTTTCTCTCCTCCTCCTCCCTCTCCGCCTCCAGAGACACCCCATCCATTGGTTTCAATTAATCAGCCGTGGAGGGGGGTTTATTCAGTCCTTGCCCAATGGGATCCTTTGGTATGTGGCCCCAATGGTAGCAGGTTGAGAAGCCAACGTCCACACTGTCTTTAGGCCTATTACTCTCACCTCACAGCCCACTCATAAAAGAGCTTTGAGCCGCCTGTTTTTGGGGGGATCCGGTAGGCTTTTTGTCCCATAGTAGCCGAGTGGATTCAGGCCCTGCAGACAGACATGTTTACTAAACTCTGCATAGGTGGAGTGAGGGAGATTACGTGTGCCACTTTGAATAACTGAGGCCAGATTATTGTCTGTGAGAACTGACAACATGTTTTTTTTGCTTAGCTCGTAGGAAAGATCATTTTGGGATGATTGTTGTTGCCCGTTTTCATCAGCGTTTGTTTGTCTGTTATGGAACAGGATGACACAAAAATGACTCAACCGATTTCAACAAAATTTTACAAATATGTGATTAACAATATTAACAAACCCATGTTCTGTCTTGTGACCACAGCTCCTTAATGCTTGTTTGAAATATAATGAATTAATATCACACGACAGACAGTTCATTACAAAACACGGGTTTTTTTGAAGGTATGCTTTGGATTAGGTGTGATCTTTGTCTCACACTTTCACGTCAGAACATGAACGTGTTTGAGAAGCATCTCAAATAGCAACACAAGAAAGTTGTGAATTCTTTTTCGGCTTCTGCGAGAGCTGTTGTAGCACTGGAAGGCTGCAAGCAAAAGTGGGCCGAATCTGATGTTTGCATTACTTTTTTTTTCATGCTTGCTATAAATACTGGGTCATGAGACAGATCTGTTCGCACTGATGTCACATACGGGTCACATACAAAGACAAATGTAAACATTCAAGGCAAGAAGATCCTGTTTGAGAAGAAAAACTGAAGTAACTCTCAACTACAGCGTTAACATAGCCTGAGGGAATATTGCAGAAGTCAATAGTCATAATGCATTGTTTGATAAAACAGAAATCTTCTTGTCTTAAACATTGCTCATAAAATCTGTTCTGTCAGTCCGTAAAATGGTAATGTTAGCATAGCACATAAAATCAAGGTCTGTCACTTTTAGATGAGAATGGAACATTAGCTCATCTGCTAAAGGGGAGACAGAGCTCTCTATTACTGTCACTGTCTTTCACTTTAATTGTCATGCATCACCTACCAGCAAGGTGTTGCTATTTCCATTAATGACAAATTACAATCAACACTAAATGTAACATATATTATTTATATATCTTTATATATATTTTGGGATACTCATTGGGTGTACAGTTTTCACATTATGGGTAGAGCTGCTACCCCTTAGAAAAGTACCAATGGACCCTTTTGCCCCCCTTACGGACAATCCTGTCTTGATGGCTTATGATCATTGATAGACGTCACAGTAAACAACTAAATGTTACCGCAGTCCTGCTACATACAGCCTGTTTACTCACTATTAACTCCATTGCACCGAAATCGGCTGCAGTTCACCTAGAGGGCGCTCTAGAAGGAGTCCTAAATGAATGGGAGTGAATGGAGCTAAAGGCTCAAATTTATTTTTATTTAACCTTTATTTAACCAGGGGAATAAAACCCATTGAGATCAAAGATCTCTTTTACAAGGGTGACCTGGCCAAGAAGGCAGCAGCAAAATAATGAACTGCTAATGAATGCTGATTGGTCAGTTAAAGATTTATGACTGATTGCGACCCAGCATCCTTCCTCCAAGTCTCCAGGAGTCTCCAGATGTTTTTGAAATGGAATGGAATGAATATCTAAAGGAGAACCTTTGTTTCTGACAGCCAAATGTAGATGTTGTTAATGTCATAGCAGAGATATTCCCCCGACTATTAGTGCCGTAAAGTGGCTTGTGGTGCTACCAGAGAGTGCTACCAATGCTACTACTTAAATAAAGGTTATTCACAACAACTGAAGTAGCAAAAAATAACTAATGGACGTTGTTTCTACCCGTTATATTGAAAACATGAAATAAGTTCATTTTGGACTACCTCACCAGCGCCCCCTACATACCCAGAGGTTCCTAGAGTGGCATATCTCAATACTATTCAATTTTTTGTTTTCGTTAATGATATTAACACAAGTAACGGCGATTAACTGTGGAGATCAGGATTTATTATCATACTCGTCTCTCAGTATAATTGTATGCTGCCATTTGTTACTTTATTTTTTTTTGCATTACAAGGCATCTCAAACTCATACTGATAGAGACTTTCTTATATACACAGAGAGATGGCTTCCCCTGAGGGCTGGGAGGGGTGCAGTGAGCTATCATTAAATGCCATCGCCCTATAGGAGGTGTGCTAAATAAGAGCCTGTCAGACAAGAAACGCACAGTCAGCAGTTGCGTTATATTAACAACTCACATTTTGCAGACGAGATTATTGGGCCACTGCAGAGCTGTGTGTGCCTCCTTGTTGAAATGTATGAAAGGTTGTTACACACCCATCGAAACGCTCGAGAGATGACTTCATGAAGTGTTCAAGGAGGCATATTATACATACATATTATACATTTTTATTTAAGTTCCAATGTCAGATGTTTGTTTCTCCATGAAAGGATTTGTAGTTCTTCTTTGTAGTTCACTTTTAGACATGGCTGCAGCTGTCAGGAGACGTCGGTTTGAGAGGTCTGTGCTGTTTGTGTCTGACCTCAGTGTCTCCTCTCTTTGGACTGAGAGGAGGGTTAGAGGCAGCCCTACGAGAGGAGAGGAGGCCTGGGATGAAACTGCTTTGTTTTATTTATCTAATATTACATTCATGGCAGGTCTAAAAATGATGAAGTTGTGATCCTCGACACAGCTGCTCCTTTTGATGTCTTCTCACTCGGTACCACTCACTTTTAAGCTCATCAGATTTGTTTTAACAGCAGCATTTCTTCAGAGTATCGGAAAAAATGTCTCACAGTATCGGAAAAAATCAAAATAACGGGCCAAAGGTTCCTGGTAAAGTTTTGCCACCTCAGTGAAGAATGACTTCAGACCATTTAAGATCTACGGTACTTTTAAAATATTCAGAAACATTGTAAAAGCACTTACATGAAAGAAGTATACTTCAAGTTCATTTTTTGAGTAAAGATCAAATATATTTTCCAAGTACACTTTATGTTGTAAGTATATTACATAAAATATACATATACTAAGTGTATATTTGCACGTGTACTATTTTAATACTTGTTGAGACTTAATTGGCCCACTTTTTAGTTTACAAACGTATACTTTTAAGTATATTTAAAGTGTAAGAGTAGTAAACTTTGAGTACACAACTAGTTTACATCAACGTTTTATTTTGTACTGCAACTATTCTGTGATATGTATAAGTACACTTATAGGTATACTGTTGGTTTACTAGGTACCTACTTCTAGCCATCTTAGTTTATGAAAACACACTTTAGAGTATAAGCAATTCACACAATCATTCACACACCAATGCTATTACACTTTTATTAAGTATATCTCAATCAAAATATTAAGTATAGTCCAATTCTACTTAGACTGTTCTGTATACTTGTCTGTATAAGCCAAGTATACTTAAGTATATCTCTGGTAGGTACATAAAAAGTAGACTGAAAGTACACACTCTTATTTTGAGGTTAAAATAAGTACACTAGTATCACACTTGAATAAACTGACTGAATAAATTGCCTCTGTTGCGTCTATTGAAGTGTTGGAAGAGAAAAGCCAACGCTGCGACTCAAAAGAAACCCTGAAAAAGTTGCAAACTAAATGTAAGGAGTAACAGAGGAGGAGGAGGAGGGGAGTGGGCTCTTATATAAAGCCCAGATGGTGGAGAAATGTTGGGATGGAGGGATATGGAGAGCAGAGAGTCTGTCTGACTGACCGGGGGGGCTACAGCACCTGGTGGTGGAGACAGTCCGACATCGGAGTCAGTCAGTGGATGTGATGAAAAACAACTTTCTAGTCGGTCTTCACCTGTGCATTTATGCATGTGTGTATGTGTATCCCCTGAAGGCACACATCTAGCTACTGATAAAGACGTTACAAGATGTATAGCCGTGTATGACAAGAACACACACAGCTGCCAAGTGTCTGCGACGCTCGTTCTCCTGCCAAACATAACTCTAGAGGGAGACGTCCTGGCGTACGACCCGCTGCGACGGCGGGCTTTGACCGTGGCTTCACTCTGCTTATCTCCGCATCAACAACACGTGTTAGCTGATCTCCCCGTCTGTCCCACCTGCAGCCTTCACTCCTGCACAAAGAAAGGCCAAAGATCCTGGAGATCCGCTCTCTTTTTTTGTCCTTTTTCTTTTCTTTTTTTTTGCCCTCCCGAAATGCAAGCACAGCAGGGCTGAAAGAAAAAGCCACGGAGCTTTTGGGGGGGGGGGAAATATGGCAGCTTTGTGCGGTTGTTGTCGTTTTGCCGTCTTTTCTCTCGCTCATTAGTCATGCTTGGCGCTGCCTCAAAGATGAACTGCAGCACCATGGGGGCAAAATGTGGCAGTTGTTTTTAGCTGTTGTGGTTGTTTCTGTTGATGTTTTCGGTGAGAACTCAGTCTGTGTCAGAGGCAGAGCGATCATCTGGGAGAGGCTGTGCATAGTGTGCGTTACATGCTATACACAGGACTTGATGCCCTGCAGGAGTTTCACATGATTAGAAGAAAATATAATATGAAATATGATGTACAATTACTCCTAGACTGCGGGAATGTCATGGGCAGTTGAGCTGTAATACTAATAGCTGAGAAAACGTGTATTAAACATGTGATGATCTAATGACAGTAAAGAGACATTTGTGATATGAAAGATTTTTTTTGGAGAAAGGAAAGAATGTCTCTATCACCTGTCGTCACATTCTTGTGCAATTTAATGTCTTTCATTGAACCTATTCTAAACACACAAGCAGCAAACAGTGGCACTCAGTAGAACGCATACTTTCCACTAATGGCCAACAATCACACACATCTGTGTAACTAGCCTGACCCATGCACCACCCCTCCATAAAGGTTCTTGAGGATCCGTACTGTAGTTTTGGGATAATTAGGGACAGAGCTGAAAACGCACTACCTAGCCATGTTGAAAAAAGTTCTAAAAAAGAAAAAAAAAGGCGAATTGTTACTGTCGTTATAAATGCTAAACCATTTCCCGTGTCCTTGCTGATGTTTGTTAATGCTCATCCGAGAGCAGCGTGTCTTTACTATGTTCTGAGTATAAATGATCAAAATTAGCTCCATGTGTTTATCTGCAAGAGCACGAGTGCGTTCACGTGCGCCCAGACAGACAGACAGACAGACAGACGGACGGATGGATGGATGGACGGATGGACGGACACAGCTGAGGTTAAGAAGGAGGTCAGGAGCGAGGGACCATCTGATGCCAGCAGATGGAGGGATGGAGGGAGGGAGCAGAGGAGAGGAGAGGAGAGGCTACAAATCAGGACGACAAGACCAAATGCTTATCGGCTGCTCTCAAAGCGCTGAATTCACTTTACATCCTGTCTGCTCCAGTGCGCCCAGCTTACGCTACGCTGAGTATAGTAGTAGTTTAAAGAAAGTATACGATAACTGAGTGTGGTTCATGAATAATTCACCTCACCATGCACCCCAGAGATGTTTAGTATTCATTATAATTGCATGCTGATGAAAATGATCCAATCTGAAGAGCAGATAACACCAATCAGATCTTCCACTCCACCTGTTTTGGTACAAAAACACCGTAAAGGACACATTGAAATGGCTGCATCTTCTGAACCGCTCTGAGTATATGCATGAATGAGGTCATGGTAGAAAGAAAACATCCTAAAGTTTCTTGTCAAAGTGTCAGAGATACTCTACGGCTTACCTTCACATTAAAAAGTCAGTTATCAATCCTGATTTTTTTTGCTCCGATCAGATTTGGTTATCTTGACGGTTCACATTGATAATTACAAGTGACCCGTACCTAGCTCTAATGTGAACACATCTGCTCTTCTAAATGGCAGGCATGCGCACATTGATGCACGTTTTTTTGTACGAGTCATCTGCATCACCAGCTGCGAAAACCTTCTAATGTGAGAAACAACTCAAATTGAAGTTTTTCCGTGTATATATATACAGTATATGTATTTACCTCCGCCAAGGAGGTTATGTGATCGGTTCGGTTTGTTTGTTTGTTTGTTAGCAGGATTACGCAAATGCTAATGGACGGATTTGCATGAAAGTTTCACCAAAGATGGACCCTAGCATATCCTAGAGGTGATTACATTTTGGTGATGATCCGGATCAGGATCAAGATCTGGGAATTTTTTAAAGGATTCTTTTTAACAATGTGTTATGGATAGAGGAAGCAAAATGATCACCTTTGTTCTGCTGTTTCTTAAGCCCCAACAATTTTAATTTCGTAACTGTTAGTTTCTGGTACAGTCTGATTATTACATACCCTAAAATATCTGCATCTCTATCTACAATTGAAATGAGAGATGGTACTGCTGGAATAACAATTATGTCGAGGATTGTTGGGCCTTGGCGGAGGTCTGCGCTCTCCGAAAGCTCTTGTTATGTTATTTTAGTTTTGTAATCTTTATTATTTTTACCTCCACCAATGAGATTTGGAGGAGGTTATGTGATCGCTGACATTTGTTTTTCTACTTGTGTTTGTTAGCATGATAACTCAAAAAAAGTTTAGAATGGATTTCAAGTAAATTTTGTGGAAAGGTAGGTTCTGGGGAGGAGAGCAGTGAGTGGCTACATGAGAAACGTCATTTTCATGCCAAGCCAATCAGAGGCAGAGTAGGGAGGGTCCATTGCTATAGTAGGTTGTGTCAGTTTGTTCAGTGGAGGTATGGGCAGAAGAAGAATTTAAGAATCTAAGAAGCTGGAATCAGAGAATTTTGACTTCTGTTTAAGAAATCAAACCAGTCAAACAAAGATTAAAATATGAAATAATCATTGCAGCTCTTCACCTGAAGTCACCTCCCTCCCTCTCTCCCTTTTCTTTTAGAACGGAGCAGTTCCAGGTGAGCCAGTGAAGAGAGATGAAAACTCCCGCAGAGGGAACTGGGGCAACCAGATTGAGTTTGTCCTCACCAGCGTGGGCTACGCCGTGGGCCTGGGTAACGTCTGGAGGTTTCCCTACCTGTGCTACAGAAATGGAGGAGGTACGCAGTTGGATGTACATCCGAGCTCATTTCGACTGGTTTATAAAATGCATCGGAATAAAGTGCATGAAAAAAAAGAGTAAAAAGATAAACAAATAAAAGGAACGATTGATAGCTTTCTAATTGTTCATGTTTGTACTACTTAACACACAGACCTTGAACAAGACATTTTCTGAGGAGTCCTGGATATGATTTGTTTCACGGGTGCAGATGGTTTAATCCCCACAGCCAAAGCCTGAAAAGAGCATTGGTTTAATATATATCGATAGTTTGAGCCACATTATGATTGATCTGCAGATTGCGATTCGCTTGCATCACTAGACTTATACACATGTGGTGTAAAAAGTGCAGCATAAGATGTGCAGCAGCCTTCACGCTTGATGTACATGACTTTGCATCCTTGTAAGTGTAGTTATTGCTAACTATGGAATGCTTGGAATTAAACCGGCTGCTGCTCTGCTATTTTCAAGCTCTACTGCTGTCAGTTTTTCTTCCCTCGAGTCAAATTGATCCTAAAAAGGTTTGAAGAAATGTGGTAAAAAAAATATTAGAAATGTACCATAAATATAGCATGAGAATCATTTAGTACGCCAACTTTTGACCTTTCCTTGGCTTTTGTCCTACTTCGTTTCTTGTTTATGCTGCAAATATTTGGATTAGTGTTGTGTGTGCAGAGGATTCCCATGCCAGGACTCAGTATACTGTATTTTGGCCATACATTAGCACATACACAGCTGCAGACAGTGCAGTGCAGGAGAAGAACACACACAGAATGATAAGATTATGGTATTTGTACGGTATCAGCTAGTTGCACCGACCTAGTTAGCATACACATTACAACCCCCCAGAGAGTTGCTGCACCACTGAACAGACTCGGTGCACAATCAGTTACCTCTCTGCTCACTTAGGGGAGTGACAGATGAGGTTTAACTTTTTACCTCCACCAAGGAAGTTATGTTTTTGCTGGGTGTTGCAGGATTACTCCAAAAGTTTTGAACAGATTTAGATTTTTTTAGATTTGTTTTTTTTTTCTGGAGAGTTAGGGTATGGCCCAAGGAACAATCCTTTAGATTTTGGTGGAGATCTGGATTATCATATGATCCACTGTGGCATAGGGGCTGCCTTGATGGAGGTTTGCGCTCTTGAATGCTGTCTAGTTCTTTTTTTCTTTTCTTTTTTTGCTGGACTCAATATTGCCCTTGTCTCCGACCCTGTTTGAGATATTGCTCTTTGCAGATGATGTGGCTCTCTTGACTTTGTCAAACCGTGATCCTCAGCTGCTTCGAAGCGGCTTGCAGCTGATTGTGAAGCAGCCTCCGACCTCCAAGTCTGAGGTCATGTTTGTCTGCCTGAATTCAGCCGATTGTTCCCTCCAGGTTGGAGTTGGGGGTGGGGTGGGGAGGTGGGGGTTGCTGCTTCAGTGACGAGGAAGGAGGTGGTTTGGCGCGGCATCAGCAGTCGTTTTTGGCATCGTATCGTAGTGGGCGGAGTAAAATCAGTTCCGCCACCGGCTCTTTGAACGAATCCGGTGTTACAACATAATTGGTGGCTTATTTTTACAGCTGATATAAATTTTTGTTATTAAAGCACCAAAAGAAGGTATAGTTATGTACTAGCATTCCAGGTACAGCTTCAAAAGTGAATGGACTTGATAATGTGGTGAATCTGTCTTATAATTCCAGTCAGCCAACACACTTAAAACACTTCACACTGTTGGAATGAAGTAGCTTTCTTTGTCTGTTAGTATCTACAGACCTGCTGTAGCTGTAGAGTACTTTATACATGTCAGTCCACAGTAAATAATGTAACCCACATCCTGTATGTGTGCTCCGCTTCTATGTTTCTGTCTGGACAAAACACAAACATGTCCTGCTGTCCTGCTGTCTCTCCCCTCCAGGTGCCTTCATGTTACCATACTTCATCATGCTGGTTTTCTGCGGCATCCCTCTCTTCTTCCTCGAGCTGTCCTTCGGTCAGTTCGCAAGTCAGGGGTGTCTGGGAGTATGGAAGATCAGCCCTATGTTTAAAGGTTAGTGCTGATGCGTTTGTGGGCTTTGACAAGTCACTAAAATTACACTACAGGGCCTTTTATTTGCAAACGTGCTGCAACATGCTGGGAGACGTTTCACCCTATTTCACCCACCCATGTCACTGGAGGCCAGGTATGACTGCAATCACCGATTAACCCTGTTTCTCTGCCAAAGCTGCAAATAGTGTTCAGGAAAGTGTTCAGAGACAGCTGCAAAGGCTGATCATTCCCTCCAAAAGGGTCCCTTTCTCCACACATTCCTATTTATATGCAACAGATTCTTTTCACCATGAGAACATACACCTGAAACTTTGATCCGTCCATAACTTATGGAATAGGGAAAACACCTGTTCCACAAGGGTCAGCATTTCCTATATCTCTCTAATAAAAGTTTCAAATCTGTCTATAACTTTTTGAGTTAAATGGCCGCCATCTGTGTCCTCTCAGTGTTAAAGAAAGTGAAAAATAAAAACCATGGGTCCACTCTTTATCCGGACACTCTAAAATGCAATTGCTCCTTCTTTTGGGGTCAATGCCCACTCTTCCACCCAGTTTCATGGTTATCATCAAGTAGTTTAACTGTAATTGACAAAAATGTTATCTTGCATTGTTCAAAAAGTGTAAAAAAAGAAATTTGTCTTCTTTCTTTAGGTGTGGGCTATGGCATGATGGTGGTGTCCACCTACATTGGGATCTATTACAACGTGGTCATTTGCATTGCCTTCTACTACTTTTTCATGTCCATGACAAACTTGCTACCATGGACCTACTGCACCAACCCCTGGAACACGCCTGACTGCAGCGGGGTGGTGAGCAGCAACCACCAGCTCAACGCCAGCCTGGCTAACGCTACCACAAGCCTGATAGCAGGGGTGTCCGAGGTGGTCAACCGCACCAAGAGGACCAGCCCCAGTGAGGAGTACTGGAAGTAAGTCTCTGAAGTACATCAAGGACATTGTGTAAAATTATTTTTGCTTTTTTTTTTTCTTCAGTTTTGATCATCAAACCCAAGATTCAGGAAATGGGTCAAAAGAGTACTCTCATCATATTTTTATTCTGGCAAGGATCTGTTTGATAGAACATAAGATTAGGATTTACCAAGTTATGTAAGTACCCTTATTTGGCTCTGATTTAAAGGATAATTGTACTCAACAAAGTGGTTGAAATTGAAATGCATGTGTAACAAAATTTCCATAAAACATGCTTCATGTTTGCAAAAAGCATTCAGATATTTGGGTAGGATTTGACTGTAAGTACAGCAGCCTTGAGCTGTCTGGGACAGCACCATAGGAAAAAAGGAGGTTACCATTGATAACAGTCTTTTGGCCATCTTTTTTTTCGTTCAATGTTCAACCTGCTTTGTACAACATGTACAATGTGTAGTATATGCAAATAAACAATGTTAAACTTCTCTATATTTCATTTGTACCTGGAAATAAAAGACTTTAGCTTGTAGAACAGCCTTAGAGATTTACTTCAGACATTAAGGGCCCAATTTAAAATTCATTGAAGACATCTAGTTAAACGGCTCATAACCTGGTCACCAAGTAAGGCACGGGACGCATGGGGTCTGCAGATCCATCAGAAAAATGCTAATTGTGATAAATAGCTGATGGGATGCAGGTGACTAAAATAAAACATCATTAATGCAGAAGATATTTTATATGTAAAAAAAACAACCTGGATGTGGATCTGCCTCAAAATCTTATCAACTTCTCCTTCCATCCCTCCACAAATTTAATCAAAATAGGTTAGATATCATTTAGAAAAACAGAACCCCTGCGGGCCTCCACCAAAGTTTCCTCTGGCTTCGACCGGAGCAGGCATAGTTCGGCATCTTTCAGGTCCTATCGCAAGCACTCATGGTCCACCTCCCCAATAGAGCGGGCGAGACGATCCCAGGAGAAACTGCTGCATATGCTATCCAGTGATTGGATTGTAATTTAGGAAAAAAACTTGTCTGTAATACTTTGTCTCATCTTTTTTCTGAATGAAAATAAAGAACTACGTTTTAGTCTAGCCTACTGTTGACTCTTCTGTCAACAGTACTGGATGCTGATTTAGTCACAGTGTTAATTGATGTTGGTGTACTCTCGTCATCTACTCTTAGTCATGGAAAGAAAGGTCATCAACAAACACTTTTCATTGTAGTTTACGTAAAAAAATAAACATTTGTCTTTTCCGAGACTGATGTTGATCTTTCAATTGTTGCTTTGAAAATTTAGCATTTAAAAGTTCTAAATGAGCAACTCCCTCTGTTTCAGACACTATGTGTTGAACATCTCTGATGATATTGGGAACTTGGGAGAGGTTCGTCTCCCCATCCTAGGCTGCCTGGCCGTGTCCTGGGTTGTTGTCTTTCTGTGTCTCTTTAAGGGCGTTAAGTCCTCTGGAAAGGTCAGACACACACACACACACTTGTTATCGGGTTTGGTTTTAGCTTTGAACAAACTTCTGACTGATTGTTGTGTGATTATGTATGTGTGTCCAGGTGGTGTATTTCACAGCCACCTTCCCCTACGTCGTTCTGACCATCCTGTTCATCCGTGGCATCACCCTGGACGGAGCCATCAACGGCATCATGTACTACCTGACTCCTCAGTGGCAGAAGGTTCTCGATGCAAAGGTACACCAGAGATATTCTAATAGTATGGTGATACGCCACTCTCAGAACTTCTGGGTATGTATGTATGTATGTTCACGAGGTTGTCCAAAATGAATGAGGCTCTATGGAGTAGAAGCCCCAAAACGTTTATGGGGGAAAAAACAATTTTGTCAACAATTTTCAATATAATGGGTTGATACAATAAATGTCAGTCTATTAGATATTTTTTGCTGCTTCAATTGTAGTAAAATACCATTATGTAAGTAGTAGCATTGGTAGCACTCTCTGGTAGCAGCAGTAGAGTGCTACCAATAGTCGGTGGAATATCTCTGCTATTACATTAACCAGATCTACATTTGGCTGTCCAAAACGAAGGTCCTCCTGGTCCTCCTTTAGATATTCATTCGGTTTCCATTTCAGAAATGTCTAGAGACTCCGGGAGACTTCGAGGAGCAGAATTCATGAGCAGAATGTTAGCGGTTTGTGAGCAAAATCACGTTCATTGTAAGAGAAACGAAAGAACATTGGTGTGTTTTCATTTCACTTTTGATATAATCAATACTATATTTGCACAAACTAAAAAGAAATTTGGACTTTGGTGTCTTTTTGTTTAGCCGTTTAGCTCCATTCACTCCCATTCATTTAGGACTCCTTCACGATGGCCCTCTAGGTGAATTCCACCCGATTTTGGTACAACGCAGTTACTAGGGAGTGAACAGGCTGTATGTAGAAGATGGAGATGGATTTATTGTTTTATTTTTCCTACTTCTGACTGAATGTGGGCTTATTGTTGCAGGTGTGGGGAGACGCAGCATCACAGATCTTCTACTCTCTGGGCTGTGCCTGGGGCGGCCTCATTACCATGGCTTCCTATAACAAGTTCCACAACAACTGTTTCAGGTTGGTTCTCCAGACTGTGGGTAGCAACAATTAATTTTAATGGAATTTGCTTTCTTTAGATGAGAAAATCGTAGCTGTGCAAGGGTGCAGATGTCATTAAAACCTAGGGGGGAACCACAGAATGACACTTTTATATATAAATAAAATAATAAAATAGGAGGTTATGAGTATCCCCTAGAATTACAACTCCCTTACTGAATCTCTAGTTATGTATTTCTGACAGCTGTAACTTGTTCTGTGTGCCTGATGTGCAAAGCACACCGTCTATGCTCATTTTGCATCAGGCCATGCTGCAGCAACGTGGAGCAGCATCTTATTATTCGAACTTATCAGGGAAGCTAGGCAGAAGGAATGAGAAGGCACAGGAGAAGGGAAGAGATGAAGCAGGAGAAAGAAAAGGGAATGGAGAGATTGCACCACATCTTCAACCAGTGAGAGGGACAGGAGACGTCCTTACAGGCTGGATGGCACCTTTCTACGGAGTGATGGAGAAAGTGAGGGTGAAATAGTCAAATTCAAGGCTACAGGTCTACATGGAGGAGGGATTGAAGGTGAGGTAAGGTAGAACAGCAGGAGGGACAGAGATAATGTACTTCAGATTTGTGTTTGGACGCTGGTCGCACTGTGCTTGAATACCAAGGGGGTGAGGGAGAAGCCGAGGAGAAGATAAGGAAAGGGGACAGAGGAGATAAGGAGAGCTTGCCCACACAAGCTGTTGGAGAGAGTCCGTCAGGACAGGAAGGAGAAAGGCTGGCGATATGACTCACTCCTTTGCCAAGATTTTGAGGTGGTGCTATCAGCTCAGGCAGCTGCACGGCAGTGTAATCAGCTTGTGTTCTGCAGCTCCGTCCCTGTGGAGTCACTCCCTGCACTCCTATATGGTGCGCATGCAGGAGTGAAGCAGGTGTGGGACTGACTGGTGGTCTGTCAGGAGCTGAGAGAGGGACTTGCATCAGAGTCATCTCCGATGTCCTCCGTGATAGGTGACAGGAAATGACTCACATCTAGGGTTGGGGTACTCAACTTTAAAGGGTACCGACCAAATTATATCAGCACTACCAAGTACAGATCGTGAAATCCAAACCTGATGCTAACAGCACTCGCAGTAATGTCTGTAATAAACACAAATCTGGTCAGGACAACAGGTTGATCCTTAGGAAGCAGTGATCAAACACTTAGTATACCTAAAAGCCAAAGAGTGTCCCGTGTTTGATAGCCTGAAAACTAAGCCCCCTGCAGCAGCTGCAGCTAACGTTAGCACGTCTGCAGCCAGCTCTGCTCTCGTTCATGGAGACTTGAAACAACTTCATGACATCATCATCATGTAATCAGTTAGATAGTTGGATAAGTTGTTGCTTGAGATAGATCTGCAGAGAGAAGAGAGGAAAGATTTCTTTTATTAGCTTACTGTAAAATCAGTGAAGAATTAATGTCATATAAGCTAAAAGTTACAACTGACAGGAGAGTATGATTGACAATGATGCTGGACACACTGGTTTAGAAAATGATCCCGTTTTGTTTCCAGTTGAATTCATGTTATTCTTCCTGTGTTTCCTGCTTACAGAGACAGCATCATCATCAGCGTAACCAACTGTGCAACCAGCGTGTACGCCGGCTTCGTCATTTTCTCCATCCTGGGCTTCATGGCACACAACCTGAACGTCCCCGTGTCAGAGGTGGCTGACCACGGCCCGGGCCTGGCCTTCGTCGCCTACCCAGAAGCCCTCACTCTGCTCCCCATCTCACCTCTCTGGTCACTGCTCTTCTTCTTCATGCTCATCCTTCTGGGTCTGGGAACACAGGTGAGACTAACACCAACATCTATTATCAAGTCTGACGGTACTAATGCAAGAATCTGATCTTGGTGCAGTTTGCTCTCTCTGTTAAAGGAACTGTTCACCCAAGAATGAAAATTCAGTCTTTTCCTATTCACCCACAAGCTGAAAGTTGCTTAGTCCACAAAACATTTCTGATAAAATAGACATAATAGACAGAAATGGTGAAAATAATCTCCATTTCTTAATATTAAAGAAAGTGAATCCATACAGGTTGTACGGCGTAATCCAAGTCTAATGTGTGCTAAAGCTTTTAGCTTAGCTTGTAATGAAGATTTCAGCATAAAAACACTGTAACAATGGCTTTAGAAGTCAGTTTAGGATTCTTTGGAAACTTTCATTATGCTGTATGGAATCATTTTCATTTTTGATACTGTTCACCATCTCTGTAGATTGTGTATTATCTATCTATACATTTTCCATTTTACACGCTGCTTTACCACCCTGCTGCTGCTGTTGACTGAAATGGAATCAAGCCTAATCTACATCTGCAGTTGTGTTTATAATCTGTTTATAGTCTGTAAAGTATTACAGTACATGTCGTTTATGGTCGATGGCAGCAGAAGTCAGTCTGGAGGCCAGGTTTTAGGTATTACTGTTCATCTAGCGCCATCTACAGGTCAATATTTTAAATTATACAGTGAAATCTCTGAAACTTTTTAATTCTGGATAAAGATTTGTTAATCCAATCCTACCCTACTCGTAGGTAAAGCAGAAGTAAGTAGATCATAAATATGTTGACTTTGGCTACCCTCACATTATGTCTCATTCATTTCTGATCCTCAGATTGGTTATCATGACGGATCACATTCATAATTACAAATCCTCTGAAACTGCAGACATGCACACATTGATACGTTTTTGCACGAGATGTGTGCCTCACCAACAAGAAAAGACATCATATTTGTGAGACAGCTCGTGGTATTCAAACTGAAATGGAGGCACGAGCAGCGAACACAGCAAACACTCCGATCTGCATCGTTGTTGTCATCTCTCCTCTGAGGTCGTTTTGTTTTGCCGCGTTGCCGGCCCTGGCTGATGACGACAGCCACATTAATTCCGACCTGACCATCAGCGTTGATGACAGGGGCGTTGCTAGACATGAAGCTCTACTGGGGCACAGGCCCCCCATTACTCATATCGCTTTCTTTTTCTTTTTGAAAGCCTGCTGCGTGCAAGAAGAGTGCAATGCACTGTCCAAACTTCCCTTGCTTAGCCTACTATTCCTAAACTGCAATAAGTACTGGGAAAGGTAAGCATGTAGAGATGCTAATCTTTATGAAAATATTTATTTAAGTATCTTCAACATGCTGTACATGAACATTCTCAACATGTTTTACAGCATAAAAGGCAAACACTGTACATGCAGATAACAAAACCAGAGAGAAAACTCTTGCACATTTGCATTCCTCTACATGACACAATGATGATAATGAATAATTACAGCTTATTCAATAATTTACAATTGCAACATTTCAAGAAACCAGTCATTTTATGACTTCAACAACTAAAAATAAAGAGCATATATATTATAAAAGTAAACAAACTATTCCCCAGGGGGGTATTTCAAGAAGCAGGCTTAACCAACTCAGAGTTTATCCCTGAGCTCTGGCTTCACTAAGAATTTTCGGTTCCAGGACAGCTGATATGAGTTGGTTCAATCAACTCTGAGTTTGTTATCCAAGAGTTAGGCTCGTGTGCACAGATTATAAAAAGCCATCATGAATGGAGCTCAGATGCTGTGATTCACCATGGCAACCAGTGAGACGCTATGGTCACCATACCTCACGCCATTTTTATCAGGAAGTTTTAATGCGCTCACGAGAGTTGTTTTTTTTGTGTTTTTTTAAGAGAAACGTGGTTTCATCAGAGAAGGAGAGAAAACTGGCGTGGGAGAAACTTGCTGCCTGAGTGAATGTATCTGTTAGTTTTACTGCACTATGAATATAGTGAATGAAAAGGTGGCGGAATGATGTTGGACAGATTTATATTTTCGTTTATGGGCACTAAGCGGACGCGAAAGCAGCTGAAAATAAAATACAAATACACTGTAAAATCTAATAAGTTGAGTTATTTAAAAATATTATGCCAACTCATCGCCTTAGATAAATTAAGAAAAGTAGACTTGAGATTTTGAGTGTTCAATACTTCGATCAACTTCTTTATTTTGTGTGTGTAACACTTAAATTAGCTTGTTTACTGCTATTGTGATAATTAAATCCTAGATCCTAAAAAGTATTGTAGCATGCTCAAATTGCTTTTTGCTTGTTATTGCAACACATCACACTACTTTATTTGCTCGCACTCTTACATCACCCAGGCTGGACGTCACTGACCGTGTGAAAGACTCATCTCATGGTGCAATGGTGTTATATAACAAACCATTTTCTATAGAAATATTTCTAAAGACATAATTACTGCTTAACTGATAATTATTCAGAACACATTTAAACACAGGTTACTTGGTCTTATGGCCTCAGACACTCTGTCTCAAGGTATGCTGGGAAACTCCACCCACCTATCGCCAACATGCTACAGTATCTATTCACCCATTGTGCAAAACCACAGTAGTTTCATTGTCAACTGTCATTAAACATTTATTTTCATAAGGGCAAAAGATGTCAGTAATTTAATTGGACAGCTGCAGAACAATAAACAATGAGAATCTATTCTAGCGTGTGATACTGACACAACTGTTAAAAGCATTCATGTAACAAATCTGAATGTGCAGAATCCCTGATACCTGAGTAGAGTTTTACAAAACAAAAGCACCGTTTATCCAACTTTTCTCACATAACAAAAGGGCTGTTTCCCATGAAAAGTAGTGGAGGACAAGTAGAAAGTGTGACCAGAAAACAAGCTATTCAAGTAAAGTACCTCTAATCTGTGGGGTACTTAAGTACAAGAGTAATATACTTAGTTACATGGTGGGATGTAACTACAGACTGAAAAAAGCAAAAGTTCCCAGTACTTGGTTTGTTTAAATGAACCAAACTCTAGTAAACTGAGTTTGACAGTTTTCTTGATGCCAAAATAACTAAAATAAAATTGATAAAAACTGAATTAGGTTATCTCAGTATTTCTAATTAAATTCAATCGTACATTTTACAGTGTACACCTACATAGTTAATCCTGGGTGGACATAGAACTCACTGGAGGAATTGTATAATTCATCAGAGAAAGCATTGGGATCCCGTCATGTGTCAGACATCAGATGAAAAAGCATCAGGTGACGGCTGATGTCACCACTGAGGGAAAAGTCTCTTGATTGGCTGGAACGACGTCACGTGAAAAGACCTGTAAACACAGACGCTGGCTCCATGTATTGATTGTGTTGGAAAATAAATTACAATGAATTAACTTAGCCGTAAATGCAGGTGTCATGAAACGCTCGAATTATCATACATTTGGGGATTTTTAGCATTATTGATCTTACATCGTACAGATATCGTACAAATACAGTAATTATCGTACGTCTGGCAATGCTGCTGACCATTCTACTTCATGTCACATGGCCACCAACTGGATATGTGTCCAATCTAGGACCACATATGAAAGTGACTCCAATCTGATTTGAAAAGAGCTGATTTTTGGGTTCAACCACTGTCTCATCTCATCTCTGAACCTTTCCTCTGTTCTTGTAGTTCTGTCTGCTGGAGACTCTGGTGACGGCCATCGTCGATGAGATCGGAACAGACTGGATCATCAAGCACAAGACCGTAGTCGCACTGTCAGTGGCCGTTGCTGGATTCTTACTGGGCGTGCCGCTAACAACACAGGTAAACCCCAATCACATGCAGGTCCTGTCTGTCTGTGATGGAGCTGTCGTTTTACTCATCCTGTGTTTCCTGTGTGCAGGCGGGAATCTATTGGTTGCTACTGATGGACAACTACGCTGCCAGTTTCTCTCTGGTCATTATCTCCTGCATTATGTGCATCTGCGTCATGTATGTTTATGGTAAGGAGGGAAACTCAATATCCAAACAGAACTTTTCAAAACAAAAAACACATCAATCATCATTAAAGAACATTGACAAAAAGACGAACCATTTTGGGGTTGATTTCTGATTTGGCGGTCTACTTTTCCTATGAAGGCTTGGGTCGGTTTCTCAACGTTATACACCCAAATCAAACAATTACGAAAAGGACATTTCACTGTATCAGAGCCAAATATCTGATCTGTCTTCAGATTTAAATACCTTTCCAAAAAAATGAGGTTTCACTTTGGAAAACTCTCATCTTTGTGTTTTCATGGCAGGTCACAGGAACTACTTTAAAGATGTTGAGATGATGCTTGGCTTCCCTCCTCCTCTCTTCTTCAAGGTGTGCTGGAGATTCATCTCCCCC
The DNA here is from genome assembly GCA_037577475.1 of Chaunax sp. Z400. Lineage (NCBI taxonomy): Eukaryota > Metazoa > Chordata > Actinopteri > Lophiiformes > Chaunacidae > Chaunax > Chaunax sp. Z400. The sequence goes on from CM075198.1 coordinate 4,671,181, forward strand.
GTCATCATCTCTGTAAGTTAACACCCTCACACTGCTGACCTAAGACCAGCCATAAGGTCCACAAAATGCAGTCAAACCTTTGTGGGAGTCGAACTATAGTTGTGGCCGTGTTTCAGGGTGAGAAAATGAGAACTGTTGGTGTAGATTCTCATTCATTCAAGACCTAATTGTTAAAAGGGATGGGATCGATTCCCTTGTCGAGCCAGAGTTTGGAGATAACTGGTGGTTACATACTTACGCAGTTACGACATGAACAAACTTATTTTAGCCAAAGCCACACAGCAAAAACTGAAATATAAGACTAAATATCTTGAATCAAGACAATTACTTGTTTTTCTGTCTGACAAGATATTTCCTCTTGCTAGGTACAGGTAGATTTCATGTTAGAGCATTTCACTTTTTTCAAGCTCTAATTAGACAGCACTTAGAGAGGGCAATGTGATAGTTTGACCCTCATCATATGACCCTTGACCATGAAAACCTGCCCCTAGAATTTGGAATCACATTGGTGTCATTATTAGAATTATTACTGGAATGAGTTCAATGCTTATTTCAAGATATTTCTCACTTTTTTTAAAGCTTAGATTTGTTTTTTTATTTCAAGAAATCTTGTGCGATTATCTTACTGCAATGTCAGATACGTTCACTTGTTTGTAGTCTGCATCTTCAAATCACTTCAAATCTTCAATCAAGTCTTTCTTTCTTATGTCCTTCTTCTCTTAAGCTAACCAAACTGCATTTGTTTCATTAACCTTAACATGTTTGGTTTATACACATCGATTTTGTGACTTGAAGGATGTTGGTTTTCAGGTTCTAAACTTTCCAGTGTTGCTGACCTACATTTTAGTCGCCATCAACATGAATCTGTTTGGCTTTATTTCCTATGAAACCCCCCAAAAACAAATCTTTCAGGACACACACTGCTGCGACCAGTCCTGTTTCCTAAGTAGGCAGCAGCATTAGTCCGTTAAGCTGCTGGACCAACCAAGAAATTCATTGTTGTGGATTTCTGGTCAGATTTCCGGCTCTTTTGTTTCATTTCACAGATTAGAGCCCTGCTTTCTCAGTCCTCTGCTAGAACTGTGACCAAACTCACTGATACTGAGAACAGTCATGATAAATACCTAATTAAGTGATTAAGTTAGTAATTACCTCCACCAAGAAGGTTATGTTTTCAGCCATGTCCGTTTGCTGGTTGGTTTGTCTGCAGGATTATGCAAAAACTACTAATTTCCAACATCTCTAGTTCAACATCTGTCACTTTGAAATGCTTCCTGACGGTCTCCAGCTATTTTCAGTTCTGAGATGGCATTACTATTGTAGTAAGTAGGCCTTTGGTGTTTATGCTCAATGTATTCCCCTCCTTGTGATTGGCTAATGGTGTTTCCATGGCTTTAGGGACCCCCATTTGATTCTATTTGCTCTGACGGTTCCATAGAGGTGTCAGTCATGCATACTGACCGATACCTTCCTGAGATAAAGCCCTTTGTAACCTCCAATATGTGATTAGCAGCTCAATTGCTGTTATGCATCGGAGCGCACAGCAGTGTAGTCGTACGTCAGCTTCTTTTTAACTTCAGTATAATTTTCTTCGTATGGTTTTGAATAAGAACATTTTTCAAAACGAAGTGAAAAGCAGTTTTATTTACGTGGAATGACTACCTATAGTGACATGTAAGTAAACTTGGATCCACTCCAAATTTTGGTAGCTTCTTTCCTGACCCGTGTCCCATCCTTCCACCAAGTTTCATGTAAATTCGTCAAGCAGTTCATGGAAATGGTGAAAAAAAAAGTCCCGTCTTGCTGTATTAGAATAGGGAGATAAAAAAAATTTGGATCTACTCCAACTTTTAATGGGTTCTTTATTGTCACATTCTCAATGTTTCAACCAGGTTTCATGAAACTCCCTCAAGACTTTTTAAATTAATCCTGCTGAAAGACAGAAACTGTGGTACCAGCTTCGCGTAGGTACCGAAAAATCTTGCTCAGGGAACCTCTTCATATAATCATGTGAATATGGTGAAATTAAATATTTCTTCAAACATAGGTCATGTTAAAAGAATCAGTGCATTGTAACTAATAGGCCTGGAAAAGTGCAACAACCACCATTGTAAAGCTGAGATGATACAGAATGGTTCTTGTTCTTTTGTTCCCAATTTAGCAAAAAACTAAAGATCTCCTTCACTGCACAAAAATAAAGACTTTTTTATTGATATAATACTAATTATTGCAGTATTTTGTTGTATGCTTTATTTGTTACTGTGAATTTTCACGACCCTTTTTGCTTTCAAAGCCTGCTCTGAATCATTTCCCCGTCTCTCTTCTGTGCATGTAGTTCATCCTGATCTTCACAGTGATCCAGTACAAGCCCATCACCTACAATGACTACGTCTACCCCGGCTGGTCTCTGGCTATCGGCTTCTCCATGGCTTTGTCCTCGGTGGTCTGCATACCCATCTATGCCCTCTACAAGATCTCAACGTCCCCAGGCTCCACCTTCAGAGAGGTACAGAGGTTTCCTGGCACACATAAAGAGAAAGTGTCAAAGTGTCAAAGCTGAGACACGTTTTACCTCCACCAAGGAAGTCTTGTCTTAGTCGGTGTCTGTCTGTGTGTTTGCACAATTATACAAAAACGACCTGACAGATTTTGATATTAAACCTGTTACTAACGTATGTACTGATGGACAAGGGTAAAAAAACGTCTAAAAGCCAAAAGCACCTGAAATAATTGAATTGTAATTGCTTAAAGGAATTAGAAAAATATGTTTCAAGTTAAAGTTGATACAACTGCAAGTTTCAATTTTTTGGAAAACAACAAATACGGCGACAGTCGGAGGAGGTTGTGATGATGTTCCTAGTAAATACAAAGCGGCAAAAGCGGAGGTAACGATGTTCTCAGCAGTGGGTGAGGTCATTAGATACGTCAAGACGTGAGGACAGAGGCAATTTCAGGTGACATAAATTCTTAATTTCTGAAACAGGCTTTTATTGTGAATGAGTTGCAGAAACATATCTTCTTTTAAGTTTAAGTACGAGGATGAAGTGCGGAAGGAAATAAAGGAATGGTTTCCATCCGTCATGTTTCATTTCCAGAACATAACTCAAAAACTGTTTCCACGAAACTTTCTACACACAACCAACAAGTACAGAAGTGGTGCTTTTTGCAGAAAGTTTATCTATTGATATTTTTGAGCATTTTTTGAGCAAGCATTTCTAATCACATTTACACCATCAGTGAGTAAATCGATGTTTGTCCCGAGTTGATATGATGAAAACATCACTTCCTCCATTCTGAGGCTGCTCTAAATGATGTGTTCCTCTTCTCAGCGGTTGAAGAACGCTTGCCGATCACATCCAAAATGGGGCCCCGCCCTGCAAGAGCACCGGACGGGCCGCTACGCCCCCATGGCCTCCGAAGACACTGTGGAGGCTCGTCCCCTCAATGAGAAGGAGGAGCTGAGGGAAGGGCAGAAGGAGGAGGAGAAGGAGAAGGAGAGGAAGGATGAAATCAGCCTCACCATCCAGGGAAGCAACGGCTCTACCAACACACACAACAACCCCAACCCCAGCGCATAGATGGCACCCTGTCATCCGGGCGTATCCCCCACCATCCCTCCCTTCCTCCCTTCTCACCTCGCTTTTCCACAGTCCTCTGTGGGGGAGATCCCATTCGCTGGAGACCTTTACATATTGTAAGGGCTTATTATATCTATCCTAACCTCTTCTATCTGTGTTGTCTCTAGAGAAAGGAAGAAAACGAAAGGAAGAAAACAATTGGGTCATCATCCAAAAGATTTGTGTGAATGTTAGGGTGTGCGTGTGGTTGGGTTTTTAATTTGTTACACATAATTTAATAATGTTTTTCCTTTGCGTTTTTGTAAAACCTGTACATGCCATCTTCATATGCAGTTAGAGGTACAGTAGATTGTGATGCTGTTTGTGTTGTGCGTGCAGCAACATAGAGACACACACTGTTTCACCTTTACTCAGTCTTCTTTATTGGGGGTATGTTTGAATTCTGGCAGCAGTGATTCGACAGCTGGGGACGCGTTAGTTTGACACTCAAAGATGTCTCCATTCTCACACTACATTTTACAGCACACAGTGACCTCTACCATAGATGATCTAAGCCTAAGCCTGGTTTTTATGCTGCTTCTTCAAAAAAAAATATTCTTAAGAGCACAAATATTTAACAAGATGGAAACTGACATGCTGATTTTCCTCTAACTTTTTCCACTTGTCTTCACCAGAGAAAAATCAGTGAACTGTACTGAACTCTTGTGGTTCCAGTTTTCTAACAGAAGAGATCCCAGTGCCCATAGACCATATTCAGATAGCGGCCCTTCTCCTTTGACGTCACAGATACTCCAATTTCTTTCTTTAAACCAGGAAGTAAAATGCACTGGATGGAATCAAGATAGCAATGAATGTTATCTTACTTGCTAACCTCTTCATGTAATCTGTATGAAGATTATATGGAAATGTGTTCCATGTAGAACATTTCTCTGCTACCTTGATTATATCCTCCGCACTTTGCTGGGAAGCTGGGAAGAGGTTGAATGCTAATAAATGATGAGATTTATACGATATCCAACCTGGAACACGTCAGCATGACAGCATCCCAACATTTGAGCTTCCCCCAAAAGAGGGAAATGGCCACCGTGTGGATTTGGTCTATTTCTCAGGGTTAGAGTGAAGATAAATTTTGTAGTTGCTCCTTGTTAGTGGAAGTTACCTGATTTTCCCGGGGGGAAAAAAAAAGAAAAAACCTACACAAACACAAAACAGGTGGATGCAACAATGGATGCAAGTCTTTTTAACAGCGTGTTCACACCAAACGCGAAGCAAATTTTCTCCTCCTTCTACTCACACAAATGTTGTCGCAGGATATTTGATTTTACTTTCATCACTTGCACAAGTAACGCAAACCCAATCCTGTTTTTGGGTGATTGATTTTGGTCAATCACTGCAATCTGGCACCCTCCCTGCCACTACCATGTATAACTATGTCCGATCTCCATAGGTATACAAAATTGTGTTGTACAACTCCAGGTGTCCACATGGAGCTACGATAAGCTCCTCCTCCACTTCCGCATCAACGTCCTACTGATGTGTGACGTGTGGAGAATCTCAATGCTTATAGGCCTTCGAGACACCTCATCATGCAACACAAATACGCGTCATTGTGTCGCCCGGTGCGAATTTGCATCTACCACAGCTTTGATTTGACTTTGTTTGAATCACTGCACACAAATAATTCACTTCACATTCAATGTGAACACACCATCTGTCTTCCAGGCATTATTTCTGAGTGAAATGCATCTTGGGATGTGGTCTATGAGGGAGGATCTGGGCTAGAGGAGCCAGCGAAAGGCGTGTCGTAGTCTTTCTCCCGTACGTTTTTGGTAATGTGTATATAGAGAGAGTCAGTAGAGCCTTTAATGTATTTTAAAGCTCCGAGCCAAGCTGTGACAGACGGAAAGACAGACGGCAGACAGATGCAGCTTGTTTCCAGAATAAAATTAAACATAGTCTTAAACGTAGCTGTATAGTGTCACAGTAGAAGTCTACATTTTGCCTCTCGTTAATGTAAAGTAACTTAGTAAATAATTATAAAGACAGCATATGTTTATTTTGTACAAAAAAATAAAAACTACAGAGTCATAATTAACCATGTCTACCATTCCTCTTCTGTGACTTTATTTGTCACTGTTGTGTTGGAGAGTTCGATGGGACATGGATGGGAAAGCATCCAGAACAAATACATTTAAAAGTTGTTTTGTTTTTTTTGTCATAGCCAGCCTTTTCATCCTCTTTTTTTTTAATGCCTGTTCAGGTGGAGGTGAGAAGCTTTACAGGCAGGGAGGATTTGGGGATTGTGTCCGGCTGTGATAATCGTAGTGTCAGTCGATTGTGAGCTGTCAAATCATCAGTAAAATCACTAGAACTAGAGGGCTATGATGTGAGGTTCATGCTTTTTCAGGCTTTCAAGCACAATTTCAGATATTCACCACTATTCCCCACACAAGTGATTTTGACAGTGCAGTTTTTGCACTGATCCACAACATGGTGACTCTCAGGGTAGTAAAGGCACAAGAGGTGTAACTGTGAACTAAACACAATAGAAAGCCCAACAGATACAAGACTTCCTGTGGCTAACACAATAGAATGCTAAGCACAGAAGCTCAAATACAGTGGAGGTTATTGTGATAAAGCACAGTGAGCATTATGAAACAAGCACATCACTTCTATCCAGGTTCTATATATATATATATATATACACATGTATAAACATGTGTCGTATACGTAAAACGTATACTGGCTATTCCTTCTGGTGAAGAATGTGGTTGGTAGTTAGCAGTCTGTTTTTATTCGTAAACTCTTCTCGTCACACACTAAATATCTAATTACTGAGTTTAAGTATTTAACTACATATACATTTTAGATTTAAATTTTTGTCAAAGTTTAATGTAAGTGGTCAAACGTAATGCAACGTCTTTATCAATGTCAGTGTAATCAAGTTAAATAACAACGAACAGAAAAAGCTATTTAAAAAGCATTACTTTTATCTTCAATACTTGAATAACTGCAATGGTGCTTAGTAGAGTTCATACGAATAATTCTACGCATGTTTTACACAAACATACACAAACATAGACGCACTCATAGATAAACACCATAAATATGTTATTTTTTTACATGACGATTTATGGATTATTTCCTGAGAAATTAGACAAAATGTCTTGGAAAATGTTAAGGAAAGTTTGTTTTTTTTTAATCCCTGGATCCATCCCTTTATGGTTTAAGACCAAAATTTAATGGATTCTTTCCTGAACCATGCTCCATCTTTCTACCGTTGGATTGGTTTGTTCTTCAGATTAAACTACTGAACATATTTCACGTGTGAAAAAAGAACCTCCTCTAAGGATGTACTAGTTGAATAAACACCAGGTTTATTTATAAATTTGCATTTATTTACATGCTATTTAATTGATTCACACTGACTCAACACGAAATATGACAATTTGCCTTACTGGAACAGGTCATAATAAAAACGAAAATTCACTCATTATCGACTCAACCCGCAGGCGATGGAAAGTCAGGTGAAGTTTCTTTGTCCACAAAACATTTCTGGAGCTTCACAGCAAAACAGTGTTGCAGCATTCTCTATACAACTAAAGAAAATGAACAGTTATTTAAAAAATATTCCATAACATGACCTCTTACAGCTTAAAGTGGGTATAAAAATAACGTCGAAAAGTTTTATAATTTTTAGAAAAAAAAAATTTTTTTAAATTTCTCCTAGACAAAAAATGTGATTTCATTGAACTATAAAATAAAAAGTTTTAAGTTTTAGAACGTGTTTCCTCCAGAAATGTTGTGTGGACTAAGAAACTTCACCTGACTTTCCATCAGCATGGAGGTGAGTCGATAACTGAATTTTTATTTTGGGATGATCTCTGCCTTGAATGTGACCTCTTGCATTGAACTTGTGCACAAAAATTTTCGGAAGTTTTATATGTAATTAAAATACTTAAATTTTGGCATAATTATATTTAAATGCGGTTTCTAATTTAATTACTGCAGAAAACATTCTGCTATCAAATAATACATTCTCACCCTCTAATAGAGTGAAAATAGGTAGGTTTTATTGTATTTAAAAGGTGTTTATCGGGACAGCTTGTAGCTCCGAGCGTCTCCTCTTTGTGGCTGCATGTCGTGCTGTAATAAGTGAAGCTTAGCCACTGATGCTACTATCTCTCCATATATACCAGCCCTCACCATCTCTGCTGGCCCCACAACTCTTCCTACCTTTGTACAGTTATGTAAAAAAATATATAATCAGACCGTATGTGTGTGTTTACCTTTGATTTGATTTTGGGATTTGTTTTTTCGGAGTGAGGGGCATTGTTTCATTTTATTTTTGTTATTTTCTCATAGTGTAATGTAGACAATGTCGTGTACTGTGTATGTATCTATGTGTAGTGGATTAGCTCTCACTGCTGAGCCTGCATGTAGAGCAGGCTTAGTGTCAGTATTGATGTACCTTTAACCTGTCAGAAGTAGAAGTCCTATTCGACTAATAATTCAGTCTTTCAAGAGAAAAAGAAGTTTTGTACTAAAAGAAGAGAGAAAACACATTCTGTCTCTTAATCATTGTTTATCCATGTTAAGTGACATGTTTTATGTCTGTATAAGTCATAGAAGATAGAGACAGTTCATATTGAAACCATTTCCAAACAAAAAGCTTTGGATCGAAACTTGAACTACAAAACAATGGTTAGTTTGTGGTGGAGATCGCAACTGCATCTACAAGACGATGTTTCCTGTACTATGTGGTATAAACCTAAAGGTATATGTCATACATAAAAAACATTCTGTGGTCCTTTTCTGTCTAATTGTCAAAGTCAAATCTATGACTTTATTCATCAACCAAGATTTGAGTTAGCATCAGAAACTAATATTGTTTCATTTTAGGTAATTATCACAAATGTTTATCAGACAAGGTTCCAGTTAGTATGATATTTTAATTATTTCTCTTGTTAGTGAAATTTAAAAAAATAAATTTCCTGACTACCAAATGAGTAAGACCTATTCGGTCCTCCTTCAGAGTATGGACAACGCTCTTGCTAGGTAAAAGTAAGGTGAAAAAAGGGTGTATTTATTCCTGTAATTATTCATTGGTACATTTTGGTCGTAACATGAATCAATCAATCAGAGTGTCATCTCCCATTCCCTTTAAAAGCCAGGTGTGCCTACACCTGCAGCATTGCTATTTAAACAGCGTCACTCGTCTTCACTGGGGGACAGGTATGTGGTCCTTGCCCACCATCTCCCAGTCCTCTGTCCCATCAAAAAATCCCATTTGACTGTGTGTGAGCAAATACAACCATATTAAACTGAGGGGGAGGAGGATGGCTGATGCACCTCCCTATGTGTGTAATACACCTAGTGATGTGCACGGATCATAGTCTGCAGATCCATCATAAAAATGATCATTCTGATTGAAAGCTGATGCAGGTGGCTGAAGTAATAAATCACTACATAGTCCAGGTTCATGCAGTAGAATAGTCCAGGTTCATATAGTGAAATAGTCCAAGTTCATACAGTGAAATAGTCCAGGTTCATATAGTGAAATAGTCCAGGTTCATACAGTGAAATAGTCCAGGTTCACACAGTGAAATAATCCAGGTTCATACAGTGAAATAATCCAGGTTCATACAGTGAAATAGTCCAGGTTCATATAGTGAAATAGTCCAGGTTCATACAGTGAAATAGTCCAGGTTCACACAGTGAAATAATCCAGGTTCATACAGTGAAATAATCCAGGTTCACACAGTGAAATAATCTGGAGTAAAGCAGCCGTCCTCCTGATAAATCCTGAGGCAGCGCTAGAGGTGATCTCATCTGCCCATGATAGTGTGGGTCTCTAAACCAGAGTAAATAATTAGGTGGGTGGATGTAAATGTGGATGATGTCATAGCCGATCTGTTCATCACCAGTGTGTAACACGTATAGTGTACGCACGTTGTGATGTATCTGCATCTAATGCTTCCTTTAAATAGCAGCAAAAATACTGCACCATTGACTGTAGACCAGGTTTTTGTTGCTCAATGGTTCAGTGAGTTTCTGCTGCTTCATGATAGCAATATACCAACAATGCTCCTGCCCACACCTCATCTTAAGACCAACACGGCCATGGTTGCACAGATAGATACAAGTAGTTAAAAATGTGGGCGCTAGGGTGAAAATAACTGCTTTGAAATAAATATAAAATAACTGGTCTGAAACTAGCTGAGACACTTGTGCTGCTGTGCACCACTTTGTGGAAGATAAAGCCCTAAAAACACAGAATAGTTAATTGACTGGTGTTTTCAAACACTAATGGCCTACTATCTTCATACACTGAGGCCTGGTGCAGAAAGTCACTGATGTTGCAGAACTAACGGCACAACTTCTCTGCTGCACTAAAAACTGTGGTTTCTACCTTGTTTCTGTGGTTTCTCTGCAAACTGCAGGACATTATTACCTCTTGAATTTCGTACTACTACTCATATAAATACAATTTCATGTCTCAGCACTTTAATGAAAACATTTGGGTTTTTTTTTACAAGCAACAAAACATTTTATGATTCAAATTCATTTTAATTTACATTTTAAAAAGCAGTAAAACAAAATAAGCAAAAAAATGTTTTTGGTGGTTTGGCTGGAAGAAACTGGACAAATGCTGTGTTGTTGCTCTGGTAAACTATTTGATGGGAGGAGTGGAAAGAGAACACAGCTCCTCTAGTATTCTCTATCATATCTGTCTATCTATCTAACCATGTTTGTTCTTGTTCTTCAACCTTTAGGGCCAAAATCCATTGAAATGTTTTAGTCCTGTCAACTGTATATCGTAAACTGTTGAATTACAAAATGGTAAATAAAATCTATTTTAAAAGATCAGCAGTGTTCTTGTGTTGTTTCATGATGGGTTTTAATATGCTTTCATATAATTCTGATGATTTTATATTATAAATTTGATAATTATTTTACATACTTCAGATGTTCCTTGTTAGCAGAATTACGCAGAAACTAATGGACGGATTTGCATTAAATGTTCACCAAAGACGGACCCTAGCATGTCCTAGAGGTGATTACATTTTGGTGAAGATCCAGATGATTGTTGGGCCATGGTGGAGGTTTGCGCTCTCTGAGCGCTCTTGTTCATGTGGTGTGTTATAGTTTGTGTATGAATGTTCTTGTTCACCTGCCCAGTGCCTGCAGATGGAAATCAGCTAGTAGCTAAATCTGGTGCAAAGCATCTTTTCTCTTCTTTGAGACTAATGTATTTGTACATGGTTCCTGATGTAAATAAACTAAACTAATTTTCAGCAATTTTGAGGCCAGATGTGTCCGTAAATGTAGTGCAGCAGAGTCTGCATTATATTTGAGTTACAGTGTCATGTCAGGACTTTGTCACTAGATGGTGGTAGAGAAGTAAAATCCATGAGCTGCTTGTTTGGGATTATAACAGGCCTGTGTTTCAGGGTTACACTGACACAAACAACATCTATAAACTGCTGTCACTTTTAATTCAATTTTAAACAAGACAACTATAAGAAATGTATTTAAAAATGAAAGAAAAAAAGAAAACGTCTCTCAGACGGGAGCCGGCTCCCCTAAATCACTAGAACAACACATCACTAGTTGGAAAAGTAAACTGGACACAGGAGGAGATACAGTAGATGTCACTGATGTCAAGAGATGAAAACTCCTCACAATGTACAGAGGGTTCCATCCAAAGTCCAGCATCCAGAGACTCTACGAGCAACTAAAAGAGGGAGAACAGAGATGAGTGAGAATCGCCATCAAGGATAAAACAGGGAGCTTCCTTGAATACATCAGGAAGATGGCGGATGCAGGAATGAACTGCTAAGAGTGCCTGCAGGCAGCAGAAGACTGAGAAGAGGAAGAGGAGGAAGTATCGTGGAAGACCAAGGCCCTCCATGGGACAGAGGAAGTGGCTCACATTAAGAAATCGTACCAGTGGCCTGGAGGACAGCACAGATCACAAGAACAGGCCCTAAACACCAGATCCATAGAGGGATCTGGGCAGGGGTGCAAAGATGCCCCTGAGACAGTCCAGCACATAGTAGCAGGGTGTAAGATGCTAGCTGGGACAGCATACACTGAGAGGAATAACCAAGTGGCTGAGATAGTGTACAGGAACATCTGCACCATGTATACTTTAGAAGTCCCAAAGTCCGCCAAGATGGGAGGCACCACCCAAAGTCGTTGAGAACAACAGAGCCAAGATCCTGTGGGACTTCAAGTTCCAGACTGACAAGCAGCTGCTGGCAAACCAACCAGACATAGTGGTGGTTGACAAGGAGCAGAGGAGGACAGTCGTGACAGATATGGCTATCCCAGCAGACAGTAGCATCAGGAAGAAGGAGAAGTACCAGGGGCTGGAACAGATGTGGAAGGTGGAAGCCAAAGTGGTCCCAGTGGTGATGGGGATGATGATGATGATGATAGGAGCTGAGGCTGCAGTGAAGATGTGAAGATTTCAGCTTTAAAAAGGGTGTAAATAACATCATTTCAAATCACCTTGGGATCTCCCAGAGACTCAGATTATGCCACACAAGCTGAACAGACTCACTTTATGTTTGTTTTTTATAAATTAAATAAAAAATAACATCTTCTTCAGTTGTTTAGGAGAATGCTGCAACGCTGCTTTGCAGTGAAGCTCCAGAAATGTCCAGTGGATTATGAAACTTCACCTGACTTTCCATCGTTGTGTGGGTGAACAGATAATGACTGAATTTTCATTTTTGGTTGAACTGTTTTTTTTTACAATGCATCATTCAGCGCTTTTACTTTGGCTGAGTGGTGCTTGATTAAAGGTGGAGGTGTTGCCAAAAAGCATAATTATTTATCGTCAAGGAGCTGACAGTCTGGTCCTTTAAGCAGTATAAAATGGGATCAGAAGAGGGCAGCATGACTGTGGATATGAGGACCAGCAGACAGAAACCCATTTTTATCACTGGCCACCAGGTTTTAGCAACATAATGAACACAGTCATGCTTTATTTTCTGCAATCAGCAAACTCATCAGCGACAACAGTTCTGTTTGTGGAAGATAGGAAACAACAAGACGCAGAGAATAAGCTGTTAGAATAGAGCTAATCCAGCCCTCAGAGCTACACTGTGCTGGACGGCTGCAGTCTGTGTGTCAGCTGAGGCTGAAGGACATTTCCTACATTGGCAGAAAGCAATTTTCCTGCTTGTGGCACCATCGTTGCTTTTAGTTTGAAAGGTGACTCCATGTCCTGGAACCTTTGTACTCACCAAAACTGAGTACAGCCGGTCACAGAGGGCAGGCTGACGGTCCTCCACTCCAGTCAGCTGTAATAACTCTGCAGTGAGACACCACAGAGTTAGACTTTTATTAATAAGGCATGAAGGTGAGTGAGAGTTATTCAGATGATCTGATGCTAGCCAGAGATTAATGAACGAACTGAACAGTTCTTCTTCCTGGTGTCGGACCATCAGTGATCAATCTGTGTGTTCAATGTAATCATGTAAAACACAACAAGCGTGATCCATCATCATATAGAGAGCAAGAGGAGAGGTTCATCATCATAAATTCAAGATTAAGGGTCCTTTTTTGATTTTAATCATTTCAATAATCAAGTTAAAATAATTCATTGTGTTTTGCGTAAAGGTGCAATATGAATAAATGTATTGTTATTATTTAAATAATCTAAAGATCATGGTCTGGAGTCCTTGGAGCAGGTTCATTTAGGGCATCTCCAACTCCCTTTTGCTAGTTGAACGGTGCATGATCTGGCCGCAAAGTAAGGCGCGAGACACAAACGGGTTGTGTTCAGTCTCTTATTTCTTCATAGGTGTGTTTTAACATTAATGAAACCAATCAGAGTGTCATCTCACATTCCCTTTAAAGCATTGCTATTTAAACAGCGTCACTCATCTCCATTTGCAGGTATGTGGTCCTTGTCCTAGTACCTTGTGTAGTTCACAGGGAAAATGTGAAGTTTGTTTGAACCTTTTCTTTGTTAGCTTAGCTAAATGTTTGGCTCTCCGTCAGCCAGTAATTGCTTTGCCCCTCTGCGTTTCTCTCCAAATGACCGAAAGATAGTCCAACTTGTCAGCTGGTAAGTGGAAGGAAAACAGGGGGCGAGCTAAATGCACCAACGTTATTAAACATGACGCTGCCTTTGCCACGGTTGTCACAACATGTCTGTCTCTGTGGAAATTACAAACCTAATTCCTGCTTCCTGAATGGTGACTTCGCATTTCTTCTATACATCAACAGGGAGTGTTTGTGTCAGCTGTAAAGAGAGGATTCTAATGCTTGCTGAGTGAAAATATATCACTTCCACAGGTGTAAGGTCAGTTACTTTGTCACTTGGAAAAAGTGCCATCTTTTACAATTCTGTCTCTTCAATCGTTTCATCTGAAGAAATGACAGAAAATATCACTTTTTGTCCTTCAAGAATCACCTTTCATCAGAGTTTTTGTCATCTGGATACTTGAAGAGTAATGTATGACATTCCATATGCTAGATGTTTTCAAATGTAGTTTGAACTTACCTCCAAGATAAGATGTTTCACTTAGAGAGTTGATGGATGAGAGTTCATCCCTCATTGTACATTTGAAAAATGAATGTACCTGTACGAGTGGACTGCTGTGAAGGTAAAGGACAGCATGCATTACAGGGGTCCATCAGCGGGGTGGACTCCCCTGGTCCCATACCTCTCTGCCCTTCACGTTTGCAGGGCTGTCATGCCCACATTGACTGATTTGGATCAGTGGGTCCTGAGAATTTGTCTGGACTGCAGAGGGTCGAGGAAACAGGCCGTTCATCACCTTAATGGAAGAGTATTGATTGTGGTGCAGAAGCACGATACCCATCTGAAACAGTAATGGACTTCCTGAGGAATCAGAGATGAAAAGGCATCAGGGGATATTCAGGAAGCACCTGTTCGGATGTGTGTGTGTCGAAACTATTAATATATCCAAGTAGAGAGACATAAAGGCACAAACTAAAGGATCAGTTCACTGTTTGTGGGGCTCACAGTAGTGATTTTTTTTTTTTTTAAAGAAAAAACATTTAGGCTAGCAAGCTAAACAAGCTAAATACACAACATTGCAATGTCATTACTGGTTTCCAACTGATGCATATGTAAATTTCAGCAGTGAAATGAGATCCAGACAACGCTGCAGAGTATTTCTCTGCAGCGTTGTCTGGATCCATAGAACATACCCCCAACAGTTTTCTCTTGTAGAAAGTAGTTCCACTGAAAGTATTGACAGGTCAACGGATTAATTAGGACATTTTTCTGCAACATGCTGATGTTGGATTTTATAAATTCCCAATAGTGTCTGCGCCACAGATGAGGTTCCATTCATCTCCATTATATCAGAATGTCAGAGACAAATATAATTGGAACAAAAACCCAAAACTATCTGCCCGGTGATAAATGAGAAATTTTGTTTTGGTCATTCAAACCTAATCCTTTAATCGGCAAGTGTGGAAGCCACTGTTGTTTACTTGATGTGTACAAATGAGCAGCTGTGCTGCATGTGTGAGGTTATGTGTGCACTTGTCTGTTGTTATATCATAGGGCCCTATTAGAATGATCTAAAGTTCATGGTGCAAGTTCATTCAAGGCATGTCCAGCTCCTTTTTGCTAGTGAAACAATATATAATTTGGGTGCAAGGTAAGGCGAATGGAGCACAGTGACTGTATTTGGTCAAATATTAAGATGAGACCAACACTCCCATAGGTGCACAGAAGGGTGCAAGTACATTGGGACAACGTGGGCGCTGGGCATGAAAACGACAACTGCATTGGTCAGACACAACCAATGACAGTGGCGCTGTGCATTGGTTTCATGAATTTGACCTACTTATGTTGCAGCCTTCATAACCAAGACACGTTTCTATATAAGGTAATCCTGATGTTGACCTTTGCAAAATGTCTGCAGGGAACGACAGACGAGTGTAATCCCTTTATTCTGTGATGTCACCTGTCGAAATCACTGACATCTGTCAAGGTGTGAGAGCCAAGGCAAGGGATGATCGACATGTGTGTGTTTGTGTGTGTAGGCAGGGCCTAATAACATGCGACTCTCTTAGCCTCTATTCGACTATAATCAACAATCCCCTCAGTGATTAGTGGGACAACTGTCTGCATGTCACTTTACAGCTGTTGTTTTGGCGGCCATTTGTAAAAGCTTTGGTGTCCTGCATGCTTTTCAGTGGGAGATTATCTCATTACACGGTGTGTGTGTGTGTGTGTGTGTGTGTGTGTGTGTGTGTGTGTGTGTGTGTGTGTGTGTGTGGACATTATCTCCCCAGCATCTGTCTGTGCATGTTACTCTTTCTGATGTGAACCCACAGCGTGAACAAAAAGAGGATTTTTTTTTCACCTGTTCATTTATATTGCTCTGTAAAATATGCAAATTACACTGCCCTGTTGGTAATTTGGCTTCGTCGCCATCGCACCATCTCCATCTGTCTGCGAATCAAATTGTCAAATTGTATCTTTGCCTGCCATTCTGAAAATAGGCTGTCAATTTTGGGAGGAAAGAGCAGGATGACTCAGTCACATTATGTTTCTTGTGATGACACAGCCGTTGTATTCGACTTCCTGCGACTCTTAATTCTCTCGAATGCTGCGTCAAACAAGTTCCTGCTTTTATACTTGAGGAAACTAAACAGCGAATGAAAGCACATGGCAACAAAGGCTCATTTCAGTATTAAAGTAAAAGTGGAAACCCACATCAGGACTGCAGCCAGTGTGTTCCCTCTTTGATACAGAGGTGTTTACAAGGCGAGTTGAGAAAGAGAACATTCCTAATTACACTCAAGCCTTATGGGAGTAGCTACAAAGGAATGGAGGTTTTCACTCAAACACACACACAAAGCCCAGAGAACCTCGGCTAAAGAGAAGTGCTAATGGTTCTGTGTTCAAGTGCAGTTAGACATTTAGACAGCAGAGAGGGATGTGCAGAATGATTCCCCATCAGAACTGGGGATTCAAAGTGGCAGCCATGACATAAGCCCAACTATCTAACTCTAAGGCTGTTAATAAGATGCTTTTGGTTTTATTGCATGAAATGCAACTTGTTAGCAAAGTCTATGGACCAATTTACAAATGGGATGGGACCACGAATCCACACAAATAGCCTATGAGTTGTAATTTGCTGTTTTTCCTGCGAGCATAAAAAGACAGAGTTAGGAGCAGCAGGATGAGAGGCCTGATCGTCAAACGCTGCTCTTACAGACATTTGAGTGCGATGTTAATTATCCTGATGTGGGCTCGTACTGGCCCAGAGGGGGACGGAGGAGATCATTAAAATCTGAGCTCAAACACACACATACACACTGCGACGCTCTCAGCATCACAAAGACGCGTAATTAGACACAAACTAATGGACCTGCTCAAGCATGGGAACCTTTTTGCATGTAGCTGCTCATCAGGCATCAATCAAGTGTAGTTAAATGTGGGTCAGGCCGGTTGGAACCGCTGCACTGTCATCAGAACTTGGTATTTGTACAGATGGCAGTACGTCAGCAGTTTCCAGGGGTGCGTGGTCAGATTACAGTCGACCAAATTTTTTTTTTAAAAGAAAAGAAAGAAATAGAAGTTATGTTGTGCTTTGAAATATACCAACATGTTCAATTTGTTGCCGATTTGTCCTGGATAGATTTTTACAATGGAGTTCAATTCCATGTTGCCTCAAGCAGTGACTAACATTTATCACATCAACATGTAGCTTTGTTTTGTAGCTAAGTAATCTGACTGTTTACCCATTAGCTTACATTAGCTTGTAGCTAGATATTTCAACAATTTATGCATGATTTTTCAAATTATTTACCCATTAGCTTACAGCTAGCTTATAGCTAACTATTTACCCATAACTTTTAGCCACATTTTGCAGCTTTTCACACGTTTATGTTATATTCTAGTTTGTTATTAGCTGGATATTTCAACCATTTATTCATGACCTTTACCTTTGCTAACTCTTTGAATTTTTAGCTAAAAGAAAAGGCTAAAAGTGCCAAATAAAAGGTTGAAATATCTGGCAAATATCCAGCTAGAAGCTAAAAATGTAAACTGATGGGGAAACAGTTGGGGGGGGAGAAAAGAAAGCATGGATAAACAAAGTACTGCTCGAGGTAAAAATGGAAATGCTTTGTTGACTAGATTATTTGGTTGGGCCTCATTTCCATATTTATGCAGGACAATCAGCGACAGAAACCCAAAAGTGCTGCAAAATGGAGCCTAAATTCATCTTCTGCCCCTTAAGCAGCAACGAGCTGTCAGACATTCTGTGGGACGTTACAGGCCCCGGTTCAGCTTCACTTCCTCCGCCCTTGTCTGAATGGGTGTTTTACTTCTTTTATTCAACGCTAATTCGTGCCGGTACCGATTCTACAGAGGATCCAATCTCACGGCCCTAACCTTTCATAATAAAAGACAAGGACGCTGTCCGCGGTGCTGAAATACTTCCGCCGTCCAGCACATTTCACAATAAAGTGACGCTGTTTTTGCCGTGGTTCGTTTGGGTTTATTATCGGAGCCGGTTCCAGGTAGAGATGACCATTTGGATATTGAAAGTGAAAGAATAAAGACACTCGCCCATTCTCTCGCTCTCTTTCTCCCTCTCACGCACAAAGGGAGAGAATAAGGAGGGTGGGGAGGGAGTTCGGGCTGGGATAATGAGGAGTGGGCTGGAGGATAACAGACTAGGGAAAGACAGGAATAACAATATCAGAGGAGGGAGGTTAGTCCAGCATCAGCGCCGACGTCCAGATGCGACCAATTTCCTCCAGCATTCAGTTACGAGCTCTGTGTGGACTGTAAACCGGCAGGAGCCAGTGAGGGAAACAATGCTCCGGATCAGCTATCTGCAGTGATTTAATGTGGAATCCAATTATATATTTATTTATTTTGGTGTCCAAGTCGTCCGAGACAAGTGAGAGGACAAGATCAAGTCCGCGCACAACAAGACGGTAGGCTGCATAACGGGGAGAAGGGGGAGCGTGTGCGCTCGGGATAGGAACACATATTCTGTAATGTTGTTGTTTTTGAAAGAGACCCCAGTAATGAAGGTAGACTTTATCATCACATTTAATGTAAATAAAAAAATAAGATTGTTTTGTTTATTTCTACTGAAGCATGCGACTGTTTATGTTTTGTACGCGTGTGGAACAAAAGATCTGAATTCTGTTTTGTAGAACCCTCTGAGGTCTGAGGGTATTTTTTACATATCTTGTAAAATTCCTCTTTTAATGTACTTGCATACAACATAATACCCACGTGTTGTATATCAGATATTTACAGCACAATCTCAGCTTACTGTAGAATGAGGCTCCCGTATTTCCTAAGCAATGTGTGAAGAGATCATTGGATAAGTTGTATTATTAAGAAGATCATTGGAGCTCAAACCTGGAAAGTTGACATTTTAAATTATTTAAATCCCTTGTGAAAACACCTTGTGGACTCCTTGAAATAGGTTTACCAAATGTTATGTTGTCAGAATTAGTGGAATATTTGAAGAAACTAGTAAATAACTAGAATAAATGCTTTAATTGACATAATATAATTTTTTTGAGTAAGAATTGGACTGAATAATGACTTCATAACATCATGGTATATGTGCAAATGAAAAATAAGCAGAACAACAGTCTTTTAAAATAAATAAATATTTATTCTATTTAAATATCCCACGGAAAACAACGTACAAATCCATCAAATCATAGAGGAGGAGGCAGTGTCCAGCTCTTTTCTCTGCATCCTGTCGGTGGAGAGTAAAGTTGTGTGAAAGGAGCGTCTGCAGATTCCATAAATATTTTGTTCTTACCATTTACATTGGGATCAGAATAATAGAAACATCTGAATGCTAGAAGGACACTTAGTGAGCAAATACCACCAATGCTAAAAAGAAATTCATGGATCCACACCTCGAGTTGTAAAAGGTATCAAAGCAAATCGAGTCATGGATAAATGGTTGAAATATCTAGTTAATATCTAGCTACAAGCTAGTCTAAGCTAATGGGCAAAGAATTGAAAGAGCCACTTAAAGACAAGGATAAAAGTCATGGATAAATGGTTGAACTGTCCTGCTAACATAAGCTAACATAAGCTAATGGGCAAACAATTGGAAGAGTTCGCCAGAAGACAAGGTTAAAGTTTGGATAAATGTTTCAAATATCAGCTACAAGCAAATTTAAGCAAATGGCTAAACATTTGATAGAGTTAGCTAAATGACAAGACTAAACGTCATGGATAAATAATAACCACTGCTCGAAACATGGAAATGAACCACTTCTGGAGTTTTTGCCTAATCAGGCAAAATGCCCAATTTTTCCCCCCAAAAAATCATGAAAATCCATCCACAGTTTTTGTGTAATCCTGCTAAAACAAACAAACAAACAAACAAACAACTAACAGACACTGACAAAGACATAACGTTATGCAGAGGTAATAATGCAGTCCAGTACAAAATCACTGCTAACTGTGGCCTCAGTGCTAAAACACAGTCTTATCAACACGCAATTAAAAAAGGTTGTTTTGAAAAATTTCATTACATATGTGTACCAGCAGGGATTGTCTATAGTATGTCCCATCATGCCGCAGTACTGCAACACTGAAACAGCTGTCTTGATCTTAGAATATAATTTAGAGACAAAGTATTTGACTGCAGAGCCTCTGTGTATTCAATCACATGAATATATTACAGTTATCCGAAAAAATGATAAGATCACTGCTGAGCACAGCACACAGCCTGTAGGAGTCTGGCAGGAATATTACAGCGACACTATGGGAGATGCCAGGAAGAAATTAGTGTAGTTTGAGGTCAGAACAGTGTCTGCAATTACACCGTCAAGTTTTCTCATTCGGACTCCTGAGTGTCACAGTTTAATGTGAGTTTTAATGGATGTCCATCTGGTTAATTGTTATTCTGCGGATGCAGCAGCGAGGAGCCAAACAGCGGGGCCCGAGACAGAACCTTGTTTGTTAACTTCGAGGATGGGGTTATCTGCCTTGTGTGCACATACCCATAAAGACAAGTTGACTTCTTATGCCTGCAGAGATGTTGAATTTTTCATTGGCTACCGTCTGCCAGACAATAATGAGTGAAATCTTTCTTGGCTATAATTGTATAGCACCGCGAGTCCTGGCCTGACCTGAGCATGATATGGGTGAGAAATAAGAAATGCATGAGGAAAAAGAAGAGAAAAACATGATTAATTTGACAGTTTCATTATTTTACATCTATATAATCCAGACTTCATGGATATTCAGCGACATACATACGACATCCATCACTTGCAGTCAGCGGATGCTGTCACTTCCATGGAATTGTTGATATGATTTGTCAAAAATAATGGAAAAATGATTGCAATTGATAGATATAATTTACCTGTTAGATAAATAATTAACAGAGCTCAGAGACAAAGCTAAAACTCATTGATAAGTGGTTCAAATATCTCATTAATATCTAGCTACAAGCTTACGTAAACCAATAGGTAGTGAGTTGAAATAGCTAAACAGGTAAAAAAAAGTTAGCTTAAAGAAAAAAGTCATGGATAGATTGTTGATATTTATCTAAAAGCTCATTTAAGCTAATGGCCAAACAACTGAAAGAGTTATACAACACAAGGCTAAACATCATGGACAAATGATTGTCTGGCTACCGTCTCCCAGACAATGATTGGTGAAATCTCTCTTGGCTCTAATTGTATAGCACCCTCAGTTCAGGCCAGACCTGAGCACAATATGGGTGAGATGATAAAGACCAGCTGAAATAAGAAATGCGTGAGGAAAAAGAGGAGAAAAAACTGATTACTTTAATAGTTTCATTATTTCCCTTTCCCGCTTCACTGATACCCAGTGACATAGATCTGACATCCATCACTTGCAGCTGGAGGATGCTGTCACTTCCATGGCAACAAAGAAACATAATTTATGAGGATTCAATGATGCCTTCTGCAGTGACTACTGCACACCCAGTATTACCAAAATGCAAATATAGCAGGATGATATTGTTACTGAAGCATTGCAAAGCATTCATTTCATTTTTGGGCACACACACTTCCCACACACTTATTGCTGCTCGAGTAATAGCTGCACTTTCAACTGAAGTGCCATAAAAAAAGGAGTCATATTTACAATTCAGATTCACCCAGCTGGAACATCGAGGGAAACGCAATAATGCAACAGCTTAACGGAACACAGAATACAAATTCATTCATGTGAGAGTTGTGGAAGGGATTGTTCTGTTCCTGAAGAGAGGAGGAAAAGGTTCCCCTTCATCCATCTTCTAACCTGTCTGAGCTCATCCATCCATAACAACATGAAACAAAAGTTACAGATGTGATTGGTGTGTGTGCGTCCATTTAAGCTTCCCTAATTACAACACGCTCCCATTCCAGTCAGTGGCATTTAATTCTGGGCGAGCCGAGCGAGGCCACATCCAGATGACTGATGAAAATGGAGCAAAAGAAATCTAAAAAATCAAACCACTCATTCTGCTCTGGTATGATTCACTTACTCATAAATTCTGCAGCCTGACAGATGAATGAATTTTCTCTCTGATCGATTGCTTCAACCAGCTTTGACAATTAGCCTGGACGGATGTTTATCAAATGCACGAGAGACAAAGACACATTTATACAAACTATCAAGTATCAGGTTGGAATAAATTTTTAAAAACCACTTCAAGCAACTATTTGTAATTTTTTATTTCCCCTCTATTAATTAATGTGCTTTAGAGGTAGTGGGAGACTGATTTTTCTTTTTGTCTCGATGCTAAGCTAAGCTAACCAGCTATTGGTTGTAGATTCAACTCAAATATTTTTTTATTTTTTTAAAATTTCCTAAAATCATATTGCATTATGGGGCCATTTGTAGTGCATTATAATGCATTCATAATGCTTTATGACTACACCTATAAACACGCACACCTTCTGATGAACTATGTCAACAGTCATAAAATTATAGACTTGCATTATAATTTCTTATGGATCATCTCGACTAGTTTTAAACCAGAGGTTGACTGATTAGGCTAATAATTAACTTCTGCATAGTGCATGAACAATTATAGCATACTTTGAGTCCTTATGACAGTTGAATGCCCACCATAGATGTGGTTAAAAAGGGTACCACAATCTAATAAGTCGCCTGTTTTAAGGGGTTTAAAAGTTGCAACTAATGGTTTTATTAATGGTTAATAAAGGTTTTTCTAATCTTTTATAAGTAATAATCATTCAATAACAACAAATCCTGGGTTGCCCGGTTGTTAAAGATTGGACTGGTGTCATCAATCTTAAGATATTAATACAAGCTTGACAAGTTGTTAATAAATTAGTCCAGACTTTCTGCAGAGGATAAAAATCATGGACTTCTGAATTGATCTATAAAGCTCTAGATGATGAATTATTGACCATGAATAACGTTATTATGGGCTGTTAATGAATCATTTATAAAGGGTGTCCAGAATGTTTGTGTTTCTTCTTCTCTGACAGCGGTTTCTCAGTGTGTTGTTGTTTATAGAGCGTGTCTCATTAAAAAGTGCTACTCCATGTTTTATTACCTCCGCCAAGGAGGTTATGTGATCGGTTTGGTTTGTTTGTTTGTTTGTTTGTTTGTTAGCAGGTTTATGAAAAAATGAATGGATGGATTTGCATGGAATTTTCACCAAAGATGGACCCCAGCATATCCTAGAAGTGATTAAATTTTGGATGTAGATCTGAATCCAGGTATTGGTGGAGGTTTGCGCTCTCTGAGCGCTCTTGCTATAGTTGCATTTATATATTCCTCTCCAAAAGCTCTGATTTCTGTGCATTTTGAAGTCACAGCTTTTATGGTGTTGTCTCTGCTCAGTTATGCAGATAAAGCTTTTTTCTTTTTTTTAAAGTTTAAAATCTTTTTTATTCTTTGAGCAATTATGGTGTGATGTTACAAATCACCCTTCCTGGACAGTTAGTACATAAAAGTAAATCTTGCTTAAAGAAGGGATATTAGTTATGCAGTCGTACAGTGGCCACTGTGCTCTTAATTGCCAATCATGAGTCACAAATCAAGATTCCCAATATCTCAAGTCTCAACTCCTAAACCACAGGTCAGAGTAACAGTGGTGCTGCCTGCTGTGCTTGCAGATAAAAGTGTGTTCAGTACCGCAGGCAGCCTGTAACGCTTCATATTGCCCCAGATAAAAAATTTCTGTGAACCTCTGTGCAGTTTATATCAATAACCTTTGAGCCTCCCCGCCAGGCTGGCCTGCTCGCATTAGCCACAAGCGCAGACAGAGCTGTCACAGCAGTTTATCATGTGAAGATGTGACGAGTTTGTCTCAGCACAGGGGACAGGGTGGGGAGTTTAGACTAAACGCTCCACTGGGAGAGGTGGCAGAGTGCTGCTGTCAGTGAGCTGCACACACATCCATACGCAGACATTTACAATCACATCTGCTTTCATGTTAAAAATCAATGGCTGCAGAGCCCAGCTGGACGTTATGGTTGTGTAAAAATAAAGAAATCAATGCTGCCTTATTAACCGAGCACAGCTTCCTTTACTGACACAGTTTGTGTGTGCATGGCTGACTTGTGAATGATTGTGGTTGTAGGCAGGATGTTGAGCCTGTGCTTGTATACAAGTGCTCCTTTTAGGCGTGCTCTGCATGCTTACGAGCGTGCATGTGATTTTTGTGTGCACGGCGGAGGCCATCGCTCAAAGTCAGCGCGTTCCTCTTGGGTTAGTGCCACGGCACTCTCTCCCTTTCCCTTGGCCTGTGGTCTATTTGTGGGCAAGAGGATGCTCTGAGACAAATGATTTAGCACCTGTCAGTCAGAGCAGAAGGACGAGAGAAGAAAGAGGTCAGAGACGGAGGGGGGAAGGAATGATGAAGGCTTTGAGATGAGGCAGCAGGAGAGGAAAAAGTTCAAGTTGGACTAAAACAGAATAACGATTTATCTCTGGGTTATCACATAGCTCAAGTTCCTGTAAGAAATATTCCCCAAGAAATGATAGCTTCTATTTCTGCGGAGTTGCAGCTCAGAGGAACTGTGCCTGGCCTTCGGGCACAGACTTTCCCTTATAACAAGAGTTACCATAACAACGGATGAGTCCGAACTGAACGGGGAGGCAACACAAGGATGTGAACTTTGTTTCTGCCTTCCAGCTCTACTACCAGCTGTCTGCTGCACATCAACACCTAACCTTGTCGGAAGAATCATAGAGGTATTTTCTGTGGATATTTTGTGGAAACAAATGTCTGCAGAAACAATGTGCTGTGAAGTCCAGTGCAGCGCTGCAGTGTGTGGATGGATGTTCGGAGGCGGATGCTGATCCTGAATGCTGAACAGGCTTTGCGTGACATGCACTTTATTAGATTTCCTTCGCCGTTTGTTGACCGACATGTGGCCTGGCAGCTCTCTCCTTTAACACTTAAATACGCAACAGCAGGCTCTAATCATCATTTATCACGCAGTTGATGGAGATGAATTGCTGACCTCGTTTTTTTTTCAGCCCCCTCTGTTTACAGCGCCGAGAGCGGCTTAGCTAACAAGCATCTGATTGTGCAGATTATGCGTGTTCCGCACTGGATTACTGAGACTGAAATGAATAAATTGACCTCTTAGCTCTGAAAACCCACATGGGCATGACAGAAAGACGGGAGAGGAGCAACTGAATCTGAAATAGCAGTGAGACATGTCAGCAGCATTAGTTACAGAAACTGCTCCTGTTCGTTTGCAGACGATCCACAGTTTATCCTGGTCTCCACATCTCATCAGCCTTCTGCTAACATTCAATCTGAGACAAAGTTTAAAGACACAGAAACGAGCAGAGAGATGCATGAACTATTTCCTCTGCCTGCCAGGGTGTCATTTGCATTGATGTTGGTCTCCTTTCCTAACAAAACATCCTGTTCTGTGTGCATTCTTAGCAGCACACACACCAGTATGGGGTTATTCACTATTGAACCCAAATGGAATTCGGGGCCTGTTTTCTCTCTGTAGTAACAAAAAATGTCATCTCTGTAGTAAATCAGTCAACAAATAGGTTGTACCAGCAGCTTCAGAGGAGGAGGCTGAGAGCAGAGCTGAGAGCAGCAGGAGGAACTTCTGTTACTCTGCACCCTTTAAACAACCTGGATGACTGGAGTGAAATGAAGGAATGGATGGAATATCAGCACAGGAACGGACTAAATAAAAAATATATACAGTATGTCAAAAGGATCATTAATAACAAACAGATGGCAGCAGTGCACCTCGTAGCATCTAGTCTGCCTTATCCAAAGACGAAGAAACACCATCGTCACCTGTTATGTATAAACTACCAGATGGATTTTGATGGAACTTGGTGGAAGGGTTGGGTATGAGGTGCGGAAGAACCCATTAAACTTTGGAGGGGATCCGGATAAAGGGGTGGAGAACAGTTACACAAAAAGAACATTACGGATATCCGAGAAACCTGGTGGAGGAGTGGGGCATGTGCAAAAAAAATGGAACTGCTGAATATTGGAGTAGATCTAGATAAAGGGATGGATCAATGATTTTTTTTTGTTCTTTACTTCAACAGAAAGCTCAGAGAAGCTATTTCAGCTCCCAAAATGTGGCACAGATTGATTTAATATGAATTGTTAGCACTGTTACAACTCTTTTTTTTTTTTAGTCAAAGCCATCTGTTCTGTGAAAACTAACAAAAGCTCAATGACAGACCAAGGCCTTATTCAAAATTCAATTTTTTTGCTCTCTCTCCCCAACAATAGAACATATAATTTCTCTCCATGCTTGTTGGGAGAGGTCTACAGAGGAAATGACACGCTTTAATAAGTGTTTTTTGCTGAGAGAAGACAATTGGACAGTTTATGTAGGTCACATTGTGTTAATCTAGCTCCTCTTTAATGCACTAAATCAAACATGTCAATATGAAAATCCAGTTCGTTGCTCTTTGCTTGCCTGACATGATCCTACTGCTGTGGTTGGACATTTAAATTACTGCCGGATTATAACGTTTGATGTCACTGACGGAGCAGTTCAAACAGGGTAAACTGAATCTATCTCAGACAGCATAATGAGATCTGTGTTCATTCTAATAATTAATAAATCATGACAGCGAGATGTAACTGCTATCAATTAACTGTCTGGGTGAATCTTACACAAACCAGGAGACAGATGATCTTAATGGGATTGGTGACGCAGCCGGGGAGCACATGAATGTGTTTTAACAATATGAGACTGGATCAATGAGGAGTCAGAACATGACAGCATGAATCTAACTGCTGTCACTGGAGCAGAGTGACATTTTCAACATTATCCCCAACCCTGAGGTGTCTTCATGGGCTCTGCTGCTGGGTTGCAAGATTTTAGACAGAGACAGTTTTGATGTGAACAGTCAAGCCGAAAGACGAATCCCCTCTGGGCTGTATAGAAATGAAAACATGCATGGATGAGTTGCTCAGTTTATATCAAATGAAGACATCGCTGGAAGGTGCAGAAAGCAGCCAGTGCTGTTTTTGACGGGCTTGAGATTTGCTTTTCTCAGACATCAGGTTGTTAATAACATTTCAGTCAATCTAGTTGAGCTGAAACCAGCATTTTTTAATCATTTTACCCTCATTTCACATCAGAATTATCTGATCATTATCTGATGAGAAACAGGTTGAATGATTAAGATTGCAGCTTTGCAGAAAGTCTCTGGTTTGATGATGACAGTTTCAGGAATACATCCAGACATGGAACATGCTCTGATTTGCATATTTATTTTGAACCACGCCAGCGAGTCGGGCTTCTTACCTATTAAAGTTTGAAAATAGGTTGACATCGTTTTGGCCCCAAGACCTCTAATCATTGGCTTTACCAGATAAAACTGTGAGACTCTGAGCTCCAGCTATCCTGAGGAGGGAACCAGCTTTTAGATGATTCCATTAGTATTTTGCCCCCATACCCAGGACAGACGACTAATACGACTAATAAAACTAAAACGGAGGACTTTGCAATGCCAAACAAGTGAGCCAACGTTCGCTAACATGCACCTGTTGCCAGCCAATACAACCCAATACAACTCAATACAACCCCAGACAACCCAATACAACCCAATACAACCCAATACAACCCCATACAACTCAATACAACCCCAGACAACCCAATACAACCCAATACAACCCCATACAACCCAACTGCTACGCATTTTTTCAGGGAGATTGGTTGCCTGACGCCGTGCTGCAGGTGACTTCTTTGTTATAGTTCTTTTGCACATGCGGATCAGTTCAGGGCAGTGAACTGTTCG
Source organism: Chaunax sp. Z400 (assembly GCA_037577475.1). Lineage (NCBI taxonomy): Eukaryota > Metazoa > Chordata > Actinopteri > Lophiiformes > Chaunacidae > Chaunax > Chaunax sp. Z400. The sequence goes on from CM075198.1 coordinate 4,698,997, forward strand.
TACTGGAGTCTGATATAGGCCACATTTTAAAAGTAATGTGAACAGCTACACACACAAAAATCGGATCTGAGAAAAAAAATCGGAATTGTGCATTAAGGCTGGCGGTGTGAACGTAGCCCTAGTGTTTAATAATGACATCGGTGTCGTCTCGTTATCGTCTCATCATGGAACCGAAGGTCGTCGCTGAACATTTTTCATCAAAGTCAGAACGGCTGTACATTTGCTCGTGTGTGTCTTTGTAAGACTAAGAGAAAGACTGAAATGGAGCGTTTGCATTAAAAAGAAAGGTGCTTGAGGCAACCTCCACATCTATTATCACATCTTTAATTAATTGAAGCCCATAATAGAAGCTGCTGCACTTCTGCCAAATAGACACATAAGTGAATAGAAAAAAAGGCAGCACCAATCTTTCCTTGCCTTTTCAGAGTCTGCAGCTTCTGTTAGATTTTGTCTTGATGATTAAATACAAGCGAAACGTGTCGAGCTGAGTGATTGATTTGTCTCCTCCTACAGGTTTTGTCTCTGAAGTTCCACCATGGTCCTCTTCTGGTTCTCCAGACTCGTCCTAATCATCCTGGCCTTCATCCCTCGCCCGTCTCTGGGATGCCCCTCTGGCTGTCGCTGCTACAGCCTCACGGTGGAGTGCGGATCTCTTGGGCTCAAAGAAATTCCATCGGGCGTCCCGTCTGTCACTGAGGTCAGTTGGCAGATCCACTCGAAGTCGGGCCACTAGCTGGCTGCCTCACCCTCCCCCATCAGTGGTTTTGTAACGGTTGACTCCCTCTGTGATTCATTCTTATTACCCTGAAATGATTGTGGTTAATCAATTCGCCGTGACCCTCTTTGATGTAAGCCTGAGGGACGGGCTGCGCTGCTGGCTGTGTAATTATTCATTCTTGCTCAGAGAGTGACTCTTGTTCACCCTCTGATCATCTGTTGAGAAGATGTTTAACATCACACCATCGCTTCCTCTCGGGTTCGGGGCCCCCAACATGAACTGCGGCTCATGAATGTTAATGAAGAGCATTTCCCAGATAAATTGTTCCATTAACCTCAATCAGCAGGTCCATCTCGTCGATCATGCCCCACCTTATGGCCTGTGCTTGCTTCTGTGAAAACACTGCCAGTGATTGCACACCAATCAAGCAAACAGACATGCATTATGGATCGAGTCCTCGTACAGCTAAAATAACTTTTCTATTTGGAAGATGTTTGCTAACACGCTCTGATTTCTGCAGCCTTTAAATAATCACTAAAGATTAACCATTGCTAACCATTTACTACCATGTTATTACCGAGCTGTAGTTTGTTAATGAAGGTGATCCGAGATTTGCCCCCTCCAATCACCTGATTCACTCTGTATTTCAAAATGTTAGACTTTCTAGTCCATGGGTATTTATTGTACTGCTGTAACGATGGTATGGACTCGTTTCAGTAATTAGCATGTTAGCCCCACCACCCACCACTATGTCTGTTATTCTACATGTGGAAGGTCTCACACTATGTTAAACAGACTACGTGGTCCCTACTATGTGATTGGTTCCTACCTCTTGCCCCTCCTCCTCTTAGCCCTGATTGGAGTGGCACTGGTGGTGTTTGCAGCTCACCTCTGTAACTTGTGGTTATTGATGTTGTTGGTTCTTGTTGGATATTTAGGTTGATTTAGTGTGAAATCTTGGTCAACTTGTTACCTGGGGATGGGGCTCGGGTTTAGTTTGTGTATGACCACTGATTACACTAACACAGGTTTACTTTTGACGCACTAGTATCAGGGGTGCTGGTTTGTGTTTTGTTTGTTTTTTTGTTTGTTGTTGTTTTTTAAGACACTAATCAAATGGAGAAGTTTGTTTTGATAGTTCTTCTCTTTGAAATGTTGGATCCAGTTTTGTAAGAGTCCTCTATTGGTTATATTATTTTCTTTAATTTAAGCAGCATCCGTCTGGATCTGGATCATAATCTGGACCTGCGAGATTAAAATCTATATATGGAGGGGGTCAATATGTATCAGGTCACAGTACGGTAACAGAGACATGACACTGCCACCAATATGTATGTGAGATAATGCAGATTCAGAGTCATTCAAATGGATTTCATGTATCTGTGAAAGGTAAGAAGTTACTGTATATCTAGATGAAAACAGATCCACCATCATGGAAAATCATCAGATCATTATTTCATTGCCAACATTAACTCTGGGTCACCTTTAACCCTCTGGCTCAGAGCAATTTTTACATATTTTCTTAAAATCACTTTTAATATGCTTGCATACAACATACAGTATAATAGCAAAGTGTTTCATATCAGAATTCTTTTGGTGCTTGAAATGAGTTTACTAAATCTAGGTTCACATAAGCAGCGGAATAATGAAATAAAATCGTAGTGAAGGTTAACTACCTGATGGTCCCTGATGTGGAAGAGGAGAAGCTACAGATAACAGCAACATTTCAACCTAAATTCTTTGCCATTTTATCACAGATATATTAATAGACACATCACGAAACCTTAGAGGATTGAAGCTGTCTGCACTCAGCTTTCTATAATGCATTTTCCAACCCAGTGAGCACTAAACAACAAGCTCCGCTCACTTTCTTGTACAAAATACCAATTCCCTCCTTTGTGTCTCTAATGCAGCAATTTGTGACCACTCCACTAATTTGATTTGGCCCGTCTCCCCTACAGACCATTTTCCTTCAAGACAACGCTGTAGTGCAGATCCGTCTTCAGGACCTGACTCGACTGGGCAGCCTCCATTATCTCTACCTTCAGAATAACAGCATTTCAGCCCTGGAGCCTGGGGCGTTTCTCAGCCAGGGGCAACTGCTGGAGCTGGCCCTGAATGGAAACCTCATCCACCTGGTCACCCCAGACATGTTTCGGGGACTGGAGCACCTCCGGATCCTGTACCTCGCTGGGAACCAGATCACTCGAGTGCAGGATTACACCTTCAGGGGACTGCAGGTTGGCTGTTGAAAGGAATAAATGAATGGATGTACAGCATTGTTTGATCCTAATTTTCTTCTAAATGTTCCAAAAACTGTAATCCTTTCTTAAAAAGTGTAAACAGCTTAGCTTTATGGGATGCCTTTTTGTGGATTATTCTGTGTGCCTGTTGTGCCATGCAAGAAGCACATCAATTATTATTCCTCCATGCAGTTTTTGGTGCTCTAGCATTCCCAGCACATACACAAAAAATACATCAAAACATGCGGATTGATTAAGAATGGTGTCTTTTAGTAGAGAGACTTGCAAAAGCAGTTTTTGAAAATGGCAACAAAAAAAAGAAAGAAAAATTGTCCCTAAAGAAATAATGGGAAATCACTGTAACAGAGATTAAACACACCCTTTGGGTAATTTTGGGTGGTTTCAGATTTTATAATGGGTGTGTATTGCAGGAATGTTGAGAGTTTGACAACATGGAGGGGAGCTGTGAAACTCACTCCCTCAATTTTTACTCCACATCCATAATTTTGACATCAAGACGTAGTCAAATTTGTGCTGGTTCAAGTGATGTTCATTTGGAACCAAACAGAAATACACTCATGGCTCAGGGAAGCCTGCTGACACTGCACTCATTTTAACAATACCACCTACAGTTTTTGAATCAGGGTGTCTTGTTCCAGTGATGCTTTAGTGGCTCAGGAACTACTACTTCTACTTCTACGATCACATTTTCCTTGCTTTATGTCTTTCAGCGTCTGCAGGAGCTCCACCTGCAGGAAAACAGCATAGAGCTGCTGGCGGAGCAAGCTCTGTCTGGCTTGTCATCTCTGGCCCTCCTGGACCTCAGCAGAAATCATCTCCGCACCCTGGGAGCCACATCCCTCAAACCACTCATCAGCCTGCAGGTGCTCCGTGTCACAGGTAGGCAGCGAGGACAGAATTCATAGAACGTACTGACGCTGTCCTAAAATGCTCTGCAACAGCCACAACCAACAGACTCATGTCAATGAAAGTTAAATGCTGTTTTTAAATCGATTAGGCCTTTGTTAAATGTTTTTGGTGAGTTGTGAACTCACGTCATCCCAAATGTTCAAATCCAGAAATCTATCATATTGTCACAAGTCACTATAACTTGTGGGAGAGTCACAGACTGAGGAGGTAAGTCCCCAAATACAACTAAACATGGCATGAATAAAAGTTTAAAACATTATGAAAATGTCTGTCGGAGTCACATCAGGTTTTCATCAGCACTGGTGACTCCCATGATACCATGCTGGACACTGATGATCGGTTCAGTAGTTTTTTTTGTGCAATGATAGAAAATGTTGAAAAACGCCCCATCTCATGATGTCATTTGACAGTGTAAAAAAAAATCCTGGAACCATTCCTTTAACCGGATCCACACCAAAATGTAATGATCAATGCCCCATCCTCCGACCTAGTTTAGAGGAAATCATTTCAGCAGTTTTTGCAAAACAAACCAACCAACTAACAAATGGACATGAGTGGAAAATTCTAACCACCTTGAAAGAGGTAATAAAAAAGTGTGTAACCCTCAATATAACATTTACTCTTGGCCATCGTTTCTTGTGTATTACATCAAGTTAGCAAGTTACGTAACAAAGTCTTTGAGTTGCAGTGTTTGTGTGAATTTTCCCAATAAGAAACATTTTGTTTTCAATTGGTCTGAGATCACATGAATGTAACTTTAAGAGATCAAAAGAGATCAGTTTGAATTATCAATAGCAACATAAATTGGTTTGCCATCTACTGAGCAGTATTTATGCAGGTATTCTCTTTCAGATATTCTCTATGCTAATGGCTTGAAAGTTGGGGGTCAAAAGGTTTACCCCTTTCCCTTCTCTGCTTCCATTCCTCACCTCCAGAGAACCCATGGCGCTGTGATTGTGCTCTCGGCTGGCTGAGAGTCTGGATCAGAGAAGACGGACAGCGTCTGCTGAGCTCTGCCGAACAGCGACGGCTGATGTGCTCCGAACCGCCTCGCCTCTCCCACCTCAGCCTGGTGGAGGTGGCTCCCAACAGCCTGGTTTGCATCCCGCCGGTGGTACAGCTGGAGCCCAGCCACCTGACGGTACGACTAGGGGAGAGCCTCCGTGTCTCCTGCCAGGCCTCAGGATACCCTCAGCCTCAGGTTACCTGGAAGAAAGCCTCCCATGGAAAGCCCCAGTTATCACCCCGAGGTCTGGTTCAAGAGCTCGGACCCAATGGGGAGCTCTTCAGACCTGGAGCTGGAGGAGTGGTGACAGCCCTGCCGAGCAGTGGAGGGGTCAAGGTTGGAGGTGGTGGAGGAATTCAGGGGCTTGTGCGTGGGGCTGAAGAGGGAGGTGAGAGAGATAGTTTTGATCCGGACACAGGCAGCGGCATGCTGTTCCTCAGCAATGTGACTGTAGCGCACGCTGGCCGCTACGAGTGTGAAGCCTGGAACCCCGGAGGTGTAGCTCGGGTTACCTTTCACCTGGCTGTCAACATGTCCTCTTCCTCATATTCATCCCATTTCTGGCCTCGTTTGAACAGGCACTCCTTTGTTTCCACTTCGTCTAACTCCTTCTACCAGCCAGAGGTTCTAGATGTTAGCCAGGAGCCCCTCTACCAGCAGGACAGCATGGACTTCAACGCTCTGGGCCCTGCTACACAGACCGCCATTGCTGTTGGCATCTCCCTGCTGGCGCTCACCGCCATTCTGCTCTTGATAATGATCTACACTCGTCACCAGCAGTACCGCAAAGAGGAAGGCGGCTCCTACTGCACCAGCAAGGAAGAGAGCATCCTCTACGTGAACGACTACTCTGATGGACCGACCACATTTGCGCAGCTAGAGGAGTACCGCGACGACCACGGCCACGAGATGTACGTACTGGACAGGACAAAGCCCGTCCTGGGCTCCACTTCCTCAAGGTGTCCCATGATGAGTGGGTTTGTCCAACAGAAAGGGATGAAGGAGGCTCTACTGGACCATGAAATGGTGCAGACATTGACCAGATCAGGGGGAATGGGGCTTCGTCGAAACCCGGCAGACGGAGGAGAGGGACCCCTGACGACAGACCCAGAGGAGCTGTTCCTCAGTCAGAGTCTCCTCTTCGGATCACAGGTCGCCTACGAGATCCACTGCTAAGGTGCAGTAAGAAACATTACATTGATGAGTTCAAGTAACAACAACAATCAGTTTGGTGCAATGGTTTGAGGCATCAGAATATATCGTGTGAGAGCGCACTGGTTGCTAGGGGAAACCTGGATCAGCCTCTGAGAAGATCTGATTGACTGTGTGACTATAAGGATGGCCAGTAGGAGGACAGTGATAATTGATAATTAAAGGGAAAACAACATCTGACTCATACCCATCTGCTACAAGACAACCCTTTAAAAGGTAAATATAAGTGGAGAACGCCAGGCTCAGACTACAGGAGTTTCCGGCTGAGTTAATCCTGATTTGCATCAATGGGAAGGGAAATCTGCTCTGGCACTTTGGATGTTTAGCCCAGTAATGGGATGTAACATAATGAGATGGCTCTATGTAAATAATCTAAAGTCCATGATACAAGTTTGTTTCTGTTCAACTCCCTTCTTGCAAGTTCAATGGCACATAATCTGCACACAAAGGGGTTTTATTCACTCTTGATTATACCTGGGGTGTTTTTACATGAATCAAAACCAATCAATGTGTCTAGGTCTAAAATAGATAGCTGTGAGTACATTTGCTCCTACACAACATGGACACTACGCATGAAAATGACAACTGCGTCACTCAGACACTAGCCACAACACTTGTGCTGCTAGCCACTTTGCTTCAGATAGAAGATAGTGCCCCCAGTCTTAAACCTTCTCATCTGCTCACAGACTCATCGAAGCCGCCCAGATAATATCAAACATGATGCTTCCACATGAGATCACAAGGTAACACTCTTTGTAGTGTGTGCATGTTTGACATTAAAATCTGTGAAGTTTCTCCTTATTTGATGCAACCCTGAAGTCAAAATCAGTTTTTTAAAACTCCTGTCTTCTGAGCCCGGCTTATCAAAAACAGTGACAGTTCATCTAAATCCTCAAAGAAGACGCTGAGACTGTGCAGCACATAACAGGAAACACTTGTATGGAATAAAACAGTGATTCATATTTTATTATATTACCTTGGTTGTGTGCTTTGTCAGTGTTTTGTGTAAATAAAAGATCATTTTCAGTACAGATGTTTCGTGGACCTTGTCACAGTCGACCCAGACCTTACTCTGCATTTTCATTACTAATACAGAATGTGTGAGTGGGCGTGGGTTTGTTAGAGAGGTTCATTTTGATGCAGCAGCTGAAGTCTTTTTTATGTTAATGTGTTGTTTTTATACTTGTTGCATCACTATATAATAAAGGGATTACCATTTCAATTGTCTTTGCCAGAATTAATTCCATTATCAGTCTGTAACACCCATTATAATGTGAATATTGTACATTTTGTCTTTGGTTTCTACATAATAAAATGTTAAAGGATGCATTGTGTCTGTTCTTACAAGGTCGCTATAACACAGCCATCCTGCTAATTCTATAATATATATAATTTCCATGAGATGAGCGTAACAGAGGTTTTTTATAGCGAGACTGAGGCTTTCAGTCACAGCGTACGGGTCAGTCTATAATCAGCTCTTCATTCTTTCCCTTTGCTGCTAAGTGAAGTCGCACCAGGTGTGCTCACAGAGCTTCTTATGGACCAGGAAATCACTTGAAATCTGTGCTTCATATCAAGACCAGGAGGCATATTGATTAAGAAAAAAAACAATATTCTATTAAAATGACTGCCATTTCAGTTTTTTGTGTATCAAACTCAATAAATACAACTGAAACTCCAGTAAATAGAGGCAGCAGAGAATGATTGAAAGATTGAGCAACAAAAACCGGGCTTAAACTCAATGGTGCAGTGTTTTTACTGCTATTTCAAGGACCAGTCAGATGCATCAACATAGGGGTACACTTTGCTTGTTGAACACTCGTGATGCACGGATCAGCTCTGACATCATCCACATATCTGAACAAATTATTGTTTCTGATTGAGAGACTACCAGCGTGGACATTTCATGTCACCTTCACCTAGCACCATCTCTATAGCAACGTCACTTCTGCATGACGTACAACAACAATTTGAGAGATGTACTGTATGTCCATGTCTTGTTTTTTAAGACTACCGGTATGAGCTGTTGTTTGCAAGGTTAACATTTCACGCAGGTTGTTATAAATGCATTGACGGCACTACAAATGAGTCGTATGCTCAACCAATCATCATGCACTTACATCACTCAAGGTTCCTCTTGAGCTGACAGTGTTCTTAAGATGGAGCTAAACATGTTCCTCAATACTGAGTTATAACATCTACAATTCTTTCTAGTTCTTGTGGTGCTGATAGGATGAAAAGTTCTTAAATTTACGTGGTGTTAATTAATGAATGTCATTAAACACTAACTGTGACTACATAAACATGCTATATTGCTGACAAAAAAAGATGAGATGTAGTTTAAAAAATAAAAACTTATTTTCTGAAAAATGTCTTCGTTTTCGTCCACAAAAAAAGAGACAACATATTACAGACTTTTATAAATTATAATCCAAATATTCTGTTCATTGGACGGCCTGTGCAGCAGTTTCACTTCCTGTGCTGCCTCCGGCTGAGGTGGGATACTGGCCCCTCGGAGTCGGGGCACCACTGGCCCGTCTCTCCCACATTGTCGAGGATGTGGAGGGTGAGAACGTGCAATAAATCAAAAAGATGGTGAACTAGAGGAAACTCCGGAGGAGGCCAGCAGCGGTCCCGAATCTGTGATCAGACCTGGGTTTAGGGGCGAATGACTAATGAAACCAGCTAGTAGCTGGTTCCTTTTGAAGTTTCCCTCAGGATAGCTGGTAAAGTAAAGCCAATGAGATCTTCAGATAAACCGATCAGATAAATCTTATGTGAAAGAAGTGAAAGAAAAAAAATCGTTTCGGTTCGACTAGATTGACTGACATTTTAATAATAACCAGATGTTTTAGATAAGATATAAGGACGTTTGACACAGGACTACTGTAAGTATATAAATATAAGTCTATAAATAGCTGATAAAATCAGCATTAGATCTATGAAAAGGTTCCTCCGATCTGAAAACCCATCATCAGCATTGATAAGTGCAAAATCAGGAGATGATGATGGATTTCTTTAAAAACAGGTCATTTCATATGACACGTGTACAGACTCGACAACAGAAGCCTCACAGCAGACGGCTGAGCTAATAGGGATCCAAACACTGAAAAGAACATGAACCAGACCTGAACGCTGCCCATCACAACTGCTCCCCATCACATTCTCACACAATGAAATGTGAAACACTCTTATTCTTGTTGTCCTGACCAAATTGATTTCCTTTGTGTCTGCTGTGGTACAAATCTAAAGCCGTGTCATTATACGTCCAACACAGACTTACTTACAATGGTTGTCATGGGCACAGTGGTCCAGTTTCCAGCATGACTGTCATTTTGATGTTTTTCATTTTCCACAACACTGAGTGCACTAAACTGTTTCGTTTCCATACAAGGGCGTACAAACCTCTAATCACTGTCTGTTCTTCTCAAAGATGCCTGCCAGTGTTCCCACAGGCATGTGCTGATGATCAGAGACGTCTGTAATTGAATGAACAGGCAGAAAATTATGCAATAATAATTGTTATGATAGGAGTAACCTGAAAATCAAGGTTTTAAATTACTGCTGCTGCTAAGAAGCACAAGTAGTGTATTTTAAATGCATTCAGACTCTGTAATTATACATAAGTCAGGACATGAACAGTAAATATAAGTATCCTGATATTAATATTATCAGTACTAATTAAGTATTAATTACAGTATCAGTGGCGTTCAAAACTAATTTGCAAACAGACACTGCAAAATTAGCTGTTAGTTGATAGCTAGACATGAATGGACCAATCAGAACAGAGGAGTGAGCTCACTGGAGGTTTAATGAGCCAATCAACATCAGAAAATGTCGACTCATTGAGGCATACAGGGAACTAAACTGCCTCTAAAGCAACACTGGAACCAGACAGCCTGATTCAAAAACTGTGGGTGGTTTTGTTCAAATGAGCAGATCCTCAGCATCCTATGAAGTTGCTGAAAGTGTGGATCCATAATTTGTATGGATAAAGCTAAAACATGTGAACACGACAGCGAGAGAGAAAATTGGTATTGTCTGCTGTCCTCCAGAAGACAATATTAATTATTAATTAAGTAATTATTACAAGAATTTTTTTAATTCTTCGCATGTTTTCTGTTTGTTGTTGCAAAGATTTGGGTCTAGTGGAACTGCAAACAAGCATATGGAGGAATAAAAAATAAGTGTGTGTTGAACATCAGACACACTTTACTTGTTGGGTAGATCACAGGTTTGGTAATGAAGGAGAGCCGTCAGTTGAATTAAAGTAAATAAGGAAAGAGCATTTAACACAAATTCAGCAACACTGTACAGTGAAAATACTCACAACACAAAAACTGGGTGCATACCAATGTTTATTTGTGCAATGATTTACCAAGGCGATCTCTGTGTCTTTATACTGAAGGCTGCCAGTGAGCCCATCAATCAATATGTGGAGAGAGGATGCAGCAGAGATGAGAGGGACCTTGTGGTTCTCCTACTGATGGTGTTCTTTTTTTTTTCCTTTCTCGTATCTGTTCTCATCTCTCTTTGAACTTGCTTCAACACAAGGGAAATGAATTTTCTTACGAGGTCAAATATGAGATATCTGGGACTGAATTATTGATGCGTTTCTGTAAAGACTCCTCAATGGATTTTCCCAAAAGAAGAGTTTTGTGCACATTTCCTCTTAATATTTGGTGTCGCATTGTTGTTTTTTTAATAAATGTATATTTGATGGTAAGGTGAAGGATGTTTGAATTGTTTATACGTCTTCTAACGAGGCTGAATGCCTATGTATATCTGCAGGAAATTATAGTTTAAGTAGAAACTGCAATCAACCACCATGTGTGTTGATTTGTGTTACTGTTACATGTTGATTAGACTTCAACATGAAAGCATAGTTTTACCTGAATGTAGAATTTAATAACTGCTGATTTTTATGCAGGGCATGAATGAACAGCATGTGACTTCTCGCTCCAGGATTATTTGATTGAAAGGCCGGAAAATCAATTCAGGTTTGTTTTTGTTTTTTTTAAAACCAACAATAACTCCGCAAAACAGACAACACTTAAGACACACCTCCCTTTTTTCGCCCCTGACAGAAAGCCTACAGTGCTGGGAGAACGTAAAGAGAAAAAAAAATGTCAATGAATCATATTGAACTGGAGTGTTTTGCTTGATATCTGCAGAACAGTTCCATCCTGTTCCGTTGTGCCTCCTAGTCAAATGGATTTGAGCTGTGCACAGCAGAAACACAGTAATTGGTCACCTGTGGAAAAGTGTTTGTTCAAGGAGTGAAAAAACATTCATTTGTATGCCATCAGTATTGTCTATTACACATATGAATTTAATTTTACAGATCATGAGTTAAAACTGTAGATGTCTTCTATGCTGACTTATCAGCACGATGATGCAAAGTTAACATTATTATTATTAACGTTCTCCACGATTACTAAACCAGCAGACTTTTACCTTATAGGTCTGGAGTCTCTCTTATCAATACATGAAACATGATATTGACTAAATAATTTGGATTGTGTTACATATAATAAGGCCGTATTGGCCTCTGTTATAGTATGAATAACCAGAGAGTTTTGAATGAAGAAACATTGTGGTTATTCAAAACGTGTGTTACAATCAGACAACCTATAATAATATCACATTGATATAAATATATAACACAACAACCAGTCACCCTGAGAGATCAGAGAATCACTGTAAAGTACCGCATGTTGGGGGTGAAGAGTACAACTGGCTAATATAAAATAATTTGCCTCTTCATCATTGTCAGCCTGTAAATAAATTGTCGTTGGAACCTGCGGCCGTCTTTGTGACACTGACAGAAATGATATTCTAACTCCAGCGTGTCCTTCTCCCTCACCGTCACGGCGGCTGCCTCCTTCCCATCATCCTTCACCAGGCCAATGTCACACAGTGAAATGAGAATGGCTGAGTAGGACTGCAGACCTTGGAACACTTCTGTGAGCTGCCAAGTGTGGAGCCACTGATCACAGAACAGTGACGTTCAGCCACTCAGTCTGATGCTGACGGCCAACACGGATGGGCCACCGATGCCAACATGATCCATATGTTAGAAGAAACAGGTTAACGGTAAATAGCTTCAAGTGCACTGATATAATGTGCTGCGGTTTTATTGTGTGTTTGATCAACTAATGGACACAAAAATCTTTGAAAGTGGTTGAGCTAAAGCACAAACACACACATTTACAAGCCTCATTCAATTCTGATTTTTTTTTGCTAAGATCAGCTTTGATCACCTTGATGGATCACATTCATAATTTAAGTGACCTGTATCCAGCTCTATGTGAACGTATCAGTCCTCCCAAACAATAGGTATCTGCAGACTGATAAGTTTCGTCATCAACGACAAAAAATTTAATTTTTCTGAGACAACACGTAATATTCAAACCGAAATGGAGTTTAGTTGTCAAATTTATTCAGTGCAGTTAATTCTACTGGTGGAGCCACACTACATGCTGGTATAAATCATGGCAGATGTCAGGCTTCAGGTGATGGACTACGGCTGCATTATTACTTCTGCCAAGGAGGTTATGTCGTCATCCGTTTGTTGGTTTGTCAGCAGGATTATGCTAAAAAGTTCGTTAGTCCATGAAGTTAGTTAACGGATGGGACATGGGATAGAAAGAACCCAAAGTGTGTGGAGCAAAAATAAATAAAGAGGAGGATCTAGGATTGTTTTCCCCACTTTCTTTAAAATGATGAGAATTTTTTTCAGCATTTTCCATAATTCCATAAAAATGACTGAACTGATTTCCACAAATCATTGTACAGAGGTGGTCAGGCAGGCTTAAAAAAACATAATTTATGTCTAAAAGTGTAGTTGTAGTTTTGCAAGGTTAATTGACATTAAAGTCTATGATGAGAGGCGTGTTTTCTCCCAGACAGATGGGTCTGTGACCAGCATAGCATGACTATAGGTCTTCAGCAATAAACGTCACTTAAAGCAGTCGGTAAAGGTCAAGATTCCCATCATCTAGAAAGAACAAAAGAAAACAAAGAAGCCTGAACAGACCAGAGTTTCTGGCTGATGATATCTGCTATGAGAATGAAGGTTCAGATTGGCCCAGCCATGCCGTTCCCCACCTGTCTTAAGTCTTCAGGAGAGGGCGTCGTCACATCCTGATTGGCCAAGACGGGTACGCAACCAAGCTGCTGTCAATCATTAGTTAAGACCCAGTCTCCAAACCTGCACAGCAGGTGATCTGAATATCCCTCCAATCAACGATTCTGAGATTCAGCTAATGAATTCAAATAAGTGGAAATACCACACAATGTCTCTAATGTGTATAAATTTGTAAAAAGACAAAAAAAAAACAATGTCACTGAGATGTCATTTAGCCATGCAAAAAAAGACTGGATAGATGGTGGAAACAGCTCAAAGTTTCAAAGTACAAAGATGATTACATCCACTAACAATCACATAAAAAATATGCCATAACCATTAAACCATAACCAAAGCATTAAGTCTTCAACAGTAGAAATCTGCATGAAATGACATTTTTGTTTTTCTCCTGAAGTACTTCTTGAGTAAACCTGTACTCATAATACAATATGGTGAAAATGTCAGATCAATGGCTGTAACTCCAGTAAATATAAGATTTCATCAGTAATTTTCAAACTCAATCTATACACAGTATTAAATAAGCATGAAATACTCATAATCCCCTATTAAATTATTGTTTACGTTGTCCCTGGTAATTGCAATTCTTTTTAATTCCACATCTTACAAAATAAAATGATTGAAATGCCCAAAATATCAAAACAGTTGAACAGTTTTTGAGTTATGACCCAGAAACCCTCATCTGAGACAAATCACACTCACAGATTGATCTTAAGTTCAACTTGTGACCATGGAAACGAATAAAACACAAGAATATAAGTTCCTAAATGTCAAAACACATTATTTCACTTTTATATTATATTGTATTCATTTAAAAAAATTGAACAATTTTTGAGTAATGCTCCGAATATGAAACTTGACGGACCAGACAGGACAGATGGATGGAACCCATTCCTGCATCTCCCTCCTCACTTATAATAATGAATGGATAATGAAATAAAAGTGGAAAATTTGGATTAAGTGCCATAAATCTACTAAAAACAGGTTTTCTGCAGTAATTTTCTAACTCAATCCTCTGCAGTACAGCAGGTAGAACATCGATTCAATGATGCCCATTCCTACATCCCCAACCCGCTGAGTGGTGGGATAAAAATGGCACCGCTACAATAAGAACAACAACAACAAGACTTTCTTTTTAATCTTTAACATCCACTTCATCTGTTAGGATGTTCCACCCGTTTGGACCCTTGCGCTGAATTTGGACACAAGGTTTTAAGAATTTATTACACTGTTTGACTCCTCTGAAAGCAGCACAGATTACACAAGGATGCAATTTTTCAGCAGTGTCAAAGTTCTAGCTTCCCTCAGGCAGCGGAGGCAGAGGGAGTGGGTGGTGAATCAGCAATGCTCCGGTAAATGTGTACAGTATTTAATCAGAACAGTGTTTTATAATTCATTGCTCAGTAATTATAGAAAATGATTCTAAGTATGCTGCACTGTATGCTGGAAACACTGCAGAGAGATCCTTGTCCCAGAAAACGTCCGGGCCTCTGCTGAGCCGGAGCTGCACTCGTGATAAAATTACTCTGTTATTCTCTTGAGAGCAGCAAAAAGCCCTTGGGCATCATCAGCGTCTAAATTACCAAACTCACCTTAATATACACTCAGGTCAAAATGGAGGTGTTGCACCAATAAATTGTGCACTGCCAATGGTAGCACAGGAGCATGAAATAGATATTGATTCCCTCTGTTTTCTTCAGCATCTTCTCTCCAACAGAGGCTGAAGATGTTCAATAAAACCTATAGTCCACTTTCACTCACTGAGATTCTGTGGCAGATGCTGTTTATGGACAAAGTAAACTTTCAAATGGTACGTGATCCATTTCAGAAGTCTGTTTAAGGAAAAGAACAGAAAAAAAGAACCTTACAACAATCCCTGCATTGCCATTAAGTAATGACATCTATCTACCATGACAGACAGGTGTTGTGAGCAGCTGATAATAAATGCCGAGTTGACAAGCTGAAATTAAAACTCCTGCAAATTGCAAATTCTGGATTGTATCAAAAATGTTTTAATCTAATAATTTATGATCCTCGCCATGAACGACATGAGGAGGATATAGGAAGGGGTTCCGTCCATCTCGTTTAATTTCCGGAGCATAACCTCGAAAACTATATAATATTTTTTCACAAAACTTTCTTCATACAACAAACAAGCACAGAAGTGGTGCCTTTTGCTATTTAGGAACATATACAGTTTGTATTTTATCCAGTCTGAGTTTAAGCTCTGTCTGAGTCTCAGATGAGGGGCAGGACTCAGAACTTTACGTCTCATGTACTGGAGATGTTCCTTTTGGGAAGTTTCAGCATTTTATTTATTCATTTTCTTTGAAAATTGAAGTTTTTCTGAGATGCGCAATTAACAACAATTGCAATTAACCTGGACAACGTAAATAACTTCTGTCTTTCTTTAATGAAATGCACTCATGATAGAGGATCCTGAGTATTTCATGCTTGTTCCAGAATATTTTAGGACTTTGTAGATGCAGCATTCATCTGCAGTAACTCTTCATCGGCAAGTGAATCTTCTCACTGGAGCAGAGAGTTCTATGCAAAAATCGGCGATTCTTATATATTTGATAGGATTCTGAAATCCACCGTTGTTGCTTTTACATCAGACGTGTCAAACTGAGCCTGACAGAAATAGCAGTAATCTCTCAATATTTTCACAGATAATTGAGTTTGTGTTATTCAAGGGCACTGCTCAGTCGAGCAAACGCATATTAACTGTAGCAGAATATGGTGTTATTGGTTTCTCTGAATGTGGAGGACATGATTTTGAAAGATTTTTTTTTTCTAAGAAGACTGCAAAATCATTTCAGATGCTGGTGTTTTATTCAATTTAGTTCCATTTTGTGTTTCTGTTGAAATGTTGAAACATTTCAGAAACTGTTTTCTGATGTGTTCACATCATAGGATACACATGGTGGACATTTCTCCTCTTTATTTAGGAGCATAGAGACAGTCGGTGTCACACTCTGACAGGCTGTCTACGCTCTGTGGCCATTTTTGTCATCATGCATTTGGTGCAGACGACAAGCGCACAATGCTTCTTGACCCAGTTGGACCGCTTTGCGGGAACGCTGCTTCACTGGCATTTAAAATCACAGCCCTCATTGTTGAAGGAGGCGACGCAGCCCCATCACAAAACGGTCAAAACAGTCTCTTCTGTTTCAATTACAAGCAGCTACTCTGCCCGTTTTGAATGAATCAGACTTAACCTTGAATACATGAACTTAAATAAATGTGTGTAACACATATTACATTCATAATAGAATGCAATCAGGGCAAAATGCTGAACCATTTTACTCTTAATAACATGATGGTTTGTTATGATGAAGACATTCAATCATTTACTGTATAAGTGTTCTTCCAATGCCACGTCCATATAATTCTATCATTTCTGCCACATAGTGCAAAGTATGGCCGTTCTAATGTGTGGTTTCCATGAAAAAGTCCAGTCCTAATCAGTATTTCAAGCTGTGCATGAAAATCATAAATTATGGTCTCATATTTCTGAGGGTATATTGAGGCAAACCATAGTCCATCCAGGTGATCGGATATTACTGACACTTTCAGACGAGTCTAAATAAAAATGTGACAGAAAATAAATGGCTCTTCTTCCTCATGAAGTGTTTATATTATTACACTGTGATTCAAATTAAGGCCCATTTATGCTCCCTCTACATACGTAAATGGATACATCTGTCCACAAACGGTCTAAATGTCGACCCGTACATACTTCTGTACGTCCTCCATATCGACATCGATACAACCGCAGTGGGGCAGCGAAGTTTCAAATGTTTCAACAACAAATATGGTGACGGCCGTAGCAGGTGGTGATAATGTAGTATTTAATACAAAGCTGTAAAAGTGGAGGTAATGATGTACTCGGCGGTGGTCTGTGAGCATGGATGTGTCCACGGCCACGTCCAGTTATACGAAGGTTACAAGTAAAGTAAAAACTTTACTTTACAATATTTACCAATGTAAATAATCATGTAGGAATAAAACTAGACATTATTAACAACGACAGACAAAACAACCCCAACCATCATTTTCCTGACGTTCCACTTCCTCTATGGTTTTATTCATCATCCTGCTGGAGCATAGTGAACATTTCCTTTATCATACAGGAATCAATAAACCAATACTGAGTACCTCTCTACGTCTTATGTGCTCTTTTATAAAGCAGCTCATATCTTTCTCAAGGTGCTCTAACATTTGAAGAAGGTAACTGTTTAGGAGAATGTGTTTCTCCAGTAGATTTAGAGCGATGGCTGGTTTGAGGACTTACAGCAGTGACGTACATGGGGGACTTCAGATCTGCAGCGCAGGAACACAGCCAGTCCAGGCCCTTCATTTGCAGCCTCGTCATGCCCTCAGAGCTGAAGGAAGGCACTCTGGTAAGTCACAGCGGATCTTATGGTTGAATAGGATCTGGCACAGAGGTACCATTTCATTCTGTTTGTGTTTTGTTTTTAATCTACCGTTACTATAGAAACACTGAGGGGAATTGTGCCTCTCAGTGTGCTTCTCCACGCAGCTCATGGACCTGTGATAGAGTAACTGAACCAAGACGGGTGAAAAATGAGCATTACCACCTCCACCCACCAGTCAGGCTGCAGTTTACATCCACGTCTGTCTGGAATCATGTCATATATGTAGGGAAGATTTGATAAGAATTCAATAATAGGTGATAATTGTTTAATAAATGTGTGATTCCAGTGAATAATGTCTAGTACAGAGGATTGATAGAGGGCTTGATGGAATAACAATCACTTGGAGCTCAATATCAGCAAAGCCATTGAGCTTGTGGTGGACATTATGCTGCGTTCACACCGAACGTGACACTAATCTTTCAGGCGGCACGTTTACATTCAACGTCAATGGATTAACAACATTTTCTGGACGTCAGGAGAATCTCAGCGCTGATAAGCTTTCTCGACCCTGCATCACACAAATTTCTCACCCAAGCTGAAATTTTCCAGTTAGCGCATTATTTTGAAGGAATAATTACCCCTCCAAGCATTTCTTCCCACTCAGAGAAAGCATCCGTTGTATTTGACCTGCTTAGTCTACAACCTTATTGTTTGATTTTTCACGCACCGTTGTGGCCGATGTGAAACGACATTTACCGCATGAGGAAGTGTATCTCTGCACGTGACCAAACGTACTCGGAGATCTATTACCATGTCTATTTTCTACGATCATCACACTTTTTATGCACTTTTTACGACTAATCAACTTTAAAGGAGGGTTTCTATTTTCCTGGAAGAAATGCATTGATTTTTCACAGGGACTTTAAAATGTAGAAAATCCGTAAGACTTACGGCGTTCCATATGGGTTGACTTGAATGCCCTTTGGATGTGTAGAAAAACATAGAACATTAATTGAAACATTAGATCCCATTTGTGTGTCGGGAGATTTAAATGAGTGAAGTTAAGCTGCTGTGTCTGGTGCGTAAATGGCACAGACGGTAGAGATGCACTTATCGTTCCTGCTGCTGGGGGGTCGCTGCAGGTGAGGTCATTATTAATTCCCTCATTAATGCTGTATTATTTCAGCCACCTGCATCCCATCAGCTATTCATCTGAATGATTATGTTTTGTTAAATATAAATAGTATTTGAACTATGGTCTGGAAACAAAACGTGACATACAGACAGAACCCATTCTCATATCTCCCTTCTCACTTTGTTTGTGGTGGGGAATAATAAAATCACTTGGTCTGCATATTTCTATGCGAAATTAATTCCCTATGGCCATCGCTTACATCTACCCACAATCCTGTTCTCGTTCATACTCTGATCACATCCAGTACTGACCACTGTAACTCTCTCCTCACAAACGGTTCAGAATTCAGCTGCCTGCATCATCCCCAGAACCCCTCATAGATCATACTACTCCTGTCTGTCAGTGACTTCATTGGCTCCATTAAAGGTCATATTGATTGCTAGATTCAGCTTCTTACTTTCAAGACTCCTCATAATCAAGCACGTCCAAATCTCTCTGATCTCCTGCACATCTGCACACCCTCTAACCCTCCTCCTCCTCCATCAGTCTCACTGTACCTCCTGCCTGTTTGACCACCACGGGGTTAGAGCTTTCAGCCGTGTTGCCCCTCGCCTCTGGGCCTCCCTCCCACAAGACATCCGTAATATCAACTCTCTTTGTACTTAAAAGAACTCACCTCTTCAAACTTTCATTTTCAGTCTCATCAAAACCTTTTAACCACATTTATACTCTGTACTGTAAGGCGTCCATAAATAAAAAGCATTATCATTATTATTATTATGTTCCTGTCCACATGGGTCTGGCTGAAGAAGAGTAGTGCACTATTTTACAAGGATAAAATCACAAGGTGACCGCAAATGTATTTATTGTTGATGCCCTCAAGTCACAACACTCTAAGGGAATGTTTAAGAAATATTTAATGTGTCTAGAAATCAGCAAGAATAGAAATGTTGAGCTGTTTAAAACCTGTATTTTTCTGTATAGACCTGTGTGGTGACAAAAAAAAGTCTCATGCTTTTCTTCACTTTATTTTCCTGAGTGTCAGCGGCGTTGGTCATGAACAAAGGGAGTGTTTGTGCATGAAAAAACACACACACACACACACACACACGCACACACGCACACGCACACGCACACACACACACACACACACACACGCACACGCACACGCACACACACACACACACAGCAATGCTTAAAAAGATGGAACATATTTCATACAGGGTTGACCTCCATCTGGTGGCAGAACTAATTCTGCTTCAACAGCATGAGGAAGGCCTGAATGGAATAGAATTTTTTTAAACTGGTGCAACATAACACAATTTGCACTTACATTATTTCCACCTGTTTATACCATTTTTTGTTTTTTTACAGAATAAAACTGGTATATTTTTACCACATAGCCCTACATGTACGACTATGCTGCTAAAATTAACTAAACGAGTGCTAAATGAGGAACAAATACTACTGGTGGAAAAACCTATTATCTAGGCTCTAAAGAAGTGAGCAATGTCTTAAAAAAGAGTCGAAGCATTCATTCCAAACACTAATAATTAAACTGACTCTTTTTAATTGCCAAGGTTGTTGACAGGAGCTTTTCTCTTATAATTCTGAAACCAGCACATAATTACACTTAAAACTAGACAGAGCACAGACAGCGCACACCTTCACTAAGGCAGCTCAGTTTCCCCATTATGTCATTGCACCTAAAATCAATAGTCCCATTATAGTTTCACCCTCATATGACTCTTTGACCATGAAAACCTGCCTGTCATTTTGAATCACATTGGTATTATTATTACTTTTATCTAAACCCAGCTGAAACTGGGTTTGGCAGATTGGGTCAAGCCCTTCTTACTATAAGGTGATGAGAGAAAACACAATCTGGCATCCAATGCTGCTGCCATTGTCTTGGAAGAAGGCTACACACCCTGGAAAATAAAACTTTTAAGCCCAATAGCACATTAATCTTAAAATAAGATTAAAGTACTTCTACTAGAAATGAGATTGTTTCACTAAAAGAAAGAAATTAAGACTTATGGCAAGATGAGGAATGTAAGAGAGCTTTAAAATGTCTTCTAATAAACATACAGCTGATTGATTGAAGGTGACCAAACCGTTCATACAGATCTGTTGTTAACGCGTACGGAGATGAAAAGGTTTGAAATAAGAAATTCTGACTCAGAACGTTACACAGAAAAACATCTAAATATCTAAATATTTTATTATCTCATATTACGAATTAAATGTATTTAACATAAAAACTGTCTGTTAGGAAGAAACATCAGAAAGAAAAAAAATAGCTCAGATTTTAAAAATGTCTTTAATTAGACTTCAGTTTTTACTGTACAAAACAAATCCTCCCGTAGATGATTAAATATTTAATTGTTAATGAAAACCACAGCATTTTAAATTACATTAGTTCCCGCTGGACAAAGTAAATAGTAATGAAACCCATAACATCTCATTCATACAAAGATAAGTCATCATTGGATGACTTTAAAGAAAACTCCTGCTTCATCCTCAGTCTTTTAATGACTGTTGCTCTAACTTCACCTTTAACATTTTTTTAAGGTTTGAATGACCTTCACTAAGAGCTCTCCCACGGCTGATTTGTTGATCTCATCAGCTCGTTCGGTTTACAGTTCCAGCACGTTGTTTGAGGTTCGCTACGAGCTGAAGCATAAAATATAGAGATGTTCTCCCTTTAAGGTACATTTAGAAACCCATGGTCTACATTTTCTTTCTTCAATTAAACAAGCGTCCTAATAATGTTCATGTCTTCAGTCCGATTCTGTATCCAAGCCAAGATGTGTTGATTTTCCGTCTTGTCTTATAATGAAATAAACACAGCGGTTTTGTTCGAATAAAATGAACATGTTCTGACTGTGTAGCTACCTCAGTTGGTCCCTTCTTATTCGCTAAAATAAAAATGTATTTCTGTGCAACAGGTTGGAGCTGGCAACGATCACGACCTATCTACCCACTAGAATGTAAGGTGGAGGATGATAAAATACTAGTGGAGAAATAATGAATCAAATACTTTTTCTTCTTGAAAACAAAATGAATCAATAGAAAATAAAATAATCCGACTAAACTACATAAAAGACCTGTGATTTCATTTAGTTAAATTCTTTGTAGGATCTTCAGCCGAGACGAATCGCAGCGAGCAGAAATCATCATCCTGTCTCTGAACGTGTTGTTTAATATGAAAATATAAAGTAAAATAAAGCATGTGCAGTGAGCTAACTATAAAAATTACATTCCATTATATAAGAGTAAGAATAAACTGAGCTCAGTACGTGTGTGCCACCTTCAGGTCATTGACGTCCAAAGACTTCTGTGGGAGGCAGAAACAAAGATGAGTCCAATCATCTGTAAAGTGTGTGTTTGTTTTTAAATAGTGAAAAATATTTTAATGGCGGCTCACGTTCATCCTTGCTTCCTCCTCCGGGACTTTTGTCCACACCACATCCTGCTCCGGAGACGGATGTTGACGTTCTGTAAGCCACAAATAAGAATGTAGATGTCTTAACAAAATAGTGAATTAATGCAATATAATTTATAGGCCTATAGAGGAGGTTTCTGCCCAGATTGAGAGTGATACACTGGGTGCAAAGCGCTAGGCAAGTGTCATTGCTAGTTTCTGAGCAGTTGAGAAGTTGCCTTACTTACTGTGTATTCTCCACATTAATATTCCCAATATGGCCATGGCCAGGAAGACCAGTAAAGAAGAACACACCAGTGAAGGCTGGTCGATGGACCTGAAACACAAACACAGTCTGCACTCACATCGTAACATGACGGCGAAGCTGATGACAGTCATGATCTTTATCTGTGCTCGACTGAGCTGAACGCTTTCATGAAGGTAGAGATAAGTATCTATAATGGTTAACAGGGCAGAAAGGCATCACATTAAAGCAGTGGCGTAAGTAAACATTTAGGTTAAAATATGGACGATGTGCCCCAGGAGGAGTTTTATTTAAAAGCAGTTGTCATAAGGTACAAATGATGCAACTATCGCATGTTTTTAAGAGCAGATTTACATTCAAAAGACCACAATCTTAAAGATTCATTCTTACCAGTGGCTGTTCGACAACTTGATGTGTTCCAGTGGAGGGTGGTGTGCATCAGACAGACTGGATGTGAGTGGAGTCGCCACCGACACTGAAGATAAAAACAAGCAGAGCTGAGAGATGATGGACTACTATAAGCAAAAGATTGTTTGGATCAGCATCTACAGAGTTCATAAGATCAATACTCCTGATGAGTGATGATCAAGACCTTGTTCAGCTGCAGCTGCCACAAACACATATTGATATTTAAAGATTCACATCTTGTTTCAGCAGCAGCAACCTGTGGGGAAAATCGACAAAACTTCTCATACCTTCACTTCCTGTTTTAAATTTGTACTAGTATAATAATAATTTGAACTAGCTCTCCCCAGAGTGCACTGATCGCTCTTGACTCCAAAAGCGAGGATCAAATGATTTCTGGTTCTTTCACAGACTGAAATAAAAAATATCATACAAGCGGCTTAAGTCTAATTTTATAGGTGGATCTAAGTTTCACTGGCAAAGCAGGACACGAAATATGACCAACTCTTGTTCTGGAGCTAAACACTTCATTTAAAAAGCATTGGAATAAAGAAATAGGCTGTTCTAATGGAACTGTGCTTCATATTTGATCACAATTGCATAAGTTTAGAGTTTGATCTGAGTTTCATAAGCCTCAGTTTCAAAGCAGGACTCAAAATGGCAACCAGCTAGTCATAAACTAACATTTTACAGCTAAACAGTGGACTAAAATAAGGATCTGAAAATACATAAGCAAGAAATAGTCAATGTAGCAACAAAATGTTGCTTCATATTTGGTCGGCACTGCCTAATTTTACTGCTTGATTTGATTCTGGTGAACTTTGTTTTGAAGCAAAACACAAGATTATTCGTAAAACTCTTGTTTTGGAGCTAAACAGTATGATAAAGGGAGAAATAGGCTACATAACAATGGCTATCTAGGAGTTATGGTGCGTTCCAGTTGTACCCCTGAGGTCGGACTTCCGACTCGGACAGAGCACTACCGACTTGTTTGTGTCTCATTAAATCAGTCGTACACATAGTATTTATCCGTGGATATGTTGCTATGGTGTTTGTATAGGCTACTAGTTGTTTATATTCAAAAAGGGTAAGCACAACCAGTGTTTTTGTGAAGGCGTCCGTCTTGTTTTCCGACTTGTATAACTGGAACGCGGTCAACTCAGGTGTGGCGTCATTCCCTGCTCCGACTTCCAACTTCTGAGGTAAATGGGATGCACCATTAGCGACTAGCTGGTGATCACAGTGGAACAGCAGATAATGAGCTAGATATTTCAATCAGGTGTTGGAAACCGTTCTGTAATGAAGGCTGGACGACCGGGGTTTCTTTGAGGCATAACTAATGCTGCTCGTGCCTGAACATACAGCTAACGATCTGGTAGTCAGCGTAACAACCACGTTCCAGTTCCATTTCCTGAATACATCATCAGTCAACTACGGGTACCTGCTTGGTACAAAACTGATTACATCACAGAAACCAAACACAAAGCGATAGGCTAATAAAAAGTAGAATTATAGGTCAATGTTGTTTTTCCTTGCTAGCCCTGAAGTGTTCAGCAAAGGATCAAATATGATTGACTCACTATGACTGTCAGTTTCCTTTATTTTAAGGGTAACCTACCCATCGTGGGTCTGGGCGTGACCAGCACTTGCACAGCTATCTGCTGCTGTCCTGCAGAACACCAGTACCAGCCGATATCTTTCAGCTGCAGTTTCTTTAAGGTTATAGTGAGCGTCCTAGTTCTGTCATCGCTGATGGCCAATGAAGTGTCTTCGTAGCTCCCTTCAGGACCCGTCAGCCGACAGGAGCTCCAGTCTCCAATCCGACACCACTTCTTCTCATTTTGTCTGTTGGCAAGAGATCCCAAAAAATGTTTACTGCTCTATAAAACCTACACAAGGAGGGTCTGATGGTAAATGAAACTACTAGAATACCATGTAGGTGACAAATACCTGAGTCTTTCACTGTAGAAGCATTCAACTGTGACTCCACCCCCTTCTTCACCAATCACTTGGTTTTGCACCACTGACAAACCTGCAAGAAACGAGTTGTGGTATGTTCACACGAACACGAGGCAAATTTTTCCTTGCTCTCCTCACGCAAATATCACCATTGCATCATTTGAGTTTACTTGCGTCATTCGTACAAACGAGAAACCGCAAATATTCACCCTCTCTACAGAAAACGCAACAAACCAAAGAAGAAAGAACGACACCAACAACATGTCAGTAAAGGTGTAATCACTCACCATGAATGACCGTGATGTAAGTGGACGTGACAACATCACGGCTCCACACACCGCCTATCTCCACGCCACACATGTACCACCCAGAGTCCGCCTCCTTCAGGTTGTTCATGGTCACCGTGAACACCTGCTGGACCGGGTCGTCTGAAGTGCTCACTTTTTCCTCAGCTGGATTGTCAGAAGGGGTGTCATCTGTTCTTGATAAGCTGGTGCAGGACTCCCTCGTTCTGCCCTGACACCAGTATTTCACATAGCCGGCATACTGGGGCTCATAATGACACGGGACTGTGACGGATTGCCCCTCCAGGACCGTACGCTCACTGGAGGTGGTTACCATGCAGAGGATGGCTGTCGGAAAGTGAAGAAGATGAATGTTGAAGCTTGTACTTGAACTTTCAGTCAGAACACTCAGTGAAAACTTGTGGTCTTGAGCAATACTTCTCACTTTTATGGACTGCGGTAAAGTTGGAAAGATAATCACAGATTTGAACTATTGATTTTTGTAAAGAATAAAAATTCTGAGTGCTTGGTCTGAATTTGGTGACACAACAGTGTATCAGAGTAAAGTTATTGAATATTTTTACCAATAAAAATTCACAGGAATTATTCTAAAGCATGTTTTCCCCAACTTATTGCTGTAGTGTATTCAACAATAACCAATTGACGTGTGGAAAGATTTTGGTGAATGTGCACTGCATATCAATAAAGCAATGGCATTTTTTGTACTGTTTTTCTCCGTTTTGCACTTTGCAGACGGTCCCTGCGCACTCGGCCGAGAGCAGGCTGCACCTAGAGACCAATGTTATTCGTCTGAACTAGAGGTCGGCCTGTTTTGGTGAAAATGAGATTGTAGCTCGTTGTCTACCTTACCACGGTACGAAATAGACGTTGTTTGTGTTTTGACAACGTTTCACTAATGAGTTACTGATCCGCGAAATTCGAATCTGTGAATTTCCAACTTTACCGCAGTCTTTTATGGTTTCAGTTTCGTTTATTACAACACTACCTAACTTCCTTATCTATTCTTATGCCAAAAATGTTTTCTCTCTCTATAATGGAGATTTGAAAGCACAAATATAACTTTGGAGGGTTGACCAAAAAAAAGTACAAAGGAAGTAGGCCAACAAAGTACAAAAGCTTGGAATATAACATTTTTTTTAAAAATACACAAAAATCTCTTGCGTAAGAATGAAGAATGTTAAATCTTTCTCCAACAAACGATTAATACATGAAAGCCATAAATTATTAAAGAATGTAGCAACAGTATTTACCAAAAACATGATAATAAAGGGAGTGGACTACAGAAGTGACATTAATCATCCTAATCACTCATTGTTTGATCAGTTATTGTATCATTTTTGTAAAAATATGACCTCAGTCATTACCTGGAAACCAAAGTAACAGGCTGACGGCAAGTACGAAGAGCTTCAGCATGTTTCAGGTCAGTTTTACAGAATGAAGTCTCTTCCTTATGTAAACACAGACTCCGGAGTCTGCAGTTTCCCTTCCCTGTCTGACCATGAATTGGATCCAGATGATCCAAATGTTAACTATGTAGGTGCCAGATAGATTTTAACAGCAGGGAAGCAAACATTTAACTAACTGTACTTATAAAATATCACAATTTGTCTATGACTTTCTGTAAATAGTTAAGCTCACCATCATGAAGCCATTCAAAAGGAGTCAGTATTATATCAATCCTTATAATTAGTATTAATTTAGTATTAAGGAATTAGTCAAACCTTAGCAAAATTCATAACAAATGTGTAAAAAGACAATTTTTGTATTTCTGTAAAGTGACTCACGTCTTAACATATTTTATATTCTTCAGAATCTCCAGAGGATTTATTTACATTCTCAGGACAGCAGCAGATCAGCATGGTGCACCTGTGGAGCAAGACCGCATGTGCATCCAGGCAATCAGATGTGATTAATGGAAGCAGTGCAAGTCCTGCACCTCATGCTGAAAATTTGAAACTATGGGGCCAATCACAAATAGACATGTCGCCAGAAAAGACCTTTTCATACGATACGGTGTGCATGGCATGTGCTCCTGTTTCGTGCTGTACGTCGAATTTTTCTGGCGGTTTTTAGATGCAGATAAAAGATGTTTGAAAATTACAACTTCACAGCTCGGATTTTGTGCAGGTAGCAGACGATTCTTTGTGACGCCACCATGTCAGCTTGCATTTTAAATGCATGGATTTATATCCATGAAGCATTCTGTACTGGTTTAACCCCTCCTGCAGGAAGAGAGCGACTTCCAGCAGGTCAGACTGAGTTTTCCAACCAAGCAATCCCAAAGAAAACAACAACATTCAATACGAACGCCGTACACATTAGGTTATGTCAATATTTCCCAATGTCTAATGCCAAGAAGTAAATTAAAGCAGATTAAATGTGACATCATGATATTGGCCGGTGTTTTATCCAGTATCCAGGGTTAGTGACAACAGCTAACAAGACATTAACTTTCCTTATAATTACAAGACATTTTTCTGTAATTAAACCACTATTAAGTCATAATTATGAAATACGACTGTTTTCCTTAATTACATTGTGTAAAGATTTAAACTAGATACAGTGCTAGCCTACACTACATTAGCCATATTTAGAATGATATCAATCTTTTTTCATTTATCTCTGGGCAAAAGAGTGAAAATGTACAATTCTGTAGAGTTTGGCCTGTAAGTTTTAACATTTTTATCAGTAAATCTCCCTCTATTAGCCTGTTTCAGTGTTAGCCATCTCTTAATGACACCTTATCCCAAATGCAGTTACCTTCCCTCCCTTAAAACGACTTGGCAGACTACAGTGAAGTTTGATTTTGATGCCTGAAAACCTTGGATTTGATCCAGCCTTCATTTGTTGGATCAGGCTCCCCCACACAGCCAGTGACTTAAACAATTATTCCAAGCCTCTCAATTTACTCTGAAGGGTGTCAAGGTCGTCCCTATGCACCCTCCCTCGCTTTGGCTACAGATTCTTTCATGGTCCTCCACTTTGTGGAAAAACGTCAGCAGAATCTAAACTTAACTTTCAGAAAACTGTCCAGCTGGTCAAGTCACGACATTTCCTTCTTTCAGCTCTGTGAAAGGTTGGTTTACATTTATCTTTGTTAGAACAGACTTGAAATAGATTTTCTCTCAGGGCATAATAGCGGTTTGAAATGTCAGGAGAAACCTTCAGTACGAATGGCTTCAGCAACATGGTGCCATGATGCCTCCAAATGTTTGTTTTCATTACAGTATTGGAGATCTATACGTCATTTCATGGTTTGAATGTGAAACCAATACTTTACACTCTATTCTTATAAATGGAGAACTTTTATCTTGTCAAATTATGACTTATGAATTATTTATTCTTGTAATATTATGACTTATTTGTAGTATAATAACAACTTCAATATTATGACTGTTTTTCTCATAAATTTTTTTTTTTTACGAGTCCACATCTTCTTCAGGTGTTTGGGAGAAAACTGCATCGCTGTTTTGCTGTGAAGATTGACAAACTGTTTTGTGAATTCACAAACTCAGTATGGGGTTGAAAAGATTACGACTGAATTTTCATTTTTGGGTGAACCTTTAATTAACTTTGTCTCTTCTGTCTGTAATGCACAAATTTATCTTTTACTAAAACTTAGAATTATTCACAGAATACATTCAAAGGATTTAGAGACATTACACACAATCAGTG
Source organism: Chaunax sp. Z400 (assembly GCA_037577475.1). NCBI lineage: Eukaryota > Metazoa > Chordata > Actinopteri > Lophiiformes > Chaunacidae > Chaunax > Chaunax sp. Z400. Next base: position 4,727,806 of record CM075198.1, read on the forward strand.
CAGCATTTTAACTATTCTTTCTCTTCTATCATTGAAAAGACTTCTACTGCTGTTGAAACGTAAATGAATGGATTCACTCAAAGACTGATTCATTAGTCACCAGGTCACCATTTCTGTTTTTATTTCTTCTTTTCAAAAACAGAATGCTTTACAAATTTTAAGATAAAAAAAAAAGAATTAAATCAACCATTATTTGTAAGAAAATTGTACTGCATCATGTGTGACGAGACAAAACTAACTCAGTGTTGATGGTTGGATGGGACTCTGAATCTCTGGCACAAAAGAAGCATCATGTCGTTTTTGTTGCGATCTATGAAAAAGAAGAAGAGGTGAGGTTAGTGACAATAACGTTATTTAGAGGCAAGAATATGTAGTTTGGTCTTTCCACCTGCCTGCAAGTCTAAAATTTCATTAGCACTGTTATCTAGCAGAGCAAAAGCAATATGTGTGGTATCATGTGGATCTCTGAAGTAAGGCTGAAGTCTATCTTATCACATGTGGAGCCGTTTTTACTGATAATGGAGTGATGAGAATGGTTAATGTGGCTGAGAGGAGGAGGACGAAGGAAGTTCTTTCTGTAAACATGGATACATGTCACGCAAACATGACCGACCAGACAGATTTTCTCTCTTTCAGAGATGACAACGGTACAAAACTCAAAGAAAAACATTCTTCAAATCACGAAGTGTTCATCCTTTACCAGTCTGTTCTTCAACTATTTCACCAAACAGAATATGTTCAGTCAACACTGTAGAATGTTCAAATCTAACTGATTACAGGGATGTTACATTAAACTTGATACCATGAGTCAAGTCAGCGCCAGAATCTTTGAGAAGCAGGTCCAAGTCAAGTCCAGAGTTTTAGAGATGATGGTCCAACTCAAGTCCAGAGCTTTTGAGATGCAGGTCCAAGTCAAGTCCCAAGGCCTTGAGGAGTAAGTCCAAGTTAAGTCTCCATGTCAAGTCCAGAGTCTTTGGGGATCAAGTCCAGGTCAAGTCCAGAGTCTTTGAGGATCAAGTCTAGGTCAAGTACAGAGTCTTTGAGGATCAAGTCCATGTCAAGTCCAGAGTCTTTGAGGATCAAGTCCATGTCAAGTCCAGAGTCTTTGAGGATCAAGTCCATGTCAAGTCCAGAGTTTTTGAGGATCAAGTCCATGTCAAGTCCAGAGTCTTTGAGGACTAAGTCCATGTCAAGTCCAGAGTCTTTGAGAAACAGGTCCAACTCAAGTCCAGAGTTTTAGAGATAGTGGTCCAACTCAAGTCCAGAGTTTTAGAGATAATGGTCCAACTCAAGTCCGGAGTTTTAGAGATAGTGGTCCAACTCAAGTCCAGAGTTTTAGAGATAGTGGTCCAACTCAAGTCCAGAGTTTTAGAGATAATGGTCCAACTCAAGTCCAGAGTTTTTGAGATGCGCTCAAAACAAAATGAGTCATATAGAAACAGAGAAAAAAATAAATGAAAGAGCAAGAGGACCAAGAAGCTAACCACGGCTAGCACTGAATGTGAACAAGTGTGGCAACAAACACTCACTTATCTATTCAAAATTTTCAGCAAACACCAACCTACTCAAGTTAACCTCCTTAGCTACAAAGCTAGTAGCAAGCTAAGGTTAGATAGCTGATGCTGAGTTAAAGATGTCTGCTAACTGTTCCAGGCACTAACGTCAACATTCACTTAAGTTGACTCACCAACAAGGAGCCCGATGAAGTTTGATAGTAATTTATTATTAAATAATAAGTGTGAATGTCTCCATCAATGGTTTATGAGGAACACATGAGTGAAATACACACCATCTGAGTGGAGGACACTGAAGGATGCATGTTTGTTTCAACCAATGAAGTTCATCACGACCAGATGAAGGACTGTGTGAGCGAATAGGAAGTCAGCGAAGGCTCTCTCTGGGGAGATGGACAGGAACTCTCCTTTGTTCTGTGGGTTGATCTGGATACGAAGACACACTAAGAAAAAAAAGACATGGAGGATATCAGTTTTTGGAATTATGGTGCATCTTATGTTTGAATCTGACAAAACCTGAAAAGAAGAGGAAGGAAACTTGTGATGGTGTCCAATTCATTCTCCTTATGTTGGAGAATATTGACATGTCTTTCTAAATGTAGTCATAATTATACTTTAAACTACTTGATAATGCTTTATAGTATTTCTGAATATTACGATGTATTGCCATACATTCTCTGGTACCACTTTCCCCAGTTGCTGCTTCTTCTATTGCAATAAAGTAATTATCTTTGTCTCTAGGAAATTATAATAGCATAATTTTCATTATTTTCTGATATTGAAATCATGGAGTTGAACACATGACCATCATTGCTAAATCTCAACCAGTTCAATATATTATGATTTCCATATGAGGTTTGAGTAAAGCGGTTTTCACTCACTGCTCGAATGGCAACAGAATATATTCTCAAATGAAGTAGTCGCCAGTTTATTAGACACACCAAGCTAAACCTGATCCAACAGGGCTGTGATAAATCTGTCTTTCATGAAGGTTATTATGTTCATATTTCTTTAAACACACACACACCTTGGATTTAAAATACCTGTTAGAAACTTAAGTTGTGATCCATTTGTTTTGGCAGCTCTGGTAGTTTTGGCGACATATTTCACAGCATATTGCTCTTTGTTTTATTTATGGTTTAATGGAGCCAGATTCAGAGCTGAAACCCCCACTTAAAGATATTATAACTGTTTTTTTTCCAGTAAGGATTATTTTAATTTCCATGAAACTTTTTAAATAGTAAAGTGCTCATAATCATTGAAGAAATATTAAATACATATTACAATACCCCCTCATCATTTAATACTTTATCCAACAGTGTGATGTCATACAACAAAAAACACAAACTAAAATGTTGACTTAACACAAAAAACTACAAATATTTAATGAAGCTAAGATTTACTGCTTTTGAATAGGTTGGACTAGACTAGTGTTAACTAGGGGCCAAAAGGGCTAGGGGCTTAGAGGTAGGGGCCTACAGAGCTAGGGGCCTACAGAGCTAGGGGCCTACAGACCTAGGGGCCTACAGAGCTGGGTAATAGGTTAGCTAAGTGTTTTGAACATTTCCATACACAGAAAGTACATTTAGATATCTGCGCAATTACAACTTAAGCCATGAGGTTTTTAGCATTGCTAGCTAGTTAGCTAGCTAGCTAGCTATCACGGACTAGAAGTCCAACAACTATCGGAAAACCTCGAACTGCAGTGTTCAATTTATTAAGAAGACGTCAGGACATGTATCCAAATGTACCTGCGAGGATGAAGGCGCCCACACACGAGATGAAGCCTGACAGAAAGCTGTTGAAGGGGAAGGTGCCGACCAGCAGACAGTAGAGGAACTGCAGCGCTCCTGTCAGCAGGATATAAAGTAAATAAGCATCCACCACCTTCAGTCTGTTAGGAGTCGAGCTGCTGTACTCCTCCAGAAACCGAGAAACCACCGACAACACCGAGTTCGACATGATTTTAATGTTATTAGAACCAAACCGGGTCAACAGTGGCTCCTTTTCAGTCGAATGAGTGACGTGTCCTCATTAACCGGAAGCAGCCTCTGGTGCCACACAAAATATCTTCCGGAACCCTGACTACAGAGACGTGTAAAGCGAAGAAGGAGGACCTACTCTGACAGTGTTTAGGAAATTTCGATCCGACGGAGTACAGTATTTTATTGCTCAGAGCGTTCACTTAAAACATGTTGATAGCTGTTTTAATTTTCATATTACTGACTTATTCTGTCCCAGACTTGTTGCTGCACCAGAACATCCCCTAAAACCTTAAAAAATAATCACTTACCTGCCTTATTATCAGGGTTAATGCTAATCAATAACTAATCAAGGTCACTCGATTTGAACATAATCATTACAAGCTAATACCAAGTTATAAACTACACGTGAGCAAAAAAATCAATATCCATTACGTGATATTATAAAAATTATTTTGCCATGAACCAAACATTTACTTGAATGACGCTTTCTGCTTACGGGTGACGGATCTTCGTCGTAGAAGATCTCTGTGCTCGGTCAGCTGACGTAGGAATGTCAGCGTTACAAAACATTAGAAAAGCTGTCCTCTTCTGCAGTGTAGTAATTAAAAGCAGGGGATCTCACTGGATGTAGTCGGTGGAATATGTCCACAGATGGATCCTGCTACAACCACTGCTCCGATACACAGCAATTGTGACACACAGTAAGTGCTCACTTCACGTCCCAGCTGAACTTTTCATGTGTTTATTTTGTCGTTTTCTCTCCTCAGGACATTTATTGGGGTGTGTACTTCACTGTAGTGCTGTGTCATTGTACCCAAATCATACCTGACCTGTTCACAGGTGACAAAAACACACTCTCATACTTCCGTGATGGGTTATAGTAACGTTACGTCACATACAAAGTTAAAATAATGAATGTAGGCCTCCTAAATTTTAACAGAAGACTACTACCAATTATATGAATGTGATTGGAACAGTTAAAACATGCAGAATAAAGTATCCAATCACGGTAACTTCCTGTATCACTACTGCAATACCTGTATATGGAATATTAGGTTTATTATTAATATCCATGACTACAGCTGCTCGCTGCATACTGTGTATTAATGTATGTATGATAAGTGAGATAATCTGACCCTCTTAACATTAAGCTGTGGTTTACTGTGAATGACACTCTTCAAATTGTGAAGTGGAATGACTCAGCAAATGACAATAGAAAGAAGGAAGATAGTCAGGTGGTGCAAGTCACAGGGTGGACTTAATAATTTAGTCAAAAACAAATGATGTAATTTAAATGTATACATATCGACCCAAAATAAAAACTGTATTACCAATCTCCAAAATATTTATTTCCCATAAAATGTTCCTATTCCTTTGGCAATGGTCATTTATGTGACAATGAAGACAATGATATAATCCAGGTAACTGGTATTTATTCAGGATTAAAACAACAGACACACCAACAGCAGGCCAATGATAACACAACGGGGAGCTTCCTGCCATGTGCAGGCAATTTGCCATTTGCAAAGTTTGTTACATTCCCTGACAGTGAAGACGTAAACAAGAGTTTTTAAATGTCGTTGACCGGCAGTTCACTTCTTGACATGAGCAGGAGCAGCGGCTCTGCTTCGAGATCCCTCCGGATGTTTAAGCTCCTCACCCCATCTCCAAGGCTGAGCTCTGCTACTCTACGGAGGAAGTTCGTTTCGGCCACTTGTATCCACAAGCTCATTCTTTTAGTCTCTACCCAGAACTCATGACCATAGGTGAGGGTTGGAACTTAGATTGACTGGTAAATCAAGAGCTTCCAGCTCAGCTCCTCTTCACCGCCTCAGTGCCTATGATCATTGCTGATGCTGCACCAAACCGCCTGTCCAATCTGACTCCATTTTCCCATCACTGAACCCGAGATACTTAAACTCCTTCGCTTGAGGCATCAACTCCCCCCAACCAGGAGGGAACAATCTACCGTTTTCCAGTAGAGAACCATGGCTTCAGATTTGGAGGCGTTGATTGTTTCGTGCTCGGCTGCAAACTACAAACATGATGCCTATAAAACATGTGAAAACATTCACCTTGGACTCGTTCTGTCCTTTGGATTGTCCCTTCATTGTTTTCACGACTTTTTTTTCTCTATTTCAGGTCAAGTTCAGTCTGGAACTGGTGGCCTTCCTGGCGTCCAACCTCCATGTCCCTTTTGAAGACTACAGAGTCCAAGATTCTTGCTTGTAAGAATGTTTTCACTCATAATGCATTCATTTGGTGTCAGAGTAATCAGAAAAATTAGTGGCTGAGTGGGGACATTCACCTCAAGTTTGAACAAGAACTTCCAAAATGTTGTTCCATCCATTTATGGATGAAAATAAAGAGAACTTTTTTTGAACTACATTTTAGTGTCGTCAACAGTATTGCACGTTGATTTGTCACAGTTAGTGTTTAATGATGTCGATGTCATCAATGAACATTTTTCGTCAAAGTTTTTGTTAACGAAATTTACTATAGTCTGAACAGGGCTCACTTCTTCTTGTCTAATGGTTGTTAATAGATTACAACACTGCCATCTAGCTGTAGGGGGTTTAAACACAACAACAAAATTAACCATAGACCCAAATCTTTGCAGGTAAACTATTAATTTAAAATCGGTACTGTATCAAGGAAATACAGCAATACTCAAGTGTGCCAGTATTTCCTTTTTACCTCTTTTCAAAGCTAATATAAATGCAGCTAAGCTTTTGTAATACATACAAAAGCTGCTAACTCTTTATCTCCTATCTCTACCTGGAGCTGTTATGAAACTAACCTCACTGAGGGTCTTGTTTGTCTTATCTCACAGGTATTCAGAACGACCTGTGGGCTCGGTTTGTGACCCTACCCAACCAAGATCGAATATGGACTCTGACCATCACCAACAAACTGAGGCACAAACCTGCAGAGCAAGGTACACCGTCCTCCTCCTCTCATGCTCTGTTTGTTTATCAGAAGGCCTCAGTGCTGACGTAAACTCCCCTTTTTCCTCAAGCTGCTAAGACTCCTCTGGTGATGGTCCACGGCTTCGGAGGAGGTGTGGGCCTGTGGATCAGGAACCTGGAGACGTTGAGCCGGTCCCAGCCCGTTTACGCCTTTGACCTCCTGGGATTTGGGCGGAGCTCCAGGCCGCCGTTCTCCTCAGATGCTGCCATGGCGGAGGAGCAGTTTGTCGACTCCATTGAGCAGTGGAGGAAGTCTGTAGGCCTGGAGAACATGATTCTGCTGGGACATAGTCTGGGAGGCTACCTGGCTACCTCTTACGCCATCCGGTACCCTTCTAGGTAATAATACCAATGAGATACCTAGAAAAATATTTGCGACAGCTACAGATTTTCAGTGAAACATTTGCTGTGAAAAGACAATAGTGAAGTCAGAGACTATGTTTGAATAGCAAACACTGAAGGGGTCATGTTGAATATTAACCTGGCTCATATCTAGAGTTGGCTACCGTTCACTTTTGAGCTGATACAGGAGCCAACGGTGCCTTTTTCTCCTGTATTTTAGGTACTATTCAAAGACCTGTGAGTAACTGTAGCTCCTTTTACGCAGCCTGTTTGAGACGGACTGTTGCATCTTAATGGTGCCTCACAGTTCTGTATAAAAGTTACGAAGGCCTAATGGGGGGAGGTCATTGTGTTCCCTCCTCTGAACCAGCAGTGGAGGTAGTAATGGTGCAGAGGAGTGATGACACATAGATTATAATGTATTCTGTTCTCCTCTTGCAGAGTGTCACATCTTATCCTGGTCGACCCCTGGGGTTTCCCTGAGAGACCCCAGACCCAGGGGGGTCAGGGGACAGAGGTGGTGAAGAGGCCGCCCCCTCCACGCTGGGTTACAGCTATTGCAGCCGTTGTTTCCCTCTTCAACCCCCTGGCTGTCATCAGAGTGGCAGGACCGTGGGGTAAGACACGTTACTGCAGATCTAATGATGCGCTGTGCCACATTTAGCACTCATCTCACTCTGTGTCATTGCTTCAGGTCCGGGACTGGTGAACAGATTCCGTCCTGATTTCAAAAGGAATTTTGAAGATCTGTTTGATGATGACACCATGACGCAGTACATCTACCACTGTAACGCACAAACCCCGAGGTAAGCCAGTAAACGCATCACTGAATCACATTTTAGTAACAGAACATATCTAAATGATCTGAAGCGCATGGAGTAAATTCATTTAGGGTGTGTCTGAATCTCTTTTGATAATAAAATGACTCATAATCTGGTCACAAAGGAGGGTGCAAAATACGAAGGGGTTGCATTTAGTTTCCATCGGTGTGTTAATTAATGTTCTGTGTTCTCCTACACATCAAAACGTCTCACATACACACAGTCCAGGTTCATACAGTGAAATAGTTTGGAGTAAAGCAGCCGTCCTCCTGATAAATCCTGTGTCCATGAGGGTGGCATTCATGGACTTCCCTTCTCACTGTTTGACTCGCTCTTGGAAGTTGTAGCGACAGGCGGCCAAACGAAATGCACCCTTACCTTTAATAAAATCAGATTTCTCTGGGTTTCAATACTGTGACACATTTTGGATCGTTTCGCCCCGGTCAAGGAGGGTTGGAGAACAGCATAAGAATGAGGCATGAAGCTGCAAATCAAAAGAACTTGAGCAATTTATTGCTGCACTCAGTGAGAAAAATATTTTTACAACAGGACTTCAGGGTGAGTCAAGGCCAAAATAACAAACGAAACTCACTGACTTCCTTACAAAAACTTCCTCCTACCACCTTTTCCATTTCTCCCAGTGGTGAGGTGGGTTTCCGGGCCATGACAGAGTCTCTGGGCTGGGCCAAGAGGCCCATGCTGCAGCGGGTTCACCTGCTGCCCCCCTCCATGCCCGTAACCATGCTGTACGGAGCACGATCCTGGGTGGACAGCTCGTCCGGGGACAGAGTGGTCCAGATCAGGAACCAGGCCCTCACCAAAGTGCTGGTGAGTCATGAGGGAGACATCCAATCAGGAGTCTTTTAATTCAATGATACGGTTGTGTTTAATTGCTAACTGATCTCTTCCACTATGCAGCTGATTAATGACGCCTCTCACCACGTGTACGCCGATCAACCAGAGGAGTTCAACAGAGTGGTGGAGACCATATGTAACTCTGTTAACTGACCGTCTGTGTCTGAAAGGACCGGCTGATGGTGGTCTGGGCACTGAAACATGCTGGATGGTTTTGCATTTGTGCATCTGTAGACCTCATGTACTTCAACATACGTTTGAATGTATTTATTATTAATATTACTGTAGGAAAGTTTTCTAGTCATTTCTAAGCTTGTTAGTAAATTATTTATTCATGTCGTATTGTTGATTTTATTTGTCAGTAATAATTAAACCTCTACTTCGGGTCTATATTATGTCGGCCAATACATTTTGAACATTAAGTGAAACACGCACACGACTGATTTTCTTTTTCATATAGCGTCAAACAGCTGTGTGTATTTTATACCATGACAACAATTAAAGTTTATTTTACAAAGTATTTCCTTCACGTCTGCTGCTGATTTGATGCACTTTGTGAGTTTGCCAGTAGAGGTCAGTAAAAAGTTTGTTTACTGTGAGCTTTATGCTGGAAAATCAATACTGCATTGGAAATGTTGTTAGTATAAGCACATCATAAATATACAGTGAAAGTACTCATCTTAAAGGCAGAAATGTCCTCATCAGTGTTATATTTATTATAGTATTTAATAATTACAGATTTAAAAAAATAATTATAAAGTTGCAGTACTAGACCTTGAAGGTCTAGAACCAAAACGTTGTAATTTTACTAGACCTTGGAGGTGTAGTACAGAAACATTGCAAATAAATGTAATTCTGCAAGTTAGACGGGGGGGAATACTTCTTTCAGGTGTATAGGTGTAAATCTTAATTTTTACCAAGAAAGAGCACTTGTATAACTGGAGTAGTACACAGTATTTGTTTTACAATCAACCACTAGCACACATATTCTTTCATTTTTCAATTCAAAAAGATCAAAAAAGTGTTTTTTCTGCTATTGAACGTGGTTTTCGGTCATTTTCGGTAACTTTAAGCATTAACAGTAGAATAAACCCTCTGTGTTTTGTTATGTTAATTGACGGTAGCGGTATTACAGATTTATTCATGTTTAGTTTGATCTGCATCGTTGAACTCAGCATATGAGGGACGTAAACTGGATGCAGGTCAAAGTACCTGTGAATAACGTCAGCCATCAATATCATGAATGACGAAAATCAACAAAGGTCTGTCACCAGCCTGAAGTTACACATTCAGAATGAGTCACTGCACAGAAAACCATCTATGATGCAGTACACATGAAAAATGATCAGATGTAGAAATGGAAAAAAAATTCAAGTAAGCACTTTTTTCCTCTGATCTCTGCATCATGATTCTCTCTCGTCTATCGAGTAAAGACTAAAGTCCGATGAAGCGTAAGAGCTCAGGAGGTCTTGTCAAGTGTCAAGTTTTATTAACACATACAGTACAAAAAACACACAACATAGATACGGTAGATAAATAGTGTAATGTTATTAAAATAGTTTCCTTCACATTGTAGTTTGAGTGCGGACGTTAAACACAGGAGAATCAAGCTGAGGTGAGTTAAGGCCACTGGTCTCTAGGTTGGGTTTACTGGAATACACAGAAGTGACCAGTACAATTCTGTAGGTAAACTGCAATATTCCAGAGGTGGGACCAAGTCTTTGTTCAGCAAGTCCCAAGTAAAAATAGACAAATCCTGAGTCAAGTAACAAGTCAAGTCCCATGTCATAATAAGCAGGCCCCGAGTTAGATCCCACGCCAAGTCCCAAGTCAAAACTGGGAGGTGCCAAGTTCAGTCCCAAGTCAAGCCCCATGTAGAAGTGAGCCAGTGCCCAGTTAAAACAGGCACATCCCGAGTTCAATCCCAAATTTTATATCAAATCCCAAGTCCAGTCCCACATAAAAAAATAGACAAGACCGACAAGTCCTGAGTCAAGTAACATGTCAAGTCAGGAAGTCTTGAATCGAGTCAGATCAAGAGATCTGGTCAAGATCTGGTCCAGGTCAAGACTGACACGTCTCAAGTCAAGTCGAAAGGCAAAACTGGAAAGTCCAGAGGTAGGTCCTAAGTCAAGTCCCAAGTAAAAGTTGGCAAGTTCCAAGTCAATTCCAAATGGAAAAATAATTTGCATTGGCTCTTGGCGGGAGCAAATTTTGGATCCATGGTGTTAGCGTGAGTTGATTCTAGAAAGTGACAGAGTTGCTAAAGTTTTAATTTTTGTGCTTGATGGAAGGTATCGAGTATTTTCACGTCCAAGTGAAGTCACGAGTCATTGTTATTAAAATCAAAGTCTAGTTGCAAGTCTTTTTTGATTTGTGACTCGAGTCCAAGCCATGTGACTCGAATCCACACCTCTACAATAAACTACACAGCTGACCTGGTTATATAAACACACGATGGAGAAACGCATACAAAACAACATTTGGAAGAATTCTTCCAAAGGAGGCAGCATTATAGACTTTTTTTTTTAGGTCTGCATCATTAATTGGCATGAAAATTATCTTAAATCTTAGTCTTTCAACAATATTTTTTAAAAATTAAAAATTTTTCAGTCAAATGCAACAGAAGAAAAATGGCCAATTTCGATATCTTTATACACGTGTCACAGTACCCATCTTCATGTAAGCCACAAGGTTTGTTTTGTCTGAAAGTACTTTTCACATTCTATTCATCTCATGACTATGAATAAAATACATACAGTATTTACAGAATGCACAGGACATTCTAGGTAATCTGACAGTTTTATAGCTTCAGTATAAAAATGCTGGTTAATTAGAGCTCTTCATTTGCTGTGCATGTATTAGGTGTGGATTTATATTATTTCAAGTTAAGAATACTGATAATGCTACAATTGATAATTCATAGTTTTAAAAATAGCTGGAGTACAGAATGATACAGGAACACTTCATATAATTCTCATGATGCTTGCTCCCTCTCACTGCTCACGAACGACGATCTCAGCCACTCCGTGAACTTGCGTGAGCTGTTTGCAGTCGAGAGACGCCACCAGCTTCCTGGGTCCGGGCTGGGCGGGGATGAAATGCTCCGTCAACGTCACCGTGGCGTGACTGCCGACGTCACTGAGAGGGAAAAGAGGATATTAGTGTAGCTGTGAAAGAGATGAAGAAGAAATAGAGAAAAAAATGTTTATGTTCTTACCCCACAACCACTTCATGGCCCCTCTGCAGACCCAGGCCCTCCACTCTGAACACCACTGCCTTTAGCATGCATGGTAGGGGGTTGGTGAAGGTTATCTTGGCTGCCATCTCTTTACCAACCACAGCTTCTCCCAGAGGCTGCAGAAGGTAATTTAAAACGAGTCAACAAGGGAGAACAAACCACTTTCCTGAACTAACCCGTATTGTGAAGCAAATCAAAAACCCACCATGATGATGAGGTCAGGTGTACGGAGCCTGAAGGTGGTCTGGTTGGCTAATACTTGCTGGGTCTCACTGACTCTTCCAGACAGGGTCAACATCAGTGCTGCCTGATCCACCAGCTGGTTCTGGTACTGTTGGTAGGGCAGCACCCACTCAATGGTCTTTTCTGTGAGGAGAGGTACAGGAAACAGGTTGGGCTCAACAGGTTCTACTCACTTTTGAATTAATAGCTTATTAGCTTAGCATAAAGACTGGAAATGGGGGAGGAACCATGGGTCTGTCCAGACTTAATAAAATCCATCTACCAGCGTTATGTTCTCCAGAGAGAAAATTAACACCGTTGTGAACCTTCAAACCAAATCATTGAGTTCAGAGATGCTGAAAGTCCCATGCAGACACAGGGAGAACATGCAAACTCCACACAGTGGCCCTGAAACATGGCTCACAAATATTGATCCTTGCAGCTTTAAAGCTTATTGGAAACCAACCTTCATTGGGCAGAAGCTCCACAGGCAGCTGCTCCTTCTTGATGGTTCCCTTCAGCACACCGGTGTAGTACATGACGGCCACCTGGCTGTGCAGCGTGGTCCGCCGAGGCTCTGAGCTCAGGTTCTTCACCAGGATGCTCAGCTGGGCGTCTGCACCCATCCTGGGCCCCTCACCCTCCATCTTCACCTCAATGCACACATCCTCCGCCATGGGTGAGGAGTAGATATGTGGCTTGCTGCCATAGCGACTGGCAGTCTCGACGGCGATGCGTTCCTCTTCCGAATCTAATAAAGAGAGAGGAGGAGGGAGTGCACCTCGTCCTGTTTAATGTTTCAGGATTGACTGACAGATACGAGAGACACGGTCCACCGTCTGCCAAAGAGAGCAAACAGAGACTCATGCTGCGAGGAGCAGGTGAATGATCAGGAAGAAAACATTACATCACCACATTTTTAGATTGTTTCAGATAGTGTAATAATAATCAGTCTGATTCTGGAGCTTGCTGCTACCTTCTTGGTGTTTGTACAGGTGTGTGATGTCTGCCCGCTCGTCAGATCCTACTGCTTTGGTGCTGATGAAGTGACCGACTGCTTTCTTCTCGCTGTGGATTTGGCTGAAAGTACCATCCAGGTTCCTCTGCCAGTAGATCTTATCGCTGTTGACCTGACAGAAAAGCACCAAGAGTTTTGTTCTCTAGCTCTTTGCAGGTTTGAACCTATAGAGAACTAAATAATGAAGATCTCTCACCTCGGCGAAGACAAATGGTGTGTCGTGTTTGAGATAGACTTGGCCGGAGCGGATGGCGTTGATGGAGGCGGGGCCGCAGCGAAAGGTGCCCTGGCTCGTTTCCTGGGGAGTCGAGTCGACAGCCTGCCAGCCTCCATAACCAGGGGGCAGGTCTGGTCTCGCCATCCAGCAGTCATTCCATACATGGAAGTTCCTGGATGTGATGTTAAAAAGTTCGTTCTCATTTGTTTGCCCAGAGTTAGATGAGAAGATTAATATAAGGTAAAGGTAAATTCATGCCTGGACTAATTCACTAGGATCAAAATCATTATATAGAGAAAAAAATATAAAGAAATGGAGTTAATAATGTCCTTTCTGTCTACTTTCACAAAAGTGGCATTTCATGGTGAGCAAACAGATTCCAGATGAGCCCCTGAGAGGACGTCTCTGGGGTTTCAAGTTAGAGGGAACTGCTTTCGGAGCAGATCTTAGTACATTCCTTTGGTATGGATTTAGCAGCGTGGCATCCTGGTTACGTAAAGTGACACATCTTACCAGACAGAATCACTGTTGAGGTAGTCGATCGGCTCCATATCCTCATCGAGATAGACGTCTGTAGTGAGGGACACGTCGGTATCATGAGCGGACTGGAAGTTGGTCACACTGCGGGTGGGTATGCCGAGACACCTCAGCACTGGACACAAAGAGATAAGTTCATTACGAGCTCATTTAATAATCATGTTCCCAGATGTTGTATTTCTTCTGAGATAGGATTTGCTTCGCTGATGGGATTTTATGATCCTGGCTGAATGAAAGCAACACATGTGGCTCTTTTGCCAACAAAAGTAGGAGGTATGGCAAGAATGTCAGCGCGAGGTATTTAGGGTGCTCTCTGGGCAACATGTGCTAAGGTCAGCCAGCTATCATGTGAGGGATCCTGCATGCACGATCAGTGAAGAAGCAGTGAGAGCTAATGAGCTATGTCTGATGGACTTCACATGGACCATCACATGGTCTCTCTGTTGCACTTTTTCTCACCCGTTGTAGTGACCGCAGAGAAGACCCAACACTGTCCATACGACACAGGCGTTCCATTGGATGAGTGGTATTTCCTCAGGATCTCCACGCTGGTGCTCCATGCGGCGGGAGAGACACCATCAGAGTAATCTCCAGACCAGTTCCCCACCAGAACCCCAAAGTCATCCTGAGCGTTTATCTGAGAACAGAATGGTGACGAAGTCAGCAAAAAAAAAAAAACAGCTCAGGGGAAAGATTCATCAGAGACATCCCATCAGAAACACTATTTTGAAGTGTTTTGTGGACTAAGAAACTTCACCTGACTTCCAATCGACATGGAAGTGAGCAGATGATGACTGAATTTTAATTTTCGTGAGAACTGTTCCTTTAATATAACTTTAAACTCACCATGGCAGATATGATCCTGACCACGTTGATGGGATCAGCTCGGCCAGATGCAGGAATGTCGCTCTTCTCCAGGATGAACAGACATGTTTCCAGGATTCCCTCATGAAACTAAAGCAAACATCATGATCACTGAAAACCTGAAGCATTCAGCAGCTTCCAGTCACGACTTGCCTTCATGGTCCGTACCTGCCCAAAGTTCCATGTGCGAGAACCTATTTGTTTCTCTGTGCCGTAGTAAACCCTTCCCGTGTCGTTCAGAACATACTCCTTCCTCTCCTCATCATCATCAAGGAACACCGTGTCCTCTGGAAACACAAGACACCATTACACAAATCTTAAGGCGCAAAACACACCACGGCAAAGACGATGACACTGGCCATCTGTAGCAGCTTAGTGCACACATGTACACATAATATAAAATCTTCACCAACGTGGGCCCAAATGGAACATTGACTGGCCGAAGAAGCCATTTTCAGCTTCTTCATCGTTTAAGTATCTAATGTCTGTGCACCCATAGGAGCGTTGGTCTTTAGATGAGGTGTGATCAGCAGCATTGTTGGTGCAATGCTATCTTGAGCCAGCAGAAAGTGATTGAACTACTGACTAACATAGGGCAGCTTCACAACATGTGTATATTAGTAATGCACGGATTGGCTCTGACATCATCCACATTTTCATGCACCGACCTGAACAAATGATTTCATCTGATTTAAGACTCACGCCCTCATGGATGTTTGATATCACCTGGGAGATTGTTGTGATTCATGTTAGAACACCTATGAATAATTAAGAGAATGAATAAACCCGCTTTGTGCCTTGCGCCTTACTTCGCACCCATATTATGCAGAGTTTAACTAGTAAAAGGAGGTTGGACACACCCTAAATGTATTGCGCTATGGACTTTTCAAGGGTTCTGATGAAAGCCTGCCATAATTGAATGTAAGTGATCCAAAGGTCCAAACCATTAAACAATGTTTTCACGCTAGAAATGAATCAATTAATCAGGAGCAAGACCCCCTCATTTATAGGGACCAGATCATAGTGTGGGAGAGGTTTCATGCCTGTAATTTTGGTTCAGATCAGACTGAGGCAACGTTTTAGCTGAAAACAGAAGAAGTTCTTTCTTTGCTTTTCCAAAACCTTCTGCGTTCACACGGCACCGTTTCCGAAACGATCCCTGTACACTCGGATCCGCAAACACGACTGAAAACGCTGTAACTGTAACAGGCACCAAGTGGGGCTGTGTTGTCATCGTTTTAAGCCAGAGTTGTGTTTTGCCTGTTTACAGGAAACCAATACGGTTGTGTTTTGAAAAGATTCCACTCTGGAGCCCGTTTTCAAAAGTTTGTGGTTTCAGTCCCTGAAAACGCCGTTCTCGTATAAACAGACGGCCAAAACTCAACAAAAGGTTTCCGTTTTTGGGTGAAACAGCCCCTGAAAAGTCTTAACCTCAGGGATTAGATGTGACAGAACCCTGCCACTGACAACATAGCATTGATAAGACAGCTTTTTATCCTGCATCCCAGTCCTCGTTATGCAATTAAACAAACATTCCCAGGAAATCAACCCTTTTCTGTCCAACTGTAGGATTTAATTTAATGATTTAAAAGGTCTAAATTTTGCTTCTTCCTTGTGGGCGAATGGGATCCAGAATCCGCTTCAGTCAACCCTTCAGTGACGAAATCACTTAAGAATGGTATTTCTTTTCACAAATGAAATGTCCTCAAGGCCAGGAAATGGTTAAGCAACACAATGAGTCAATGGGCCCTGCAGTGGGGCCCACGTTCATTTATAGGAAGCAGTCTGTTTTGAGTGACATCAGCACGACTTGGGTGTGCACTCCTGACCTGAGCTTCAGAAATCTGTCTTTGTTTGTCCATCGTTTTATCTCTCGCTGTGATTTCCGTTGGGGGGTTGGAAAAGGAACGTGACAAAAATAAAGAGCAGTAAATGATGGACATGAGAAAAAGCAAGTGGAGGGAAAAGGTTTAACAAAGACATGAGGGACGAATGAGTGAAAGAGGGGGAAGTTATGCTTGGGTGGGGAAGGGTGGAGTGTCTTGAGATTTTACAGGAGAAAATAAGAGCTTGACAGGATCTCACAGCTGTGATAATTGTGATTTTCACTTCTTGGTGAAGCTTCTGCAGACACTCAGAGGAGGATATGAAAGGCCAGAAAAGAGACCAATGGGGAGATGGAATGAGGATGAGGTCAACAGATAGCAAGAAGGGAGCACAGCTGGGTGAAGGGGGATATAAAGGCAGTGAGAGTGAAGGAGACAGGTTGTTACCGACTGCAGAATTACTCTAAGCTTGCCCCGTGGCCTTTTCTACAGTAATTGTATGATTTTGACTTTTATGAGCCTGAGCGAGGGATTGGCCTCTGGAAGAGGGGATTGGGCAGACTGCCAAAAAAAACCATATAATGAAAGACAGAATCTTTTCTTTTTATCAAATTCATGTGAACAGTTTCCTTTTTTTCTTTTTTGCAGTGCTGCAAATACACTTATTTTTGTCAAATATCCTGTGTGCATAATTATTTGCACGTTTTTTTTAAATGAAATCTTAACAGTCGTCTTTAAACTAAAAGTGTTAGCATGCACTCCATCTGTGCACAAGCTCCAACACATGCGCATGCACCAATCGATGAGATATTAGGAGCTACAATGAAGATTTCAGCTTTAAATAATGCCTTTTCAAATAACTGTGGGATCTTCTGGAAACTTGGATTACGCCGTACGAGCTCTATGTAGTCACTTTATGTTTGTTTCCTTAAAACAAGTCCCCATCTTCTTTCGTTGCTTAGCAACGCCGGTTTGCTTTGAGGCTCCAGAAATGTTTTGTGGACTAAGAAACTTCTCCTGACTTTCCATCGACATGGAGGCGAGTAGATAATGGCTAAGTTCACATCACCAGGCTAAAGTGACAGGTCCCACCCTGCTAGTTAGGTGTTTTCTGTTATTTACAAGGTTTTTGATTCTCTGATTCTGTCTCGTCACTAATCCCTCCTCTCGTTTCAGACTCCCTGCTCCTGATTGTCCTGATCGTCCTCAGCTGTGTCCTGTTAACCACACCTCCTGTAGTATTTAGTCTGCCTTCACCTTCCCTCATGTGCCAGTTTGTGATGTGCCTTCATGTCGTCCTTACCAGCGTATTTCTTGTTATATTTCTAATTGTCTAGTGTGTTATTCTCTGTTTTGACTCTACCTGTTTGAACTCTGTTGGATTAGGGCTTTGGACTTTCATTTTCTACTACTGTTTTCTGTGTCATGCATTTGGGTCCTGGTTTTTTGTTGCCCCAGCTTTAACATAAAGAGACTCAATTCTGTTGTTTGTTTGTTTGTCTTAATGCAACACAAATCAGATTTTTTTTCATGACTGTGTGAACACAAAAATCAGATCTATTCAAATCAGATATGAATCACTTTCGTATGTGGTCCTAGGTCGCATACATATCTGATTCTTCAACAATCTCAACTAAACTCAACTTTATTTATCAGCACATTTAAAAACAACTGAGTTGACCAAAAAGCTGTACAGACTATAAATAAGATAGACACACAATAATGGGTATAATGGGAATAAAAATGGGTTTTAAGGTGGGATTTAAAAACCGGCAGGGTGGGAGCTGACCCAACATGGGGGGGCAACTCATTCCACAGTTTTGGGCTACAACAGAGAAAGCTCAGTGGCCCCTGGTCTTCAGCTTAGTTTTAGGGACGATGAGAGACAACCGGTCAGTGGAGCTCAGTGACCTCAAATCTTTCAGAATCTTAAAATAGATCCTAAAACGCACCGGGAGCCAATGAAGGGAGGCCAGAATGGGAGTAATGTGCTCTCGCTTGCATGTGCCTCTTAAAAGCCGAGCAGCAGCGTTTTGGACCAGCTGTAGACGTGAGAGGGAGGTTTGGCTCTCGCCAATATCAAGTGCATTACAGTAGTCCGGACGGGTTGTGATAAAAGCATGTATGAGATTTTCAAAATCAGTTAAAGATAAAAAGAAAAAAGGTCTTAACCTTGGATAAAAGCTTCAACTGGTAAAAACTAGATTTAACCACAGAGTTAATCTGCTTATCAAGTTTAAAGTCAGAGTCCATTTTGACGCCAAGGCTGGAGACGATGGGTTTAAATATTTTTTGGAGGGGGCCCAGGTCCATAAAAGGGGCACCACAGGGTCCAAACACCATGACTTCTGTTTTGCTTTCATTTCAATTTAATAGGTTTAGAGCCATCTAGGCTTAGATGTCCTCCAGAGTAAAATGTCATGTGTTTATTCGCTACTAGTGCGTCCATTTCGGTTTGAACACAACAAGTTCTCTCACAGACACAAAGTTTTTTGTTGTTGGTGACGCAGATGACTCTTGCAAAAACTAATCAATTTGTGCATGCCTGCTCCTTTGGAGAATAGATGCATTCACATTAGAGCTAGTGTTGAATTTATGCATAAACAGGTTAAAAATCTCTAAATGAGACAATTGAAGGTTTGTTTCATCTCACACACATTGTATATTAGGCTTATTGGCAAAATATACTTTTTATCAGCTGTGTATCAACAGCTTAAATAGCTCAATACAACAGTTGAGTGTTTTTTCCCTAATATAACACAAAATGCTACTTTTAAATGCTACTTTTACTTTTACATTGTCCTTTTGGAAAGTCCAATGATGCCCAGTCTTCAGCTTCCTCACAGATGTCGGAGACGTTTTCCTCTAGGATTTCCTGTTACTTGATGGAATCCATCTGACCCTCTACACGCTGCAGGTTTCTAGTGGCTGAGGAAGCAAAGCAGCCCCAGAGCATCACCGAGCCACCGCCATGCTTCACTGTAGGCAGAGTGTCCTTTTCAGCATCAGCTTCATTCTTCCTCCTACATACATACAGACATACCGCTGATCCATAGGCCACAAAAGCTGCGGTTCTGTTTCATGGCTCCAGAGAACAGGATCCCAAATCTTCTGGGTCTTATCTAGATGGTTCTGAGCTACCGGAGCCAACTTTTCTTGGGCTTCAAGCATGGAGCCTTTATGTTTGGGACTTTGGGACTCTACTGCTAAAGATCAGTTTAAACTGTTCTGTGTGTGTGATTTGTGATTTGGTTATTTCTAACAGCTGATAAATAGTATATTTTGCCCATAAACCTAACATACGATGGGGCTTGAATAATTGTGCTTCCAACTGTAGTTCACTGAGGGGCACAAGAGATATAACTGAGCCTGTTAGCAGTCTTGAATCATATCCAGTGAAGTAACATAACTCCCAGAGTTGGGGTCACGCTGTAGCTGGTTGATGGACAGCAACAAACTAACGGATTAGGTTGGACTTTCTCACCCATGTGTAACATTACATCAGATGAAATAGCTAACAGACATTTGCCCTGTACCACTGTTTGCTATTAGAATAATGACGCTGCTCTCAATGCAGCGATTAAGTTCTTGGAATGCTTTCCCCTGGTGATTGGGTTGTTTTCATACGAGAAAAATAGTCTCCATCAAAGCTGATGGTCATATCGTACGTAAATATATCCAGACACGTTACGCAACACTGTCCTTCCTTCATTTCTCTCCTCTAATCGACTCCTTCCTCTCTGCCACATTCCTGCCCTCATATAAACCCACAGCTTTGTTCACACCTCCTGTCGATCTTACCTTCACACCAAGGGTTGAAGAGCATGACGATGTTCTTGCTGGAGGTGTGAGTAGTCGCTGCCTCACCCCTTGTGGAGTTACATGTCACCGTGAGCCCATACAAACCGCACACGGCACTGGCTGGCGAGTTGACGGACAGTTTGATCTTGTTGCCGTTCTGCTCCACCATCTTGGCTTCCCAGCGTTTCTCCCCCAGGTGATCCACCAGTGGTATGATGGCATGGGTGCCTTTGGACACCATGGGCAGGGGACCTTCACCACACAGGTTATATACAGAGGAAAAAGGGAATCACTCTCAAAGAATCTTCAGGAACATAAGCCTGATGTATCACATACATTTATGGCAAATTTAACAACATTATGGGAAATATTCACCTTTTTTGTGGAGAGATAATAGAAAGAATCTCATATCTGTCTGTTCGATATTAAATTACAGCCTTGAGACTGTTACTTAGCTTAGCATAAACACTGTAAACAGTTAGCTTTGGCTCTGTCCAAATAAAAACAAACTATAATGACACTCGGCGCATTCCTCTGCCAAGGCCATTCAATCCTAAAGGAATTGTTTCTCCATCCCTCCACAAAGTTTCCTGGAAATCTTTTCAGCAGATTTTGCTTAATAGGGAAAAAAGTCAAAAAAAACTCTCTGTCTTTTAATGTTAAAAAAAAACTGAGAAAGAATTCCTTGATCTGCCCCTTTATCAGGATCCATGACACAGTTGCCCCATCCCCTCCACAAAGTTTCGTATAAACTCCTCTGGAAGTTTTTGCATATTCCTGCTAACAAAAACCAAAATAAATGACTTTTCATAAGTAGCTTAAAAGTTTGTTAATGTATTTCTATATTTACACGAACGTGAACATTTTGTGTTAACGTAAAAAGTATCTTTGAATAACATGTTTATGTGTAAGTGAGAGATTCTCTCTTTTTCTGATTCTTAACTCACCTTGAAAATTTAGATTGAATGTCTTTAGACAGCAGAGGAAGGATTTCATTTAATATCATCTGTAAGTTTAGAGTGGAGTAAACTCCATTATTCACATCACAGCAGTCTGTTCCCACAGTGGGTCACACAATCATAGCAAACTAAACCGCACATGCATCCCAGCTCATCACCCAGCTGTGCATAGTTTGAGTAAACAAATTCTAGGGCTGCTAAACTTCCCATGAACACATGAACGAGCACATCTCCGAGGACGTAGCACATTTGTGAAAGTTTCATCTCACGAGCTCAAACGTTATGCTGGAAGCTAAAACGACTTTAAATCTAACCGACTCACTGGATGCTTTTCTCTGAGCCGTTTGCTCTGTGGCACCCTGCTGCCCTTTACTGAAGTGAATATGGTATTTATTAAGAAACCATTGTTCTCCTGAACCAGGACTTCCTCTCTCAGTGCTCCTTCAAAAGGAAATCTATGTAAAACACTCTCTTTTCTGCTGGAACCTTAATGGGAATTAACTGGGAATCTTTATTTAGCATCCTAGTTGAGCAAAAAGAACAAATAAAGAAGCTACAATGAGCCGTATTTAAACATTTTCACAGAAAATGCGACTGTAAAAGTTGAAGGGAGCCTGTCCAGTGTGGATAACTCAGATATTTATCTGTGTCCATTTTTTTTCCTCATCCCCTCTTCCTATTTAACCGTGGGTCTAACTCTGTGGTGATGCAATGGATATTTAATCCCGAGTGAGTAGTGGATCGCTGTAGTATGAGGTCTGTAAAT
The DNA here is from genome assembly GCA_037577475.1 of Chaunax sp. Z400. Taxonomy (NCBI): domain Eukaryota; kingdom Metazoa; phylum Chordata; class Actinopteri; order Lophiiformes; family Chaunacidae; genus Chaunax; species Chaunax sp. Z400. The sequence goes on from CM075198.1 coordinate 4,749,743, forward strand.
ACCAGAGCAAGGTGTCTGGTGTCCTGAGGTCCTGAGGCCTGGAAACTGTTAAAGCTGTGGGGTGGTGGCTGGAATCCAAAACTTGTGGTGCAGCTATGGTTGAACTGCAGCTAGATTTATCCGTGCCCCTTCTGCCATGCTTTCTTTCAGCGAATTTATTCATCGTGCATCGTTAAACTCATCCAATGACTGCAGCTGTAACAGGGTGATCTGCTGTTTCAAATTCCTGTTTTCCTGCAGCTGTACCCCACAGATTATCAGTCAGTGCTGCACAACACTAGTTTTCTTTCTGAGGGTGTTTGTAAGATGTTTCTTTGGCCAACCTGAGCTCAATTTTCTGCATTAGGCAAATTGTTGCAACCCAGTATGATCTGCTATGATGCTCTGCCCTCCACCACGTTGAACCCAGCTTCTCCCGCTGCGGATGATCAAACGGATCTTCATTACATAAATAATAGAACTCATCATGTTTGAAGAATATTTTATTCCATACCTGTTTTCAGGTCCATATGCAGATTGTCAGTGTCAGCATCGAAAGGCCTGTTGAGCTCCAGCTCCATCTGGAAGGGCTGTCCTCGGCGGACGATCATCTCATCCCCCTGATACAAGTCGGTGTGGTGTTCCTGTCTGTTCTGACCCGTCTTTGAGCTCAGAAGGTCCACCGAACACACCGACAACTTTATTTCTGAGAGAGGAAGATTTAAAATAAAATTGAAGTCTTTATCGTTGCTGCTGTGGATTTTATATTTTCTGTGCCCATGTCCCACCTGCAAAAAATAGCAACAAAACCTAGTCCTAACTATTTAAAAATGTGATTTATCCTAAAGGTCTGCGACATCACCTTCCATTTCCTTTGCTTCTCCATTCTCAGGCTTCGGCTTGGTGGCCTCCGGGACCGTTGGAGTAGATGGAGCCGCGGGTTTGACCAATTCAATCTTATCTGAAACATCATATGAGGTGCTGTTCTGACGCTTGCAGCAGCACGGACATATCTTCCAGAACCAGCGGCGACAGCCTCCCTCCTCCTGTTTCTGCTCGTTCTCTTTGTGAATGGACAGCTCTACCCTGGTGGGCGGGGCTGCTCCGGGGAAACGCCCCACCTCCGACGTTCCTCTTACTGTCAATCGCTCAGCTGGCATTCTGGGAAATATATTAGAAGATTTCAATTTCATCATAAACTTATGGACACCAGTTATCATACTGAGCTCTACCTTATGTACTTGCCATCCATGCAAGTAGGTCTTAAAATGATATCATATGCAGTCAATTGGATTAGTTGATGGGACAGAGGATTGGGAGACGGTGGAGGCACAGGGTCCACCGGTCAAGGACTACATACCTGCCCCTCAATGAGGACAAATGATGCTGTTTAAAAAGCAGTGGTTCAGGTTCAGGCTCACCTGGCTTTTAAAGGGAACAGGAAATGACACTCTGATTGGTTTAATTCCCATTATATCCAAAATACACCAATGAATAATTAAGGGACTGAATACAACCCCTTTATTCCTTGCACCTATACTTTGCGCCCAGATTATGCACCATTTAAAAAGCAAAAGGCAGTTGGACATCACCTAAATGAACTTTAGTCCATGAGCTTTAGATGGAGCCCATTACATTATTAATGTCATTTCACGCAGGTAAGACAAGTGAATCGTCCTGCTTTTCCTCAGAATAAGATGTGTTTGTAAATGACCATCAAAAAGTCTAAATAGAAACTGATGAATAATAATAACATAACGAAACTGGGGTGAGCACGAAAGTCTTAAATGGACAAATAAAACCAAACCTATCTGCAGCATCTTGTATTTAAGAAAATGTTGAAGGCCAACAGCTGATTGTAGAGTAAACAGAGATGCAAATGATGGAAAAATTGGAAGTTGGCAGAGATTTTTATTCCACTGAGGCTGTATTCAAAACAACCTCATTAATGAAACACTCATCCACTTGTGTTTTTCTTTTACTTTTTCCCATAGTGACCACATTCTCGGCCGTCAGGCTTTCCCAAAGCATTCTGAGGAATTTAATAGCCTTTTATCCTTATCGGCTACCCGGAGCAATCTAACAAACCTCCTACGAGCAGCTGGATTCAATCTGCCTCACCCCAGCTGTTGTGAAATAATGCAGTCTGGGTGTATGAGTCTGTGTGTGCACGCACACTGTGGTTGGAGTTGTACAGTGTTGCAAATCATATGAACATTTGTCACACTGTCACATCCCCACCCTCATACAGCGCATTAATAATCCCAACGGAATCAGATCGTTTGTCATTCTGAAGCCGGAAGTTTTCACCAGAATGAACAGCAGCAGAAGGACTTTCCCTCTCCTCCATGTACTTCCCTCCTTTTCCTCAACATCTGCAACCTAACATCACATATTTCAAATAGAATTTTCTTAGCTCTTATAAAACACCCATAAACTGTAATGAGCTACAGCAGAAGTCGAGAAAAACTCTCCATCCTTAAGTCTCGATATACATAATGGCCTCACAGACCATAGTTACCTCCACTTTAGCCACTTTGTATTTACTAGGTACATTATCACAACTTCCTCCAACTGTCACCATATTTATTGTTTTGACACTTCTCTGCCCTCATGCTGTTGTATGTCTGTCGACTTAAAGGACTTCCAGAAGTATGAAGGCATTGACGGATAGACAGATGGATGTATCCATTGCCATACGTCGAGGGAGCATAAATGGGCCTTTAGAGAGAAATTCTAGTTAATTGCATATCAGAGAAAAAAAAATACAATTTTCAAAATTAAAATTAATTAAATAATTAAATAAAATACTTAAAATTCACAAAATATCAAAGAGCTCCTCTGCTGTGCATGGGAGATGTGTAGATAAAGTTTCATGAAAAAATATCAAACAGTTTTTGAGTTGTGCCCCCGGGAAACCCTCATCTGAGAAAAATCCCACTCACAAAATGAGCCTAAATTCAACTTTTAAACATGGAAAGGAAAAAAGTACAAGCGATAGAAGTTCTTAAATAGCCAAAGGCACCACTTCAGGATTTTGATGCTGTGTGTAGAAAGTTTTGTGAAGAAATATTTGACAGCTTTTGAGGTATGCTCCAGACACCAAATGTGACGTACCTCATTCCTATGTCGCCCCCCCCCCGCCTCACTTCGTTCATGGTGGAGGATAACACGGAGCAGGACAGAGCTGCTAACAGTAGCTAAACTCTTGACACAGAGGGTGCTGCAAGATTTTTGTTAACATCTATCCAATCTAACCCTAAAATGTAATGTTACCTAATATGTGCTAAATGGATTGTAAGAAATGCATGAAGCTATGGTTGGACAATGGCTGTTTGTGTGAGAGGTTTAGGAAATGTTAGCGTTGCAAAGTTAAGGCTGGACAGGTTATGTGAGGGACGCTATTTCATGCAGATAAGCACCAGTGAGTGCTGCTACTTTGTATTGATTTCATGGTTGAATATCTGTATGGGACAGACTGGGCACACTGGTTATGGGAGAAGGCAGCGATAGTTAAGTTATGTGGTTCAGGTTAAAGGGCAGACAGCTGAGGAAGAGGTGGGGAGGGGCCCGTCACATTATCACCCTCAAAATCCTTCAGTGTAAGTACAGAATGTGAATCCGTGTTCACTTCTGATTTTTAACTCGACTTCCTCAGTTTATCTGGTGGTCAGATGACATTCCACTCTTTCCAAATCCTCTACATAGTTGTAAAAGGCAAACATAATGATTATGACACACAACAGGTTGAGTCAGCTGTGTGTGAGTAACGATCTCCACCCTAAACTGAAGTCATGCTATCTGACCCAATCTGTGCTGCCTTTGTTCCATCTCTGATTTTAATCAAAAAGAACAAATATGTGTGATTTTGACATTATGGATGATGGACTTTTTTTTTTCTTAATGTCAATATACTTGGTTATCATGACATTTTCTTTTGTGATATCGATTCTGAAAAAAACTGCATTGATTTAAGATGTAAGTGGCTCATTTTTTTTAACTCAAATTTTCTGCATACAATGCTGTGTTCTTTATACTATGACAGTATTTCTTGAGTTAGATTAAAAATATCCACCTGTCTAGCTTCCCTGACCCATGCAACACACAATTAAGTAGTTTTGTATAATTAGAGAAAATGGTTAAAATTTTAAAAAAAATCTAACAATGTTAATGAGAGTGGAATAAACTTCCTGTTTTCTGGCCTGTGTCCCATCTTTCTACCAAGTTTAGTGGAAATTGGCTTGGTAGTTTTTGCGTAATCCTGCTGACACGCAAACCAACCAACCAATGGACACGAGTGAAAACATGACTTTCTTGACATAGGTAAAAATCGAGATATTGAAAACAATCATACATCATACACCTCATCAGATGTTCACCTGTAAGACTTGTGTTGAAAATTTTCACAAACACCTTAAGAAGAAATAGGACATGCGGAAAAGCAGCAAAACGTCAGTAAAACACAACTATTCCATTCAAACCCAGGTCATCTGTGTGGGAGTCAGTTGTTGTTACCACTAGACTATCTTGAATGATATCAATACAAGACTAAAATAGGTCTTTTTAGTCTTTTGACAGTGAGGAGGGCTCCTGTATTTTCCCATAAGGGATTCTAAAATGCAGAAAATCCCTAAGACTTACGAGGTCTGTAAGGGTTGACTTGTATGCCCTCTATCTCTACCTCACGTATTTTCTTCCATTATGCCGTGCCCTCTTCCTCTGCAGCTCTACACTCCTCTCCAGGCAGTTTGTGTTGTCATGCCGGAAGGCCTGGCATGCCCACTGGCCCCAGAGATAAGCACTTCAAATTCAAGTCACTGTTCTCACCAGCTTTAAACTGTTACAGGCTTAATTACCTCCACCAAGGAGCTAATATTTTCACCAGCGTCTGTTTTTTTGTCTTTTGGCAGGATTACATATAAACAGATTTTTAGGAAACTTGGTAGAGAGGTCAGGTATGTGTCAAGGAGGATTTCAGAGAGGATCAGAATGAAGGGGCAGATCCAGGAATTTTGTTTTCCATTCATGTCGGAATTACCTCTGGCAAGGAGGCAATGTTGTCATCAGTGACCGTTTGCTTGTTGGTTGGTTGGTTGTCAGCAGAATAATGAAAAAACTACCAAACAGATTTCCATGACATTTGGTGGAAGGGTGGGTCTTGGTCAGAATTGACCCCATAAAGCTTACATGCAGATCTGGATAAAGGGGCAGATCCAGGATTTTTTTTTTATTCCTCAGGATATAAAGCATGGATCTTGATGACGGAAAATCAAGCATATTTAGAGTGCTGGTATCTTTGAGTGTGTGCACTTTAGTGAGGATCCAATAAAAATCTGGACCCACCATTTTTGCTGAAACGTATAGCTTTATTAGGTTAGGTTAATAGCTGGAATTTGGATAATGGTTTGGGATTGTTGGCTGAGGTATGTGTTCTACTGAGTGCCCTTCGAGTTGTCTGACGAGATTGTAACTAGAATGATGCTCAGTAGAGCACATAACTCCACCAGAAGCAAACAGTTCCCTTTCATTCAATCAAGCCTTATCCAAAATCAAACTCACAGCCCTGTAACCAGAATTTAACGTTACATAGATACCAACCCCCTGTATAAACCTGATTTTTTTAAATCAATACATTATTACCTCCACCAGGGGGGTTATGTTTTCATCTGTTTCCCTTTGTTTGTTGGCTGGTTGGTTGGTTTGTCACCAGGATTACACAATAAATTGAATAAAGGGACAAATCTGTTGGTCCTTAGTGTCCTGAGTGTATTCTAGTTCCCTAAATTAAAGAAAATGTTTTAAAAAAAATTTAAAAAATCACCTCTCAGGATGTTAAAGAAGGTTAAAACAATGTGCCCCTATGCGCACCAAAATTTAATGCAGTCTATTCTATAACGTCAGTAAAACACAACTATTCCATTCAAACCCAGGTCATCTGTGTGGGAGTCAGTTGTTGTTACCACTAGACTATCTTGAATGATATCAATACAAGACTAAAATAGGTCTTTTTAGTCTTTTGACAGTGAGGAGGGCTCCTGTATTTTCCCATAAGGGATTCTAAAATGCAGAAAATCCCTAAGACTTACGAGGTCTGTAAGGGTTGACTTGTATGCCCTCTATCTCTACCTCACGTATTTTCTTCCATTATGCCGTGCCCTCTTCCTCTGCAGCTCTACACTCCTCTCCAGGCAGTTTGTGTTGTCATGCCGGAAGGCCTGGCATGCCCACTGGCCCCAGAGATAAGCACTTCAAATTCAAGTCACTGTTCCCACCAGCTTTAAACTGTTACAGGCTTAATTACCTCCACCAAGGAGCTAATATTTTCACCAGCGTCTGTTTTTTTGTCTTTTGGCAGGATTACATATAAACAGATTTTTAGGAAACTTGGTAGAGAGGTCAGGTATGTGTCAAGGAGGATTTCAGAAAGGATCAGAATGAAGGGGCAGATCCAGGAATTTTGTTTTCCATTCATGTCGGAATTACCTCTGGCAAGGAGGCAATGTTGTCATCAGTGACCGTTTGCTTGTTGGTTGGTTGGTTGTCAGCAGAATAATGAAAAAACTACCAAACAGATTTCCATGACATTTGGTGGAAGGGTGGGTCTTGGTCAGAATTGACCCCATAAAGCTTACATGCAGATCTGGATAAAGGGGCAGATCCAGGATTTTTTTTTTATTCCTCAGGATATAAAGCATGGATCTTGATGACGGAAAATCAAGCATATTTAGAGTGCTGGTATCTTTGAGTGTGTGCACTTTAGTGAGGATCCAATAAAAATCTGGACCCACCATTTTTGCTGAAACGTATAGCTTTATTAGGTTAGGTTAATAGCTGGAATTTGGATAATGGTTTGGGATTGTTGGCTGAGGTATGTGTTCTACTGAGTGCCCTTCGAGTTGTCTGACGAGATTGTAACTAGAATGATGCTCAGTAGAGCACATAACTCCACCAGAAGCAAACAGTTCCCTTTCATTCAATCAAGCCTTATCCAAAATCAAACTCACAGCCCTGTAACCAGAATTTAACGTTACATAGATACCAACCCCCTGTATAAACCTGATTTTTTTAAATCAATACATTATTACCTCCACCAGGGGGGTTATGTTTTCATCTGTTTCCCTTTGTTTGTTGGCTGGTTGGTTGGTTTGTCACCAGGATTACACAATAAATTGAATAAAGGGACAAATCTGTTGGTCCTTAGTGTCCTGAGTGTATTCTAGTTCCCTAAATTAAAGAAAATGTTTTAAAAAAAATTTAAAAAATCACCTCTCAGGATGTTAAAGAAGGTTAAAACAATGTGCCCCTATGCGCACCAAAATTTAATGCAGTCTATTCTGACCCTTGACCCATCCTCCCACCAAGTTTCATGGAAATTCATTCATTAGTTTTTGTGTAATCCTGCTGATAAATCAACTAACAGAGGGACACTGATGAAAACATGACCGCATCGGCGGAGGTAAATATAAAAAAAAATCCTGAGCACTGAACAAGGAAAAGGGGGTCAGCTGCAACAACAAGGCATGAGAATACTTTGACTAACAGACTGTATCCTTTACTCAAAATTGAAAATACTAAAACATGAGGAAAAATAGCAAACCAACTGATTTGGAAAGAGGGGAACGTTTCATCTTCTCTAAATGTTGGAAAATGTTTCATTTGATTTTTGTTGCAATGAAAGTTCATAAAGTTCACTCCTAAACCTGAACCTGAATTCTAAGACCATTAAATAAAGCTCAATGAAAGCAAGCAAATAGCTTTAAAACCAGATTTTATAATGTGATGTATTTGATATGGTCTCTCTTTAAGTTCTTTAGGCGACGTGAGTCTCCCTCAATCAGGATCATCCTAGAAAGTTTACAAGTAAAACGAAACTTTCTCTCTCCAGTAGGAAGAAACTGTTAGTTAACTCAACATCTCCAGAATAAAAGGTTTGAGCAGGAGTGAAATTCTTACTTTATCCGTGCGGATTCTGCTGTGGATCAGTAGTGAACCGTCTGCTTCGTCTCAGCGTCAAACTTTTGGAAAGTTTCCCTCTTGACTCGCTCCGTTCTTGGATCAGAATCCGACTACCCTAAAAAGTGCTTCATGGTGCTTTAAACTGATACACACACACACACACCTCTTCCTCACAGTTCAGCCCATCCCTGCCCACCCTGAGCGGGCTGATTCTCTCACGCCCACCAGGAGGTTCCTTTCTGCAGAGCGCGAGTTATGCGTAATGTACGCACGTAATGTGTCTACATTATGAGACGCACGCTCACCCACACACGCTCACCCACACACGCTCACACAATGAGGACGACGGCGATGTAAAATTGTTACGCAATGGTCAGCTCTGTTTTTCCAAGGAAGGGAGTGGTGGGTTTAGATATCAGTCAGTTGAGGACAAGAGAATGAGTATTTTATGTGAATGATGAGTCCTGAAGTGTTCACCAGATAATAGCTGGGAATCAGAGGCACTGGTGGACTCTAGTGGGGACAGCTAGGGGCATACCCCGCCTGGTGCCCCCATGTTTGCAATGTTTACAGCAAAAGCGCCCTCCTGGATGCCTCCATGGCAGATACCACATGATGTGCCATCTCAGACAATAACTGGAGAGCCCTCTAGCTCAGAGCCATTCCAATGCACATGCAAACTAAGCAGGTGCTTAGGGCCTCCGTGGGCACCAGGGGACCACAAGACCACTGGAAATGTCCAACAAGAAGCTTCATTTTTTTTAAATTCTATTTCATTTGTATTTCTTAAACGTCTTTGTCTCCAGGAAACCAGGAAACATAAGATTCCAAGGAGAAAATGGAATATTGAAGTTGCTTGTAAGACAAAGGATTAAGTAAATGTTTGAATTAAAGCAATTTATTTTGGAATGTTTCTAATTTTTCTTAACCTTTTGCACATCTGTACATAGTTTCCAAAAATCATTATTCAGCTTTGTGTTTTATTCTTGAACCATTCTCTTGTTCCTCTGAGCTATGTAATTAATGCAGTATTGTTGTTTTTTCCCCCCTTGCATCTATTCTCTAAATGAAAAGATATGTTGTTATTTTACTTTATTTGTAGTTGATTGTTGTTCTGCATTTTTGTACATTGATGATTTTTTTAACGAAAGCAGATAAAGAAGGAATTAAGGTGGTTGTCTTGTTGACAGTAAATGCATTGTTTACAGGTTTATTTTGTTAGTGCAGTCAATCCATCATCTTTAGACGAGGTATGTTTGTTCTCGTGATCTAACAGTAACAATTCTAAAAAAGAAAAAATCCTCAAGAGTCTGAAGGCACAGACTGCAAAACAACTGTTGCACATTTGTTAAGAGGTGGACATGTAGCATTACAGCGAAGAGATGGTGAAAAGTTTGAACCAGTCGACAGAAGAATGTGCCAGAACATGAGGTTCCTGGAGGAAGGGATAAAGCGCAGAGAGAGGAGAGGCTGCTGGAGAGAAGAGGGAGACCGGTGGAGCATGCCTGCAAGAAAACATCTGCATGTGCACAAGAGAGCACAAGGATTGCACAGGAATAGGAGAAAGAAGCACAGCTGAGAATGCAGGAAGGAATGCTGCTAGACGTAAAGCCCTAGAAACGCCGTCACGTGAAAGCAAAAAAATTCTGATGGACTGTTTACTGGAAACTTCACAATGAAAAGAGGTTAAACTATATCTTAACTACTCTAAAAGAACTGTAGCTTGACAAACTAAAACAAATATATAGATACATATATATATTAAAAACATTTTCCTATTTATTTAATCATATAACAAAGGTCTTTGTCTATAGAGCCCTGGAGGGGACATGGACAAAAACATTTTTTATTACGTGTGCACGTAATACTTTTTTTTTTTTGACCATGTCCCCTCCAGGGCTCCGTATTTGTCAAATGGTTGTATGATATTTTGTAGTCACATTTTGTTTCTGACTTTGGGTACCTCTTTCTTTTCCTCTCTATTTTCAAAATGCATTTTTGCATCCCTGGTTACATCACATTCATTATTCCACATGGTGCTGTAGTGCTATAATTTTTAATATTGCACTACACATCAACACCAGACCTCTCTAAGATTAAAAACCATAGAAGGATTAAAAAAAACAAAAAAACAAAACCTGCCTGGCAGATACAACTAATAAAATTGGTACTGGGTGTGTTAGATTTAAAGTGCATGAATGATCAAACATGGAGCATAGTCATCATTGATTATGGTGGGGGATCAAATTATTCCTAGGGCCCCATAAAGGCTTGGACCAGCTCTGCTCCAGTTTACATCAGTATTTTTGTAATTACAGCAAATTAAAGTATTTATTTGTTACATGTAATTTTCTCTAAATATGAAAAACTCCACCATCCACCATCACGGTCTTTTACAGTCCTGGACAGATATGATATTAAACACGTGATTAATAATAAAAAGTAATACAGATGTTTGGGGTATGTAAGTAACACAACAGCAGACAGGTGGCGCTGCTGGACACATCTCTCCGACAGTTGCATGCTGGGTATACGATGGCGTCTGCGGTTTGTGTGTAGGAATGAACCGGGCGGCTGACCGCTGACTGTTTCCCCGGTGAACTCACACTCTTGGCGGCCTCAGGTGTTTCAGCAGAAACAGCCGTTGTTACTGAGCTATGAGGTAAACTCGCCGTCACTGTCAGACACTAACAACCTGGTTAACCTGAGTTATAACCAGGTTAATTACACTGCTAATAACAGGCTTATCTGGCAGCACTGCTGCTCGGACAGACTGATACTAACATGCTAACAGATCAGCTGGTGGGGCGTGCAGTTAGCTTGACGTAGCGAAGTTTGGCTTGTAAGCACAGTTAGCTTGCTTTAACTATAGAGAATGTAGCCTGAGTTAGCTTTACGTTTCCTGTCACATAAGTGAATTAGCTAAGTAGCCTTAGCAGCACAGCTAGCCGTACGTCAGATGCCTGGTAAGCTGGACTGACAGTCAGGAAAAACTACAATAGTGACATGTAATAAATCATGACGCCATCGTCTTTATTTGACCCATCTAGTGACGCGTCTGTGTTAGCGCTGACACCGGGTTTAACCGGCTAACAGGCGGGCTAGATGCTAACGTTAGCATGTGGGCCTGGGCTGAGGGCAGCTGTCAGGTGAGGTTAGCAAGAGGACGAACAGGTTAACAAGGAGTGAGTGTGCGCAGCTGTCAGGTTGAGTTGATTAACTGATTGATCAGAGAGTTGATCACGTTTGATTGTGGAGTATTGGATATTTTTTTTAATCTGTTTTACATCATCTTTATTGTGGTAAAGTAACACTAAGTCAGAGTTAACTTACTCTATTTAGAGAGCAGTGTGGTGTATTGGTGCCTGAAAAAAAGGATAAACACCCTGTTTTATACAGTTTCAACCATATCTATTCAACCCACATTGTTTATTAGATTTATTGGTAAATATAGTAATTGTCAACTGTTTAAATAGCTCAATACAACAAATATTACAAGTGTTTCCCCCCCAAAATATAGCACAAAATGCTACTTTTCCTACCACAGTCTCAAATTATTCAACCCCTGAATATCATCCCTCATAGAGCACACATTTGTAAATCAGATGCTGTTAAAACAGCCAACCTTCATAGACTTACTTTAGCAGTAGAGTCCCAAAATTGTTTTTTTTTCTGTTAAGGCCGAAATTTACATAAGGGCTCCATGCACAAAATCCAACACGTTCACCACTGATGAGCCAAAAGCACAAGAAAAGTCTGCTCCAGTACTTATAACCATCCAGGTAAGCCAACGAAGTTTTGGCCTGCTGTTCTGTGCAGCAGTGAAACAAAATTCTAGCTTTTCAGGCCTTTGGATCAGCGGTATGTCTGGAGGAGGAAGAATGAAGCATATGCTGAAAAGAACACCAACTACAGTGAAGCATGGTGGTGGTTCGGTGATGCTCTGGGGCTGCTTTGTTTCCTCAGCCACTGGAAACCTGCACTGTGTAGAGGGTAAGATGGATTCCATCAAGTGTCAGGAAATCCTAAAAGAAAAGTCTTAACATCTGTGAGGAAGCTGAAGCTTGGCCATCAACATTCCAAGGACAACAATCATACCTCAAAGTCCACCAAGGCTTGGTTTCAGAAGATGTTCTGCAACTTTCTGGAGTGGCCGTCGCAGTTGAAACCTGTAGAAACTCTGGTGGGATTTGAAGAAGGAGGTTGCAGCATGTAAACCCAGGAACATTACAAAACTGGAGGCCTTTGTCCTTAAGGAATGGGCTAAGATTCCTCCGGAATGCTGCCAGATGCTGTTGTCTGGCTGTGCATCATTTTTACAGCAGGACATAGCAGCTTAAGGGTCTCTATAAAATATAAGTAACATTTGTCATTGAGGGGTTGAATTATTTTGAGAATGCAGTATTCAGTAAAAGCAGCATTTTGTGCAATATGTGGGAAAAGAAAACTTGCAATATCTGTTGTATTGAGCTATTTAAACTGGTATTTTTTGGTTTGGTAATTGAAAACATGATACGTAGTATATTTTACTTCTAAACCTAAACTAAACCTTTCCCTCCAACTGTACATACAGAAAATCTCATGAACCTATATAGATTGGGGGGGGGGGGTCCATCCTCCCTCCCTAAGTGCTTCAGCCAGTATTTGTTGATATCAAAATATGTGAAATTATGTATTAACGACACATAAATTAAACATCACTTTGGCAGATAATCCGTATCATCAACCAAAGCATCTCGGCTCCGCTCCCAGCTTGGTGTTTCAGCCTCATATTTTAAACTGAGAAAAAAAATGCTTTGGTGGATATTTTAACTTTGGACAGAGCCAGATTAGTTGAACTATTCCTTAAATTTATCTTTCTTCTTCTCTGTAGGAGCGGTGTGCTGTTGCCTCCAGGTGGCCTGGCTGTTGGACTATGCTGTGTTTGTCCACTGGGTGGCGCCTCCTGAGCCGAGCTCCACGCCTCCCTCCCTGCCCCCTCCGCCCTGCTGCTCAGTCTGCTGCCATGTATGCCACCCGGCTCTACAGCACTGTGGGGGCAGGAGGAGGAGGAGGGGGAGGTGGAGGAGGTGGTGTCAAACAGGGGCGAAGAGCGGGGCTGGCCATGCTTGAGGCACCCCACCCCCCTCACCCTCACCCTCACCTCCCCCACCACCCGCACTCGGCCCAGCCTCCCCCCGCCTACCCACTCTACCAGGGCCGCCCAGATGCCCATAGAGGAGCACACTTCCACTACCACCCCCACCCCCACCCCCATCCTCACACCCACCCACAACCTACTCACATGGCCCCACCCCCGCCGCCCCCCCACTACCAGCATCATGCCCACTTCCATGCATACGGAGGTGGGGGTGCAGCCGGTGGGGCTGCCGCTGCTGGTAGTAAGAAGAAAACATGGAACTTTATCCACGAGAAGATGAGCTACGACACATTCTTCACCATGAAGCGTCTGATCGAGCGCTCACGTCGTCCCGATGAGGTTCTGCGTTGGGTCACCCAGAACCCCTCCAAAATCTCCCACAACCACTACCCTGTTGCACTACAGAAGATCGGACAGCTCCTGCAGGCCGCGCCGCCGCCAAGAGGCAGAGGGGAGGAAGCCAACACAGACTCTGCGGGAGGAGGTGCAGAGGGCGTTGACGGACGTCAGATCCTGGAGCATCAGGACTTTCAGACGCTTTGTAACGCCATTGTCAACGACTGTGCCAAGTTTGACAACTTTAGCATCGTCAACTGCCTGTACGCTGTGGCAGCACTCGGTAAGTCGATCACGATCAAGAAGCAGCTATAGATCAATGCTGCAATGATGAGTTGATCAGCTGATTTCTGAGGGTTTGATAGAAACTGGTTTAATGATGGAGACTGTGAAACCAGAGCATCAGCTCTGATCTGAACTCTTCTGATGTCTGGATGCTGATGTTTGGAATGTCTTTTCAGGTCTTCCCAGTGACTCCCAGGTGGTCCAGGTGTTGGAGGCGGAGTCTCAGTCCAGACTGAACCAGTTCAACCAGAAGGATGTGTCCATGGTGTTCAGCTCCAGTATGAAGCTCCACCCTGGCAGCCAGCACCCTCTGACAGAGGCTTGCCTTGCTGGCCTGGAGAAAAACCTGGAGAGAGAGCGCCACCCACAGACGCTCTTCCTGCTGCTCTCGTACTACAGACTTAAGTGTCGCTCGCTGCAGCCGCAGGAATCTGCTGCTGGTGCCGGGGGCGCTAACACTGCCAGCACTAACAGTAACAACACTGCTCCAAACCCTGAACAACTACTGGCCAACAGGTGAGAACTACAGTGTTGAATAAAAACACCATCACACACTGTATGAGACTGAAACACATGAATTGTACCTTAAATTATAATAATTTGCACATCCATGATTATGTCAGTGATGTGTTTTATTTATTCCACCCCTATTTTGGTGCAAAAAAGGCCTTAAATGACATGTACCAGGTTCCAATTCAGAAACCACTTAAAATAAACTTGAATAGTTTCATAAATCCTTAAATAAACTTATAATAAATAGTTAAGTTCACAAGTGTTTTCAAGAATTATAGGTTTTTGAAGATCTTAATGATCTCTGGCCACCAAACACACTGCTTTACATTATAAGCTGTTTGTTTTTTAAGGGAGTGTTTTGTCACATTGAAACCTACATATACAGGCTTTATCTTCGTACACATACAAAATGACTCGCGTCTCCATCTTTCGTTGTCTTTCAGGAAGATCTTGCGTCTGGTCAAACACACCCTGGCAAGTGTCAGTGGTGTTCGTGACCAGGAGATGGCGCTGTTGGATGAGATGTTGGCGGCGTGTGCTCGAGAGGCGAGCAACAAGAGTTTAGAGTTGATTTTCAGCTCTCACCTGTTCTACCAGAACAGACAAGAGAGGTTCATCAGCAGTCTGGCAGGTATGGTCATGTCCGCAGTAAACCCATCCTGAAATCTGGAGGACAGCACTGTGTGAAAGAGACTGTATTGATCATGTGACCTCTTGCTCTCACGTAGAGGAGTTGCCAAAGAAGGTGGACAGCATCACACCGTACACAATGGCTCTGATTGCCAAATACATCGCTCGCCATCGACTGAGAGAGACGCGATTGCTCGACACCATCGCAGACTTCCTGGTGAAGAAGGCTGAGTACCTGGACAGTAAGGTGAGGGTTGGGTTGGTGGCTACGGAGTGTTCAGTATATATGTGTGTGGTAGGGTTGTCCAGTCTGATGTATGAGCTTAAACTGGTTTAATTTCATGCAAACTGACTGAACCATCATTCGTCAAGTGTAGGTGGAGAGAGCTGACAACATCTTAGCAGCTAGTCAGCAGGTTGAAGGGAAAAGTTGCACCAGAGAGAACAGGTGCCTCAGCTAGACTCAGGCTGGGAGATGGTGTCATAGGAGACTCGGCTTTTCAAGTCAACAGTGGCTGGTTTTAGAACACAAGGAGCATCATCTGTTTCAACAGACAATCAGCCCGTTGTGCTTGAAATGGTTTCGGTTGGAGGAAAGAGAGGATCACCTGTTGACTGGCTCATTGTAAATTCCAACTTCGTGAATCTTTGGTCTGAACAGGACTTTATTTTATTGATTATTTTGATGTTAAGCTGTAGAAGAAGAAAAGTTATCTTGAATGGTTGTTGTGAGATAAAAACATACTGTGTTACAGTTGTCCTGTACTGCTACACTCCCATTCATGGGCTCGATCAGAGTGGCTGTTCAGTCAAGTTTTACACCTTATAGTAAAATTTGGTTTAAAAATGTCACCATCCAGCCCTAGTGTTCAGGACTCTGCAGGTGTGTTTGTGTGTGTCCTCAGGTGATCCAGAAACTGGTCTTCCCGTTCAGCAGGATGAGCTACCGTCCGTCCAACGAGCAGCAGTTCTTCTCTCGGTTGGAGGAGGTGGTGGAGCTGAAGGCGCTCAGCTCGCCACTCGCCACTGTGAACATCCTCATGTCCCTGTTCCAGCTGGGACATTTCCCCGGCCTGGTGCTGCACCGAGTCTTCTCCTCCGCATTCATCAGCAACGTCACCAGTACGTTGTAGCCAATATGAATATGTGACAAGATTTCTTAAGTTGAGAGCAGAGACTTCTAGTCTGGTGTTTTCATTTCGCAGACAGCCCGTATGCTCTGATCGTCCGGCGGTACCTCTCTCTGCTGGACGCTGCCGTGGAGCTCGAGTACCGGGAGTACACTGGACCACGACTGCAGGACGCCCACAAGGTCCTGATGTTTGACCACGCCCTGACTGCCGACGAGGTCAACCGCAAGTACAGGTAACACGCAGAAACACTGCCGTCTTCTCAGGTTGATCTGCATCAGCAGAAATTCTCTCTAGTCCTCAAGTGGGTCTGCTCAGTCCTGAGTGGTCATTCTGACCATTTTGGTTCTGCAATGGCAAGTTTTGGTTCTGCTTGGTTTGGACCAGTTGTGACTGCTACTTCTCATTATATCTGATAGATTCTACTGGCTGACTCTGTCTTGGGTCAGTTCTGTTTCTTTTGGTTATGACTGCTACTACTAACTGGTTCTAACTTTGTGGAACTGGTTCTGATCAGTCTTTGTTCTGTCAGTTATAAAGGTCTGGTGGCTGAGGCTCTGCGACAGCTGGTTGGAGAACAGAACTACAAACAGGATGAAGTACTCCCCCCAGGATACTACACAGGTACTACACTGAGTACTACACACTCATATTGCAGTTCTTCATGTCATGTAATATGATATTACAATATTCATATGAATATGAATATTGTAATCTGTTCCTACCCAGACTTTGTGTTGTGGATGGACAGTTCTGGTCGGGTTCTACCCATCAGAACTGGAGCTGGTATGGC
Source organism: Chaunax sp. Z400 (assembly GCA_037577475.1). Classification (NCBI taxonomy): domain Eukaryota; kingdom Metazoa; phylum Chordata; class Actinopteri; order Lophiiformes; family Chaunacidae; genus Chaunax; species Chaunax sp. Z400. The sequence continues at coordinate 4,766,505 of CM075198.1, forward strand.
TCTCAGCATCGTTCCTCCATCCTGCGTCGCTGTGGCATCCAAACCAGTCGATGGTGCAGTTGCTGTGGTGACTTCGGAGTTCCAGAATTTCTCTCCGTTTGTTGCACTGGAGGAGGGCACAGAGCAGCCATGTCAGGTGGGCGAGGCAATTGGTGGGTCCATGGAGCCCCGGTCCTTCCTGCCCCACCACATCCGCAGCACTCCAGGGGCCACGGCAGCATCAGGGCCCCTGCGGCCGCCTGGGACTAACGGTGGCCCATTGGACTATGGCCCATACTACGTCCCTACAGCTGAGTACTACTCCAGTTTGGCTAAGGAGCACTCTCTGGAGAGCCAGGATAGCTCCACACTCAGCAGCCCCCCATCTGACGGCCTGGCTCAGCCAGGGGCTAAGGGACCTGCAGGGGCTACAGCCCCGGACTCACTTTTCCAGTTTTCCATTGGGAAGATCCTAGAGGATGAAGGAGGGACTGGGAGCCAGGGGACAGACTGTGAGCTTCCGGGATTCTACAAGGGTGTGACGTATTCTGAGGGGTCCGGGGCAGACAGAGAGGCCCCATCATCACCACAGCTTCACCCCCCCAACAGACCTGAAGCAGAGAGCCCCCCAACAGACCAGAGGCAGATCAGGAGGTGAGTCTACCTTAGGGAGCCCATTCAGAGCTGGTGTTTGCATCCGTCCTGGGTGATCCCATCACAGTTTGACAGCTGTGTTCATACCTGGTGTTATTACTGTGTCTGGTCTCTGCAGGGTCATCATGTCTGTCAATGATAAGTGGCATTACTGCCACAACTGTGAGGTCCTGGTCGGGTCACGGGCCATGAGGGACAGACACCTGAGGCTTCTGGGATACATCATCCTACAGGTCAGCTGCCGCCCACAATTCGCCCACTACCCCTAATCCAGTGTTTTGATGATTAACATCCTGCTGAGGATTTCCACATCGTCTCTTTAGATTCATTTCATCTTTTTAGGCAGACAAATAAAGCTGTCGGGTTTTCATTCATTTTCATCCATTTATACTGATCCAAGTTGTGGTAGCAGCACTTTTAGCAAAGTAGCACAGATATCTTTCCCTAACAACCATGCTTGTGTTGTAAGATGGGATTTATTTTTGTAGAGCTCTATTAAGTACATTACCTTATTTTCCAAGATTTATTACCTCTGTTGTGAAGGTTAGGTTTTCGCCCGTGTCCGCTGGTTGGTTGGTTGGTTGGTTTGTTTGTCAGATGTATTATGCAAAAGCTACTGGACAAATTTCCACTAAACTTGGGTCAGGAGAGCTAAACAGACATGCTAGTCAGCATTCTGTTAATTTTTTCAACAAATGTGAGGGGGTTAAAAAGTATTTTTAATGTAAGCTGTTCCCTTGCTCTTGCTTTAGCCCAAAAATTGTTTCAATTCTGTAACAAGTTCATAGCGAACTGTAAGAGTAGCCAGGATTAAACTGGTGGCAGCGATTGTGTGGACTGATCTTTCAGGGACTTTTTTTTTGCCATGGATTAATAAGCCAACTGCTGGATCTGCATCAAATGGCACATAATAGACCAGGTTCCATAAGCATGATTTTTTTCATTATGATTGGAATATTTATAATCAAGATATCTATGAAAATGTAAAAAAAATTATCTCGCAAAGTTGAAGAAAATAAAAAGAAATACTTGATCTACACCAAAATGTAATGGATTTATCCCTGGCTCCACAAAATTTAGTAAAAATGTGGTTAATAAATTTTCTAGTTACCCTGCTTACAAACAAACGAACCAATGGACAAGAGTGAAAACATAACTTCCGTGGTGGAGGTAACATGTAAACCAGAAGGAGTTATGGGTTGTTGGGAGGTGGATGGTGAAGCTAAGCTAACAGTTTCCTCTTCTTTCAGTTGTTGACTTGTTGCGTTTCCTCTCTTGTCAGCTGCCGTACCACGAGCTGGAGAAGCTGAATGGCATCGAGGAGGTGAAGCAGTACCTGCACAAGAAGCTGCTAGACGTCCCGCTATGACGCTCTGTGTGTGTGCGCGCGCGCGTGTGTGTGTGTGTGTTTTGTATCCTGGTTCTGGGGTTGGGGTCACTGGTCAGCACTTTGTTAGCCCTCTGTGCGGTCAAACAGGGAGGAACAGAGCGACAACGTTGTCATGTTAACGTCTTGTTTAGTCAGATTTCAGCTGCAACTAACATATATTTTATAAATCTGCTAATTACGTCCTTTATTATTAATCAGTCAGTTAACAAAACCTCCTCATTGTTATTGCTTGTGGTTTCAAGACAATGTCACTTTGAGTACTTTTGATTGACATTTTATAAATGAGTGACCAGTTAATGAAAAACCTCAACAGATGAATTAATAATTAAGATAATGGGGGAGTTGCAGCTGTATGCCTTAATGTGTAGGTCGACTCCCATCAGGCTGTGCTGCTATTTAAAGGACCTTCCTCCAAATCAAATCCATCAGTTTTCATATTGATCTCCTTCCTTCTGTTAGCTTCTATTCATTCCTAGAAATATAAACTATAAACATGCTGCAGAGATCCACCATCACCATTTCCTAGCAGAACCCCACCAGAGTTACACACATGACTATTTAATTTTCAGTGTATTTAAAAAAAAAAAAATCTTATTTTATTTTATTTTTCTCTCCCCTCCTGACGTTCAGGTTCTAGATGTGTAATGCTTGGAGAGAATATTGACCTGTTTTCTCTCTCTGAGGTCCTGCAGCTTACAGCAGCGTTGACACTTGAAGTAAATCATGATATGTTGTCCAGATCAATCTGTAAACATGGATTTGTTTGTCCATAAATGCCTCATCAGAGCTGAGGGTTGAACTATAAAGCTATCTTATCAAGTAACGTCATGTGCAACTTCCTGATTAACCCAATGCAATCTACATCTACATAGATACTGGTCGCCCCAGAGCCTTGCTGCTTTATGAAGGAGATCCTCATTAAGCTATGCACACAGACGTGTACAAGTAAATGGTCTGAAATGTGAAGCTAAAGCTCACGATTTATGCGCTCACACTGTAAAATAGGCCCATCGGCCCCTGTGGTCCAGTCTGGCTTATTGACGATAATAAAGATTGGTTTGAAACCTCCTTTGGGGCAGGTAAGGGTTTTGTTTGCTAGCAGAGGGTTCACGCTGAGGCAGGAACATGCATCGAAGGTCGCTAGGTAGACGTGAGCAGTATAGATTAGGGCTTCACATTGATATCACTATTCAAGCTGTGAGCTCAATTAATTGATTCAAACATTGATTTGTTCAAGAGTTAAACTGACTCTAAAACACACTGGATGTGTCTCATGATTCTGTCATGAGACAGCCTCCTGAGTCTCCTTTGAGTTCATGACAACAGTGAGCATAGCAGCTGTTAGCGTGGTGCTAAAGCTTTGGGTCTGTCCTGTAGGTCCTGTGGACTGTTGCTGCTTCAGCCCTGAATGTGTTAAATCCTAGCACCACATATTTCTGGTCCTCAGAGCTGATAGTTTATGTATCATAGCCAGACTGAACGTGGAACATCAGAGGGAGGGGAATATGGAGCTGCACCTTCGCTTTGAGGGACTAACATTAGTTGGATGGGGCAGAGACACATGACTGAACATGACGTAGCACTTTTTAAAAGACAGCTCATGAGTCCACAGGAATGTATGAATCACATTAATCAACATGAGTAAGATTAAGTCGGTGAGAGCTTCTGAATGTCTGTTGGTCAAGATGTGAACTGTCAGAATCACCAAATCTGACCTGAGCAAGAAATCTGAGTTGAACAATGAGGCCTGTAATGTGAACGTGGCCTATTTAAGATCTCCTTCGGCAGTGTGGCTACCCAGTGTGAATGTAGATGTAGACAGGCTAACATCCAGTTAACCACAAAGATCACCTGCTGGGACCAGTTCAGAGATGCAGCATATGTTGCCATGACAGCAGATAAAACCTCTCCACCTCTAGCAGTACAGGGTAATCAGGACGTAACACCTGAAGTTTATTTCTGGTAAGACAGTTTTGTTGTACCAAATCTAAAGACAAACTAAACATGGATTTGAAAGTTTTTTTCATGTGCGTCCCTGAACGCACCATCAGAGCTGGCACCACATGCTCAGGTGTGCTTTATTTTTTGTCAGTGAAAAAAAAACCACCCAGCTGGTCCTTTAATGTTCGCTGTGAAACGATTGGTCACTGTGTATGTATGAGCAATTTTCTTTGGGAAGGGAGGGGCTTTTTATAACCACGATGATGCATGTTTGGGTTTCATAAAGCCAGACGATGGGGTTTTTCTGCAGTGACAGCAGGGGCTGATAGTTACTGTAGTTCTAGTGCACATGGCTGTCTGGTGGGGAAGGGAGAAGAAGAGGAGGAGGAGGAGGAGGGACTGTTGCCACGGCGATGTGGTGTGTGTGCCAAAGGCCTGGAGGATGAGCCGGTTTCAGTATGTGTGGGCGATTTGTTTTGGGGTCAGAGGTCAGATTATTTATTATGTGTCAGGTGATGGACGGATTGATGTAGAAGCTTGTTTATATTCTATAAATCTATTAATTCAAATGTCTATAAAACCTGAAACCAAACTCAACTCGTATGTTTGTCATTTTTAATCATAGTGTTGTCTTAATATTAAAACAAGTGGGACTAAATCACAGGTAATTAAAGTCTCTGCGATGACAACCCATTTTAAATGGTCTATTTGAATACTGTGATGGTGTATTAGGGCCACAATGAGAAAACTAGGGGGCACTCAGAGAGAACATGCCTCTGCCTAACAGTCACAAATCCCACTATGGCGACTCCATGATGATTCTCACATAGCCCCTCACTGAAAGAATTAATTCTATCTTCTGTAAAGGCATTACTAAAATATAATGGGGGTCATTGTTCCACCTTTGAGGTAGCAGTGGCACTAAATCGATGTGTGTATAAAACCATTGAGGTGATAGGACAGGAGGTGGGTGTTGACTATTATTTGTCATGTGAGATCTACAACTGGGAGATTTAAAAAGCAGTTGTTAATGAAGAAAGCCAATAAAAAATGTCTTCATATTGGGGAGATGGCGCGAGGTCTGGCAACGTATCAGGGAATATCGATGTTCTCATGTTATTTTGTTGTTTACCAAGTGCTGCACCACACCAAGTCATACACCACGCCCCCTTTTGCCTGCAGAACGCGATAATGCCATCAACAATCACACGTGGGTCTTTGTTGTGGCGCTATGGTGCAGTATGTTAAAACAACTTTGGATTAAGCTGTATGTAGGTATGTTTTTTTTAAACAAGTCCCCATCTTCTTCAGTTGTTTGGGAAAATGCTGTAAACGCTGTTTTGCTGTGACGCTCCAGAAATGTTTTGTGGACAGACAAACTTGACTAAATTTTCCTAGTCGTGATGTCATAATACGTCACACAATGATGGCACACAACAGAAATGAGAAAAAGTGCATTTATTTGTTAAATTTCTCAGGCAGGCGGCCTATTGGAGGCTGAACATTGGCTCCTCCCTCAGCGGCAACTAGCAACAAACAATAGGCTCTGCTCCTCCCCCTGCCCATCAGACTTTGTACAAACTTTGACCCCACCATCGCTCCAAAAAAAACAAAAAAAAATTGACCTCTCCGCCTGTCTCAAACGTCCATCAGGTAAAAACCATCAAACACTCCATAAAAAAACAAACACAAAAGTAACAAAACACTTTTTCAGGCTAAGCCCCATTACACTTAGGAGGGAGGGGCCAGCATGACTGAAATATGACACCACCACTTCCAATTGGCCCGCCGGGTTGATTATTATCACGTGAGGAGGCGTGGCCTGCACAGCCTGTCCTCTCCAGTGAGGTTGGAGGGGGCGGAGCTAGTCCGAGTCTGAGTCACTGGATTCCTCAGAGGAGCTCTGATCTTCGTCATCCTCATCGTCATCCTCATCATCGTTCTATGAAAATAACAAAACAGGAAGTGACTTTAAAAAGGGCTGAATCAATTTACTTTAAAATTCCATTAATCAACCTGTTGATGACGTAATTAAGATATTTTAACAGATTTAAGGAAATAATCGAATGAATGACTTGATGAATTATTTGGATTATTAATGCTGCTGAGAGATGTATCCGTTTTCACCTCATCATCATCTTCGCTATCTGTGGACCCTGACGTCTCGTCATCCTCATCAGAGTCAGATGAGTCGCTCTTATCCTCATCTGAGTCAGACATGTCCTGCTGGAAGACAGACAGACAGACAGACAGATGCAGAGTTACAACACAGAGCCTGACAGACCACACCAAGGGTTTCAAACGTCCACACAGTTCATACTGAAGGAATAATAAGAACAGGAGAGAAAACTGTTTCCTCTCATCATTATGTTGTACAGTTTGTTTAGTGTGTTACCTTTGCTCGGTACGCCATGGCCCTCTTCGCAACCCCGACCGTCTGTGTCGTGACTCTTGCACTTGCCGCCTTTCCCTTCGCCGTCACACGGACTTTAGCTCCAGGACTGCTGCGAACTTTAGTGGTGTTGCGACGTTTCTGATAGAAGAGGAAACAAACATGTTGACGCACTGAAACATCTCTAGTGAATGAGGATAAATATGTTCACCAGTAACTTCTAGAGACTCTTATTTTAATGTTATACTTGTCAATGATCAGTATGCTTAACTCTGGAAACGTAACGCTAATGTTTTGCTAGCTTGATGTTCTATGTTGGGTCACTGATAGCTTAACCCTGCTAATATTACATTAGCGAAGACACCGAAAGAAAAGAAAGAAAAAATATTTGATGACTCATCAAGCACTCAGGGTATATTTTATATTATAGATCAACACTAGCTTGATGTTCTATATTGGGTCCGTGTTAGTTTAGTCTTGCTAATGTTATATTAGTTTTGTGCCTGTTGGATTATAGTGGATTAGCAGTAGTTTAGCCCTGGTTAATGATAATAAATCGCTGTTATGTTACAAAATGTATATATGGAAAATATTTGAGGAAATAGGAGAAATAAAATAAATAAAACTTCCAGCTTTCAGCGTGAGATAACATGACTCTACAGGATGTCCACTAAAACTAAAGTTTATTAGCGAACAAAGAGACTCACCGAGGAGGAAAACTCCTTATAGACAGCTCGATCCTGAGGAGACAAAGACTGAAGAGAAAAAATAAAGAATCAGAAACTGATTATTAATGAAGTTGAACATTTTCCCCTTATTTATTTTTCATTATTTTCCTACTTAAAATAATGATGTTTTATCTGTTGCCTGTTTCTCATGATATCATGGCTTAAATCACCATCTTTCTGATAAAATTAGAACTTTATTTTGGAAATATTCAGACTTTGATTGTAAATGGGTACAGCTTTACTATCTGTGCTTTACTATCTAGCTGTGTGAACTGATTCTAGTTACCTTGACCCAGGCCTCTAGCTCCGCCTTGTACTCCACCTGCTGCTCCTCCACCAGCTTCTTGTACTTTTCTTTCTGAGTCTGGCTGAGCTTGTGCCACCTCTTCCCGATCTCCACCATCCGCTCCTTCAGGCTGAAGTGGTTCAGCTCGCCATTGGTCAGCAGCTCCTGGGAGAACATCTGATATCCGCTCCTATTGGTCGACAACGGCGGAGGGAACATTTAGTATTAAGAGTTTAAACAAAACAAAAACATGAGCTCTGCTGCCTCCATTTAATAGGCAGATAAATTGATATTAGCTCTTTTTGAGCTGTAGCAATATGTTTAAAGGAACAGTTCACCTAAAAATGAAACTCTTTTTAAACCTCTGTGTAAAATGGTGTAAATAATGTCCTTTCAAATAAATAAATAATAGTAAACAAGTCTCCATCTTCTTTGTTGTTAGGAGAATGCTGCAACACTTTTTTTGCTGTGAATCTCCACAAATGTTTTGTAGACTAAGAAACTTCACCCAACTTCTCATTGACATGGAGGTTAATAGATAATGACTCATTTTTGGGTGAATTGTTCTTTTAATAACCAATAATTAATTGTCATTTCTAATGGGAAAATTTACTGGGTTCAGACTTCAAATATTAACAAGTCTTCTTTCGTTTAAAGTAACTTCTCTGGCTTCCGTTTGCAAAATGTGAATATTTGCTGGATTTTTAAAAAACATTTTTTTAATAATCACAGACATTTTCAAATTATTTAAGAAATTAACACAATGGCAGAATATATGACTATTTTGGTCAAGTGTTACGAACACTTTCTGTAATAAAACATCTAAAAACAAAATTCATAACAGATGCAGGGACATCTTATCTAATGGTCCGATCTGTGTCAGGTTAAGGGTGTGAAAATGTGAAAAATCGTATCAACTTAACATCATAGACAAACCAATTAATTATTCTAGGAAATAAATGGCAGATTAACTACAGCCGAATACAAGAAGCAGTCTTCATATATTCATATAAAGAAAGGCCTGGTAAATATATAGAGGGAGATGTAATAAACTGAAGCATATCATTTCAAATTCTACAGCTCAAATTCATCACTGTGATCACTTAGACTCAAAGGATGCACATGTTTCATTAAATCAGGCAGTCCGACTCACACTGGAGGTTTCTTTGGTTCTCCATCAAACTTGGGTTTCCTCTGACTCTGACCTGCTGCTGGAGTCCTCATCTCCAACAGCTCCCTCTACAGGACAGTCAACAGTCAGTACAACACAGAATATAGAGAGACGTGTCCTGCCAGGGATATAGGATGGTAATATAAAGATATAATATAAAATATAAGATTACATTCACATTATAAAGGATATGTTTTTATGCAGAATCACAGGCTGGTGATGTGATGGCTTTGGAACAGAATTAAAGGAGAAGTAAATCTATGTATTGGATATTTAAATGAATAGAAAATGCCGCCCTTAGTAGGTGGTGGGCGGAGTCAGTGAAGGGGGTGTGGCTCACTGACCACAGACTGGTACTGAACCTCGTAACGCTTCTGGTCCTCTGCCGCCTTCTTGATCCAAGGGATCTTCTCCTTCTTCTCCATCGACTTCCAGGCCGCCTCCATCCCCGCCTGGGCCTTCCTGCGGTCGCTCTGTGGAACGAGTCACATGACCAACAGAGGGTTGGGGGACAAATATTGGAAATCCTGCTGCAGGAGGGTTTTACAGTGAAGCAGCTGCATAAGGTGTCTGATGGAAACTGGAACTTATTGTTCAAGAACGGTTGGTGTAAATCGTACATTTCCTCATGAAAAAGTCCAGTTTATCAAATTCTAATATTTCAGATTTTTCTCAACATGTAATTAAATTTAAAAAAAATTAAATACATAAATGATGAGTATGAATAAAGCTTACTCTGTATTTAGCTAGGTAGTCTCCGATCACGCTGTGTTGCCACATCTCCTCAGCTGTTTTAGGCGTCTCTGGAAGCTTTACCCCCTTCTTCCCGTCCCGTCTCTCTTTTTGCAGTCCCCCAGGCGTCCATGGCTCTGGCTCCGCCTCCCGACACTGCTCCTAGAAAAAAACAAACACTATAAACACCACCTCATTGGTTCATTTTTGGATATTTTAACCAAAATCACAGATGTTCATAGGAGGAGTTCTCCGACCTTAACAGATGGAGACCTGGCTCTGTGTGGGCTGGAGGTCACGCCCCCTCCTTTGGACCCTCCCAGTTTTTCCTCAGTCATGACCCGGTCTCGTTCTTCCTCTGGGAGACTCTGGAAAACAACTTAAATTAATGAGTAAAAACGAGCTAATACATCTATATTATATATATTGTACTTTGGTTTTATAGCCGCTCTGTGTTTTTCTGTGTGTTGGAGTCTTCATGCCTAGCTTTTCCTTCAAGAGGGGGGTTAGCCATTAGGCCTGTTAGCCGTTCTCCCCAATAATGACTCAACAACCTGACCTTAAATCTGATGGAGGGATTTTAATCTGGATTATTAGTAGGATAAGGTTTTAATGTACAGAGTTGGTTTGTGCCTTTACATAATCAAGAATCAGCTGGTGACGCATACGTACCTCTAGAAACCTCTGCAAGTCGATGTCGTACTGCTTCTTCCTCTGATCAAACAAAGATTACACAGAATCGTGAAGCGAGAGCAGGTTTCGTATTGAGCACAGGTGATTCCAGGTGTGGTGTTGACACCGACCTGTTCGCAGCGTTTCTGAAACATGTCCTTCTCTTTCTGTGTCATCATTTTCCACTGTTTGCTGCAGAGCACCATCCGCTCTGTGCTTGGGACGTCCTTCATGTTCACCATCAGCTCCGCGCAGTACAGAGAGTACCCGTTACTAGCCAAAAACAAACAAACACACAACGGTTAGCCGTTTCTGCTAGCCACAAACACACAACATTAACACAACAGGCATTAAACCACCAATCCCATTTCTGCTACTTTTCATTGGGTCGTATCCATATCCAAGGTCATGTTAGTATAACAGTAAGATATGTACGAAAAGTCTATAACTTAATTGTTGTGACAGGCCTCGTCAGATGATACCTGTCCTGTTTATGTACGTATTAGCATTTTGCTTGTTAGCGTTAGCTGAGTGTCCATTAAAACTCACGGCGGTGGTTTAGTCGGCCGCCCGTCAAACTTGTCCTTCAGCTGTCTCTCTGCTTTGGTGAGGACGGACCGAACGTGTTCGTCAGAGTTCGCATCTGGATGAGCTTCATGATACGCTCTCATGCTGCCCTACACACACACACACAAACACAGTCCAGATGTCAAATCCTAAATCCGACATCAACAGCTCCCTGCTGAACCTGGTTTACACTCGTTCTCAGTCCTGTAATGTCGACTTCAATCTCGACCCGCTCAGGTTTAAACTTAAACTTTAAACTTGTTAAAATGTTGAGGGTTCGACATTCAACCCTCCTCTCGACTGCTGGCTCCTAATCTGGTTCCTACCTCATAGTCCTTCTGGAGCTCCAGGGCCTTGCTGATCCACTTGAGTCTCCTCTTGTCCGATAGCTGGGACCACTGTCGCCTTAGAGCCTCCTTCAGCTCCTTCTGACTCACCTGGAAACAATAAACAGCGTCACTTAGAAAAACTAATTTACTAGTTTAGTGTGTGTCTGTATGTGTGTGTGTGTGTGTGTGTGTGTACCTCAGGGTGGACCTTCATATAGGCCTTCTTCTCATGGTTGTACCACAGCTGCTGTGGAGTTTTAGGTTTCTCCGGCAGGTCGGACTTCTTCCTCTCCTCTATCAGCTCTGGATGATCCTCCCTGCAGGTCAGCTGACATTAGCCACTCTAAACGCTAACAACCACAGCTAAGCGCTAACACCACCTTTAAACTGGTTTTCAGTGTAAACAGTCGGTTGAACTTACTTGAATCTTGCCATATTCTTCTCAAACTCTTCCTTCTCTCGTTGGAACTCTGTGATGTACTTTTGCTGCATAAATAAATTAATATATTTTGTTACCATTTAAAACAGACAGAAACACCTTTTGTTGACTACTGTATTTAGTTTTTACTGTTTCTATCGAGAATATAGGAATCAAACATTAAAATCTCTGTATCAGTGAGTCTGGAGTCGGTCGGCCCATCAGCTGACATGCTTTCAGCCAATCAGCTGCAGAGTGTGATCCAAACCTTCTTCTTTTCAGGGAGCTCCTTGTACTTCTTGGACAGGATCTTGGTCAGGTCTAAGTTGCTCATCTCTGGATGGATTTTGGCATATTTGGCACGTTTCTCCATAAAAAATCGGAAGTATGGAGTCAAAGGTTTCTTCGGGAAATCTGGATGAGTCTGAACATGAGAGAGGTGGAGTCAGGGTCAAAGGTCAGATCAGAGGAACAGATATACTTACTGTTCGTTGATCCAATGAAACTTCATCTATACTACATGAATTTCTACTGTTTCTGTTCTGTTAGTGTTCATATTTTCACTTAACTAAATGAAAGCTTGTCTCCTGATGTGAATCAGGATCAGCAGATCCAGGATCATCAGTATCTGGTTTAGTTAAGTCAGACTCCGTGGTTCTCACCTTCAGTTTCTTGCCTTTGTATGGATTCTTCACAAACTCCATGGCGTCTATAATGAGCTCCGTCATCGTTCTGTACTTACGAACCTGAAACACAAAAACATGACAGCTTTTATAAAATCAATAACAACAGAAGCCGTGTGCAGAGTGTCGTCTTCAGATGTTTTATTAGGTCCCGACCACCGAGGGAACCTGGGCAGGAACGGCTCCTGGTGCCAAAGCTGCCAAGAACCTATTGTTTTTGAGGGTATAGTAATTTTTTTCCTTTTTGAACAAAATCTTTAGGAGCTTCAGATGTTTGAAAATTCAAGAAAATTGGCAAACTCATCAGAAGTTGAGACAATTATGATCCAATATGAGTTTCAGGATTGATGTCTCTACAGTGTCCACTCGAAAATTGTAACAGCGTAGCCACCGCCTAGACGTCACATGGAAATATGAAACTGGGTACCCATGTGTATCAGATCAAGATCTACAAAAAAAGTCTCTAAGTACCATGATCTTAACCTAACAGGAAGTCCTCCGTGTTAAATTTAGCGTGCTTTATTTGTGCCGGATCTACTTCAGCAGAGCTCTCTTTGTTGTGTGATGCAGCTTCAGGGTAACAGGTAAACACGGAGTTCTCTTTGAGCTCATCTAGCGGCACATGAACAGGCATTATAGCTCGTGAACCCTCCTCAAATAAGATACACGCTAATACTTTTAGCTTAGAGGCTACAGTGAAGATTTCAGCTTAAAAAGGGTGTAAATAATGTCTTTTAAAAATCAATTAGGGATCTCCTGGAGACTTGGATTAATCCATACAATATATGGAGTCATTTTATGGCTGAAACACTATAAATTATGTAATATGTAATATATGTTATAATCTTTCATGTTCATTGTAACAGTAAATAAAAAATCTGTAGCCGTCATAATTGTTCGTACCTCAGTCGAGACTTTCTGCCACTTCTGGCGACACATGTCTCCGGTGAAGCTGCCGAAACCAACTTTCTCCCAGTCGAAGTGCGACTCTGTGGTTTTGTATTTCATGCTGTCTCCGTCCGGCAGCAGACTGCGAATCCTCTCCAATAGAGTCAGACAGTCCTCTTTACTCCAGTCATCTGTGAAACACACAAACACACACACACACCTGTCAGGTGCAACTCAGGTGCAACAGTCTGACATTTAGTCACCTTCAGTTTCCTCCACACAGGTTTCAAAACCACACAGCTGAAACTCTTCTTCTATTCTGATTGGTTGGTACATAGTTATTAGTCACAGCAGTGTAATGCTGCGTTCATGACACATCAGATATTAGGAAAATATAAGCTCCGACTTGGACCAAGTAATTTGAAGGCTTGGTCAGGTTGGATTTTTAGCTCTAAACTCAAGCAAAATTTCAGTGCCTGATTTACCCGACTTGACGACATAATCGTGGCATCTTCCGTTGCAACTGGGGACAATAATATTACAAATGCTATTTAATTTATTTTAACAAGCCATTTACTTTTGTATGTGATGTCTGCATTCTTAACATATGAGTGAAGATGTCCATAATATTTTATATTAGCCCACTAGTCAACTCGATCTTTATTGATATGAACATGATTGGCTTCTGCTATGGCCAATCATTAGCATCCATGTTGTTTTCTGAGTTGATCCTGAAAACCCACGTTTTTCAGAGGTCAGAAATTCCCCAAATTGGAATTACCCAGCCAAAGTCTGGTTGGTGATTCTGATTTTTGTCCACATGGGTACCCTTACTTCTTATTGGGTAACGGCCAGACATTACATCACTTGTTTACATCCAAAAGTGGACATAGTGGTGAGTTATGGCTGCTCTGCAATGGTTCAGACGAGTGAGCAGGATACATAGACATCTTCAATTATAATCAAATATTTTGAAATAATTTATTGGGGGGGACAACATCCCCTCTGCCCCCCCCAATGCTTCTGCACCCTTGGAAGATGAATCTGTCAGGTGGTGATGATGATGTCACAGCAGGCCGTGGTTACCTGGCTCTCTCTTGAGCCTGGCGCTTTGAGCTCTGGAGACGCTGCTGCTGCTGCCGTTCATCCTGCAGCAACTGACGGAGAAGACACCGCCTCCTCCCTCCTCTGAAGACACAAACACACACATAGTGTTTATTTAAAGAGGACTTTAGATGTCTCACAGCATTCACACCAACTAATGTGATCCATACGTTAAACAAATGTAAGTACAGCCATCAATCAAAAGCTACTTTCTGGCTTTTCACTGAACTTCCAACTGTAACACATGGTCTTCATCAGGTTGGAGAAACTTAGTTTTCATGGAATCAGATGTTTATCATCCTACGTCATGAACAAAGTGAGGAGGGGTATATGGGAACGGGTTCCCTCTGTCACATTTCATATTCGGAGCAGATCTCAAATACCATTGCAACACTTTATGTACACATCTCCAATGTACTGGAAAGTTTACTTTTTTATATTTTGGGAATCTTAAGCATTTTATTATTATACAATGTAAATGTAAATATATCTTGGAAATGTAGCTTTTTCTTAGATATGCAATTTAGAAAGAAATTGAATTAACAGAGACAACATAAATAACTTATTTCCAGCTGTATTTTAAATAAAATGCACCCGTGGGTGGATGCTGAGCATTTCATGCTTGTCTTGATTAAATGAGCGGTGATAAGTAACTGAGTACATTTGCTCAACAACTTTAGGTACTTAACTTTCTACTCCACTACATTTTGAAAGCAGGACTTGTAAAACTTTGGGGGGAAAAAGAAAGAAAAAACGCCACCTTGCTGACGGCCTGTCCTTACTCTAACTGACCGACCGAGGCAACCTTTCCCCGGCTGTCGCACGTCGCCGCGGGCCGCTGACAAGGTCAAACTAAGCCTGAAAGATTAGAAGTTTATATCCGTATAGCATACTGGATGTTTTAGCTTCAATATTAAATCTGATCTCAGTAAAGTGCTATAAGGTGTTAACAGACATGAGACCAGCTGCTGTTCATTGTTTTTAACCCAGATACAGGTCAAGCAGAGGGCAGGCTTGAGTCCACTGTTCCACCAAACTGCATTTAAACAAGTATTAATTTAAGTCAAAAGTATGGCTGTATCAACTGTCGGCTTACATAAAACGAATTTATCAGTCTTTAAGCACAATTCTTCAATTCGGCATCCATCGGACACATCTTGAAGCTGTTTTGGTGTAAACAATTAAAAACTGCCTCTCCCAAAATAAAGCCCTGAGGGCGGTAGAGAGCAGTTTGGACCGAGTAAATCAACAGTTTGGCCAAATTAAGTATTGCTTCGTATCTGTTTGTGTCCTACTCAACAAAAATAGAATATTAGTAATGTTCTATTTGATAAATGTCGACTGCTATGTTTGATTATTTCAGGATTTCTAAATGGCGTCCGGAGCAGGGATGTGTGTGTTACAGATGTAATACTCTCGTGGTCGTATTTAAGTGAAAGCGGCGGGCCGCCAGGTTCCAGCTGCCCCAGTAATGGCGTCCGTCCTCCGGCAGGAGTCACCACGTAGCTTCCGCTGGCACGCACAGTGCTACTCGAGACTCAAGCTAATGTTCACCTTTTTTGGTTAAATATGTGAACTGTGGGTAAAATATTAAAGGAAATTCAAATGTGAAATAATTCTGGAATATTTTTAACACCTAGCAGCGGCTCAGTTTGACACGTGCCGGAGATAATCGCTTCAATTAGCAAAACTGCTAAAATTATAAAATACGTCGACATATCAGTCGTTTGTTGTAAAATTAAAAAAGGTCAAAATATTCGTCTGGTATGAATAATTTAACTGCTAGACAGCTATATGTGATGATTTCGGTGCAGAGCGGGCTGGATGGCTTGCTGTTGCCCCAGAAGCCCTCACTGCGAAGCCGCCATGAATGTTCTGGTGACTCGGGGACAAACGACTGTAAAAACACCGAAATCTGCTTAAAATCACAACTAACTACTTACCTTTACGTTCAGACAGAAACCCGGATTACCACTGCACACCGCTGTGGTCGTTTGGGTTATTTCTAGACTTTCAAAGTCTATGTTTTTCAGCCGTAAACCCCGGGGAGTCAGGTCGAAACGAATCCGACAAAAGGAGCGTCTAGTCCGGTATGAAACTCCGCCCAGCGCCGCAGGGGGAGGAACTCCGAGGGAAAACATGAGGACAAAGGCGGAGGATGAAACCAGAGACAGCAGCTAAAACACCAGCCAAATCCGCTTAAAAACCACTTTACATGTAGAATTATTCTTTTATTTAATGTATTTTACACAAATATTCAGTCAGTATTTATAACTGCGGCAGCGTCCTTTTCTATCAATCTACCCTCCTGACTTTAACCTGGTCCGGGTCCAGATGCTGAACCGGCGGGGAGGCAGAGGACTGGGGTCCGGGGACCAGACGGCCAGCCGTCGACAGAGATGCGGATGCGTGCGTCTGTCCGGCTGCTCTAGGCTCCGATAGGAAGAATAAAAGTGTGCCGAGAGTCATCAGGTCTGCCGGATGTTCAAGTCTCCCTCCTTGGCCTGTCGCAGTGCTAATCAGCGGCTCGAAGACGGCAGGCGCCCGCATCCACTTGACATCCTGCGCTCTGAGAACACACTGGTTGTCGGTCAGATCTCCCCGACTCACCGGTCCCCTCCCACGCAGAGCTGTGTGGTGAGGACAGTCACTGATCCCTCAACACACCCATCTGTCCGATACACCTGTCCTACTCCGGTGTGACGCTCCACAGGTGTGTGGAGGGAGGGGTGGTGACAGCTATACCTGTTTTATTTTCATAAAAATGCAGTTTGATAAGTAAAATTCATTTTCTCTTCAATCTACAGAGATTTCATCCTTAATGAACTTTGTCCCAAATTAGTTGATATGACTCTGAGTGTTAGTGTCTGTCCGCCTCACTACCGCCACCTGCTGGCCGGGATGATCAACATATTAAACTATTCAA
The DNA here is from genome assembly GCA_037577475.1 of Chaunax sp. Z400. NCBI lineage: Eukaryota > Metazoa > Chordata > Actinopteri > Lophiiformes > Chaunacidae > Chaunax > Chaunax sp. Z400. Next base: position 4,783,365 of record CM075198.1, read on the forward strand.
ATCCCCTGAATAACCATTAACTAACTTTAAAAAATCTTAATCTAAATCAGTGTGTTTGTAGCCAGAAAGCCTTCATTTGTCCTTTAATTTGAAAAACTAAAGTCCATTATCTCCTGGATGATTGATGACCCGATGGACAGACCAGTTTGTGCATCTGGTAAGATCTGTGCCAGAACAGTAAGCAACACAGGAGCATTCGGAGGACTCGGAAGACTCGGAGTCCTGTCGTCGGCAGAAACTCTCAGATGCAGTTGTGAGGTGTGTCAGGGCTGGACTAGAGACTGAATACAGAGAACTAGTTTTCACTCTTAAATTTATTTACAGGTCTGTTCACACAGAAACAAAGAGCAGACAACATTTAATCAACAGTTAATAATGTGTTTTCATAAATGTACAGAAACAGAAGATCATTTCTTTGACAAACACAAAAAATAATTTAACTATTGAAGATAGTTTAAATGATTTATGGGGCTTATTAGTCTTCTATATATGGGCTAAGAAAGGTATAATATACAGTGAGATTAATGTGTCAATGAGGTATGTTGAGCCTAAAGGTGGAGTATCTCAAAGGTGTCTCTCTTTTACGTGGCTAGGTCACAATGGTAACTGATGCTGAACACCTGACCTGGTCCAGAGGAGGAGAAGATCTCCAAAATAATTCTCTTGGAGCCGTGATCTAAACCCACCAGGAAGTCGGCCATTTCAAAGTCAGTGTTCATCTTTTCGCAGTTTGCTGTACTTTAACAAACACCTCCTAGAGAATTAACCTAATGGACCTGAAATTTGGTCAGTACAATCTCAAGACCTTCAGGATTATACACTATCTAAGGTTCCTGTAAAACCTGAAAGGTGTGGCCATGGTGACGTGGTGAGTTTCACCATGAAACAGGAAGTAGTCATAAATCCACTGTCTGTGGTCCAATCTTTGCCAAACTTCACATGTTGGATAAAAGTCCATGCCTGGAGACATCTACATGTCGATATGCAGTTACACCTACTGGCAACAGAGAGTAAGCCATGTGTGACCAACCATTTGATTTATCTGAAATTCTCATGTTGTGGTCTAAACATCATATACTGGAACACTGAAGTAACAATATAATCCTTTGTGTAAAAATGAAGAGCTGGCAGTGTCCAGTAGGCTGTGGCTCAGATTGGACGCCTCCTTCAGCAATGCTATGCTCTCTGGGACACATAATTAACTTCTCATAATAAATCCCCTTGTGGATTTAACAAAAAAAAAAAATGCATTCACTTTTTGAAAGAAAAGACAAACAGTATAAAAGATGACTTGGAACCTAGCTTGGATGAAACCACATTAAATAGAACCTGGACAGAGAAAAACACACTGGTGACAGGCGTCTACTGTATGTACAGAGATACACATTTGCGTTTTATACACTTAGATACAGTAAATGCAGTTAGAGTGTACTACAGAGTCGGCTTTTGAGAGATCTGAGGAATCTGAAGAGAAGGAAATGTCACACTGACTCACTATTCTTGTATGACACTGAGATAAAGCAGGAGAGAGCAGTTAGATTGTGTGATGCAGAGGTTCAGTGGTGTGAAGGTCCAGGTTTGAATCAAGGATCTGTGTGTTTGCCTCATGTCTCTGTGAGTTTCTTCCCACAGTGCAAACATATGCAGGTTAACTATAGAGACTGCAGCTGTCAGTGGTTGTCTGTGTAACGCTTTGATCATAATCCAATACAGATGTGAACAGCTGCCGCGCTTCTTCACAAACCATAATCCTGGGTCTGCTAATACATGTGCACACCAGAAACCAAAACGGATTCCTCAGTGGAGGAATGGAGGAACAGAGCTCCTCTGGTTGTTGTATTTGCCTGAACAGCAAGAAAAAGTGAATGAAGATAATGAATTCATTAAATGCTTACACTGTCATGAAGCTTGGGCGTTTGCATGGGCGTTGGATGACGTCAGAAATTACAAGACATGGACTTGTAGGGTTGGGCATGATGTAATTAATTATCTAGTTGGATATGTTGTTGTTCTTTCTACTTTCTATTTAGTCCAGTACTTTGCTGATATTCCATCAGTTTCTTCATTTTAGTCCAGTTATCCAGGTTGAGTAAAGTGTGCAGAGTAAAAATAGTTTCTCCACCTGCAGCTTTAAACAGATTCCTTCTCTGAAGCCGCTCTTACAATATATTACACTTATTTTATACAACTAAAATTACATTTTTGTTCCTACACCCTACTCATGGTAACCTATCCAGGTGTACCTCATAGCTGCCCGATGTGAGCTGGGATAAACTGCTGCTCCCCATGAACCTCAACAGATTAGGAGTTCAGATTCTTCTACATCAGGTACAAACAGTACATCTTTCTGATTTCATTGGAATGAAGGAAGATTTATTTGACGATGATCAAGCGTGTGCTGTTGGATGATTCATTCATTCATTCATGTTGTGCTTCTTTTCTTTATTTACTTGTGCTTCTGTTTTGTTGGCTGGTGGTGTGATGATCTGCTTGGTCAGCAGAGGGCAGCGATAGTCTCGTCCATCAGATTTTACTAACCTCTAACCCTTTTGTCTTACTTGAGTGTGTTTCCTTCTCTGTAGACTCCTTTGCTACGGCATGCCTGCATGCTGGGTTGCTATGGTAACACTGTTAGGCAGAGTAATAATGTCTATTTACAGCGATGACTTCTTAGACTTGTTTGTTCCTTCCTGTTGGTCAGCAGCTGGTAACTCACTGACTGACTGAGTCCATCCGCTGTCACCTGTGTGATCTCAGCAGGTGGGCGGGGCCTCAGCTGCAGCGCGGCAGCCTCCCACTTATCTCTGTGGCTGTCAATCACATAGGCTGTGAACGAAAGACATGGGGAAGACGCCTGTCCTCTCCGGCTGTCCCTCGATGTGTCCGATCTGAGAAAAGATAACACAGTCAACATATTGCTCAGATTACATCAGATTTGTCAGATGAACATGAAAGCCTAATCAAAACAATCAAATTTATCTCATGGCACTTATCGAGCAGGACTAGGCCGTGCTTTTATTTCCAGAGACCCAACATTCCCCCATGAGCAACCACTTGGAGACAGTGGTGAGGAACACTGCCTTTTAACAGACAGAAACCTTAGAGAAGTACCTCCAATCTAGGTGGGCAATCATCTACCTTGACCTGTTGGATCAAGCGGAATAGTCCCTGTTCAGGTATCCCAAGACAAACTGGTCCCAGCGGAGGGGGACCAGGGAAACAGGGAACAGGGAAACCGAGCCGCTCCAGGGTAGAAAGGTTACTGGCAGTATCTGATGGTCAGGCCTTGATCCATGGCTACTTGAAGCTGCCATGTTGCTGTTCGACTGCCCGAAGGTAAGGGGCATTGGGGTTGGCTGCATTCCAAGTCATGTGAGAGACAACGTCATGGGCCTAAAATATGCTGACCCTGGCATTACAGGCGTCTAAGGATGTGGAATGTCACCTATCTGGTGGGGAAAGAAGCAGAGCCAGTGCTGCGAAGAGGTAGTTGGGCTCACCTCTACGCATAGCACCCGGTCGGACTGGACAGGGGTGTGATGTGTTGTGTGTCTGGCCCACAACCAGGTGATTTAAAAAGCAGCTGACTACCTACCCACCACTCCTGGTCCTCCTCTCCAGTGACGATGATGACTTCTCCCTCGGCAAACGTCAGTTCATCGTCATTATCAGCCTGACAGTCGTAGATGGTTTTCACCCGCCGGATTTTATTCTTCACCTGGAGAACAGGGAGAAAACAGTGAACTTTCCTTTCAACGTCTTTAAACTGCGATGCTGTGAAAACGACAGATGAACCCTCACAGAGTTGATTTTGCGTGGCATAGGGACAGGCATCTCATCAACATTTTCAGCTGCCAGTCGAGGTGACAGCTCCCCCTGCTGGACACATTTGCCGCTCTCTGCCACCGCCATCTTGGATTCCTGCGTCTCTGTAGCAATGGGGGTGGGACCAGGCCTGTCGCTGAGCGGCGGTTTGGGTGGGAGGTCTGCGATCTGGGGTTTGGGTGGGAGGTCTCTGATGACAGGTTTTGGCGGGAGGTCGGACAGCTGGGGCTTCTCAGCCAGTGGGGCTCTCTGGGAGGAGTCTAATGGGGTGAGGGGCGCTTTGGGGGAGGCATCAATGAAGGGAGGAGACTTCTGGGGGTCAGGCTGGGAAGAGGAGGAAGGTTTGTGGAGGGAGTCTAGAGACTGGCTGGGCTTGTCCACAGAGGGAAGGTGGATGGTGTCGATCTTCCTCAAAGCCACTGGGATACGAAAGAAAATAGAGAACTGATTAATAACTACAGGCAGATAATGTGCAGTCACAATAAGAGGGTATGAGTTTTGATTGGTCGGCAATCATTAGAGGGCGGTATGAGCCAGTCTGATGAGGCAAGAGTAGAAGAAAAAGAGAGTGCATGTAAATAATATATCAAGGATTTTCATACGTCAACAATTTCAACTTCATTTTTCAAACAAATTCTTGTTGCATGTGTTGCCGTTTAACTGAAGAGAACATTTAGTTGCACCTTTATTCCTGATTTCTAAGGTTTATATGTCATAATTTCAGGTCAATACACCAGAAACCTCAGCTGAAAGATATTTGTCTCACCTTTCTGGGGTAGTTTGGGTAGAACTCTGGGTCCCAGTGTGGACTTACTGGAGGTCGTACTGGAGAAGGATGGGAGAGGTCAAAGGTCATCTTCACAGTTTGTACTTGCATTCATTATGAACTGTCTGAGCTGCTCAGAGTATTTCATGTGTACCTCTGCTGCTGCTGGACACCCTCAAACTTCTTCACTCTGTTTCCAGGTGGGGGCGTGAACTCACTACCTATGTGGAGACAATTCCACCAGAGGTCAAAGCTTTTGATTGGTTTAGATTGTCGGATGTTACCAAGTTGCTGCAGTCTTACCTTTAGCTGAAGGTCCCTGCAGGACTGGGCTGGGGGGGTCGGACAGTGTGCGCTTGTGTCCGGGTGGAGGGGGAGGGGGTCTCTTCTTCAAGGTGGAGCTTCCTCCTCCACTGGTCTGAGAGGTGAGGGGAAGAGAGGTGGGCGGGGCAGTGGTGGAGCCTGAAGGTGGGAACCAGTCAGTGATTTAATGGTAAAAATAGATTCATCTGGGGTCTGTGAAGGAGCTGACACGTTTTTACCATGTTTCTGCTAAAATCTTTGTGATAAACAGCCAAGAAATGTAGTTTACATGTTGTAGACATTAACCATGAAATACAACGCTCACTGGTTGTTGACTTGGCTGACAATATGGGATAATCAAGGCACAGATTGAAAGGCAGATTAGATCAGACATTAAGTTTTAAAGGGGCATTAAAACTGAAAAGGTAAAGCAACAGACGGTAACACCAGACAGCTTCAAAAACCAGGTCCAGGTCTTCTGGACCACATTCAAAAACCTTTCAATCTCCCTCAAAGCCTTCTGGACCACATTCTAAGCCCCCCAAATCCCCTGAAGAACTTCTGGACCACCTTCACAAAACCTCTGGAAACCCCTAAAATCCACATGTGGAGCTCCTAAAACCTTCAAAACCCTTCTTACCTTTTCCCTGGCTCCTGGCAGCCGGTGAAGGTCCTGAGGTGTCGGGGCCGGGGGACGGAGGGTTTTCAGAGGAGGTACTGTAGACAGGGTTGGCAAACGCTCCGTAGGAGAGACGCTGCTTGTCCCTGTGAGGAGGAATGAAGAAGGCCGGTAGAGAATGTTTCTCCTGAGAGGAAACGCTGGAGGTTGGACAGAAACTCTGAGGACGCAGAGAACGCTCCTTCTTCACCGGGCTGGGCTGAGGAGGAGGCAGAGGAGAGAGAGGAGGTGATTAACAATCATACAAAGACAGCATGATCCATTGTTCTGTGGTTTACTCAGTGTTACCTTTTCATCCAGTTCATCATCACTCTCATCCAGTTCGTCCAGTCTGAGGTTCCAGTCATACTCGACATGAACATGAGGGTTAAACCTGCCGGACACCGCCTCCACCAACTGGAGGACAGAGAGACAAAATGCTAAGGTTTGTTTTTCAGCAGGATTACACAAAAACCACAAGAACCACCAAGGATTTCCACTGAACTTGGTGGAAGGATGGGTCATGGGCCAGGAAAGAATCTATCAAGTTTTTGTGCGGATCTGGCGCAAAACCGCTAAAACCCGTTCGACTTCTCACTATTTCAGCTACACGTTTGTGGTAGTTGCAGGTTTCTAGCCCTAGCCCTATATGTTACCAAACAGCAGCTGGGGAAAGACTAACCCAATGAAACCAATTTAAATCAGGTGGATCCGAATTGGATCTGCATCAAATTGAACACACTCATAGATACCAACCTCCTAAATAACCCTAATTGTTTTTCATGCAGATCTATACATTATTCCCTGAGAAATTAAAGAAAATGTTGAAAAAAATCACAATGTTAAAGACAGTAAAAAAAAAAAAGTCTTAGTCTTCCTCTGGTCTGAAAACATCTCCAGTCTGTCTTTGTTGAACCAGAACTTGGTACTCACTGTTTCAGGATGTCAGTTCCTCATCTAAAACACTTTATCAAGGTAAACTGGAAGAGTCCCTGATGTTTCATTTAATCCCAAATCTTCAATATCCTGCTCTGCCTGACAAATCACATTTTCATGAGATGATCAAGCTTAATGTAAAACGCTTTGGGTCCAGTGACACCACAAAGTATCACAACAAATTTGATCATTTCGTCCCGATTGGTTGTAGTCATGTGCCTACCGGTTCTTCACACTGAGAGGTCTTCAGCCTGCGGGCAATATCCAGCGCTGCCTCTCCACTTTGATTGGCTGTGAAGACACAGGACACAAGCAGCTTGTAATAAAATGATGGAGCTTGGCTAGTTTCTACCAGCTTCAAGTCTTTGTGCTAAGATAGGCTAACCATGACCTGAACATCTTTCTGCTCTGACTCTGGAGGAGAGCGAGAACAAGATGATTTACATAAGTGTTAGACTGCTCCTTTAAATGGTTGAGTTTGGAGCTCAGTTTAGCCTGCCTTAGCCTAATGTTAGCATGTTCTTACTAATGTGGATGTCGGGTTTTCCTCTTAGTAGCAGCTTTACACACTGTGGCTTGTTGTACAGACAGCAGTAATGCAGAGCTGTGTTTCCTCCGTCCGTCTGTCCGTCTAGGTTACCACTGCAGAAAGACACACACATCATCAACACACACACACAGCACATTAATACACTGCTAACACAGCACTCCATCAAGATGTGTCTGTCTGATCCTTGATTGTTAAGAGCAGATTTCAAAGCTGGAAAAAACATCCATGATAATATCAGCCTTCATATTGATCAGGAACTACTATTTAAACAGTTCTTGTGTGATTTTGTTATTGCAAACAGCTGATAAATACTATATTTTGACAATAAACCTAACATACAATGGAGGGTGAATAATTTTGATTAATTTTGAACTGTATTAAAATACATCCACACTCATGCAGCAGTGAACATGTGACAGAGTTTTGAACCTGTTCTGGACCAGGAAGTCAACCAGGTGGAGAGAAGATTGATCAGCTGTCCGAACACAATAATGTAATGCCGTCTCTCCAGCTTCCTGAACACAAAACGTATTGACATATCCATTGACATCCGTAGCCATTGACAGATCCCACTGAACATCTAGAACCTGCCCATATAGCCCAGTGAATTTCCCTGAATTCCAAAGGAAACATAAACCCCCTCCTCCTTGGAACCCCCCTCAAAATCTCTTGAGAACTCCTGATTAACACCTGAATTCATTTTAAGTTATGTAGCATGTCCTGTTGGAGCTCAGGTACACCGCATTAGACATCATCCCATTACAGATCCCTGCAACTTCCTCAGGGTCCACCTGAAGCCACCCACCACACTTTTGTCACCTCCCACTGGACACCTAGAACCTCCTCAAACAGCTCTAGGGTTTCTCATGAGACTCTTCATACTACATAAAGGTAAACCTAAGGAACTCCCACAAGGTCTTTTGGACCAAATTAATACAAACAAACTTCTCTTGACTAAACAGGCCTCTTGTCCAAGTAGATGTATTGATTGACAGGTCTAGTGTCCAACCAACCTTGCCTGGTTCAGGGAGGGGCTGCAGCATCTCCACCCCCTCAGCAAAAAGCTGGATTATTGACAGCAGGTCTCTAGATTGCACCGCTTCGTCTAGCTCATCTAGACCGCTGGTTGCCGCAGACACAGTACGCCTGACAAATTTGTGGTCAATGTACTTGGCATTGATGAACTCCTTTCTTGCTGTCCTGCAGACAGTAGCAGGTTTACAGGTAAATATTGGATATCATATTGGCTAATTACGACATATTCATATATATAAAAGATTAGTTTACATGTAGCATGTACGAGACACTCACATGTCGCTGGAGGGTGTCGGCTTCAATGACAGAGACGGTAGGCTGGCCTCCATGATCTCATTGAAACTACAGTTCCCAACATTCCTAGCAAGCTGAGAGGAAGGAAGGAGAGATGTTAGCAAAGAGAAGTAAAAAGCAGACAGGAAACTGGACAGACAGACAGACGAGGTTACCAGCAGCTCGGAGGTTCCCAGTTTGTCCAGTTCCAGACTCTGGATTCTGGACACGTGGACTCCCATCTCTCTGTGGATCCCTGAACACTCGATGCAGGTCAGAATGCCCAGGTTTGTGGAGATCCAGCGAGGATCTAAAAGCACAAACACATATTTTATTAAGTGATCACCAGTGTGTTTACCAGTGAACCTTTGAAGGTTTGAAGCATCCATGTCGAAATGAAAATGATAAGGTTTATCTTAAACCACAACTCGACAAACAGGCATGTACCCGTGGCTCCACAGTCACAGCAGCTGTTGTTGCCTGGCAATCGCAGCACCTCGTCAATGATGCTCTTGGTGAGCTCCTCCTCCTCCTCCACACCTGAGCTCTGACCTCCGCCCTGAAACGCCACGTTCAAGGCCTCCTCCTTACTGTTGGTTAGCACCGACACCCAGCTGTAACACACACACCATCATCAGCAGCGTCACAAAGAATACAAGCTCTCTGATTGGATGGAGAGCTGCAGATTCAAGAGGGAGTGACGGATGTTTCACCTGACAAACTCTGACTCGTCTTCAGCTTGGAAGTGGTACGTCCGATTATCTGCAGGACAAGCAAGAGATGAAGAAGAAGAAGAAGATTTTGTCTACTAGTTATCTGAGCCACTGTTCAGATCCTGATCAAAACGGTTACAGTGAAAAATGATCGGCAGTTGATGTGTTTAAATCACAAATATGAACGGTGGTATCAAACAGACTTACGAGAGATGAGGTCGAAGCATTTCTTGTCCTCGCCGCTGGGTTTCACCTGACAGGTGAGCAGGTTCAATCTGACAGGCTGCCTGTTAGACTGACAGACAGGCAGACAGGTTATCTAACATTCAGCACAGCACCGATTGTTCATGTTTTGAAAAATGTTCATGAAAAAATGTTGAAAAAAGCTCAAGACTACTACTACAAGCTACTAAGGAGGATGCCTCTTGAGGACAGACAGGAAGTAGATGCCTGTACAGAATTGACCAAAATAAAACCAAATATTAATATAAAAACTAATTAATTTCAAGAATTTGTATCTAATCAAACAAGACAAATCAGCAGTGAGGACTGTGATTTGTTGCCATGCGTCTGATAATCACTGCGGAGAAACATCAGAAATCATGTTCTGTCATCTGACACCAGAACAGCTGCTGAATATATAATTATCTGACTCAGCACTATCAGACACCATTAAAACCAGTGTCTCCACTCAGCTGACAGAGTACTTCCTGTGTTCAGCTCTAATTTATTCTCTTAGTGAGTCCTTCATGGACGGAGAGCAATTAAGCCCCGCCCACCCCTGAGGTGAAACAATTCCTCTGTCTCCATCGACTGCGTCATTCCTGTATCAAATATTTTTGTGATGATTTATTGAGTAATTTTCTCTCTAGTGAACATGGTTTCCAAATTATAAAGCATTGTTTTCTGTCTCTGTTGCTGCTGTGACATCATTAAACTACAGACTTTACCTTTAAAATCAAAGATTCAATACCAGACTCAACTCTTCAGTCTACAATTTTGTTACCATTAAAATAGTTTAAGTTTGTTCATCTGAAGTTACCAGATAAGGAGAAGGTCAATATATTATCTATTATTTCAAATGACTTGCCCCCCTTGGTTTAAGGAAATATAAATTAAATTATACAGCAGTACTTACTGTAGCATGAGAAATAGTGAGGATGCCACTTTTCACTGAACACTTCCTACGCTGCCAGACCTTCCTCAGCCTAATGGACAGAAAACATAGACTGAAGGTTAAAAGTGACCAATTTCATGACAAATGACAATTAGGCCTATTAATGCTTGTAAAGGAGAATGTATCAGTCGTACCCGTCACTCTTTTTCAGTAGGTATCCTCTCTTCTCGCTGCCAAACTCCTTGTTTCCCTGCAGCTGGTGCATACTGTACCCACTCTGTTTACTCTGAGAGTCCTGATAAACACACACACACACACACACATGTACTGTAAACCATTCCAGAATGTCATCTCTGACTTTGTGCATACTCAACAAAACAACTCAAACTAAACAAGACAAAAGGTACGGAGGTAATTTCCTGTTATAAACACATTTTGCAAAGGTCCTACAATTCACTAACAAACACAATGGACTTAATACAAAACAGGATTAACAAACTAATGCAATATGTTTTCCATCCATCCATCCATCCATCCATGGTAGCAGGCTAATCAGGATATTCCAGATGTCCCTCTTCTCAGCAACCGTGTCCAGCTCCTCTTGAGGGATCCTGAGGGGTTCCCAGGCTAGATGACATCTCCAGCAGGTTCTGGGTCTCCTCCCAGCTGCACACAAAACCTCCAAACAGAGGGACCCAGGCGGCATCCTAACCAGATGTTGAATCACCTCAACTGGAGTAAAGGAGCAGCAGCTGTACTCCGAGCTTCCTCTGGATGTCCATGATCCTGCACACTTCTCTCTGGCCCTGATAACACAGAGAGTCACCTCTCCAGGCACGATGCGTCTGTGTGATCGGCCCCCAAAGACTGAGTCACCACTCTACAGAGGAAGCTCATTTCAGCCGCTTGAAACCACCTTGTCATTGTTTTGGTCGCTACCCAGGGCTCATGACCATTGATGAGGGTTGGAACTTAGATCGGCTGGTAAACCCAGAGCTTTGGCTTCTGACAGCTCCCTCTTCACTGCATTTCATGACGCACCAAACTGCCTGTTGAGGTTCCAAAATGAGACACTCTCCCTAAATGCATTGGTTTGTTATAGCAAGCTGTGTTTGTAAGGGTATCGTTGGGCGTTTGCAAAACATGTTTTATTTATTTATTAAGTTTTAGCAGTAAATTAAGTATAATCGTGTTGAATTACTTCCCAGTTTGAGAGAAACTCAGTTTTTTCATGCCAAAAGATTTCATGCAGATAAGATGAAGATGCAGCTTTATTTTTAATTACAGACTTACTCTCCTGGACTTCATTCAGAGAGGGCGAGTGAGAGAGAGAAAGACAGAGTTCAAAGGTCAATAGATGAGTAAGGCAGGCAGCGGTGGGATGATTTCTTAAAATGCTATGAATTTGTAACAAATTTTTCAACACATTAGACCCCTGATTCTATATATCATGATCTTATATCACAGCCAATCAGTGTGAGGGGTGATCTCAGGTTTATGCAGTAATCTGATTCTTTTATAACAGTCAAAGCTACAAGAAACCTATGGACATAAATACTGAAGGAGAGAGGTCAACTATGACTCCCAAGGTGCATTTCACTAACAAACAGCCAATCACAGAGCTTCACATTAATGTCGAACTTAAGCTCAAGATCGCTGCTTTCTTCCAAAAAGGTGTGTGCCTGCTCAGCAACGGCTCAGACCACTGAGCAGGATACATATGGGGGACATAAACTTCAAAAAGTGTTTGTGTGAGAATTATTTCAAAAGTGCAATCGGCCTCTATTACATACACATTTTCAAAAAATAAATTCTAAATTTATTTTGAAATAATTTAATGAGAAGACAACGAACACTTCTCTCCTTTTCCCCCTGGGATCTGCGACCATGGTCCCTTCATCTTTCCATGAAGTCAAGGAAAAATGTGAAGGAGAATTCATAAGAACTTTGGGAAATACAACCACGATGCTAACAGAGTCCGACTGCACTTCACGACAAGTTCCTAAGCAAAAGAGTATTTGACCGCCACCTGTATGTACACATTCCCACCCCTAACTTTGTTAACCCCACCGCCATCCTCCCAGGTGTTGTACCTCCCTCTGGTCCAGCTGTAAGGAACTCTTGATGAGATCTCTGAGAGCAGTCAGCTGCTTCTTCTCCTCATCCTGACTCTGTTTGATCTGTGGAGACAGCAGAGGTCACACCTGTTCTTCACCTGAGCAGCAGGTGGTGCTGGGCTGATTGGTGAGAGCAGAGCATAAGCGTCTTACATTGAACAGGTCGGCGGCCAGTTTCTCGATGTACTGCTTCAGTTTGTCGGCTGTTTTCAAACCATCCTGAAAAAAACTGCAAAGAGGAAGACAAGCCAGGAAAGTAAGTGAGTTTCCAAAATAAAATGTGAGATTTAAAGCACATATTGAAGTCACTGGTCTTACTTGCACTGAGCGTGGTAATACTTGATGAGGTTCTGCAACAGGTCCACTCCCTTCTTGGTTTTTATCTCGTTGACTTTGATCAGATACTGTTGGACACAAAGACACAGAGCTGTCAATCATACCTGAAGCTGTCAATCAAACCTGCTCACTAAGACACTAAGAGACAATGTGATGGCCAAATGAGGTCTAGCCACTTGAGACAAGTCTCAAATCTAAAAACAATCAAGGAAGTCTCAAGTCATGCATTAAGTCATTCAAGACAAGCCAGAGTCAACTGCGTAAAGGTCTTGTGTCTTTGACGACAGGTCCAAGTCAATCAAGTCAACTAACAAATCAGTGAAGACAATTTCAAGTCAATGTAAACAAGCCTCACATCATGTCTCAATCAAACTAGTCAAATCAAATCAAATCAGTTTAGAGAAGTATGAAGTCACTACCTGGTACTTGGTTATTTTGGTGGATTGCTTAAAGGTATTGAGTAGTGATACACAGCCGTAGCCTCAAGTCAATCAAGTCTCATTGAGAAATTGAATTGACAAAAGTCTCAATTCAATTCTCAAGTCCATGAGAACAGGTTCATATCAAGTCAAAGTCAGCGGAGTCAATTCTTAAGTCCCACGTCAAGGGTTGAACAACAGTCCTTGTTTTAGCTGCACTACTGGTAAGAACAGAGTGTTTGATGACTGCACTGAGTCTGGATGTAAGGACCACAGCAGCCTGTAGGGAACACTGTCAGGACTCCGTGGTACCTCACACATCTGCAGCTGGAACAGCCTCCTTTCTTTCTCCATCTCTTCAGCGATTTCAGCTCCGGTGATTTCTGTTCGGATCATCCCGTGTTGTTTAGCGTTTTCTCTCTTCTCCTTCTCAATCTTTGTGCTGGGGAAAAACAAGCAGGTGTTTAAAAGATCATGTCATCTGGTTCAGTATAGACATTAACCTCATCTGAGACAAACTGAATGACAGTGAAAAATAACTGAATGATTTTCCATTTACAACATCATCAGTTTTAAACTCATCAACTCTATGTGGATGCGCACACTAGTGTCTGTAGCATCACTCGTTAACATCATAAGCTTAAAATTCTGTACAAAAGAAAACACTATAAAATGTTTGGCATCAGATTTTTACAATAAATTATATTATACCAGAGTTAAAAGAATACCATTATCTAAGAGCTTTTTTGGCATCCCTCAAGGCTCCATTTTAGATCCTTTTTTATTTTATTACCTCTGCCACAGAGGTTATCTTTTTGCCGGCGTTGTTTCATTTGTCTGTCGGGGTTACTTAAGAAGTTATGAATGGATTTGACAAAAATTTTTGGAGCGCTAAGGTATGGTCCCAGGAACAATCCATTAGATTTTGGTGGTGATCCGGATCATCATCTGGATCCAGAATTTTTTTTTAAGGATTCTTTACCATTGTGGGGTAGGGGCAATTACAGGGTAATCAATTTTTTTTCCTCTACCTTCATGGATTATGCCTACAATGCTTTTTCATTAGATTGATAAAGATCACTTTATAAGTTTTTATGTTGGTTAAAAGTCAAACTGACTCACAACTTGGTCTCGTAGTCCTTCCAGGCTTTATCGAAAGGCTTCTTCAGATCCTGAAACAGAAAAGGAACGCTGAGGTTCACTGAATAAAACCAAACCAAGCAAAGTTTATTCTAAATTTTTTTCAAATGAAAGGTTTTGATGGAAAATATAGAATATAGATAATATTATATAAGAAAAATATGCAAGTTAATCAAAATAATAACAGAATGACTTACATAGGAGAGAGAGAACTGATAAGAATATGTTAAATCACAAAATAAATGTGTAAAATTTTAAAAGTACAATAATTCCTAACTTTTAAATACAATTTAGATTTATTTACAAATACAATTACAAATTCAGATATAACAATTAAAGAATGAATAATTAAATAAAATTGAGAATAGTCCCACCCCTTTAACTCCTTTCAGATCTCCCTTTAAGAGTGAGTCCAGCGTGAAGACGACGTTATGACTCAAGCTCTGCAGCTGAAATGAGACAGAAAAGTATTTTAGTTTCTTTGCAGCTGAAAGTATTGACTGATGTATTATTTTACTGCTGATCGACAGCAAGTTTCACTGACAGCTGACTGACCAGGTTCTTTAGCAGAGCAGCGAGTTCTTTAGCGAGGCAGGAGAACTTAACGAAGGCCGCTCCCAGTTCAGAGTTGTTTCCTCCCAGTCTATCCAGAGCCTGACTGAAGCTCTCCTGGTTCCCAGCATGCTCTGCTCAACCGGCACAGCAACAAAGACAACATCATCAACAACAAAATCTGGGACAAAGAGGTTAACAGCCAAATGTCATTGCTAGTGTCCGACTGACGCAGTTGTCGTTTTCACACCAATAGCCTACAATGGTAAAATAGAGCCTATAAATAGGACTCATACAGAGGGGCTTGTATCGAATGCCGGGTCCATCATTGGAACACATTTAAACTTCAGTAAAGATGACAGCGATCATTAATATTCCAGCTTTAGAATTTATAAGGAGCACGGCTGCTTTCCTCCCAACTATCTCACTGTATGGACCTGGACTCTGTGTTTGACCTTCTGTGTAGAAGAATCAGAAGATTAATTACCTCCACCAAGGAGGTTACGTTTTCCATCCGTTGGTTGGTTGGTTTGTTTGCTAAAAGGCAAAAACTACTGAAAAGATTTCCACTAAACTTGGTAGAAGAATGGGGTATATGTATCTGTACCTTGTCCTGAATTGTAGATGGATTTGACAGACTTCTTCACTTTCTGGAGAGCTGAGCGGTCCTGATCCAGAGCCTGAAGACAGACAGACACACAGACGGGCTCACCTCTCATCTTAATGATCATTTTTGTGATCTACTAAAATTCAATGTGTTTCCAAACACAGACAAAATTTTTAAAAATGGCTGCTTTCGAAAGAAAATGAAAAGAGAAACAACTGAGAGAAAACACAAAAGCAAACCTTCCACATCAGAAATCACTTTGCCTCCACCTCAGCCTCATACTTTAATACTTTCATTTATGATAAAGTAAACAGCTGAGGAAATGTTTTAATATAAGATATTCTATCATATGTGAAAATAATCTTTACCATTCGGTCATCATTATTTCTACATGGTTTCCAGTCTGTTACTGGTTTAGAAACCACACAGGTCTGCAGCCATGCTAGCACCTCTGTGAGGCTTTAGCTTTGATCCAAATGCTAACATCAGCATGCTACATGCTCACAGTGCTAAAATGCTTATGTTTAGCATGTATGTTACCATGCTCTTCAAGAAAACAACATTAGAGGAACTTTAATTTTCCAATTTTGGAATTCAGGATTAGTTAATGCAGTTGTTCCCACACTTTTTCATGTCAAGGATCCCTTCACTGACACAAACTAGACCCCATTTGATTTTTTTTCTCCAGATGAAATTAATTTTGCTTTTAGATGTTTTATGACCCAAATAGTCATACATTCTGTTATTGTGTTACTTATGGACAAAATTATAAGGAAAACAACCATGAAATACCCAGGTTCTCCTGCCACGGGTGTATTTCATTGACAAAAGCCTATTACTGAATTGATATTGATTGAAGGACACACAGCTGTGATCCCGTGTGCCTGGGCCCTTTTGCAGAAAGTAACTAAGGTGCTTACTAGCATTTAGCAATACTATCCTTAATCAAATATTATCATGAAAAATCTAACTCCATAGTTAATCAACAAAATAAACAAGCATGAAATAGTCATATCCCTGAGGATCCCCATCCCTCATGTCCTAAAGCATGATTTTAATATTGTAGAAAACTAATTTAAGGTTTTAAGACTGATCTGGAATCAGTAAGATGTCCCTGTTTCACTAAGTGAAAAATTAAGGCTATTTTATGGCAGAAATTTGGTCAACTTTAGCCAAAATACACTTAAATATTATACATATGTAAACAATTTTATTCAATCTATATTGTTTATAGCCCAAACACTGAAAACCTTTAATGGAATATAATCATTAAAGATTTAATTAATAAATTTTTAAGGTAAAACGTATAGAGATTTGTTTTTATCAGTGAATAATAAACTGATTAATGCTCATCAGGCCTGATGCTTGACCTCTGACCTCAGCTCATAAACATCATTCATAATCAGAGATGTTGCTGCTGTTTTCATTTTCCTGCTGCAGAGGAATCCAGCTTTCATCATTCTAATAACGACTGACAACATTTCAAATAAATCACCTTTACTTTACAGACAACCCTACAGACAGATAGCCAAAGATACACTCTACTATATCATAATAAATACAGCAGCCACACTGCAGCTGCTGCTCTATGGGAGCCCGCTGCAGCCTTCAAGGTGACGTCCTTTCCTTCCCCCAAACTCCATTCAGAAAATTTGCACTTCAAGGTTTGATTGAAAATCAGCGAAATAGCACACAAATATTAAATTAAGTCTCAATCATGTCTGTTCCCTCTGTGCTCGAACTTCAAGTCGGCGTTCACATTACCCATCAAGCTACGCGTGCTTTACGGATATGTCAACTTTAACCATCAGCTTGCTTATTTTCTCCGCAATACCGCTCCGCCAAAACACACTGCGGAGGGCAGAGGAGAGGGCGGCAATTATCACATTAAGGATTTGACTGAGGTAAAAAATATAATTTATATATAAGCCGAATTTTAGATGGGCAGTTAAATGATTCAGGCTTGTCCTCAGAATTGTCATGGCTTGAATGTATGCCGCTCCATTTCATGATATATTAAATTAGCAGAAATGTTAAACCGAGTTCAAGAAACTGATTTCTCCATCTTTCTGGTCACAGAGGAGCACGGTGCCTAAAAGGCCGAGAGAGAGGGATGGGAGGTCAAGTTTGGAGGGCAGACAGGCAGCCTACCTCCTCCAGGATGCTAACAGTGTTCCTGCAGCTCTGCAGCCGGGTGGTGAAGCTGGATGTGGTGGGGGAGTTGTAGTCCTCGGTGGTCTCCGACAGGAACTCACACACTGAGATCTGATCCGGCATCATTCACACCAGATGAATAAACCATAAAAAGACGAAAGAGTCCCTCTGGGATCCGATCAGGGACCTGCTGAGCGTGACAGAGGGTTGGGGTTGTTTAAAGGCAGCTGGCCTCAGATCAGATCAGATGTCCTCTGTATCTCATCAGTCCGTCTCCTCCTGATGATTCATCCCTCCTTTCTCTCCTCCTCTGACCTCCTGTCAAGTCGAATACTCAGAACCCCGGAATAGACTTTCAAAATAAAAGCAGACAATGTAGTCCACTAAAATACTGTAAATGCAGAAAAAAAAGGTTCATTAGGGACAATTGGCAGGAAAAAGGAAGATATCTTTCCCATTATGTAAGGTATTTATAAACATTTAAATACTTCATTTATTTTCTTGAATCTAACAATACAAAAGTCTCAAATATAACTTATAGTGATTGTAAACAATATTCCATAGAATAAACGGAATGAACGGAATAAAGTTGAAAGAAAAATGGTGGCACAGAAAAAATGTTTTAACCACAAAATTTAATAGCCATCTGATTTTATTTTAATGTAATCTAATCCCTTGTGCTGTACAATATTCAGCATTACCTACCTGCAATGATCTTTAGGCCTACTAGGCCTATGATTATTGTTGTTATTATTCTTTAATGTTTTCTTAGTCTTCCATTTCCTATCTCTTTTTTCTCTCTAGATTTTTACTTTCTGCTACTGACTGATTGAAATGTGCCTTTTATTTTGAAAGGACAACCATGCAAATTTCCGGTAACGTCATGTAACTTGACAATCACTCGGGCTCAGCTGGATAATGGAGGCGTAGTGCGCATGCGTGACACCCGCAGGCTAATTGGGAGAAAAAAGAATAAGCAGATTAGTATCATCCGACAATTAAGCATGAAATGTAATCATTTTAACTGATTATTGGTATGAATCAATTAATTGTCAATAATATTAAATGCACAGATTCCCATTGAGTATCACAAGAATGATTCCAAACTGTTGTTTAATATCAATATAATACATACAAAAACATGTTTAAATTAACATTAACTTTAAGTGGATCAGGCACATTCTGACGTCTTCAATTAGACCGAATTCCTTCGAAGTAAGAAAAAACAAGAGGGTATGAATTTGTGTTTATATGTTTCTCCAAAAAGCTGTCTGACCAGTTATCAGTGTATACAACAGACACAGAGGCAGCCATTATGATGGTGTGCAGAGGTCAGACCTGATCGGGTGGTGAAAAAGAAATGAGTGTACCAATAACCTAGAAAAGAGGGTCGCTGTAAGGAGTAGAAGAGATTTTATGGAAAAGTCAGAGATGCTGGACAGGACCTGGTTGGTTTACAGGGAACAAGAGACTGATTTGCCCAAGGGCCTTTTTATTTTTGAATTAAACTAAAGTTATTAGGTTGAATTTGAGAAATAAGTTGAAATGATGTGACATTACACAGTAGCTGGAGGTATGCTCTCACAAGAGTGAACGGCACTTTGCACAACGCTCCACTTGAGTTTTACTGCACCTTAGGCCCACTGAGTTCACCGATGTCTGGACCTCTGTATTTTTTTCAGAGGTGTATAGAAAATAAGTGGTGAAATATTTGGCTAAAATATCTGTACTTTGATGCTGCAAAGATATTGTACAACGCTAAGATCACCGACTGTCTCATGTTTTCACCAGTATCATTGCTTATGTGGGTGGAGTGAATGATCTTGACTTATTACAACTCTTTGTTGATTGTTGGTAGTTCAGTGACATTCTTCTCCAGACATTATCTGACAAATAGCTCCTGTGCACAGGAGGAGGTCCTCAACAGAGAAAAAGTCTTGAACTCTGTAGAGGAAAAGAGGGTAGAGGAGCTCCAACATCCCGAGGAGAGCACCCATCCACAGGTAAGCTCATATTTTGTATCTAATACCTTCTTTCAGCTGATTTCAGATCATAGGTGCAGTTTAAAGTTAGGGGTTTCAAAAAAATCATGAAGAAAGTGGCTACCATACTACAGAATATATTCAGAATATATTATATTCTGAAATATTGAATATTCAACTTTAATATGACTGAATTATAGTATGATCCTGGCAGCAGTAGCTGCCTGTACTGTCCTCCAGCCTCTGCATGTCTGCATGAGTTTCATCTCTCCTGGTGAGGCTGCTGAAGTCGATCCTTGAGGTTCATCACCTCCGTCCTGGAGGCCTGCTGCTCCTCCTCAGTCTCCTGCTGCAGTGTTGCTGCTTCAGATGAGCTCCACCAAGAAAACCGAAGTCCACAAACAAATGTGACTCCTCCTGCAACAACAGATACTGGTGCTGAAGGGACATCTGAGGCTGTGGCCCCGACAGTGAGGGCCGAGATGACTGAGAGGCCAGCACATTTTGTTTCACTTTTAACACAATGACTGTGTTGATCGCTGTCGATACTACACCAATGGGAGGCAGCAGTGCGCTAAACTTTGCCTAGTCTGGAGGAGCGCAAACAAGAAACAGCAGGAGCGCCACTGCAACGTCACTTCACCAGAACCACAGAAGAAGACGGAGGAGAAGAAGCAGGAAGTGTCGAGAGCAGCAGTCACAACGGATTAGCCTGATTAGCTCGTAGGCTAACGCTCTCTGATATGTGGTTTTTAAGATAAAAAAAGTAAGTTTTGATTTTATCTTTAACTTCTGATCCTCTTTCGCTGTTTGTAGTTTTTTTTAAAACAAGCCGATAACTGACACGAGCAACAGTTAGCATGTAGCTTAGCTGATTTCCTGTCCGGTCATGAGTTTTGAACATTGTTTGCAGATAGCTCAGAGTTATAGCACAATATTAATCAGAGCTTAGTTGCTAATCAGCAGGTTGTTGCAAGCGTGTTGTCATACTGGAGCTGTGGTTTCATTTCCGGATTGACTGCTGGTCAGCTAAACGATCAGGTGAGCCACAGCTGCACCTATACGTCAGTCAGCCTGCGGAGGATCCTGAAACTCGATCAAATAAGACCAAACGTGTTGGAGCTGAGGCAACCACAGAAGGTGTAGACTGTAAAGTTAGCAGATAACAAGAGTCCATTCATAGGAACAAAAGTAAACAAAGTAAATGTAATCGTATAGTTGTGTTAACAATGATCTGAGAGCAGAAACTGATCATCATTTGATGTTTAAACCAAACAACTTCCTCTATAAAATGCTTTCCAAAGATCAAAATAAACCGTACATGGCTGTAACTCATTATGAATTTAATTAGTGATTAATCTGTTTATACTCGTGGTCAAATGTCTCGTTTTGTCCTAATCACAAAGAGACTGAAATAGTGAATCTTAGACATCAGGGAAACTGCTGTTTGATAATGATTAACAGTAAATGATCAGATTAATTGGTCATTGAATTGACTTCATATGTTTTGCTGTTTTACCTGATAGATCAATGCAATGTCCTCACAAGGACAGCCACATAAAGTAAATGTGTGTGTTAGTATTACTGATACAGGTTGCGGATTAAGCGTATTTCTTCACTCACAGCAAGTGCATTATTCACATACGCTGAATCTGATTCCCCACAATGCTCTGCTAAATCCGGATGTATTCATTTATTAACTTATTTAAAATAAATGTGAGTACAAACATGAGTAAAGTCCACGGGGCTTAAACCTCTTGATTGTTAATTTATTAACAGTAGAGCGCTTACCTCCGCCAGGGCCAACAGTCCCCTTGAGTTCAGTCAGGCGTAATCCAAAATCAAACTTGTAGCCATTTAACCATAAATTACATGGCAGACTACCCCCTTTTAGCACATATTTAATCCGCACCGAATTGCACACAGTCATCGATACCAATCCCCTAACTATGGCTTAATTTCTTTCTTTTTTTTCATCAAGATCCAAACGTTATTCATTGAGAAATTAAAGAAAAGACAATAATAATAGTTCTGCTGACAAACCAACAAACAATCAAACGGACACTAGTGACCTGCTCGGCGGAGGCAATAAGTGAAAATGATTTAAGTCCATCTGTAACTTCTGTTTGGTGATAAAGAACATTTAACATTAAAGTACATTAAACAGCTGACAGATGAAGGTTCTTCATCATCACACTGATTGAACGATCCTGTACAAACATGTCTTTATAGTAAGTGATATCAGCTCTTATATGATCTTAATGTAAAGCTCTGACATATTCAGTGTTTAGCTGTAATAGGAAACCTTTATAACATGTTGATCAACATAAATGTAAAAATTAATCAAATTTACTTCATTTCTTCATAGACTTTTGATGATTTTAGTTGGAGAAACCAATTGACATTTTTTAACTTATTTTAATGAAGTTATAATAATATAAAGTAATAGTTAAAACAATATAAGTTGTGAATAACGAGATGTTGCTGCTGTTTTTTTGTTTTTTAACTTCACAAACAGTAAATAAGATGTCATCACTCTGACATCAGCAGGCATTATAAACCTCCAGAACTAAACTGATATTAACGTGTAAACCAGGTGGAGTTACCCTTTAAACCTCCATCAGGTTCAGTAAATGAACGTGTGCAGGTGCTGACTGCTAAGCCATGCCCCCTGTGTGCAGGTGACCTGTGTTGACCTCAGCGGGCGTTGCCGTGGGCGATGGCTCTGATTGAAGGCATAGGAGACGAGGTGACGTTGCTGTTCGGCACACTGCTGCTCCTCCTGGTGGTGCTGCTCGCCTGGCTCTCCACCCGCACCTCTGAGCCGCCAGAGCACATTTTCCCCTCCACTGTAGGCCCCGCCCCTGCATCGAGGAGCAGCCCTGACCACCAGGACACCCCCCCGTCCTCCACCAACACTACCGCTTCTTCATCATCATCGTCCTCATCCCCCTCCAGCTCTGTGAGCAACAGCTCTCTGACAGAAACTCCGCCCGCTGACCCCTCCGCCCAGGGGGACAAAGAGGGAGGGGAGGGGGGAGGGAGGGAGGAAGCAGGGGGGGAGGAAGCAGGGGGGGAAGATGGTGTGAGGAGCAGAGCAGCAGGAGGAGGAGGAGGAGGAGAGTCTTCATCCTCTCCGAGAAATATGGTGGTCAGGTTAAAGTTTCTCAACGACACAGAAAGAACAGCCCAGGTCAAACCACAGGACACCATCGGATACATCAAACGGTAATAAAATACTACACAGTACTACACCACTACTGCCTCAAACAAAGACACTGCTACAAGTAACAGCAATGGTACTGTTCCCACCTGATGGTCCTTATTTGTTGTAATATATCAGACAAGGGAATCAGTTCTAGGCCTCCATTCAAAGGCGCTGGAGCTGGTAGCTCTTCTGCCTCCATAGCTCAGTCAGGACTGAATTCCTGCTGTGAGACTCCTGATGATGAACCATGAACTGCTGGTTTTGACCTTTGACCTCTTCCCTTTCAGGACCTACTTTGCGGGTCAGGAGCAGCAGGTGCGGCTGATCTATCAAGGTCAGCTGCTGCAGGACGACGCTCAGACTCTGGCCTCTCTGAACCTGGCCCATAACTGCGTCCTGCACTGTCACATCTCCCAGCACGCTAGCCGGGGTGCGGCGGGGGGACCACGGCCCGCCGACCAGGTGCAGGTGGCCCTCAACGTGGGTAGTTTGATGGTGCCCCTGCTTGTCCTCATGCTGTCAGTGCTATGGTACTGTCAGATCCAGTACCGGCAGTTCTTCACTGCCCCAGCCACTGCCTCTCTGGTCGGAGTCACCATCTTTCTCAGCCTGGTGGCCTTTGGAGTGTACCGTCGCTAGCTGCTATCTGATTGGCTGCCGCCTCGGTCTGTGACCTTTGGACTTGAATCTAGGAGACGAAACAGACCCTAATAGTTCATATTTATCTTTCTGTTGCCATGGAGATGCAAGTGTTAATGAGGACTTAAATTTTATTTTTTAGTTCACATTTCTCTGTAGATTTCTCATCATCGTGCCTCTTTTACTTTCTGGTTTGTTCTGGTTCTGAAAGGGGTCTGTCAGACCAGCACCAGGGTGTAGACTGGACCTTTCTGTCTGTCTGAACACGAGAAGAAAAAATGTAAATTAAATTACTGCTTTTGAAGAGTAAGAAATTCTATTAAATCATTTATTTATCTTGTTGTAGTTCTTTGTCTCTGTGAAAAATCAGAAATAACTTCAAATTCCAGACTTCGTGGTTGGCTGGTCCGAATCTGCCATTCATAAGTCCTCAAATAGTTTCTGGACTCTGAAATGATCCCATAGCAACAGTGACATTACAACATATTGATTTTACACATCAATTACAAAAAAACTATTTTAAACAAACAATAGTTGAACCTTTCAAACTGTTCAAGTATAATTCAAAGTGCTTTACAAGTGATTGATGAAACAAAAAAAGTTCAAATTGATTTAAAAACAACAAAAGATGTGTAGTTAAGGTTATAAAAAGATAACAGTAGCTGAATCTTTTGGCCTTCAGGCTATCAAACATAGTCCACTCTTCAGTTTTTAGATGTATTTCGTGTTTAACCAGGTGTTTCCTCAGGTTAGATGTGTTGTCCTGACCAGCTTTCCATTCATTACAGATATGACAGTGATTCTGGCGGCCTCCAGAAGGGCGACCTCCAGGGCGACTGGCGACCTCCAGACCTCCAGAAACCCATCGATGACGCGTCATAATTGATCAAAAAATGACAACACTAAGCAGATATTCACATCTGAATATTAAACAAAAAAAGTTACAACATAAAAATACGTAACAGGTTTTGGTGGTGTACTGTACAGTGCCCTCATGGTAGGTTTAAGGTTGGGTTATAGTTGTCATTACAAAATGTGTCAACATGAGTGGCCATTTTAGGGCACCCTTACCCAAATTTTTTTGCTCCCCTGTCTCTCAGGTACCAAAACTGGGCACCAATCAAATTAAATGGTACTTTGTCATAATGACGTAATCAGTCAGTACCGTTAAAAGTACTGAGTACAGTAAAAGTACTGCTGTTGGGTTTCAAAGCTTTATTGACACTGTATGACCCATGAGCTGTTCATAGCAGCCTGTGGGAAAGTAATAGTATTAAGCAGTATTTTTTAATTAAATGATCTGTTCTTTATCAGTAATTTGGTTGATTTGACTGTTTGAATAACTCAACAGTCTTCTACTTATATTCTGCTCAAACCTTTCTGTCACTGATAAAAAAAATTGGCGTTTTGCTGGATTGTAAAATAAAGATTTTGTGAAAATATTTTGAGGTCTAAAACCACGCTGGTACACTCCAGTGGTGGCGGTACTTCATTTGAGCTGTTTAAGATGCGAGCGAATAATACACGAAGAAGAAAAATAACGAACTGTGATTGGTTGATAGCTCATATAAAAAAAACATGGCGCCAATTTTCTTGTTAGTTGGAGCGCAAACACAATCAAGACTGCAGTGCTATCAAAAATGAGCAAATAGTTGGTTTTTTTGGGTAACGGTGAGGTAATCTTCTCAGTCTGCCCGGGTTGCTACCTTTTGTTCTTCACCGAGAAGTCTAAATGAGATTAATGCGTTCTCTTATTCAGCTAGCTGAGCTTCAGACGCTAACGTTAGCTCCGGAGTCCTCAATTTACCTAGGACCAAACAACGGCCATTGTGGACCTGTTTAAGGTAAGCTGGAGTCTAAAATGTATTTCAGATAATGGATAAAGAGATCTGAAACATGCGTATGTATGGGGGGAAAATTTGGAAAGATGGCGGCATTGTTACTCTGCCTGGCCGCAAAATTAGTTCGCATGCGCATCCAGATAGTTTTGGTTTGATGTGATCAGGATTTATGGTTTCTGCCTCCACCACAGAACAAGAGTTAAGTTTTGTTCGTGCTGCTCAGTGTTGACATTCAATGCCTTTGCTCCTCTACACAGAGGACCTCAGATACACGTGCTCCAAGTGTGTTAACCAGGAAGCAGGAAATGGCTATACAACCTTATTTTATTTCAAGTAGGAAAGCCTCATTAACCAAGTTTGTTTGACCAACTAAAAACAAACCGTGTCAAAACCTTAGAGCAGCCACAAACCAACAAAGCATGAGACCAAACTAACAGCCAGCAGAATATTTAAGGACTACCGTGGTGAAATAGTTTAGTTTTATAAAAGGCAAATGATTGAGACAATGATTCAGTCATTCTTTTCAACTTCATCACAACCCAGAGTTCCGCTGTCCTGAAGTGGACTGAGACCTGTGTGAACCCTCTGGACCCCTGAGACAACAAGTCAAGGTAGGATCCACTGAACACTTAAAATCGACAGGGCTGGAATCAGATTAGCTGTTAGATCCGAGACTGTGGTCCAGCTCGTAGGTGTGGGTGAATCTGCCTGGAAGTGATGTAAAGAAAGGCCGACTGAAGCCCCTCCCAGAGCAGTCTGTTCACATGGGCGGGGCTGTGACAAAAACGGACTGAAGCGTAGTCTGATCCAGGCAGCTCACTGAGGTTATAGAGAATTTTACTCGATCTGTCCACCTTTAAGAAGGTCTGAAATGGGTATTTATTAGTTGTATGCCAGCTGCAGTAACTCCAGTTAAGCCTTCTTTCCACCAAGCTGCAGGTCTTTTCACACAATAGAAGGGTTATCATTGGAGCAACCAGAGTTGTCTCGTTATCTGCGCTCGGGTGTAGAACATTAGGAAGACATTAGCAATAGGTTATTGATTTGGCACTAATGTATCCTGCAGTAGGCTATAGGCAGTGTCTTAATAAATGCTGCAAGGAAAGTATCCTCTGTTTTCCAACTGATGGGACAAGTAAAAGGTGTTGCCCCTGAAAACCCAGACAACAACCCCACCTATTTTTAACAGTACTATCTGTGGTAAAAACGCTCAACAGGTGTAGGGTTTAGGTACATTGATTGTGTTGCGTACCATTTTGAAGGGTATTATACAGAAAGCACTTTGGTGGAAATAAAGCTTTAGAGACAGGTTTAGATTTCATCTCAATCTTAACTAATTCTCAGTAGCAGGCGCCCTTGTAACTGCTTCATTTGTTCACAGTACAGTTTTGTGTAATGCTCTGCTCTGTAATTGGGTCTGACAGAATACTTTCCATGACCTGCTGAAGATGAAGCTGTGATGTCAGACCTCCAACATGGAGGTGAGTGTGGTCACATGTCAACAAATGCACAAGTATCACTGAGGATCTTAGTTTGTCTGATATCAGACAGAGCTGGCAACTCGTTACACTC
The DNA here is from genome assembly GCA_037577475.1 of Chaunax sp. Z400. Classification (NCBI taxonomy): domain Eukaryota; kingdom Metazoa; phylum Chordata; class Actinopteri; order Lophiiformes; family Chaunacidae; genus Chaunax; species Chaunax sp. Z400. Next base: position 4,810,108 of record CM075198.1, read on the forward strand.
CGTTTTCAACCATTGTCTGACATTGACTCTACTCAGCTAATCATTAATGTCCAGTGGGAGATGATGTAAACAAAAGGCCGAATTGTAGCGCCCTCGTCAGGGAGTGTGTTCTCAGAGCGAGGGCGCCCTGACAAAGACTGACCGAAGCGTTTATCTGATCCCACAACAGCTGACTCTGAATGTAGTAATGATAATAATAGTAATAATGATAAAATGAGTATAGATTTTATTTATTGAGCACTTTTCTAGGTACTTGAAGACACTTTGAATAGGTTAAAAGCAATTAAAATACATGTACATATATGCAGACACATTAAAAGCAGTTCTGAAGAGGTGAGTTTTGAGACTGTATTTGAAGATTTACAGGTCGGTGAACTGAATAGTACAGATGCTGTTAAATGGTTGATTTGCTATTTTATCAAACTATTCTTTCCAAGCTCAATCATTCTGTATCAAATTGAGCTAAAGAAAAAGTAAAACATGATGTGGTCCACTGTAAAACGGTCGTCTCTGTCGTTTCATAGACTGCAGCAGAGGATGTGGTCTGATTGCTTTTACTGATGTCGTCTGTGAATTCCTCTGAAGAATAATGCTTTGGTGAGTATTGAAGCTTGACCTCTCAGCTGAGTCTGTCTGTTTTTCCTGGAACAGACTCCATCTAGCTGCTGTCCTATCTTCGTAATACAGACTTATCCATATGTGGCTGCATTGTTTTTGCAGTCTTATCACTACATTTCCTCTCTTCTTTGAAAGGAAATTAGCCATCTGACAGCTATGAAAGAAACAGTACAAAAATAAGATGATTTCTCAGACTCTTGATCTGTTTAACATTCATAATTAAAATAACATGCTTGAAAATTAACCCAGTATTCAGTTTGTTTGTAATCGTACAGTATCTCAAAATGTTGGTTTGATCATGTATTATTAAAGTGTTTAATAAAGAAATTAACTTTGTGAACTATCTCTGTGTGTTTATTCTATTGCAGTTTTTACTGAAATAAGATGCAAAGAAAACAGTACAGACACAATGGCTCCAAGGCAATTGAAGGCTGATTGCGAGGGCAAAGAATAGAACATTTCAGAATTATTTAATTATATATTCACCTTCTAGATATTTGTACTGATGTCAAAATTAGTCTTTAAAATACCTGTTAAAAGTTACTGAAAGATAATAGTGTATGTATATTGTCATTTTGTTTAAGTATTTAATAAAAAGCGATATATTTGATTATCTAAATGATTGAAATTTATATTATATTCTTATTCTCTTTATAAAACATCTCTGGAAATTCATTGTCTCCCCAGATATTTACTGTTCTTAATTTTATTTGGGGGCATTACCCGGAAGTCACCCTCGACGTCTCGACCTGTACGCAAAATTTCTCTACTTCTGATTGGCTAATACTTGTTGGGTTCGTTACCAATAGTAGGGTAAGCCAATCAGAGAGAGTAGGGCGGGTCCTATCCTGGCGTTCCTGCGGGAAAAATTGTCGCCGTACTGCTGCAGAAGAAGTTGCTCTTGCTAGCTCCTGTCGACACAACAGTCGACTCTTTAAACGGGACCGTCACATATTAATTCAGCAGCTGAACCGGCGCGATGGAGACCGACACGGCTTCAACGGTAAACATACCGACCGAGCCTCTGCTGTTGTCCCAAACGGGGAGTTTGACACCGGAGCCTGTAACAGAGCTAAGCTAACTCTAGCCTCTACATCAGAGAAGAGGCAACCCGCAGCCAAACTCTATTCCAAAACAGCAAGAATAAGTCAGCCTAATGCTTCTCAATACATATACTAACTGACACAATTATGAGAGAACATTATTATTGTCGTGTGGTTAATTCGTCCTCAACATTATTAAAGGAAAAGTCCAGTAACAAAGGTTCGGTTCGTTTATACTGTGTCCACGAGGATAATTGGGTGATACCCTGCTACACGGCTCAGTTCGGATGAATGTCCTGCTAGACGATTTAAAGAATCACTTTCATTCCTGTTATCTGTCGTGGAACAGGGATAAATAACACCACTGGTTTCCCAATTGAGTCTGTCCTGCTGTGGGATTTTAACAGGTGTGGAGGCCTGAGGCTCCAAAACCAGTTAGAGACGTAAGTGTCGAAATAGTTTACATATATATTTTCATGTAAACAATCTGCATTACAACGTTATGTAACAAGGTGAGCTACGATTGCAACACAGCTGAAACTAGATGGCACTCAGAGGGCACATACAGTTGCAAGCAAAATTATTAACCCTCATTGTATTAATCAGATATTTGTAAAAAATCAAATCACACAAGACCAGTTTAAATACTCAATACAGCAGATATTACATGAATTGTTTCCACATATAACCCAAAAATGCTTCATATACTGATTACTGCAGTCTCAAAAGATTCAAGCCCTAAATGACACGCCGTTAGTCATTTGTTCAGTTTGTAGAGACCCTTTTGCTGCTATGACCTGCTGCAAACGTACTGCATAGCCAGACATCAGCTCCTGGCAGTGTTCCTGAGGAATCTTAGCCCATTCCTCATTGATAAAGTCCTCCAGTTCTGTAATACTCCTGGGTTTTCGTGCTGCAACCACCTTCAAATCCCACCAGAGACTTTCTATGGGATTCAAGTCAGGCGACTGTGACGGCCTCTAGAATGATCCAAGACTTCTTCTGAAACCAAACCTTCATGAAGTTTGAGGTCTGTTTGGGATCATTGTCCTTTTGGAATGTACAATGACAGCCAATCTTCAGCCTCCTCAGGGATGGTAAGATGTTTTCTTTGAGGATTTCCTGATTCTTGATGGAATCCTCTCTGCCCTGCAGGTTTCCAGTGCCCGAGGAAGCAACACATCACACCTTGCTTTACTATAGGTTGGGTCTTCTTTTCAGCATATACTTCACTCTTCCTTCTCCAGAAGAACCGCCGATCCATAGACCTGAAAAGTTAGAATTTTGTTTCATTGCTACACAGAACAGCATCCCAAAACGTATTTAATTAAATTTAAATTAAATTTATTTATTTCAACAATAAAGCAAAAAAAAACCAAAACAGATTAGAACTAAAACATTGCAAGTTTAAAGGCACTATCAGCCTCTGCATCTGTATGCGGCACTCAAAATATTTTATTTTGTAAATTCATACAGTCGTCACTGACTGTTGACTTGATTTAATTTCAGGACACGTCTGAAGATGTTCAGATCAAAATGGAGCCAGACAGCGACGTGGAGATCCAGTCGTTTCCTGTCCTCAAGATGCTGTCTGTCCAACTGACAGACTGCAGGGTGTGGCTGGATGGACAAGACTCCGTCCTTCTTGGTAAGAAACATGAACAAGAATTGGATTTTTTTCTTCTTTGTACAGCAAGGAAAATAAATGCTCAAACATTTTTATGTTCCTTGTGAATTCTCAAAATAAAAATATCAATGGTCGCGTTGTGATCCATTATCGAAAGATTTCAAGGAAAGCCTTGCCCCATCTTGAAATATGATTATCATCATAAATTAAGTTAAACTGTACTTCTAGAGGACCTTTAACTTGACCTCTCCTCTACAGATGATCATCCTCAGCTCTGTGACCAGAGACCGAGGCAGCGCTGCCTGACGACTTTGGGCAGAAAGATGGTCTACTGCTCTGAGTGTAAGAAAGGTTTCTACAAGCAGTCTCACCTGGACGCTCACCAGAAAACCCACCAAGGACAGACACCCAACCAGTGCTGGCAGTGTGGGAAAACCTACCCGACCCTGATGAGCCTTGTTGTCCACCAGCAGATCCACGACCGCAAGGAGCCCTACCAGTGCTCCTACTGTGACAAGACTTTCGCCCTGAAGCGGGACTGGAAGACCCACCACCGGACGCACTCGGGGATCAAACCCTTCAAATGCTGGTTCTGTGGAGACGGCTTCAGCATGCAGGATGAGCTCACTGAGCACCTGGAGGCACACAAGGGGGAGAAGTGCTACCACTGCAAAGTCTGCAACAAGATGTTTGTTTCCTACCAGGGCTTCAACTTCCATCGCAAGGCACATAAGAACCAGAAGCTGCTACCCTGCTTGAAGTGCAACAAGACCTTCAGCAACCCTCAGAGTTTGAAGCTCCACCAGGTTACTCACTCCGACTGGAAGCCGCACAAGTGCCCCACCTGTGGTAAAGGCTTCAAGCTGCTGAGTGGCCTGCGCTGCCACCAGAGAACCCATGAGGACCTTAGGGACTATCACTGCACTGAGTGCGGCAAGTGTTTCTCCAGCCTGCAGGGTTTAAAGCTGCATAACCGCACACATACCGGACTGAAGCCTTACAAATGCACAGAGTGCGGTAAGAGGTTCACCCAGTCGCCCCACCTCAAGGCTCACGTGGTCACCCACACCGGAGAGCGACCGTTCCTCTGTACCACCTGTGGGAAGAGATTTACACAGTCGTCCCACCTGAGATCTCACATCAGGCTGTTCCATGTGGGTGAGAAACCCTTCACTTGTGACGACTGTGGCAAGAGCTTCACCATCGCCCACTACCTGAAGATGCACCGGCTGAGCCACACCAAGGAGAAGCTGTACCAGTGCTCGTACTGCGAGAAGTCCTTCTCCTACCACAACTCCTGGAGGGCTCATGAAAGGATCCACACCGGCGAACGTCCGTTTACTTGCCAGGACTGCGGCCAGAGCTTCATCACTTCAGGCTCGCTGCTAAGCCACCAGAGATCCAAACACACTGGAGAGAAGAGCCACTACTGCTTCACCTGTGGAGAGTTCTTCTTCACCAGCACGCTACTGCGGATCCACCAGCTCGACCACACCGGTGAGCGGCCGCATGCCTGCAGCTGCGGCAAAACGTTTAAAACCAAAGCAGTTCTGCGCTACCACCTGAAGAGGTTCACCCACCACAAGCCGGCTAAGTGAACAGCTGCCTAGAAACACCATCTCCGGGTGAGACAGAGGTTTTCAGACTTTGAGGTGCAACCCTAACAGGGGAGTCGAAGTGGAGTTGGAGGCCAGAGATACTAAAGTGACAGGTGCTTGCCAAACAAACAGGAGCTTAGGTGGAGCAGGTGGAGCTGGAGCTGTGACACACAGCTCGTGGAGGAAAGACTTAAACAGACAGAATGCTGTAATTTGCACCCAAAAACACACTACTTCTCTTAGTTTTAAAGAAATTAGTGAAATTTGAACACACAGACATGAAACGCATATTAGGTGTTTTCAGACCAAACAGTTCTGGGGACTTTGGCCTTTTCTTTCTTTATTTTTGTACCGCCACTAGGAACACTGAACACTCCAGATGCAGAGAGGCAAATTACTTTAGCAGTGAGACACTGGCTCCATGAATGTCCATGTTTACAAAGCAGTACACAAGAAGAAACCTGTTAGAAGTACTGTGAGCCACTCCCCCAAACTATGATCTCAGTTATAAAATATTACCTTATTTGCGAGTCTTCGAGCACATAATGACACCAGGGAGGGAAGAGGATGAATCAGGCACAGAGCGCAACAACACACAAATCAACAGTAGGATTTTCCGTGAAAGGAGATTTAGGAAATACATTATTGTCAGCCAAATCCTTACCAAGTATGAAATCAATACCAGCGAAAGGCAGCTGACGCCAGATGCAAGTGCCAGACACCAGCGGGGAGGAGAACGAATGATGTGCTGTGGCGTGTAAATCAGTCCGATCAACGGTAAGACTTTTTTGGAGAAAGGCACCAAGCCGAGCAAAGAATGCTTTGTCCCGCTATCTCTCATAATAGTGATATGCACACAGAGCACAGAGAGAAGACTGACTGGTCAAAATCTCACCCTGAAACGATCCTACAGTCGAGGGGCTTTTATTTTTCAACTATTCCTGCATACTGCAATGAGGTGGCCAAGTTCATAACACTCTATTCTCACCTGCAGCAGAAGCATTACACTGGCAGGTATTAGGTGACCCCATTTTGTTATCGTCAGGTGGGACAGGAGACTCACAATGAATCTGGGATAATAATTAAAAAAACACTCATGAGGAGGGGTAAACTCATCTGCCAGAACAGCTTGGGGAGGAATGCTCATTTTTTGCTCATTCACTTTCCTGGCTCAGGAGGTAGAGCGGTTGTTCACGGAACAAAAGGTCGGTGGTTCGATCCCCAGCCCCTGCAAGTCTACAAGTTGAAGTATCCTTGAGCAAAGATACTAAACCCCAATTTGCTCCCCAGGCGCCGCAATGTAGTGGCAGCCCACTGCTCCTCAGGGATGGGTCAAATGCAGAGAAAGAATTTCCCCCTGTGGGATTAATACAGTATCTAAAAAAATAACAAAGGGAATTTAAGAACTATGAAAAGGTTCCTTTGGTCTGAAGATGCCTAAAAATGTTATTCAGTGTGTCGTAGACGTCCTTCATGTTCTCTAATGCCCATCCTGGATAAACGACCAGAAATCCACCTAGAAGCCAGACAAAAAAAACACTTCAGAACTTTCCAAAGAATCTTCATGTTTCTAAGTTTTCTTCAGAATCTAAATGATCTGGTGATGGTTGTCTGTACGTCCGTGAGTTCACTACAACAGCAACTGTTGACAGCTAATTCACTATATTTTGAATGGATGCTATTTGATTACATGTACAAACAAATAGATTTTTTTTTAAAAACAGGGCTCAAGTTGTCTGTTACACAAAATGTAAAAACGTCATTGGACTGGTGGAACAGTTAAAGGATGTTTGCTGATCATCTTTTTTTTAATCAAAGCAATCTGTTTTTTTTGTTTTTGATTTGTTTTTTACAGAAAATGAAATTATTTCAATAACTTAAATGTCTTCCCGATCCCACCCTGTGCTTCTTTCATCTCTTTAGTTCTTAAAAAAGTGTATTTTATGTAAAACAGTGAGACGATGTTATTGGAAACGCTTCAGAGATGATGGACAATAAAGGCAGCTTCATGTCTTTATAAACTTACTACAAATGAATCTATTTAAAGTTTCATTTGAAGCTGCAGACACAACAAACTGATATCAAGGAACTAGAGGTTACACTGACCGAAGGTTCACCACCTCACTTCCCCTGTGATGGGGCCAAAATTTGCCCTTGAACACAGTGAAGACCACAGCTGACAGCTAACTAGCACTTATGTTCTGCACCTGCATGAGAGGAAATAGCTCCACACCATCAGGTGGCAGTAGTGTGTGTATTCAGTAGTCAGAAACACGAAGACCCAGTACTGCTAATATACAGTATATAGAGGCGTGGATTTACGTCAGATGACTTGGACAAAATCTAAAGAAGCTCACAGCAGGACTCTAACACTAGTGACTCATGATGTTTAGCTGTTCAAGTGTCAAAGACTTTATTTTATTGGGTTTTGAAAGTCAAAACTCCAATAGATTCTTTCCTGACAACAGATAAACTTAAGATCAGCAAACAAATAATGACTTCTTCGTCTTTACGTGGGACTTGACTGAGAAGGTCTGTCTTAACCTGCATGAGCTAGACTTGAGACTGACTTGTGAAACACTAACTCTGCTCTCTTCTGGTCTCATATTGAGATCTCATTATTATCAGAATGTTTTATGAGAGCTGGAAGCAGAGGTGCATTATGTGACTGTTTGCTCTGTGTCATCCTGTAAACACATGTCCATGTCATGTTCTTCTGTTTACCAATAAAAAAAACATATTGTACAGAAATATGAAAAAAAAGATTAAAAAAATTAATCTGTTCCTTCAGTGTCTGTAACAGTTAAATCCAGGTCCAGTCAAAGACCTGGTTTCATCTGATTGGTGAACATCATTCAACTAACTTACACCTATCGAGAGACACGTTCTTTTCTGTTAGTGTTCTATTTTACGTCAGAAAAGGTTTTTTTTTCTTATTTTGTCTGTTGATTTTTTAAATTTTAAATTTCCTTTAAATAGTCATTGTCCTTAACAAGGACCAAAAATCATTTTTATTCCACTACAGTGACCACCACAGGCTGCAGGCCACCATTATAACTCATAATTTACTCCTAATGAACACCCTGGTTTAATAGAATTAGAAAGCTCTCATTGGTTTACTTTTTCTTTATGTTCAACATCTTATGCAGGAAACAGGTCACAACATGAACAAACGTAAGTTCAGTAAGTTTCAAAATAAAAATGAAATAAAATGAAAATTCTTGAATTGAACTACATGTTAATTGAGTGAATTAAATCAAATTAAAACTGATAAAAAGCGTTTTTCTTTAATATTCACCAGTAGTGTGTGTTCTTTCCAAATTCAGTTACGGATATGTATATATATTTCCAACAATATGATAAAATAATGTTTCTGGAATGGGAGGACAGTCAAAGTTACAATAAGCCGTATGATGTCATTTAAATCCCTTCCTGTAAAAACCGGCTCTGTTTCCGCTGCTTTTATTCTGAAGTCGTCGAGTCATACCTCATGACATCCGCTCTTTCTGTAAACAGGAAAGATGGCGGCTTCCTGTGTGCGCCGCGCTGTCCTCAGTCCAACTCTGAACAGCTTCAGGTGTTCAGGAGGGAGACGGGTCTCAACAGGAAGGTCAGTGTGTTTCAGTCTCACCTGGACAGCACGTGACGCCGTTTCAGAGATTGAACCGAGGGGGAAATTATTCATCACCCACTGTATATTAGGTTTATTGGTAAAGTGTACTATTTATCAGCTGTTTGCAATAACTAAATCACACCAGAACAGATTGTATAACTCAGTGCAACAGATTTTAAGTTGCACAAAATGCCACTTTCAATCACTACTGCAGTTTCAGAATCATTCAACCCCTTAAATGGCATCCCTCATAAGAGCACACATGCAAACCAGATGTTAAAACACTGCACCAACTTTATTCCAAAAAACGATCCCAAGCATGACTCACAAAGGCTTGGTTTCAGAAGAAGTCCTGGAACATTATAGAGTGGTTGACTCACAGTTGCCTGACTTGAATCCCATAGAAAGTCTCTGGTGGGATTTGAAGAAAGTGGTTGCAGCAAGTAAATGTCTGAATATTCCAGAGCTGGAGGCCTTAGCCCATGAAGAATGGGCTAAGATTCCTCAGGAACACTGGTGTCTGGCTTTGCATCACGTTTGCAGCAGGTCATAGCAAAGTAGTAGAGATGCTTGTCATGAAGGAGTTAAATCATTTTGAAACTACAGTAGCTTGTAAAAGAAGCATTTTGTGGTATATTTGAAAACAAAAACACTAGCTATTTAAACTGTTATTGTATGAATTGTTTATTGCAAACAGCTGATAATATATTTTGCCAATAAACCTAATATATCATGGGGTTGAATAATTTTGCTTCCAACAGCCACTGAAAAAAGCAGCAAGATATCAAATAATAAATTTATAAAATAAATCAATACCTATTGACCTATATGAATATTCTACTTCAACCCTCTGCAAATAAATGATTGTTTTGTGTTTGATTCAATCACAATGGCGACACCTGCTGGACAGAGGTTGGTATTATTGTGGAGGCTTTCAAATGGTCATTAAAACTTGGTTCTCCTGGCTGTCACTCTTAAACGAAGGTTATATGAAGTTTAATGGCTAACCTTTTAAAACCGTCAGACGGCAGGTTGGCATCCTGGTGACATCAGAGTCTGTGGAGTGGAAGCCCTTGGCCTGCTGGGTAAAAGTGAGCAGACATGAGTCGGACGGTAGAACCTTCCCGAAAACGCAACGTGAAGGAGGAGGAAGAGGAGAGGGAGGAGGAAGAGGAAGAGTGCTGTGGGCAGCAGTTGGTACGTTCAGTGATACAACTCCTGTCAAAATTCTGCAGATTTTATGCTCCTTATCCTTTACACTAAACTGGACTCAAAAATCAAATGATCTGACTCCTAGCCATTATTTACACCAAACTCCTGTCAGATATGATTATTCTACTCCTGCGGTAGTTCATCTTTTTCACCAAACTCAAGGCAAAAACCTGCAGATTTAATTCCTCCTTATCTTTCTACGAAATCCACACAGAAACCAAAAGAATTTGCACCTGACACAGAATTCCTGTCAGATCTTCGATCAGATATTTGCTTATTTTAGTTTTTTCACACCAAACACAATTCAGAAAAAGGCCACTTTTCCACTAATTTTACACCTCTGATGATCTTTCTGTTGAACCAATATCATTTAACTGTGTGTGTGTGTGTGTGTGTGTGTGTGTGTGTGTGTGTGTGTGTGTGTGTGTGTGTGTGTGTGTGTGTGTGTGTGTGTGTGTGTGTGTGTCAGCAGCTCTCTCCCTGTTCAGCAGGTCTGATGAAGACCAACGAGATGAAGCTCAGAGGAAAGAAGATGAGATGATCCTGCTGCTTAAGAAGGCCAAGGTACCAGTACCACCAGTAGTAGTAGCAGTATTACTGTAGTACTGCAGTAGTAATGTGTCCTTTCCTCTCCCAGCTCAGTGTGTATCGGGGACAGATGCAGGCAGCTTCTGGTTTCCTCCATCAGGCCGTCGTTCTGGCTCATCAGACCAACAACAACCAGGCCATCATCTACACCTATAGTCTGGTAAACACCTCTGACCCCTGCAGCTGTGTGACCTCTGACCCGTGCAGCTGTGTGACCTCTGACCTGTGCAGCTGTGTGACCTCTGACTTGTGCAGCTGTGTGACCTCTGACCTGTGCAGCTGTGTGACCTCTGACCCGTGCAGCTGTGTGACCTCTGACTTGTGCAGCTGTGTGACCTCTGACCTGTGCAGCTGTGTGACCTCTGACTTGTGCAGCTGTGTGACCTCTGACCCGTGCAGCTGTGTGACCTCTGACCCGTGCAGCTGTGTGACCTCTGACCCGTGCAGCTGTGTGACCTCTGCAGCTGTATGACCTCTGACCTGTGCAGCTGTGTGACCTCTGACCCCTGCAGCTGTGTGACCTGTGCAGCTGTGTGACCTCTGACCTGTGCAGCTGAATGACCTCTGACCTATGCAGCTGTGTGACCTCTGACCTGTGCAGCTGAATGACCTCTGACCTCTGCAGCTGTGTGACCTCTGACCCCTGCAGCTGTGTGACCTCTGACCTCTTCCTCTGTTTCCTCAGATGGCGAATCTGGCCTATGTTCAGGGTGAGCTAGACAACGTGAGTGCCGTCCAATCACAGCTCAGCTTGTTATTTTCAACATTAAAGCAACTTGTTGTGTTTCACCATGGCAACAGCAGTGAATAGCTGTGAAGTCGTCATCACTATCATCGTTATTTCTCTTTTCATCGTTTTAGGCAGAAAAACTTTTCAAAGCAACGATGAGCTTCATGCTGTCAGGAGGCGCTCCAGAGGTCAGTGTGTGTGTGTGTGTGTGTGTGTGTGTGTGTGTGTGTGTCTTCAGTCTGCTGTTCCTATCTTCACTGATTTCCTGTCTGTTTCCAGGACGACAATGCTGTCATCGAGATGTCTCTGAAGCTCGCCTCAATCTACGCTGAGCAGAACAAGTAAGAACAAGATTTACATCTGTGTGACCTCTGACATCATCGTCCTGTCAGTGGACTGACAAGTTGTGTGTATGTATGTGTGTGTGTGTGTGTGTGTATTTGAGGGCGGAGCTTGCAGAGCATGGTTTCAGGTTCTGTACTGAGTCTCTGGAGGCCAAACTGAAGAAACAGAAGGAGATCCCAGCAGAGGAGCAGACGGGTGAGACTCCAACACATTTATACTTTGTCATGTTTTCAAGTTTTATTTAATTTTTTCCTAAAATCAAAGTCATGTACCAGTGAGTTTAGGTGCTGCAGGGTCCTTTTTTATTTTTATTTACTCAAACCAAACAATAGTCCATCACCAAGACTCAAACCTGTCCAGAGCTGAAGGGCAGGACGTTCCTTAGTGGGGGTTGAACCAAAGAACGTATCAATGAAGTTGAGCCAAACTTCAAATACAATAGTTAGGACCAGATTATAGCACAAACAGAAGAGTTTAGATGATATCTGAAGCCACATGATGTTCAGCTGGATCGTCCAGTCAGGGTTATGTTGTATTCACGGCGAACGCAAAACAAATTTTCACTCCCTTGAAATGCATTAATTTCACTGCGGGATCATTAGAGTTTACCTGCATCACTCATGCAATAACGAATGCAAATATTCGCCCTTCTCTTACTGAGATGATTGCAACAAACCAAAGAAGAAGAAGAAGGATGATACCAACACACCCATTTCCTTCCATTATCAACCATGACCGAAAGTAAACACAATTGCTGCGTTGTATTTGTTCTGGAAGTACTGCAATACAAATGTTAGGGATCAAATCGACTGAAAACCTACCAAACCCTCATCCAGTGAGTCTTGAGTCTCAGAGTCATCGTTGTTGTTTTCTTCAGAGGAGCAGGAGGCCCTGAGGAAGGACACCCACCTCCTGCTTGGTCTGTGTCTGGACTCAAGGGCTCGATACCGAGCGTCAATGCTGCAACTGAACCAGGCTGGACGGGACTACCAGAGCGCCCTGAACATCTGTCGCCAGGAGCAGGGTGACACACACCCACAGGTAGGACAGCAGAAAACATTTAGAAAATCCTGTCGTGTTGAATCGTAGTGACACAGACGCTAAAATGATGTCATCATCATGTCTCCTGTCAGACTCTGGTGCTAATGAGCGACCTGGCCACCATCTTAGATCTGCAGGGCCGTCACGACGACGCGCTTGTGCTGGTCCAGCAGGCCGTGGATCTGAGCCGCTCCGTTGGACACCCAGACCAGCACGTGCTGCTGGGAAACATGGCGGGCATCCTGCTGCACAAAGGTCAGGAGAGGTCAAAGGTCATGGAGTTAGTTTGATTTCATGACCTTTGATGTTCTGATTGTTTGTTGTTCTGTTTGTGGTCCGTCAGGCCAACTGGAAGACTCTGTACGCATCTACCAGGAGGCCCTGAATCTGGCTCGGCAGGCCGGCGACCAGGAGGCTGTGGACAAGATCCAGGAGGGACTGAAGGAGGTGAAGAAGAGGAAGAACCAGCAGAGCAAAGAGGAAGAGGCTCCACAGAAGTGATGATTTGGTGTTGTGGACACAGTTGGAACTTTGGTTCCTGATGATGAAGTGAGTCCATAAGTGTGTTCATATTACTGTAACTATCCACATACCCAGAATCCTGGTGACCCTTGACCTCCTCCAGCAGCTGCAACAGGACTACAGTTACTCTTGTGTTCCTCTCCAGAGGATGAATCTTAACATTGGAACTGGTTTTTGTGTCAGAGGTCTGGATTGTGAGTTGTTTAATAATTGGATGTTTTTTTTGTGTGGAAAATGGTTTCTTTCTCCTGCAGTCGCTTGGGTTGGGTACTGAACTCTCTGCTTTTAAGGGTACAGAGCAAATTATGTCCATTCAGGTTAAACCAAATAAATTGTTGAATTGAGTTGAATTCTCTGTGAAAACTTTAAGTGAGGCATCGACAGCTTCATGGACATCATTGTGTAATTAATTAGCTAGTTGGGTAAGTTGTTGTTGGCTATTGCTGCCCTCTACTGTGCTGATATGTCATCTATTTCTTCATTTTAGTATTTAGTTATCAAGTAGTCTTGTTAACAGTTTCTCTAGCTGCTCCCAGTTCCTTGAACAGCTTCCTCCTCTGAAGCTGCTGTTCCAACATATTTTGGTTGTAAAGTACCAAAGAGAGTAATGTACAGACAAAAGGTATCGTTATGGGTTCTAAAGTGAACGGTACCCAACCCTAGTAGAGAGACTGAAGCTGCTATTCCATCTGAAATAAATTGGTGTGTCAGATGTTCTACAGACTAGAACTGTTTATTCTTTAACGAAAGTACTTGTATTGATTATCTAGAAGTCAAACTGAAGTCTGTTACAAATTTACTTTTTTATTTATTACTAATATATTCGAATACACAAACTTCTAATGATGCAACAAATGGAACAGTATGGTTATTGTAGCAGTCGACAAAAACAGACCTCATACTTCTATTTTAAAACAAGTTACTGCAGTTCATCTGCTTTTGAAGTCAAAATTATCCACAAATACCTGAAAAGCTTGATTTCAATGTTTCTCATCTTTTCTTGTCTCATCTCACATTATCTCATCTCGCCTCATTTAATCTTATCCCACCTTATCTCATTTAATCTTATTTAATCTTATCTCATCCTGCATCATCTCATGTTATAGTTTTTCGTCTTATGCTATCTCCTCATCTCATCTCATCTCATCTCATCTCATCTCATCTCATCTCATCTCATCTCATCTCATCTCATCTCATCTCATCTCATCTCATCTCATCGTCCTTGAGCAAGATACTGAATCCCAAATTTCTCCTGGTGGCTTTGAGTGGTAAATAAGACTATGAGAGCACCATGTAAATACAGTTCATTTACCATATAAATATACAGTAGTACATACATACAGATGCAGTATGTACTTGAAGTAAAAGCTCATCTGTAAAGTTTCTGTATGGAGTAACTGATGTAGTTCAGTGGTTTTCTTCGGACAGCTGCAGGTGAGCGTGTGTTCAGGTTCCCACAGAGCATGACGCAGGTTAACTTCCTGTTGTGTTTACTGAACATTTCAGAATAAAAGATGATGACAGTAAACAAGCAGCAGACACTACAAACAAGAATCGACTGCTGCTACACAAACAAAGGATTAACAAGACAAATAGTAGCATGGGAAACAAGAGGAGGAGAGGAGGGAGGGTAGGAAGGTAGGGGAGGAAAAGAGGATGGAGAGAAGGAAAGTAGACGCTAGAGACGATGATGAGGAAGTAGGGAAGGAGATTAGGAGGTAGAGAAGGAGAGGTGGAGGAAGACAGGAGGCATAGAAGAAAACAAGGTAGAGAAGGAAGTAGGAAAGGTGGAGGTGGGGAAGGAGATGACAATGTAGAGGAGGAGAGGAGGAGGTAGAGAAGGAAAGGTGAAGTAGAAGTAAAGTAGAGGCTAGAGCAGATGAAGTAAAGAAGGAGTGGTGTTGGAAGGAATGAGAAGGTATGGAGGAAAAAAAGGGTGAAGAAGGAAATGAGTATGTCGAGAATGAGGGAAGATGGTAGAGAAGGGAAGGAGGTGAAGAAAGAAATAAGGAGGTAGAGAAGGAGAGAAGTAGGAAGAGAAGGAGCTGAGGAAGTAGAGAAAGAGATTAGGAGGTAGAGAAGGAAAAGTGGAGGTAGGAAAGGACATTAGGAGGTAGAGAAGGAAAGGTGGAGGTAGGGAAGGAGAGGAGGATGGAGGATGGAGGGTAGGAGAATCTTCAGATTTTAATGTCATGAGAACAAGACAAGATGCGACCCTACTAACACACACACACACACACACACACACACACACACACACACACACACACACACACACACACACACACACACACACACACACACAGAAACACAAAAACACTCGTAGTGAGAGATAATTACATGTAAACACACTTAATACACACTCAGGTGAAGCTATGCAGATAATTGTTGTTGTACTAACATGTTAATTCATCACACACACACACACTCACACTCACACACACACACACACACACACTCACAGGGATGGAGTATAAAAGTAGCTGCAACGTGTTTCTGTGTTTCTGCTGGACGACGACGACTCAACACACCGACCAGGTATGAACACACACACACAGTACGATACATACTTTACATCTCATGACCTCACTGATCATTTTCTCTTTGATTGATCACTGATTGGCTCACTGTTGGCGCTCATTTAATTCATTAAACATCTTTCCTCTTATCTACAGTTTTTATGTAGGGTGTGGGTTCTATGATGATTCTTTTGGGCTAAAATAATCAGCCTCAAAATGAAGTCACTACTAACTTTTTTTAAATCTGTAAAAACTTAAAACATTTTCTTCAACTTCACTGCTGCTGTAGTTTAGTTATTAGCCAATAGCAGGAGAACAGACCTGAGGAGCTTCCTTTTCTTAAATTCACTTTTTAAAGTACTCACACATTTGTCTGTTGATTAATGTAGAAAGAGTTTGTTCCTCCAGGTTCTACTGCCTGACCTCCCTGAAAATTAGACACACTGACCTCTGACCCCTGAAGGAGCCATGAGCCATCATCAGAGCTCTCTGGGTCCTGGTGACGCCCTCGGTCTGTCTGCAGTGAGTCCCAAAAGATTCATCCTTTTAATGTGTGGGGTGGGCAGGAACTAAAACAAGGGTGGGACCTTTAGGAAGTAAATGATGGACGACCATTTAGGAACTAAAATAAAGGTTGTGACATTCAGGAATTGAATGAGCGTTGGACATTCAAGGACTAAGATTTGTTATTTATTTGATTAAATTAGGACAATAGTGCTGGTTCAGAGAAATAAAATGATTTTTGCTCGTAAACAGATTCTGTGTGATTGTGGTTGAAGTCGCAGCAGAGATATCACAAAGTGTGTTTAATCTCTTCAACACTCCTTTTCTTCTCTCCTCCAGTCTCTGTCTCCTCCATCACTTAACCATAGTGATGAAGAAGACGAGGAAGACCTGAACAAGGCTTTTGATGTTCAGGGTTTGTATGTTTCCATCTCATTGTTATTACTCTGATGGTCGTTGGATTCTACTTTTGTTGTCATATATTTTTCCTTCCTGCTGCAGACCATCGACACTTTTCTCCCCACGTCCATCATCCTCTGTCCAAACCACTGCCTGACAGTGGGAGGAAGAGAATCAATGAAGGGAGGAAGGACGGGAGGCAAAGCTCAGCCCCGAACACTGCAGCCACCATAGAAGAAGACAAGGAGGAAGAGGAGGGTGAGCAAGAATATTACAGTCAGAGTGATGAAGAGGAAGGACAAATGACTATGACCGCAAGGTGAGCAACTCACCCAATTTTGAACTGGTTTGGTAACAGCTCCTGTCTGGACTCACAAAAATACCATAACATATAACTCCTCCCCTTCACAGTGGCCCACCCACCATTTCGACCAATCACAATGGCCTCTCACCTGGTTGCATCGCGACAATCGTTGCTGCTGGTGACGCAGACGAGGCTACAGCTGTCGACCTGGATGGCACCAAGAGTCAGTAAACCAAACTACGCACTTTATTTACAACTTTGAAATGACATTTAAATAACACTTTACATACAAAACACCTTTCATGTACATATTTACTTTATATTTATCTTTACATATTACACTTAGCCTTAAACGTCTGACTTTACATTTACCGTCATGTTTTACATAACTTTACACTTGACATTTAACTTTTTAAACTTTACATGCACTTTTACAATTGGCATTTAACTTTTTTAACTTTATATGTAATTTTACACTTGACATATAACTTTTGAACTTTTCGTTCAAACTTTCCATTTGACATTTTACTTTTTAAACTTAACATGTAACTTAACAATTGACATTTCACTTTTAAACATCAAAACACTCTTTAACAATTAGGCTACAGACCTTAATTTTGTCTTAACATTTTTAATGTATTAGTAATCCAAGCAGCAACTACTGCAAAAGCCCTATTGTAATGCAAAGAACTATTATAATATCTCCAAATGAGTTCTATTTTTGTGGTAATATGGCTACTGCCCCTAAAGTCCAGTGCCCACAGCAAGTTTGACATACAAGTATGAAATGCATTAGGCATATGTATCAGACATAGATATACAAAAAAGTCTCTTGAAACCATGGCCTAAACCCAACAGGAAGTCTTTTTGAATTGTATGCCCATTTTTCACCATTTACACATGTTGTGCTTTTAACTAAATTGTCGTAAAGTTGTTATAAGTTCACTGCCCATGGTCCAATCTGCCCCAAACGTCACATGTTGAAAGAGTCCTGGCCTGAAGACATCCACATGGCAAACTCAGTAAAAGACATACCGCCACCTAGTGGCAACAGGAGATAACAATTTATACTTCAATGTCGTGCTCCTAGGCTGTAACCGAATTGACCTCAGATTGGTTCAGAAAAGCACCTTGTTGATGGCATTCCCTTGGTGCCATGGCAAATTTCGGTAGTTTGACATGAACACGACAAATGTGTGTAGAAGTTCTGGTGTTACAGCAAAAACAGCAATTTGGCTTCTTATTTTCGTCTCTATTTATTGACTATAATTTCCTTATCAGCCAGTAACAATAATATAAATTGCCAATTATTTAACCATAACTTCAGTCTGATAAATATTGTGCCTCCCTAATGTAAGCATTGTCATAGAAAGAATGTTAACATCCTGATGTTAGCATCCAAAGTGCAACTGTGTCTCTTGCCTCAACAGAGCTCCTGTCATAACTGGCATGAAAGAAGCTACAATGACTCTGAGTCCTTGAATGCAACATCATTTGAGCACAAACTGGAGGAATGTTTTCTAACATAAAAGGCGTTTCTGTCACTTCTTGATTTTCATCATGTGACCTGAAGCTGACCTGAGCACAATGCTATCGTCCTACATGCCGAGCCCACGGCCTCTATCTATTGTTACTGTATGCGTGTGGTTCTGGTTCTGGTTCTGGTTCTGGAGCACTCTGTCTGCCTCTCAGATGAAGTCAGTCCCTGTTCTGGTTGTGATCAGATATTTCAACTGTCTGTTGTTTGACAGACTGACGGCTGGTCTCAGTGAGTACTCACCTACTGCTTCTCTAATTCTACTAACGTAAATCCTGCTGTATACAGTTTTGCACCTTTTACAAAAATGATTACAATTTTTTTTTTTTATTACAAAATTATGATGTCAGAGATGTAAACTTGTTAAATTTATCATGTATTGAGACTTGAAAGCAAAAAGCTGTTTAAACAAATTTATTCCGAAGGTATAAAATGTGTGTACAAACCTAAATTAAGTAAGAACTAGTCAGGCAGAACAGTTATTCACTATTGTCATAGTCAATAAGTAAAACCCTGAAGAAGAGTGGAGGTCATCTGACTTCCTGCTCTTTCTGTGTGTTATATACAATACACTCTATAAAAAAGCAGAACCCCAGATAGAGTATTTATAATGATTAATAATCTTAACACACAAGTTCTGAAAATAACTAGAGATAACTAGAGGGGGAGGGTGTTGTCAGCTGACTCTCACTGCTGGCATGTGATTGGCCAATTGTTTCCTGGAAAACAAAAAATGATGAGAACACGTCGTTTCAGAGAAAATCTAATTTTCACAGAAACTTGAAACTCTGCTCACCTGCTGATTACATCACTGTGAACCCACCTGTGTGTGTATGTGTGTGAAGTGATTGGATAATTCTGAGCTCTTGTCTCATCTTACCGAGTCTTCACTGAGGATAAGTCAGGCCTTAAACCTTGTTAGACTGCAGAAAGTTCCCATGAGACCACAGTGACAGTGTGTGTGTGTTTCTGCATGTGTGTTTTCTCTTCCGGTCAGGTAAGGTCAGGAGGACAGACTACAGGAGGAATGGATGAGGAGAGGAATAAAAAGTGTGAGAGGAAAGGAATGTTATTGTAAGAACCTGGTTTTAACCTCTCACCTCGATGCTCTCACCCCCCTCCACAATCATGCCCCACCCCCTCAGGTCACCGATCGGATGACGTTCCGGCGGTTCGACATCACCTGGTGAGGAAGAGCTCCAGAGGGCCGATTGTTCACGTCACGAAAGATCAGCTCAGCGACCGAACACGGTCACACCTCCAACACCTTCAACCGGACTGCACACCTCATGAGGTCAGAGGGCGGTGATGGGTTGACAGCTTTCTTCTTCTACTCTTCATGAGGCTTACAGAGTTCTTTAACCCAGCCTTATTGAGTCTTATTTTAAGTCAGGGGTGCGACACGTAGGCCCTCAGATTTAAAAAAAAAAATTCTGTGTTCCTGAAGTTCAAAGCGTAGGAGCGCTCTAATTATTATAACTCCAGACAATATTTTTATTTCTTTGCTTTGCCAAAACATAGTCAAAAACTACATGAGAATGTGTGGGTTGATCAGGAATGGTGAGCTGTATCTTTTTGGTAGCGATTCACAAAACTGTTTTTGCGAAAATTGCAAAGAAATCTGAAAAAATGTCCCATGAGAAATAAACATGAACAGAGCTCAAACCCGCCCCTCTTTGGGGCCATTTTTCTTTGTAATACCTTAACATAAAAACATGACTAAAAGTTTAAACGGGTCACAGGACCTGGGACTTTACTGGGATAAATGTGCAGCAAGTTTTCTTTAAAACTACAGTTTACATTTCAGGTAATTTTGGGTCCATTTCCAGATTTTTTAATTGGTGTGTATTGCAGACGTGAAAGCTGTCAGAAACTATCGATGACATTTACGCTGAGCTTTGTGCCACTTTGTGATGGGCGACAGAGCCCTAAATTTCCAATTGGAGGTTATGAACTGATTTTCAAGTGAGCAGGTTCTTCAACTGCTAATGGTTCAGGTCTGGAGTGAACAGGAGCAGGTGGTCCAGATGATGAGCTTCTTTGCTGTGAGACATCAACACAATAGTAAGTCCAAAACGAGGCTGACAGGAGGGACGAAAGACGAGCCAGGAGTTTGAGCAGGTTAATCCAGGCAGTATTGTGAATGGATGACAAACTGGACTCTGGGAGTAATGAGAAAGAGACAGACAGGTAGAGACAGACAGGTAGAGACAGACAGGTAGAGGGAGGTGAAGTCAGAGGACAGTCTCTGTCTCGGTTCAGTTTGATCTGGTCTTCAGGATGGTCGGTTTGGATCTGAAGAGTCGACAAAGCAAGGTACAGGCTGACTTCTACTGGCTTAACTTCTGAATGCTTCGGTCTGCCTTCAATGAGTTTAATAGTTTTATCTGATTTTTGTGCATGTTTGTCCCATTTGAACACATTAGAGTTTGTTTTAGAGTTTTGTTTCGGCCTCATTTATTTAGTCCAGTTTAGCTGGGCTCAACCTGGTCTAACTTATTTGTGATTAACGAAACTGGTTTTAGTTTATCGTGGAACTTAGAGGTTCATTGTTGATGTTGGAAACAGAAGTTAAACAGTAAATGTCATCAGAGCTTTCAGTCACACCCTTTGGATATTTTCTCAGTTGTCTTCCTTCCATCCCTTGATTAAGGCCATGAAATGTGGCTGAAAGTGAAGGAAAAAACAAAGAACAAACCAAATTCCCTGGTTTATGACTCCAGTATTACCTGAGAACTTTTTTTTAGCCTGATTTCACCTGATTAGGCCTTTTAAATGTGATGTAGCCTGTTTCATGTAGGTACATTAGCTAAACCTATGAAACCAACAGCCCGGTATAAACATTTGTCCTGGTAGATCCGATCACAAGTGGACCGCTCTGAGTCTGGGAGTTCACAGATTACACAGTCATAATTAATCTCCACTTGTGATCAGATCTCACTTCCAGCTCTATACACAGATAAACATGAGTGGGACAAACAATGCTTTTCTTTTAACTCAAAGAAAGGAACAACTTCACTCAGAACATTTGCCGAATTCACATGAAAACGTGAATAATTAAAAAGTTGTCCTAGACAGCATTTCACAAAGTTCATAATGTGTCTCCTGACTCAACAATTCACAAAACTACATGGTTTTTTTAAGGGAGTCTGGGGACTTTTTTTCCAAAGGACTAGTCTATTTTTTTTTACTGTATTGGCAAAACAGTGCATGTTTACGGTTAATAAAATGTGTGTTTTTGTGCTCGAAATAGGTTTAGCCACATATTTATATTTGTTTATTGTACTTGCGAGGACATACCTCATATTAGAGACAAAAATGAGGTCCCCACAATTACATTTTTGTTTATTGTAGGTGGGTTAGGTAAAAAGATGAGTGGTTTACAGCCTGGAGGAAGCTCATGGTTAACAGGCACAAGTAAGAAACATGTCTCAACAAAAACGTTAAAACAGGATGTTAAAAACAAGCATAGCCCTAAACAACTACTAAGTGAAAATATAGGTAACATATAGGTAAAAATGATAATAAAGACCTTTAAAAAAATTGACTACAGCTCGTACATTTCTGATTATCACTGAAAAACAAAAATAAATAAGGGTCCAGGTAATGAATATAAGTCATGTTGATGTCCTCATAAGTGACAAAGACAAGTTTTTCTCTGTGTCCAGGTGTTTGTGGAGCTGAATGAACTGGTGATTGACAGGAACCAGGAGCTACAGTGGAGAGAGACGGCTCGATGGATTAAGTTTGAAGAGGAGGTGGAGGAGGAGACGGAGCACTGGGGAAGACCTCACATCCCCTCCCTGTCCTTCCGCTCCCTGCTTGAGCTCCGAAAAACCATCTCCCATGGTAAGGAGGAAGATGATCTATGCTGCTCCCCCTGTGGAAAAACACTGACACTGCAAAACCTTTTCAAAATTGATTTCAACTCTTAATCTCCCCTGAAAACACACAAACATGTTAATCTAAATTAGTTTGTTTGTAGCCAAAGACCCTTCATTTGTCCTTTCAATATGAAAAAATACTAAACCCCTTAAAACACCCACATTTTTTAAGCCCTAAATGAGAAAATGAAGTAGGGTTTAAGGGGTTTCCATGACTTTCCCCTTAATTTTTCAAATGAATGTGGAATATTTGACAAATCCATGAATGATGAGTTTAAGGCGTTCAGGAATTTTGGTTTATGTCAGGACTTTGAAACATTTCAGGTGCTAAATAATGAGATCTTATTAGCTGTTTATTAAGTTCATGAGATTTAGACAAATTGATAGAAACTTTCATGGGCTGGAATGTATTAAGGAATTTTTATTTAATTTTATTGTTTTGTATATATTTATGTTAAAACCTCTTGACATGTACAATACAACTTACAATAGTTACCCTTAATTCTTGCCTTGAAATGACCTAATTTTTCTATTTGGGGCTGCAAATTCCGTGGTTCATGGTTAAAAAATTGATAAAGGTTGGACTTTGATATATCAACGGACTTTTGACACCTTATCATAACAGATTAAAGATTTTTAAGAGGGAAATCCTGACATCTACCAAATGACTTGACAACCAAGCCCAAATTTTCTGCTTGACTGAACAATTAAGGGTGAAATTAGGGGATGGCTTTCATGCTTTCAGAGTTTTATTCCATGTTTTAAAATCTATTTATTCACCTGATACCACTAGATAGAAGAGACGACAAAGTTTTATAACTTGAATTTATTGAGCCCTTTAGCCTCTCTAGGACAGATAAAGGTTACAGGATCAGGTCAGAAATATAGTAAGGAGCCAGCCTACAATGAGCATTAAAAGTAATCAATAATGATGTGAAAATCAATTCTGAAACAGACAACAAGCCAGTGCAATTAGTCTGTTTTCATTACGTGATGATGTCAGTGCGTGATGTCATGGCATTATGTTTTCAGGGGCGGTGCTCCTCGATTTGAAGCAGAAGACTCTTCCGGGGATTGCCCAACAGGTGGTGGAGCAGATGGTGATCTCAGATCAGATCAGAGCTGAGGACCGAGCCAGCGTCCTCAGAGCTCTGCTGCTCAGACACAGGTTCATGTCCAAAATACAGCCATCCGTCCATTTATCTGTCCGTACACCCATAAATATAACAATCTATTCATTCATCCATCAATACATAGATCTCTATTCATCCATCCATCATTCCTCACTCTAACTATCTATGGTTGGGTACCTTTCAATCTATATATGTTTGTTGGTTTAATCAGTCACCCCAGTGATGAGAAAGATCACAGCTTGTTCAGCAAGAACATCTCTGCAGCCAGCATGGCCACCCTGATGGAAAGACACAACAGCCAATCAGAGCCCTCCATCAATCTGACAAATCGCAGAGAGGGTGATGGACAGAAGAACAAGGTAAGAAACTCACAGATTTTCAAACCGCATCCACCTACTTCCTGTCTGTCATCCGTCATTGACTTAATTATTAATTATTTAAAGCAGAAATCATGAAAGATTTTTAGGGTCATGTGACCAACAGAAGGCAGATGAGGTGACACAATATCTCGTTTTAAAGATTGATGTCATCAAACATTGTATTTTATAATTTTATAATTTATGATTTTATACATAAACCGAAACTCTCTGATCCTTAATTGCATCTAAAAATTCGTCATTCATTCATCATTCATGGACTTGTCAAATATTTCATATTCATGTGGAAATTAAGGATTCAGTTGCACTTCCATTTATCTGATGTTTATATATATACATGTGTGTCTGCGTGTTCAGAAAGAAGCGCCGCTCCTCCGTCACTTCAGAACCAAACATGAAGTGAAGTTGATGGAGAAGATCCCAGAGAGAGCCGAGGCCACCGTTGTCCTCGTGGGTAAGACTCACATGGGCATCCGATCCTGAAAAGCTGTAGGTTCGGCTGGTTACCTGCATCCCTCTGCTGTGTCTGCAGGCAGTGTGGGCTTCCTGGACCAGCCCTCCATGGCATTTGTACGACTGCGCGAGGCGGTTCTGCTGGAGTCTGTCCTGGAGGTTCCTGTTCCTGTGAGGTTCCTCTTCCTCCTGCTGGGCCCGCCTTCCCCCAACATTGACTACCACCAGATTGGACGCTCCATCTCCACGCTTATGTCAGACAAGGTAAATCCCAGCATAGTTAACGATGTCTGATACGTTTTTTTTTGTGGATATGACCACCAGATGGAGGGAAGTAATGAATCATTATCCTGAAGCTGCTGCAATGTGGTATAAAATGCAATCTGCCTCTGTTATCTCCTTAAGCACTTCCATGAGGTGGCACACCAGGCCGACAACCGCCAGGATCTGCTGACAGCCATCAACCGTTTTTTGGACTGTAGTGTTGTCCTCCCTCCCTCGGAGGTCAGCGGTGACAAGCTGCTCCACTCGGTCGCTCGCTCCCAACGAGAAATGCTCCAAAAGAGGGAGGAGGAGCAGAATGGCAAAATGCAGGAGAAACAGACCAGCATTCAACAGGATGAAGGTCGGTTATTACAGGAAATACTTTTTAAATTGGTACTATCTTATGTCAGTGATGTTTTGTTACTATGAATGTTTGGGGGCGTTTTAGCCTTTATTAGATTAGAGACATTAAAAGGCTGACAGGTAGGAGGTTCAACTTTCTATCTTCTTTTCTTCTTTGTATATAAGTATGTCTGAAGCTGCAAAAACTCATGTACAAAGTTGTGAGGTCAGGTCAAAAGAGCTCACATTATTTTCCAGATTCCCTCGTTCCCTCCAAACCCGGCGAAGAGCCCCTGAGGCGTTCAGGCCGTCTTTTTGGTGGTCTGATCAAAGACGTGACTCGACGCTACCCTCAGTATCTCAGCGACCTTCGAGATGCTCTGAACCCTCAGTGCATGGCCGCTATCGTCTTCATCTACTTTGCTGCGCTGTCACCTGCCATCACCTTTGGCGGACTTCTTGGTGAGTATGGGTTTCAGAAACACAGCAACTGAAGCTGAAACACCTCATTAGGTTTGATTGAACAGTTTCCAGTTGATTGAAGCAAATGCTGCCTGGATTCTCAAAAATACATCTTCGTCCTACAGCTTTATTTCCTTTCCTGTGATGCAGGTGAGAAAACAGAGGGTCTGATTGGCGTGTCGGAGCTGATAGTTGCCACAGCTATGCAGGGCATAATATTCAGTGTGCTGGGTGCTCAGCCTCTGCTGGTGATTGGCTTCTCTGGACCACTGCTTGTGTTCGAAGAGGCCTTCTACACTGTGAGCTCACCTGACAGAAAATGTATTGCAATATTATCTAAGAGCAACATGTCTGACTAGAAGCAGTAACTGTTCATCCACAGACCACACCAGAGAGAGTTTTCATTGAGAACCAGTGTTTTTATTATCATACAGTTTCTGTTCAACATCTGTAGCTGTGATAAGTCCTCACCTGAAACATCTGTGGTGTGCCTCAGGGTTCTATCATGGGTCCTCTTTTGTTTGAAATCCTTTCTGCTCCCGGCAGTAAGTCTTTAGAGTGGACATACAGTTAAACCAAACATCATTCTAAATGCAGCTGTTTTGTGGTAGGACCATTTTTTTCCCAATGAAAACTTAAGTTCCACCATCACTAAGACTCTTTTCTGAGTCTCTTCTGTTACTGAAGGAAATAAAATAAAATACTGGGTTTCTTACTGTTTTCAAAGCTCTACACAGATTTTAGGCATGATGTCACTATTTTTTTTCACTTTTTTGTCGCTTGCTTTCATGCTAAAAGGGAATATGGTGGCTCTGCAGGCCCAATTTTTCCTCATGCTGAGACTGAGATGTTCATTCGCAGTCTTATTTTAAACATTTATACTACTCCAAGGTGTCCAGTATGTTGCTGCTCTTCTTTTTAACTTTTTAACACTCCCCTGAAACCCACGTGGTGTGTGTGTTTTTGTGTAGTTTTGTAAAGACAATGGGATCGAGTATCTGACGGGTCGGGTATGGATCGGTTTCTGGCTGGTACTCATTGTTCTCCTCACTGTGGCCTTTGAAGGAAGCATCCTGGTTCGCTTCGTCTCCCGTTTCACTCAGGAGATCTTCTCCTTCCTCATCTCCCTCATTTTCATCTACGAGACCTTCGCCAAACTGGTTAAGGTGAGGTGGGAGTTCACAGGTCAGCAACAGCTGAGGCCTGGACTAAATTTGACGGTTTGGAGCCAAAGGGGCATCAGTGCCATGTTGGATGAATATGAGTAATATATATCAAATGAAAGCTCTCAGTGAAATGCATTCAGTGGCAAAAGGACACAACTGAAATCATGACCCATAGGTGATAATTAAAAGAAAAACTGAAAGGGTAACAGTGGGGTTAGTGGGAATTTGGTTAGTGTTAAAGGCTGCAAGGGAGCTTGACATTAAACAAAGCATTGTGGGTAGAGCATGCAAACAACACTTATAACAAAATGGCCGAGAGGAAAGCAGGGTCAGACATTAAAAATTCATATAATGGAAATAAAAATAATGTTAAAAAGGGAGTACATAAGATTCATAGAACATTTTAAAAGAGGGTGAGTGAAATAAATGTTGTGCAACATGGAAGCAGTGCCAAACACAGAGCCAAATTGAGGTTTTTCCTATTTTACCAGATATTTCAGGAGCATCCTCTCCAAAATTGTTACCGTGGGAACAACACCGTACCTTCATCTCTGTGCAACTACACTGCAGCAGCTGAGAATCCCGGGAAGGTTGTTGGAGAACCAAACACAGCTCTGTTATCATTCGTGCTCATGGCGGGAACATATTTCATCGCTTTCTACCTGCGCAAGTTCAAGAACAGCTCCTTCTTCCCTGGCAGGGTGAGTACAGGTACAGGTTCTTCCCTGTCACATGGCCTCGTGTAATCTTGCTAACAAACAAACAAACAAACATACAAACTAACATCAGCGAAAAAGAAAACATGCTGCCCAACAGTGTGCATTCCTCTCTTTCAAACCCAATCACTGATCAATAAACTGGTGTTCTGTATGTCTCAGCTCCGTAGGATCATAGGAGACTTTGGGGTGCCCATTGCTATCCTCCTCATGGTGCTGGTGGACTACAGCGCGGAGGACACCTACACCCAGGTCAGGCCAGAGCAGATATTAAACATATAACATTTCTGCTTTACTAAATCCGTCATTTTATTCATGTACCGTTTACGTTTAATGGTGTTTCATTTGGTCGCCTGTAGCTACAACTTCCAGGAGAGAGTCTGTAAGTCAGTAAGGAATTCGTTGAACATGACCAAATGTAACGTGAATGAAAACATTACCTCGTGTGTGAATATTTCTGCCTGAGTCACGTCATATCGGCAATGGTGATTATTTAACAATGAGGACAACAACTCCCATGATCCCATGCTATGTCTTTTGTTTTGTTTGCAAGACCCCTCCCCTCATTGTATTAATCACATTCTGTTGCTTTTAACACTCATGAAGTGAAGACCTCTGTGTTCACACAAACTCTTCCTATTGGCTGACAGAAACTGAGCGTGCCCAGTGGATTCTCAGTGTCCAGTCCAGATAAGCGCGGTTGGCTGATTTCTCCTTTGGGGTCAGACGGACAGTTTCCTATTTGGATGATGGCTGCTAGCATCTTGCCAGCCATTCTCGTCTTCATCCTCATCTTCATGGAGTCCCAGATCACAGCGTACAACACTTTCTTCTTGTCTTTGTATTTGTTAGATCTTCTTTTTCTTGTTGGGGATCTCAAATTAATGTAATTTCTTATTCGTCTGTCTGTCAGGCTGATTGTCAGTAAGAAGGAGAGGATGCTGGTGAAGGGGACTGGTTTTCACCTGGACCTCCTCATCATCGTGGTAGTGGGTGGAGTCTCAGCGCTGTTTGGGTTGCCATGGTTATCAGCTGCAACAGTTCGCTCCGTTACCCATACCAATGCCCTCACTGTCATGAGCAAAGCTGTCGCCCCTGGAGACAAGCCCCACATCCAGGAGGTCAAGGAGCAGAGGGTGACAGGCTTCCTGGTGGCTGTTTTAGTCGGTACGACCCTTAGTATAGAGTACTACTACAAATAATACTACTTTTACCATCTTTACTAATTGTTCCAATCTGGTCTGCCCTCCAGGTCTGTCCATCGTGATCGGGGAGGTTCTGCGTCAGATCCCTCTGGCGGTGCTCTTTGGGATCTTTCTCTACATGGGCGTGATGTCGCTGAATGGGATCCAGCTCACCGATCGACTCGTCCTGCTGCTGATGCCCCCGAAGTACCACCCTGACCAAAACTACGTCCGCAAGGTCAGCCCTGCCTCCTCAATCCCAACCAGAGGTGTTTTGACTTCAGTATCATGTTGTGGACGTGACTCAGACTTGAATCACAGAACTATACAGACGTTGTTCATATTGACTTGACTTTGGACTGGAACTGGTCTTGACTTGCAACAATGATGTAGGGCTTGTTTGTCTCTTTATTTGGATATTACTTGGGACGTACCTGTCTTGCGTTACTTATGAAGGGAACATCAGGTCCAAGTCAATTGTGGAGACAATTTTTCCACAAAAAGGCACATCACATTTACAAAGACTGACCATCAACCAACCTGCTCCTGTCTCACCTATTGCTCCTGTTCTTTCACAGGTGCGGACTTTGAGGATGCACTTGTTCACTCTTGTCCAATTGACTTGTCTGTCGCTCCTGTGGGTCGTCATGGCGACAGCAGCAGCGCTGGCATTCCCCTTCATGCTGCTACTGACCATCCCAGTGAGGATGCTGCTGCTGCCCCGCCTCTTCACCTGGAGAGAGCTGCAGAGTGTGAGTCATACCTCATTCACACATCATCATTAGCACAGGGTACAGCACACCCCACTGCTAACACCGCTAACCTGTTTACAATTACATTTAGCATTACAATACATTTACTTTCTGTGTGGTTGTGACAACAGGGGTTGAATCTGATTAACATTTTAACATTCAGACACATTTACCTTATAATACTCAACAGATGATAATATGATATACAACATTAACAGTAGCTGGAACAGCAGCAGATATTTACACATATTTTCCTGTTTTGAAATCACAGTTTTTAAAAATTATTAAATTATGAGCACATGGTATCTGGTTTATTGACATTAAATTGCAACCATGACAACAATTCTGCAGCTGGATGCTGATGATGCAGAGCCTCACCTGGAGGAGAAGGAGGGGCAGGACGAGTACTCGCAGCTGCAGATGCCGGTGTGACCCGGAAGCAGCCTCACAATTGGTCGATTCAGCTCCCTAATTAACATATCTGATATATTTTCAGTAGCAGGGCTGGGCTGGTGGACTGTACACACTTCTGAAATCATGTTTTTATAAATCTAATTTAGTATTTTATGCTTTGGGGTTCAGGTTTTGTGTCTGAACACCTGAACCTGAATGCTGATGTTTACTTTCTGGTCATTCTATCCATCTGCACACAATATATTTTCAAGACCACACTAACTGAAAAACGTTTGTAAGTTTCTCTGTCTTTCATTAAATGCAAATTTTGTCTTTAAAATTTAAATTTCCACATGTTTATTTGTGCAACTTATGTGAAAAATTAAATGTAATAACTAGAATTTTAACTTGAAGCTGCCATCTTTTCACTGCTTTTTATACAGCCCACAATATGAGTCAGTGGGACAAAAACTTTGATCTGAAAAAAACAAAATAAGCTTATGTATTAACCAAATGCATGATATTAATTTTCATGTTGTTATACATGTTACCACATATATGTTAACCAATTATATTTGTATGAATACATACATTTATAACATACAGGTTTTTTTATGCTGGTACATATATGAATTTCCTGCAGTAAAATTTGTATATGTACATATATTGAAAATTTCAATGTGATGTGTTTTGTACACTATTACATGTTGCTACCATATATTAATCATATATATTTAATTAATATATAAGATGATACAAATGTATAACATATATATTAATTACCTACAGTATATATATATATATATATATATATATATATATATATATATATATATATATATATACGTGTGTAATATGTATATATGTGTGTGTGTGTGTGTGTGTGTTCACCAGTTCACCATATGCATTTAATTTGTATATGAAAAATACGTAAACATATACATGTATGAATTACCTAAAAATGTAAACATGTCTGATGTACATATATTGAAAATGTTTGTACATTATACATACATCCATGCATACATACATCAACATATATGTTAACCATATATGTTTATTTTCTATATGAAAATTTTGATTTATAACATATTTTAATTACCAACATTAAAATTTTATATGTTGATATATTAAAAGTATATATGGAGTGAATTTTTATTTAGTGTTTTATGTACACATCATGCACTGAATATGGCATTTTTTAAATATCCATACAAACTGAACTAACATCAGATGTTAAAACCCTTCTGTAAACCAGTTTATGTTAATCCTCTACTGTACACAACAAACACCGACATGACACTGTGAAGTCCTGCAGAACCTGAACACAACACATAGAACAACAACACTTTTGTTACTTCTGTAAGTATTAATACTGTTATTTCTTATACAGCTGCTACTAGTAGTACTACTAGTGTAACTGCTAATGTTCTTGCTGCCTTTACTATTAAATATTTAAACTATTACTGCCATGATTATGACATGTACTGGCTCTACAGTAACTCTCTTGACTGACACCTCTGCCCCCATCATCCCTGTCTTACCTGGTTGTCATGGTGACCTCCCTGCCCGTCGGAGCATCTCAGTGAAACCTGACCAGGCGTGGCAGCTTTTGGTCACCTGAGCCGAGGAGCTGCTGAATGTTTGATGAAGACGGTCAGAGATCCTCTTTGCCACAGTCAGACCACCACCTGAAGAGGTAGACGCTCCGTCAGGACGCTCTGAGGCTTCAACAGGCAGGTACCCACCTCTTTGACACTTACATTCAACCTTTGTTTTAGAAAACTCGTTTCCTATCTGTAACATCATCATATAAATGATAACTATATAAATAACTATGATAACTATATAAATTTAAGTTATTATTATTATTATTATTATTATTATTATTATTATTATTATTATTATCATGGGGTGGCTGTGGCTCAGGAGGAGCGTGAGCGGTTGCTCACGGAATGAAAGGTCAGTGGTTCAATCCCCAGCCAAGTCGAAGTATCCTTGAGCAAAGATACTGAACCCCAGTTTGCTCCCTGGGCGCCGTAATGTAATGGCAGCCCACTGCTCCTCAGGGATGGCTCAAATGCAGAGAAAGAATTTCCTCCTGTGGGATTAATAAAGTATCTAAAAAAAACAACAAAAGAACAAAAATATATCACGTGACTCACCTGTGTCAAAATGGAAAACACGCATCTCCAAAGTATTAACTCTGTAGAAACGAAAGAAAAGCTCTCTGTGATGTATATTTAAAAAAATTTTACTGAAGAATATTGTGCTAAAAACTTTTTACAACTTATCTGAAAATTAAAAAAAAAAGTAATAGATACGTGGTTTTCACAGAATAGACACTTGGTGATGTTTCAACTTAAATGATGGAAATAATCTTCATGACTGATGATTCATTTCCTCAAAATTTGGTCAGACAGTATATACAATACCTGTAAATGTGTAAATTGATATTAAAGGATGAAAAGTCTAAAAACAAATACAGACAAGTTATCAGTTACAGCTCAGGTGAGCCTCTTGATTGGCTGACAGATCTGCAAATGCATGTGGGGATTTATATCTTTGTACATATTTTTGGATTTGTCTATACATTTATAATCTACATTTTGAACCAAAATTACTCAACCCCCATTGTGCATTAGGTTTATTGGCAAAATATACTATTTATCAGCTGTTTGCGAAAACCAAATCAAACAAGAACAGTTTTAACAGCTCAATGTAACAGATTTGAAGTGTTTTTCCTA
Organism: Chaunax sp. Z400; assembly: GCA_037577475.1. Classification (NCBI taxonomy): domain Eukaryota; kingdom Metazoa; phylum Chordata; class Actinopteri; order Lophiiformes; family Chaunacidae; genus Chaunax; species Chaunax sp. Z400. The sequence goes on from CM075198.1 coordinate 4,842,181, forward strand.
AACTACTGCTTTTACTTCTTCTCAAAATGATTTTCCCACCTGAATATCATCCCACATAAGAGCCAATCTTCATAGACCTACTTTAGCAGTAGAGTCGCAAAGTTTTTTCTGTATAAGGCCTAAAATTACTTCAGGGCTTCTTGCTTGAACTCCAAGACGTTCACCACTGCTGAGCCAAAAACACAAGAAAAGTCTGCTACAGTAGCTCAGAACCATCTAGATAAGACAAAGACGTTTTGGGATGATGTTCTGTGGAGCTATGAAGCAACTTTTGGGGCCTTTGGATCAGCGGGATGTCTGTAGGAGGAAGAATGAAACACTCTACCTACAGTGAAGCATTGCGGTGGCTCGGTGACCAGTTTGACCGGTTTGTTTTGTAGTACAGTTGAATGTTTGAGCTTTGACAGGAGTCTTGACTGGCAGGTGATGGTGTCAGGATGTCTGACGGGAGGCAGCGAACTTTGTCCACCTCTGGGGAGTCTCTGTATCAGATCCTGGCTCTGGAGAAAGGCTGCAGCCATGACGACATCAAGAAGTCTTACAGGTAAGACCACCCTACAGCCCTGCCTTCTCACCTGGTGGTCGGTCAGCTGAAACACACTCTGATCACATATTTAACCTCAGTTAAACATTAACAAAGTCCACTTACTAGCCTTTTCCAGAGCTTTTGAGTCATGTGTTAACACTGAAGCCTGTATATCGGTTCAGGAAGCTGGCGTTGCGGTACCATCCTGATAAGAACCCGGACAACCCGGAGGCGGCGGACAAGTTTAAAGAGCTGAACAGTGCTCACGCCGTCCTGTCCGACCTCACCAAAAGGAACATCTACGACTCGTACGGCTCTCTGGGACTCTACGTGGCCCAGCAGTTCGGAGAAGACAATGTCAACACGTACTTCATGCTGTCCACCTGGTGGGCCAAGGTGGGCGGGGCTTACACAGTCTCTGACCAAATATTCTACCAGACATTTTCGGTTGTGAACCAGTCTTTTCCTGGGGAGGCAATGACAGTGTGGCTTATTGCTACATTTAACTAATGCAGCAGCATCAAGTTCATGTTATACACATTATTCTGACATTTTACAGACCAATGATTGAAACACCAGCAGATTAATGACGTTAGTTTCAGTCGTAGACGTGATGTTGGCGTTTAGGGTGTCGTGATGTATTTGAGGGTTTCATGGTTCTGGTTCTGGTTCTTCTGCCAGGGTCTGTTTGTGGTGTGTGGGATCCTGACCGGATGTTACTGCTGCTGCTGCCTCTGCTGCTGCTGTAACTGTTGCTGTGGGAAACTCAAGCCGACGCCCACAGGTGAGGGGGCGGAGCCAGACTATGTCTCCCCTGATGACCTGGAGGAGGAGATACGCAACGACCCAGACAACGGTGAGACGACAGGGCTGTGGGCTGGATGGCCAGAGATTTAAACATTTCTAGAGGACTACTTTCTAGGCATCTAGGATTACCCCCTGTTTGTGCGTCTGCATGTAAAGGGGTGTGATCCATCCACATATCCTAAAGAACAAATGGACATTTGTCAGGGCCCTAAAGGTGTGCATCTCATAACTGGTTTCTTTAATTAGCTAATTTTTCTTTTCAAATCTTTTTCTGATTTTGCACCAGCACTGAACAATAATAAACAACGTTAAGACTTTCTTTTTGTTGTCAAGAAGCAAACCATGATGCTGTTCCCATAAAGGCTACTGTGTGATCGTATGTCTTTGTAATCCAGCCTTGAGCTGCATTCTAAATTAAATCCAGAATTATTAATCACTGAACGTCTTCTAGGATTGTTATTAGTTATTCATTATTCTGTTTTGAAAACTGAAAACAGTTATTCTTGAAAGCCATTGGCAAACCCCTTTAAGTAAGGAAATGAGAGCTATTTTATACACTTTAAGTTGGTTTTAAAACATAAAAAAACCAACTTAACCACAATCTCTGAACTTTAATAACACTTTAAACTCATGATTCATTCATTTTTCCCATTAGACAAAAATATTCAGCTTGCAGTCATCAGCGGACATGAAGCTAAAAACTTTTGTGTGTATTTGTTTCTCTGCAGGCATCGAAACTCCGATTGTTCAGCAGCCGACGAACGCCAGCGAGAAAACTCAGCTGATCAACGACGGACACCGCAGATATGGAGACACCTACACATGAAGCCCGCAGGAAACAGGAAACACATCACTGCTCCAGTCAGGCTTTTAACAGCTGAGACCAGAACCTGACAGCTTACTGCAGGTGAACTGTTCTGCACTAGAAACTCATGAAATCACTTCAATCTACGGATACAGCAAAATTAGAAATTCAAAACTGAATTAAAATGAATTCAGTGTCGAAGAAACAGTCTGACATTTAGTTAAGTTCGTTTGTTCTCGTCTCCTCAGCCAAGAAAAAAAAGAAGTTTTCCCCAACAACAACTTATCCAACTCGATAATTAATTACATAATAAAGTCAGGAAGCTGTCGATGCCTTATGTAAAGTTTTAATGGAGAATTCAAGTCTCTGATCTGACGTAGCGCTTCCTGCTAACGTTGCGGTGAGTTCGGAAATTGTAGCCACCCTTACAGGAGTCACAGAGTCTCTCTCTCTTTCTTTCTGTACTCCAAGTTACTCTCTCACCCAGTTGTGCCCTCAGGTACTGAAATTCGTCACCGATTGATTTAACATGAATTGGTGCTCAGTAGCACCAACGTAATTTGATCAGTACCCTTAAAAGTACCAAGTTCGGTACCCAACCCAATAGCTAAATATTCATAAAAAAATGCACATCAGTCAAATTATTATTGAAAGTAATTCAATGAGTGATGAACCACAGCAGGATTACACCTATAGATTAATCACACTAATCAGGCTATAATTCAATACTTTGTAAATGTATACTGTCGTCATAGTAACAGTCATATCAACCTTATTTGTTGTTGTATGTGTTGATGTAAATAGTGTTTTAGTTTGGATGTATGTTTCCTGTTGATCATATTTATCCGTGTGTATATACCTTGATGTTGTAAAAAGGGTGAACTGATGAAAATAAAGTCTGGTTTGTGACAGACAACACCTATGATGATGTCATGTGATGATGTCACCAGGAGGCCTCCAGCTAGCATGAATGATGATGACATAGGTTCTGTACAGGTCCAGTAATCAGCCTCTGCTTTGAGTCTTCCTGCCCTGCAGAGGCAGCTGTTCTTAGGACAACATGTTACTGCAAAAACTGTTCTTATACTACATGACATTGAGAATACTTGCATACTTTTACTACTGATACTTTAACTATATGAAGCTGAGAATACTTGAGTACTTTTACTACTGATAATTTAACTGCACAAAGCTAAGAATACTTGAGTACTTTTACTACTGATACTTTAACAACATTAAGAATACTTCTGTAGGAAGTATTCTTCTGCATTCTGCTAAAATGCAGTATTTTTCTTGTAATGCAGTACTTTACTTTAGTACTTTTACCCCAGCAGGAGGTGCTGCAGCCTCTCAGCTCACCCTTCCTGCTCTGAATGTGTGGCCTGTCCCTTTAATGAACCCTGTCCTTCTTACTCACCCACCTCCCCTCTCCCTCCCTGCTCTGTCATGCCTCCTCGTGACCTTTGACATATAAGGGCATGTCGGCACGGCAACGGCTGACGTCTGTCCATCTAAAAACAGACTGAGAGCTCCTCGCTCTGCTCTTCACAGGCCTTCCAGTACTGCTCTCTGCTCCTTCTTCTTCCTTATCTCTTTATTTTCTTTAATCTGTGGGACACCTCCCCTGTCCTCCCCCGTCCTGCCTGGGTGAGACACTCGGCATCATGGAGAGTTTGGAGAAGCAGCTCATTTGTCCCATCTGTCTGGAGATGTTCACCAAGCCGGTGGTCATCCTGCCTTGCCAACACAACCTCTGCCGCAAGTGTGCCAACGACATCTTCCAGGTGAGGTCACCCACAGGTGAGATCTGCCCTCACAGGAAAAGGACCTGCTGCACCTGAATGCAGCATCTTCCTCTGGATGTTAAAGGAATAATATGCAGGATTTGTCAATTGCTGGATGTAAACATTCCATTCAAAGGTGGAGTGAAAAACATTCCTGCATATTATACCTTTAAATCATCTCTTTGTTGGTGTGTTCAAGGACACTCTGGACAAAGAACTTTATTTTCTAATATGCATACAGAGCATTGTAATATTTATTTATTTTTATGGTGAATTGTATGAGGTCAGTTTCATTAAGAAAGGCCATAGAAGTACTTTAAACATCTGTAAAGGTCATCAACACATTAAACTAGGAAGCACTCAGAGAGGACATTCTACCGCTAACGCTATTATCACCATGCTGAAGAGAATGAAAACATGATCCAGAATCCACATCCAAACTCGGATCCACCTCAACATTTATTTAAATCCTCCTTGCCCCAAGATCCACCCCTACACAACATTTCAACAAAATCTTTTGACAACTTTTTGAGATATCTTACAAACAAATGTGTGATCACCTCCTCCATCTCTTGTTTTTATAGCGCATCATTCTGATCAGTTCCTATGTTTTGGTATAGTGTTTTGTGTTCCTATATAAACTCCTCTACCTGTGGTGATGCCCCGCCCCTCTGCAGGCGTCCAATCCCTACCTGTCGACAAGGAGCGGCTCCACAGTGACGTCTGGCGGTCGTTTCCGCTGCCCTTCCTGCCGACATGAGGTGGTCCTGGATCGACATGGAGTGTATGGACTGCAGAGGAACCTGCTGGTGGAGAACATCATCGATATGTACAAGCAGGGAAGCAGCAGGTAACAGTTCTGTGTCACCTGTCGTCAAAATGGCCTCCGCCTGGGAGGCTGCTGATCCCGGTTCCACCGCTCCCTCTCCAGGCTCAGAGTCTGGAGCTCATTCTGGTGCCACCATGGTCCAAAGCTCCTGTGCTAGCAGTGCAGACACAAACACCCCCTTGGCGCTCTGAGCATCTAATCCAAAGATAGCTAAAAGGACCTCTAGCGTTTCCATTTCTGAAAATAATTCCAAAATATGTGAGTCATCAACAAGAGATAATATCTGATGCATTTCAAAAGTTTGTTTGCTTAGACTGGTCTCCTAGGTCCAATAAGTTTAGAATTAGCTTTAAGGTTCCCTTAGCTTAGAATTAGTATCTAGGTTCTGTTAGGTTTGAGTTCCCCCTGCCCCCACTGTTTGTGCTGGACACACAGAAACTGAAACTTGAGAATTGAAATTGATTTCCTTGTCTGACTATTTGTCAACAGGATGTTTACAGTGAATCTGATGAAGGTGACAGATGTGTGTTAGCTGTTAGCAGTTAGCTCTAACACTATTTTTAAATGTAGGTCAGTGAGACAGCAGCTCGACTATTTCAGTGATCTGAGCACGAGATGATAAACATGTTTAGGACAAACTTGCTGAAATTGTCACATTGCCAGTTTGTGTGTAAGTAAAGTACGGTCAATATTAGATATTTTGATAATACTATAAATAGAAATAGTGACAAATACACTGTAAATATATATAAGATGTATAAGATGTGTAGTGTTCTCGTGCTGCCTTTTTAACATCTGTAAATGGATTAAACAAATAATAAATAAATTATTTTAAATATTTTTCTGTTCAATAAGCAATGTGTCTGTAAGATTAACTGACAAAGTTGAAAAATAATTAAACAACAGTGAAGTTCACTGGTAATTCCAATTAATTTTTTTAATTTCACACCATCAATACTAGACATGAAAAGGAAATTTTAATAAAAAAAGTATGTGTGAGGAAGTGGTAGAAACCTATATAGGCTTATATAAAACCACACCCAAGAGTAGAAAGAGTAACATACAATTAATACAGAATGACTAATACATTTCAAACGTAAGAATACTAAAGTTTTACATTAAAGCAAATGTTTAAAAAAAATGCAGAAACATAATAGCAGATCAGACGTTTTGACAACAGGACAATTTTAAGTCTTTTCTTATATACAGACAATGATGTAACAATCAAAGTAGATATTGTACATTTGATATACCAATATATATAGAATTGTATTTATGCATAATAATTAAGCATAATCAAACATAAACATATTTAATAATATATATATTTATGTGGTACAAAAATACATTCATAATCAAAATATATATAGCTAACTATAAATATTATATACATCTGTATGTACAGTATGTATACAGTATATGAGTGCAGCTGCTTAATGTGGGAGCCTAGAACAGCCTTATGATTGTAATTTTTTTCAATTCCTATTACAGTATATCAAGAAAAAAGCTTATTATCTCAAGATGCTGTTCTGTGCATGAGAAAACAGAGGGTAGTTTCCTCAGATAACTTATTACTTACAGCAGACCTGTCCCAGAGGTGAAGCAGCAGCAGCCCATGTGTGAGGATCACGAAGACGAGAAGATCAACATCTACTGTGTCACCTGCAGCGTTCCCACCTGTTCTCTCTGTAAAGTGTTTGGAGCTCATAAAGACTGTGAAGTCGCTCCGCTGGACAACGTCTTCCAATCACAGAAGGTGTCTCACACCGTGTCACCACAGACAAGTTTACACCACAGACATGTTTACACCAAAGACAGGTTTACACTACAGACAGGTTTACACCACAGACATGTTAACATCACAGACATGTTTACACCACAGACAGGTTTACACCACGGACATGTTTACACCACAGATATGTTTACATCAGACCTGTTTACACCACAGACATGTTTACATCAGACAGGTTTACGCCACATACAGGTTTACACTACAGACATGTTTACACCACAGACAGGTTTACACTACAGACATGTTTACACCACAGACAGGTTTACACTACAGACAGGTTCACACCACAGACATGTTTACACCACAGACAGGTTTACACCACAGACATGTTAACATCACAGACATGTTTACACCACAGACAGGTTTACACCACGGACATGTTTACACCACAGATATGTTTACATCAGACCTGTTTACACCACAGACATGTTTACATCAGACCTGTTTACACCACAGACATGTTTACATCAGACAGGTTTACGCCACATACAGGTTTACACTACAGACATGTTAACATCACAGACATGTTTACACCACAGACAGGTTTACACTACAGACAGGTTCACACCACAGACATGTTTACGTCACAGACATGTTTACACCACAGACAGGTTTACACTACAGACAGGTTCACACCACAGACATGTTTACGTCACAGATATGTTTACACCACAGACAGGTTTACACTACAGACATGTTTACACCACAGGCATGTTTACACTACAGACATGTTTACATCACAGACATGTTTGCATCACAGAAATGTTTACACCACAGACATGTTTACATCACAGACATGTTTGCATCACAGACATGTTTGCATCACAGACATGTTTACACCACAGACATGTTTACATCACAGACATGTTTGCATCACAGACATGTTTACATCACAGACATGTTTGCATCACAGACATGTTTACACCACAGACATGTTTACATCACAGACATGTTTGCATCAGAGACATGTTTACACCACAGACATGTTTACATCACAGACATGTTTGCATCACAGACATGTTTGCATCACAGACATGTTTGCATCACAGACATGTTTACATCACAGACATGTTTGCATCACAGACATGTTTACACCACAGACATGTTTACATCACAGACATGTTTGCATCACAGACATGTTTGCATCACAGACATGTTTAGATCACAGACATGTTTGCATCACAGACATGTTTGCATCACAGACATGTTTACACCACAGACATGTTCACGCACTTTATGACCACTAGAGGGCGCGCTTTAACTGTTTGGACACAGTTTTCTCCAACAATGTCCAACCACCTTTATAAAACTATGTGTGTGTGTGTGTGTGTGTGTGTGTGTGTGTGTGTGTGTGTGTGTGTGTGTGTGTAGACGGAGTTGACTGACTGTGTCTCCATGTTAGTTGGGAACAATGAGAGGATTCAGGCCATCATCAGTCAGCTGGAGGAAACCTGCAGAGCCGTTGACGTGAGTTCAAAAACCACTTGATGTGCTCACCTGTATTGAACCCTCTGGGGTCTGAGGGCATTTTCTTCATTTTTACATATATTGCATACAACATCATACCCGGGTGTCACTTTACTGTTTTACTGTCGTAATTTAATTTCTTTTTTTCCTGTATTTGTTGATATTATGTAAACACTGACGACAGGCAGTTTCTTTCCCTTGTATACTGAATATTATTGTGTGGCAAACAGAAACACCCAAAAGGTTCCAGCAGGTTTAAGTTCCACCTGCTGCACACCTGGTTTATCTGAGGTTCCGTTATGACTCTGTGTTTTCAGGAGAACGGACGCAGACAGAAGTCAAAGGTGTGCGAGTCGTTCGATCACCTGTTCGCTCTGCTGGAGGAGAGGAAAGGTCACATGATTTTGAGGATCAACACTGAGCAGGAGGAGAAACTCGACTACATCCGAGGTCTGAGGAAGAAACACGCAGAACACCTGGAGAACACAGCCAAGCTGCTGGAGACCACCATCCAGACCCTGGACGAGTCCGAGATGGCTCTCTTCCTGCAGGTGAACCAGAATGCACCACGATAATTTTAATTTATTTTTCACTTTGTATCACTTTTTCACTTTTTTAAAAAGATTTTTTTTAATTTTGCTTTTTAAACTTAGAGAATGAAACTTAGTCTCAGATGAGGGTTGGGTTCATTTCTGAAGGATATTTTGTCTTGAAATCTTGAACACATATCACCTTTGTACTGAAGATGTCCGTTTTGATATCTTCAGAATTAAAACAAATTCAACTTTATTACAAATTGGTAAAAACAGTTTGTCCTTTTGTCATTAATCAAACTTTTTGAAACTTTATAAACACATGTCCCATGTACTGAAGAGGTGCCTTTTGATATTTTCGGAAATAAAAACAAATCCTGGATCCAGATCTGCCTCAAAATCTAATCAGCTCTCCATTAGCCTGAGACCCAAACCTCCACAAAATTACATTGAAATTTGTGCATAACTGTTTGAGATATCTTTTTCACAAACCGACAAACAAGGGAAATCAAATGGTGTCTGGTATGAAGGAAAATAACTCTCATTATATCATCTCTCCTCCCACAGACCACCAAACCTCTGCTACAGAAGTGAGTGTCTGACTTTAATAACAACATGTGACTGTATCTTATTTATAGAAATCTCTCTGCAGTGTTTTCAGGAGATGTTATTGAGATGTTTTCTTTATTAGGATTGTGGAGGGAACTGACATGTCTCACCTGGATAAAGTCCAACATGGCTACGAGAAAATGGATCATTTCACAGCTAACTTTGATCGCCAGAGGAAAGCGCTGATGAGTGTCGACTTCATTAAACGTAAAAGACATCTTCATCTGACCGTCCAATCACAGACAAGATGCTTAAATCATACAGATATACTCATTGTCGTTTGTTAGCGTGGAGCTACATTTTGGTGTAGGCCTACACTGTCATTAGCCTTACTGTATGCTAATATGTTAGCATGAAACATTTTTAGCACGAAGCAATGAGTATGATGTACACTGTTAGTTAGCTTACTGATATATTAGCACAGAGCTACCTTCACAGCACTGTGTTCTCATGTCAGTTTACGAAGACGATGATAATGATGAAGAGGAAGCAGTGGAGGTCAGAGGGTCGAGACCAGGAAGTCGAGTTGAGCAGCAGCAGCAGCAGCAAGCTGCAGGACTCTCAGCCAATCAGCAGCCTCCTTTGTCTCCGATTCAGCCTGCAGGTGTTCAGCTTTTACCTCCGCCCACTCAGAGAGTCACTGAGGCTCCACCCATCTCTCCAGCACAAACAAAAAGCCCCACCCCATCATCAACCAACCAGGGCCCGTCCCCTCTTCCGCTCCCCACCGCCAGCCCCGCCCCTCAGGTATGGTATAACATGCTGCATTCGAGTGATTCAAGATAAGTAAAATGTATTTAAAATTTCTTATCATTATAATATATTATTAGGTTCAGTCTGATCAGCAGAACGAGTCGGAGGACAAAGATGGGCCCAAACATGTCTTCTCCTTCAGCTGGCTGAACCAGAAGTAAAACCATCAAAACCAGTACTGCCAGAAAATCAGTCTCTGCCAGACATCAGTTAATTTTTTTTCAATCTTTTAAAATGTCTAATGTCAGTAATTGATGTGAATGGAAAAAATAAATTTTCATCTTTTTTCTTATAACATTACACATTCTTCCATCAGTCTAATACTTTCAAAGGACAAGTGAGAATTTGTTCTGAAAACGTCTGAATTTCAAACACAGATACACAGTTTGTTTGGTCAATTAAAAATGTTTTCTGTTAAAATGTTAAATAAAATTACCTGTTGTTTTATTATGAAACTGATTTTCTGACTTTTCTAAACTCTCTGCTTTAAAGGGACGTTCCACAACCACATATTTGTCTCTCTTTGGTGAAGAAGAGGTGACACCAGACTCCATTAAAAAAATACATATTTTATACTCTTCAGTTTGCATGCAGACATTTTCTGAGTTAACACACGTGACTTTTTAACAGGCTATTTTGGCCTGGAGGTATAATTCATATGCTGTGGGCCCACATTCCTGCTCTCATGTCTCGACGAGCTGTTAAAGGAGATTTAAGGTGATGATTCCTGGCTTATTTCCCTGCTGAAACATAATATCTCTAACATATGCTGAATGTATCGTGTATTCTCAAAAAACATATTACAAAATGTAATTTCAGACATTTAATCTACATTGATCTGCTATTTTATTCAAACATTCTACTGCCGCTGTCAACCTAAGACACTAAAACAACCCTTTCTGCATTGCTCTAGGATAAATGAAGCCTCATCTCCCAGAAGGTTGAGATTATACTGTATATTTTGATATAAAACGTTTGGGTATTCTGTTGTATGAAGGCAGATTGAAAGGTGAATTTAAGAAGATATTTAAAAATGGAGAAAATATCCTGAGACTCCAGAGGGTTCACGTATTTTTATTAGACTTATTTATTAGAATCCGAAAAGCCTGAACCAATTACATTATAAGTTCTAGACATAAAAACACATCGTTCACATTCACAAAGTGTTTTTGTGGTTTTTACTTAATGTATCCACATTTGTGGGATTAATTCAAAATAAAATACGGTGGCCCAAAAGGATTCAGATCATCAAACTGTCCGTCACAACAAAAACATCCAGAGAACCATCCGACCAATCAAATCTTATTTTACAGTCAATGGTTTCATCTGTAAGAGAAAAACATAAGTGCGAAATACAAAAAAAAAGTAAATGAGTAAAATTTATCTACTTTGATTTCAAATGTTTTCTTAGTATTGTGCAGATTTTTTGAGGAGGTTACGACAAGCTAAAAATTCAAATAAATAAAGGATAAAAAATAAATAAAGATTTAAACAAATACTGAAAAATGAATAATTAAATGCGTATTTTTTTTCAATGACAGTAATTCATCAGTAAATCAGTAAAAGAAAAGTATTTTTTGATTGATAAAAATGTGATTAATCTTTCACAGATGAAACATTAGTGTCATTTAAAGCATCGTGAATGAAAGTAGTTTTGATTTAAAGTCAGTTTTTTAATGTAAACCGTTGTCTCAGGACATGTCTGGTTACTGACAGTAGATGATTTGTAGATCCAAAATCAGGCAGAATCTGGATGTTTTTGGAGGCAGAATTAAATAAAAATATTTGACAGGAAGAAAAAAGTTTGTGAATTTCAATCACTTTCCGAACGTGTCCATCATCTTGCGGTTGCTGTCGGCCTGCTGGGCGATCTTCTCGGCTCGGGCCATCTCCAGGACCTCCCTGAGCAGATGGAAAGTCAGGTCCAGAGAGATGGGAGACTCATCAGACCTCTTCCCCATCTCCTCCTCCTCCTCCTCCTCCACCTGATCCTGCTGTTCTGCCCGGGCCCGTAGGAGGCGCTGTGTGAGCTGCAGCAGAGCCCTGTTCACTGACACTGAAAATGAGGAGACATCTGGAGCAGCAGAGGAGGAGGATCCTCCTCCACCTCCACCCAGCCGGAGGGAGAACTCCTCCCCCAGGTGGAGGAGCAGCGGTCGAGGGAGGAGCAGGCGTTGGTTGGTGGAAGCGGATCGACCTTCGGCAGAGCAGCTGAGGAGGGCAGTGAGGAGAACCGTGACCCACATCAACAAGTTCAGCTTCATGACAGCTTCAGTCTGAAGGAAAAAACACAGAGAGGCTTCAAACCTCACTCACTCCACATTTGGTGTAAAAAAAAAAAAGCCTAAAATGACAATTTTTATTAGGAGGAAACGTTTTTGCCAGCATTGGTTTGTTTGTCTGTCTGTTAGCAGGATTACTCAAATATTTATGATCGGATTGTGATCAAACTTTTTGGAGGGGTAGGGAATGAGCCACGGAGAAATCCGTTAGATGTTGATGGAGATCCGATCATCATCTGGATCCAGGATTTCTTTAAAGGATTCTTTACCAGTGTGGGATTGGGGTCATTACAAGATTTTTGCTTCATGGATAAAGCCTACAATGCTTGGACTAAAGTGACATGATGACATCCCCATAAGATCTAGCACACATCAGAGTCTGATCTGGGTCCAAGTAATATTCCAGATCACTCATTCATTTTGTTTTTCTTGAATTGTTTTTTCATGCTCAAGGAGTTTTACAGTGTTATGAGGGTCAAAGGGACTATTGCTTTTAGATGCAATGACATAATAGAGAAACTGATCTGCCTTGGTGGAGGTTTTGTTCTCTCTGAGTGTTTTTCATGATATTGGTAAAACATTTTTAAAAAAAAGGTCCTATCTCACAATGTCAAATAAGAGAAAAAGTGATCCAAAAGCTGCATCCGTACCCAGATCCACCTCAAGAGCCGCCCATTCAATCAAAATCTGTTTGAACCACATCTACTGTTTCATTACCATGATATCAACAGAAACATCACAAAACACCCCAGAGCATCCATAAACCTCAGAGGGTCAGAATAAAGAAATAAGTACGGCAGCAAATAATAAATAAATAGAGTGTTACCTAAAAAGTTAATATTGAAAATAGACCTGAAACATAAAGAGGTCTGACATGTCCTACCTGTTGGTCTGTCTGTCTTCATCCACCTCAGCTCTGATGTGTCTCTCGGTGTCTCCTCCTTCGAGCTGGTTCTACTTTATATATAAAAGCGAGTCTAAGGGAGGGAGGGGCTCTGCATGTGCTCAGAAACCTCAATGTGAATGGGACTGAAGATGATGATGATGAGTCATAAATCAAGCAGCTGTTAGATTTCATTATTAGGGCAGAGATCACTTTCTTCATCCTCCTCCTCAATCAGTGTGTGGAAGCAGACAGTTATCATAATCATCACCTTCATCATCTTCATCTAAATAAATGATAAAAAAGCCGCAGATTATCTCACACTCATCTGATGTTTGAAGTTTCTCTAGAACTCAGACAGACAGCGGCTGACTTCCTGTTCGTTGGGGGCGAGCGGACGACGTCGATGATGAAGATGACGTGACCTTTCTCGGCTCGACAATGGACGGAAACTCTGACCTTCATCTCCTGCAGTAACAGAAAACACTCTGACACTTCGCAGGTTCCTTGGTCTGAAGGCATCTCGACTTTGTTTAACTCTGACGATTTTCCACCACTGAAGAAAAGAGAGATTTTATTTATGGCCCAGCGTCAGGAGGACAAACCGGCCTTAAAGGAAACCATTATAAAACATTTTTATAGTGAGACTGAGGTCAAAATCTCATGGTGTAAAGTTGATGGTGTAAGTTCATGTACGATGGGTTCAATTCCCTTTTGATCATTAAACGACGCATAATCAAGGCGCAAAATAAATCCTAAGACGCAAATGTATTTGGTCTCTTAATTATCTATAGGTATGTTTTGGGTGTAGCATGAATGGAATCAATCAGCATCATCTCCCGTTCCCTTTAAACGCCTGGTCCACCTGGCAGAATGCTATTTAAACAGCATCACTCGTCTCACTGAGTCTCTCTGACCTTTAGGATGACTAAAGATGACAGCATGTCGGTCGCCTGCTGTCATGTTAGACACAGATGAGATGTTGTTTATTCCTTTTCAGGTGTATGTCTGACACAGAGAGGAGTCGCTGAATGTGAAAGGAGTCTCTCAACAGAGTGGATGATTCTGAAAATTATTTATAATAATCTTTTCATTCACATTTGTCAGAAAGATACATGTGATATTTGATACTGGTTATAGTTTATTGATATTTAGTTCCATGAAGCGTTGTTTTCATAAATAATTCCTCTGAGCAACATTTACACAATGTCAAATTCACTTTATGCAGATGATTGACAACTCTCTATCAACTCTATATCCAGACATGGGAGAAGTATTATCAAATCTATATCCAGACATGGGAGAGTGTCAATACTACAATGTACTGTACAAATTCTCTGGCACAAATAAAAGTACCGCATTCAATTGCTTTACATTTTACAACAAGTTTTTACTGAGTGATCATTAACAGAATCAAACAAGACCATCAGAAAGACTGGATACTTCTCTGCAGGTCTCTTCAGGACTCTTCAGGTCTCTGCTGGTCTCTGTGGTATCAATCTGCTGCTCAGGAGGATGTTGACATCACATTTATTGATCATAACACCAGTCATCGGTATTGATCTGACCTTAGAGAGTTCAGTCTGGTCTGTAAAAAAAACAGTCAGTTTTTCTCTCTGCCAGAAAAAGATAAAAAATTAAGAAACGATAAGATTTCTTAAAATAAAAACACTGAAAAAATCTATTAGAATCAATAATCATATAATAATAATCATTATAAAACACTAAAAGTTTATTTGTTTAATTGATTTAAACTTTAAAATAAACTCTGTAAATAAGGAAAGGGAAATGACGGAAATAAAATAATTTAAGATAATTACAAACTCATGATGGTCTGATGAATTTAACATGTTTTAAAAAAAATACTCTCATGTTTATTCTTTTATTCTTCTCTGAAGCTCTTGTCAGTTTCTGCAGAAAGAAATGAAATAACATAAAATAAAAGTGAAGCATCTCGACATACGAGGTTTGTTTAAAGGTCGATGTGTCAGGAAGCTGCAGGTCTCACTGAAGTGAGTTTTATCTCACTGCTGTGAAAATCCTCAGATTTAAGTCATAGAAAAGAAAATGTCTATTTCTACTTTCCTATTCATTTGAACAAATTAATGGAAATAATCATGGAGTTGAATATATTAAAGTTTTTTAAAGGATAATATTTGTAACATTATCTCACTAATACCCATTAATATGCACTTAACTGAAATTCACGTTAAATATAAGAATATTTATATTTATATTTATATTAACAGTTGATTTGATATCGATGACTTAATTTTTTCTGACAGATCAAATTTCAGGATGGCCTTAATGCTATTTGGGTTATTATAAGGAATGTTATCGTTTAAAAATTCCTTTAAATACATAAAAGAAAATGCCTTTTATTCATTGCAATCAATTAACGTGTCCAGTAACAATATCCTTCAGTTACAGCATTCTTAAATAGTTTCAATTATTTCAATATAAAATAAAGATTCAATACCCAGTGAGTGTGGCTTTTATTTTGAAATGAAACGGAAGCCGTTTGTATTGATGATGCTGCCTCGACGTCAGCGTGTTTTCGCCTCAGCAGCCAGAGGCCCGGAGCGGATCAGATCAGACCCTCTGCAGAGATGGCCGGACGGGACCGAATCGTCCACCTGCTCAGACAGCTCGAGAAAGCGGCGTAAGTTCGATTCCCGTTCATTAACCATGTGACTTGAACCTGAACGTGAGTTAATGTCGGAGAAAATAAACAAAGTGAGGTGACGTTTCAGGCTGTAGAACCTCCCCCTTTTTTTTTGCTCATCCAAAAATCATCCAGTTTTAAAGATCTTCAGGTTTAAAGTCAGGTTAACGACATCCAGAGATCGATTGAATATAGTTTCTCAATCAGGAGCTCGTCTTGAATAATTCGGCATACATTTTACACATACTGGGAATAATAAAATTCTACTTTTAAATGTGTTTTTTTTAAAGGAAAAATCTGTCAGAAACGTGTCTCGCATCTTATTTTGTTTCTTTGCATCGAGAGAATTAAAATAAATTTCCTGGCTGTAATCCGACACTTAAAATGATCGGATCGGCTCCAGGTGTTACATTTACAGCCTGGAGATTTTTTCAAAACTCTTTAACGGAAACAGAAAAAGGGCAACGTGGAGTCTAATGTGGAGACTTTTCTACGCTGTGAAATGTAATATTGAATCTAATTAGAAATACTGAGTTGACCTAACTCAGTTTTTATCAACTTGTTAATAAACTCATTTTATTTTAGTTACTTTGGCATCAAGAAAACTGTTCATTTAAACAAACCAAGTACTGGGAACTTTTTTCAGTACTTAGTTACATCACACAGTGTAACTGAGTAAATTACTCTTATACTTAATTACCCTACAAATTAGATGTATTTTACTTGAATAGCCTGTTTTCTGTTCACACTTTCTACTTGTCCTCCACTGCTTTTCATGGGAAACAGCCCTTTTGTTATGTGAGAAAAATTGGATAAATGGTGCTTTTGTTTTGTAAAACTCTATTCAGGTATCAGGGATTCTACTCAGCTTCTAAAATCTTTAATCCACATTCAGATCTGTTACATGAACGCTCTTAACAGTTGTTAATAGCACGCACCAGAATAGATTCGCATGTACTTGTTTATAGTTCTGCAGCTGCCCTGTTCAATGTTGGGTAGCTGACCTTTTTTGCCATTATGAAAATAAATGTTTAATGACAGTTGAAACTACTGTGGTTTTGCACAATGGGTAAATAGATACCGTAGCCTGCTGGCGATACGTGGGCGGAGTTTCCCAGCATACTTTGAGACAGAGTGTCTGAGGCCAAGTAACCTGTTTATAAATGTGTTCAGAATAATTATCAGTTAAGCAGTAATTATGTCTTTAGAAATATTTCTACAGAAAATGGTTTGTTATATAACACCATGGCACCATGAGATGAGTCTTTCACACGGTCAGTGACGTCCAGCCTGGGTGATGCAAGAGTGTGATAAAATAAAGTAGTGTGATGTGTTGCAATAACAAGCAAAAAGCAAATCATTAAGTCAAATTCATGCAAAAAGAAATTTCAGCGTGCTACAATACTTTTTAGGATATTGGTAGTTTAAGTTATCATAATAACAAGTAAGCAAGCTAATTTAAGTGTTACACACTCAAAATCTCAAGTCTACTTTTCTTAATTCATCTAAGGCAATGAGTTTGCATAAAATCAATTTTCAGTAACTCAACTTATTCGATTTTACAGTGTAGAGATTCCTGTAGACCCTCAGTCAGATGAGTGATTGTTGTTTCCTACATCTAAATCCAGTTTTTAAAAAAAGACACTGGGTAACAGGTATGGATTGAAAACTACTGACCTCAAATGCATCAAAGCTGGTCTAGATTATTAGAAGGGCTCCCAAAGAGTAGACAGATTCTTTTTAGAAAAGATTTCTTTCACTTCAGAGACCACTTTAGACCAGGTCTTCATCCAAAATATCATATTTATTAATGATTTAGATGCAGTCTCAGAGTTATAAAACCTTTTCATTTGTGAAACTCCTTTTTTTGCAAATTAAATGACTCATAATCTGGATGCAAAGTAAGGCACAAATCTCAAAGGGGTTGTATTTAGTCTCTTAATTTTATCATAGGTGTGTTTTGGACATAACATGAATTAAACCAATCAGAGTTTTGCTCTGATTGGGCAGTCAGAGTCGGGCATGTCTGAACCTGCAGCATTGCTATATAAACAGCGTCATCTCCTCAGAAATGTATCACCATAAAGATTACATATAAATCCAGAGCTGTGTTTAAAAGCATTGTTTTATTTTACTTACAATGAGTCATTAAAGCTAATTTAAACAGTATTGGCAGGTTTGAAGATAAATATTTAGGGGGATTTGAAAATGTTGCGTTCAGGTGTCTGTAGATTTCTAGTTGTTGAGTTTTAAATGTTCTGTTTTTTTGTGTGTGAACAGGTGCAGATGTCCTGCTCACTCCAACAGCTTCCACCATGGTAATCACTGTTTCCTTCCCTGTATCTCTAATAAAGGGCCATTTACCCCCCCACACGTGATTGATAATCAATATTTAACTTCTCCTGATCAGTGTTGGTGATTTACTGACTGATAACCTTTAGTCAGGACCACATGGAGGGAGTTTGGTCTCAGTATGAAGAATATTAATCATCACGTATTTCATCATCATCAGAAACTTTAAATTGTGATTGATCTGGATCAATAACAGATATCCAGATGTTGTCAGGTGATGGTTGAGTTTCTGAGTTTTTTCCTGCAGGTGGCGGAGCTGCAACCTGCACGGTTAGGAAAACCGACTATGCCTTCGAGGTAACTCAAACCAACGTGTTCAGTACAGAATAATCTGCTGTGTTCACATGAAAATCAGTGAATGGATGAAAAATTTAAAAAAATAAATAAATAATATCATTAATATTTAATAACGATGACTTAGAAGTCACAAGAATATTTTAAGTTTCTCTGGGTTTAAAAACAATCAAGTAAAGATTTGAAGTTGGAAAACTACATATGCTACTTGTAAGCTAGTAGTTTAAGGTGTGTTTAGTGTATAAATGTGTTTGTGTGTGTTTCTGTCAGATGGCGAGCTCCAACATCAGATATGGAGAAGGAGTCAGCAGAGAGATCGGCATGGTAACCAAACATCATCAAATATACCACTGAACAGACGTCTGTTTGTTTGTCTGCATGATAACTTTAAAAGTTGTAAATGGATTTTGATGGAATTTTGCATAAGGGTGGATCTTGGGTCAAAGGAAAAGTTGATTAGATTTTGATTGATTTGCAAATACATTTAAAAAAAATCATAAATAAACTAGGCTACAATAATTTAGAAGGTGACGTAAGCTCTGCATTAAATAATTAACATATGAAGATATTTAGTAGGAGAAGAAGTTCAGTCACTGATCCTGATTCTCCGGAGGTTTAATATGAATAGAAATGATAAATAAGTTTGTTTTGTTCCCCGGTTCTCCTGCAGGACCTGCAGAACCTTGGAGCTCGGAACGTCTGCCTGATGACCGACAAGAACTTGTCCCTCCTCCCTCCGGTGAAGGCTGTCCTGGAGTCTCTGGCCAAGAACGGAGTCAAGTACAAAGTGTACGACAACGTCCGGGTGGAGCCCACCGACACCAGGTGAGACCTTCACAGGTAACGTTTGTCCAGCTAACGTCCGCACAGCAAGTAAATATAAAGTACGTTAATGCCTCTGTGTGTGTTACAGCTTTAAAGAAGCCATCGCGTTTGCTAAAAACAACTCGTTTGACGTGTTTGTGGCTGTGGGCGGGGGCTCGGTGATCGACACCTGCAAAGCAGCCAATCTGTACGCGTCTCACCCCGACGCCGACTTCCTGGACTTCGTCAACGCTCCGATCGGCAAAGGGAAGCCGATCACTGGAGCTGTGAAGCCGCTCATCGCAGGTAGGAGGAAACACTCGGGTTACCATGGTAACCACTAGGCTAGCTGAGGGGAGGAGGAGGAGGGGGCGGGTCAGGACAGTGTGAGAATGATTGATCGCTGGTTGTTGAATGTTGTGTAACAGGTTTTAAAACAAAAAATGTTTGTGAACTTATAAGAATAATTTTTTACAGATCCTGATGATTAATACGAGTTAATCGTCAGATATAATATTTAATATAATATATAATAATAATACTATTAGCATACTACTTAATACTAGTAAATCATTAGAAATTATATTTAATATAATATACGATAATAATTAAATAATTAATTGACATGAGTTTTACTTATTTCAAATCAAATTTATGCTTTTATTTTTGAATACAAATCTCAGTTATTTAATAAAATTTACTATAATTTTATTTTATAAATTCGAAAAAGTTGTACTTTTTTTATTTTGGACTCCACCTCCTCTCATCAATCTTGCCAAACATGAACTTTTTTTTAAATTAATAATTAATCAAATAAATATTTAAATATAATTATAATATTCTAACTGTAATGAATAATTAAAAAATCTTCTGAATCAGTTTAGTTACTTTTAATTCTGTAAATTATTTTTTCTGTACCTCATTCATTTCTTAGTGCCAGATCTTTAAAAGAATGCAACAAAAGCTATTTTATTATAATTCTATGACTCCTGTTCTGCATTATGTAATACAAAAAATTAATGTATAGATTTCCTGCTTAACGAGTTTAGTTTAATTCTTTAACAAGTTGATTTTTAAATAATTAACTCCACCTCCTCTCTTTTTTTA
Organism: Chaunax sp. Z400; assembly: GCA_037577475.1. Taxonomy (NCBI): domain Eukaryota; kingdom Metazoa; phylum Chordata; class Actinopteri; order Lophiiformes; family Chaunacidae; genus Chaunax; species Chaunax sp. Z400. The sequence continues at coordinate 4,862,473 of CM075198.1, forward strand.
ACAAAGAAAATCTTTAAAATTTAATTTATTTAATTATATTTAATTTGTATTTATTTCTGTATTTTATTGAATTTCCCCTTTTTAAAAAAAAAAAAATGGATATTTTGTATTACATCCTCTATGAGATTAAAGATCCAGGTTGCAGCTCCTGCACATAAATGTAATAAATGCAACCATCTGATGTGAGCTGGTGGACAAAACATCCATAAAACTGAAGTCCAGCGAAGAATCAGTTTTCTGTTATCATCAGTTATCTGTCATCGACTGATTGTTCTGCTTTTTTTATGCTAAAGCTGTTTGTTTGGAGGGAAAATGAGGCGTTTAATGGCATCTGTAAAAATCAGTTCAAGGTTCCTCCGACAGTAAAGATCACAGAGGTCAAAGGTCACTTCATTCATGTGTTTTACTCTCATTTGTGCTTCAGTTCCTACGACTGCAGGAACCGGCAGTGAGACCACCGGAGTCGCCATCTTTGACTTTGAGCCTCTGAAAGCCAAAACTGGTAGAAACCAAATTCATCTTTTCCAAATCATTTCTGTCCTGTCCTACAAAAACATTCTGTTGAAACAAAGGAGGGTTTAGATGATGTCATGGTGACATCAGAGCGTTAATCCGAGCTGTGATTGGTTGTCTGTGTTCAGGTATCGCCAGCAGAGCCATCAGACCGACGCTGGGCATCGTCGACCCGGCGCACACACTGAGCATGCCCGAGAGAGTCGCCGCCAACAGCGGCTTCGACGTCCTCTGGTCACACTTCTTCTCTCCTGTTTCTGACCTTTCTGCCAGAAATAAAAGAGCATATTTTGATCTTTTTTTCACATTTTAAATTATTATTTTATAATTAGTTTCTTTCATCTGGATCCAGATGATGATCCGGATCACCACCAAAATCTGATTTATTGTTCCTTGAGCCACAATAATGATGATGATTATTATTAGCTAATAATTTAGGTATTGTATTGTAATATTACTGTGTTTTTATGCGTACGTCTGAAACTGGATCTGGAGCTGCTGCGTTCGGATAACATCGATAAATCGGCGAGCTGATCAGTTAGTTATTTTAAAGACTTTTAAAGACATATGACCCAGCGATACATCCACACGTCTGTCAGTCGGATCATCTCTGAGTGTCTTTAAAAGGACTTTTGTGTGAATCTTAAGCAGCCATTCTGTTTGCTGCTCAGATCAGTTTACAGTCAACAAATTTGTCTGGTGGTCTGAGGTTACTCAGAGGTTACTGAGGTTACTGAGGTTACTACGCTGCTGGTTACTTAAACCTCCAACTATTTGACATTTTTCTGCCTCTGTTTGAACGAGGACTCGTAGACTCGTGCTGCTGAGCAGCCGTGACCTCTGACCCGCAGAGTGTGTTCAGATCAGAGGGACCTTTCACCTACATACAGTTTGAGCCAGAGGGTCTCCATGTCTCACACACATCTCTCTTAATGTTTTTATGAGACACTGAAGACTGAAGGACACAGATACTGTAGATGGAAACAAATCGTTGCCTCAACTTAACAGTTTTAATAACTCTGCTGCACTTAATTGCTAATACTAATATTATTTTCTAACAAAATATAACAAAACCATCTGATATTCAAGCATTGATCTTATATAAATAAATGGATAATGTTTTTTTTACTCTAGTAAAGATAATCATAAAATTTAAATTTGGTCTGATCTAAATTTCTCAAGATATTCAAAAGTTTCTTCTTCCCCGTTTTTAAAAAAAAGAAGTTTTTTTTTTATTTAAGCATCATTTTATTTATTTTTTTAATGTAAATGTTTTTAATAAATTTCAAAAATGACTTTATTTATTATTTTATTACATTTATTTATTTATTAATTAAACATTTTAAATTTAATGTAATATGATTTATACTTTTTCTTTATTTTACAATTGGATTTCAACATTTCTTTTAACATTTCAATCTTAATTTTTAGATTTCTGATTTTATTTTTTTATGGAACTAATTGTTTTTAATTTGTGTTAAATAAAGAGGTGATATGTGACAGACCTGGAGGTAGGATAACTCTCAGAATAATAATCAGCTCTCTTCTGTGTTTCATTTCCTTCAGTCATGCTCTGGAGTCTTACACCGCCTTACCCTACAACCAGAGGAGCCCCTGCCCCCCCAACCCCATCAACCGCCCCGCCTACCAGGGCAGCAACCCCATCAGTGACGTCTGGTCCCGCCACGCCCTCAATGTGGTCGCCAAGTACATGAAACGGTAAATTAAGCTGAAGTGGAGGTAAATCTGAACTGTTAAACTGGAAACACAGATGACCTGGACAGAAAGTTTATGGGATGTTCATTAATTAATATGAATTATTAATATTAATTGTTAATTCTATATGTGTTATGTATATGTGTGTTTATTCTTATATATGAGAGTTAATTCTATATGTTTGTGTTTTAAAGGTTGAGTTTGTTTGTAGTCACCTTATTAGATTAATTAAATTAATTCAAACCAGGTTAAATGTTATTAGATAGGTTTATTTTAATATTATCCCCAAAAACTGAACTTTATTAACAACGTTTGGATCCTGCTAACAATAACTTAAAATATAAGATTTAACTTAAAATAAAAATGTAATTAAATTAGAAGTAAAAATTGAAGAAAAACCAAAATTAAATCATCAAGATAACTACAATAAAATGAAACATTAAAATAAGTATAAATAATATATTGATATTTTTAAAAATATAAGTTGACCATTTTTTTATGTTAATCACTTGTAAATAAAACTTGTGGTGTTTAAGAATTCTTTTATATAAATTTCAATATTATAAACAGAAAACCTCCAAATTATTAACAGGAACCTTTTAAACTGGATATCTGATTGAATGATTGATTACTGATTGTTTGTCTGTTTACAGAGCTGTGCAGGACCCTGAGGATCTGGAGGCTCGGTCCAGCATGCACCTGGCCAGCGTGTTCGCCGGCATCGGATTCGGAAACGCCGGAGTTCACCTGTGGTGAGAAACGAAGCTCAGCTGCAGAGAAACAACAACCTGTTATGGTGTTTAGCCAGTTTTAACGTTAAAAAACCCTGAAACATAATTTTGGGTGAACCTATGAATTTGCATCTTCGGGTCAAGTGGTAAAAAACTATTAAAGCCCTGAAATGAATATTATATATTATTTTTCTAGCCAAAATGCATCATTAATATATAAAAGAAAGAAGGGATTAATTTTGACCATGTATTTTCACTGTTTCTCTCTGCAGTCATGGGATGTCGTATCCGATCGCTGGTAATGTGAAGACTCATACAGCGAAGGGTTACAGTGTCGAGCATCCTCTGGTGGTGAGTGATGAGAAGTTCACCAACAACACAGCTGTCTGATCACAGCGATATTTGAAAGATAAATATGATTTGGTTTCCAGATATCAGCCTTTTAATATATCGCTGATTCTCATAATCACATTTTTCTTCAAACAAGTGAAAACATCCAGGATTTTTCAGAATTATTGTCAGCGTGTTCTGAACTGAACCTTCAGAACTACAGAGGACCCAAACACATTCCCTGAGGAACTCCTCCAAAGATTTCATCCAACGGGAGCTGCTGTTTAAAAAAAATAATTTAACACTCTTCTGTGTTTTTACAGATTTCAGCCAAGAAATTATTTTATTAATCTTTTGAGACTTTCCTTTATTAGCTTTTTTTCTTGTTTAAAAGTTAGTGTATTAATGTTGAGATCAGAGAAACTAATCTTAGTAGATCTGATATTGTAAAACGTCAAAGCTCCGTATTCAGACCTGAACACTTACTCAAAAAGAAAAACATGAACCAGGTCCTACAGCTTTCTTATTAACAGGATGTTTGCAGCGTGGCTCAGAAATGATATTTTAGTACTGTTTAACAGACTGGGTGACTGATTATGATGCAGAATTTCTGCAGTGGGCAAAGTCTGCTAAGTTTTAACCTTTAAAACAAAACAGTTTGGTTAAATAGTGACATGTCTGCATCGGCTGTTTTGAATTTAGAATCAGGTTGGAGAATCCATTATGTCAACAAGTGTCCTCACAATTACAGAAATAAGTATGTGTGTGTGTGTGTGTGTGTGTGTGTTACCTCAGCCTCATGGTCTCTCCGTGGTCCTGACGTCTCCGGCCGTCTTTAACTTCACGGCCCCGATGTGTCCAGAGCGCCACCTGGAGGCTGCAGAGATCCTCGGTACCTGTTCACCTTACAGTACTGGATAATTCCGTGTATTACTAAACATTACTATACTACTAACAACACCAATACAGTACTTGTCAAAGAAAACCCTGCTCTCTAAATAGTACAATTGCACTCCGACTGTCGCCATGTCGATAGCCAGGCTAATGGGTATTGCTATTATTGTAGCATTAGCTACGGCTGTGATTGTGAATGACTGATTATTCTCTACATAATAATGCTCATATCTGTAACGCTGTCATAGTAATTAGCCTCTGATAGCAAACATTAGCATTTATCAATCACAACACCGGTGTCTTGTTCAGGTGTGATAGCTGACGCTCTGTGTTGCGTTCAGGTGCAGACATTCGGCAGGTGAAGAAGGAGGATGCGGGCGCCGTTCTGGCCGACACGCTGCGCCAGTTACTTTTTGACCTGGATGTGGAGGACGGACTGGGAGCTGTGGGATACAGTAAGGATGACATCCCGGCTCTGGTGAAGGGAACCATCCCTCAGGTGTGTTTGACGTCACTGACCTGATGTTAATGTTCATTTCACATTAGTCAAGCTGATAACAGGGAATTTAACTGTCGGAATGAATCAAACAAGATTTTTAATGCAAACTGTTGAATATATTGTTAGATTTTAGGATAGAAAAAAATAAAATAAAATAAGTAAGGTTTAATTTGTAATTCTGTTAAAAGGTCCTTATGATGCAGGGGTTCATTAACGGATATCAGAGCATGTCTTTGATGGATTATCTACATAGTTTAAGGACTAAAAACACCTTGAAAATGAATTTACCATTAAAAATTAAGGCCTATTTTACGTATTTAAAAATAGTTGCATGCTAATAACTTTTTAAGGGGTATTAATTTATACCTTTAAAGGAAGAGCTGCTGCAAGATTTCAGTACTGGCGCAGTCTTTTAAAGACAATTTCCAACTAGTCTAAAACAGAAATGACTGATTCTATTGAAGGCAACAAGCATGTCTGGTTGATTTTGACACTTTTTAATACTTTTTCTTTTCATCTTTAATGCACAGATATGCGATTATTTACTCTTGACAGTTTGTATTTATCACAAACGGCACAAAATGAATCCTAGTAGCTTATTTGTCAACTCATCAGCTCGTCTCAATAGAAACAAACAGGCCTCAACAGGTGTAGCTGCAAATTTTAAGTTGATTTTACTCATTAAATAATTTATTATATTCCGCTCAATTATTGCTTCAATTAATTAGTGTATTTAATATCTGATAAATCAACAAGAATGAAATGATTTCATGTTGTTTCTCCAGGAGCGAGTGACCAAACTGTCTCCCAGAGAACACACTGAGGAGGACCTGAGCCACCTGTTTGAAGCCTCCATGAAACTCTACTGAACAAACACATCCTACCTGTCCTCATGCAGACCTTCACACAGCTTAAATCCACACTCCATTCATCGTTACATCAGTATGAAACCTGTCACACGAGAACTGATCTCAGGCCTGCTCTGTGTTGAGCTGCAGTTCTTCTAACAGCCACTAGAAGCTGCTGTTACTCAGCCTGTTCAGACTCCGAGTGATGGATCCGGACGTTCGATCACAACAGTGCTGTTCTATTGATGTTTACATGCTGACGTCTGCTGTTTATTCATGTTTATTCTGTATAATGAAAGCTTCCTACAGATCCAGGACCTGTCAAAGGTCTTTATTTTACTGCTCACACGATGTTCACTAAAGAGACAGATTCAAAGATTCTGAGGGTTCAGGATGTCCTCACAGCTCCAAATGAATATTTAACGTCTTTTTTTTTTTTTACTTTTCTGGATCTACCTGACATCTCAAGGATAATTTCATATTACTGTATTAACTTCATGAAACTGGTTTGTCAGTTTTTAACACAGTTGGACTGGAAAATTAAGACCTATTTAAGGTCTTTTTAATACATTATCTCCACAAAGAAAACCTTAAAATTAACAAAAAAAACACAAAAGTCATCCTTTAATGATGAATAACTCTGCAGTTTTCATCTTATATACTGTTTTATAGGGTAACTTTGTAACATCTGTGTAGGGACTATAGATGAGAAATAGCCTTTAAGCTAACTGGCACATCTTAATATGCATTGCCCCTGTTAAATATACCAATAAATAAATAAAGCATGTACCTTATAAAGTCCTGAATTTTGGGTCTAATTCAGATGCTAATTAATGGTTTATAATGCATTAATTGTTATCTTCATTCAAAGTGTAAAGCTTACTTTTATTTTGAAAACATTATCTGCATGGTGTAAGGGTTAAAAATGAAATAAAATCTGAAATCAGCAGTTCCATGACATGATCATCACATGTGTCCTGGTTATATTATTTTTACATAAATATCATTACATACAACATTCGGTGATATTTTATTTGATTGTTCTTATCATGGCTGAAGTGTGCCACCGATAATCCATAATTACACAATAACTACTCAACTGATCACTACGAAACTTGGAAGGAATGATTGGTTATGGGCCAGGCAAGAACCTCTATGTAAAACTAATTATCTAAAGATAATTTAGGATGTGTCCAACTACTTTTAGTCAATCATACGTGAGTCTAAATTGCAGACAAATCTGCAGATCGATCATAAAAATTATCTAATGGAATGCAGATGGTTGAAATAATATATTAGTACAGGCACAAATCAAAGCAGGCACCATTTTTTTTTTAAATAAAATTTGAATTTAAAAGTTTATTTCAATGAGGATGTAATCGATCTGCCAAGCAGAGGCTTCTCTGGATAGGTGGTGCAAAGAAACCCTTATCCTGGAGATTCAAAGCTCCCGACTCTTCATAGTTGCTGACATGGACCATCAAAAACTCTCATATTGGGAACATGCTAATGCTACTAAAACCCTCATTGCAGATGATTTTCTCATCAAAACGTTCCAGGCTGGGTGAGATGGGTTGATTGTAGGGTGAGGTGAATGGGTGATGGTCATGAGGAGGGATGTGGGGGGGGGGGGGGGGGGGGGTAAAAGGATTGGGGTGGGTACAAAATTGATGTTTTCTGTCTGCTTCATTTGAGATAAATAATATTCCTTCTCTGTGGCTTAAACGTGTCACACCATGCATTGATAAGCACAGTGCAGATTTAGATTTTCTATATTGATATACAGTCTTCTTGGGCCTAATAGTTACATTATATCATTGTGCAGATGACTATACTTTATAGGAACATGTCAGATGACAGGTGTTAAACTGTAGCATCGTCCAATCATTTCCAAACGTATCCCAACCTTGACATCGGAAGATTCTGCTTCCATACAATCTCCAGAGGAATCAGAAGAGCACTCAGCTGTAGTTTCAGTCACATCCTCTGATGATGAACATCTTTGTTCCTCTTCACTTTCACTCTGGTCACAGTTTATGGCACATCTTTGTCAGGCATCTCTGTTTCAGATCTGTGGAGGGAGAAAGGGTTTTATGGTTTTATGTGATCGAGATCAGCTATAATATAAGATTTTATGTTATTACCTCCGCCAAGGGAAGGAGGTTATGTTTTTGCTGGTGTTGGTTTGTTTGTTTGTTAACAGGATTTTTTTTAAAAAAGGAAACAGATTTTGATGAAATTTCCAGGAGATGTCAGAAGTGGCCCAAGGAAGAATCGATGAGATTTTGGTGGTGATCCGGCTCACCGTCTGGATCCAGGAATTTTTAATAGGATTAAGCTGCCACATGTATGCTTGTAATGTAACGATTACAAGGCTCCACAAGATGGGGCTGTCTGTGTGGTTTTGAGTTTTGTCTGTGTACGTGTGAGGACGAGTGCAGCGCGATGACGTAGGTGTGTGCACGCGTGAAATGGGAATTTTGTCGTCCTTGTTATTGTTCAAATGGGAATGTTGTCATAATTGTTATTGTTCAAATGGGAATTTTGTCATAATTGTTATTGTTCAAATGGGAATGTCATCATTGTTGTTATTGTTCAAATGGGAATGTTATCATAATTGTTATTGTTCAAATGGGAATTTTGTCGTTGTTGTTATTGTTCAAATGGGAATGTCATCATCGTTGTTATTGTTCAAATGGGAATTTTGTCATAATTGTTATTGTTCAAATGGGAATTTTGTCATAATTGTTATTGTTCAAATGGTAATTTTGTCGTCGTTGTTATTGTTCAAATGAAAAAAACAACAACTAAAGAATCTATAGATTATAGATATATATTGATCTTTTTACACTCTTCTTGTATGATTTGATTATTGCAAACAGCTGATAAATAGTATACTTTGTCAATAAGCCTAATGTACAATGGAGACTGAATAATTTTACTTCCATCTGTATACTCTATGGTTATAGGTGGTGTATTAAGTTGCACTACATACCACATAATTTTTATGTCGGGGGCATAAAAAAAGTTTTTAAAAATTATTTGAAGCTTTATTAAGCTGTGTACCTCCATGGCAGAGGAAATAAAGCTTTACTAAATGGAGACTCCAGTGAGAGCAGACGCTGGCAGATGATGAGGATTCATCACATCGGCTATCGATTTATCTCATCTTCCTCTACGGTCATCTTACTTCTGGAGAAGGAGACTCTCCTGATCCGCCGACACACCTCAGACGTGTGCTGTTCATACCAGACGTGGCTGTCTTCACAGTATCTATAAGACAATACAATACAATACAAAATACAAAACAATAATATGTTAATAATTGTCCTACAAGTACAGCAGCAAGTAAAAAAAATACTCAATTTTATTTTAATTAATGCATGATTTGTCCATTTCCACCTGTATGTAGAGTTTTCTAAATAAATCTGACCAGAGAAAATGAATTAGAAAAACACAACATTGTCTAGAGAAACAGTCCAAATGGGTGAAACTCAAACTTTAGAATTCATTAAATTTTTATGTCTTTTTGTTTTTCCTTCTGTCACACTGAACTCATAGAGTTTCATGGCTTCACAACATTAATTTAATTAATTGTCCGATCTGAAGCAGTGTCATCTCAGCATTAAAGAAAACCTTTTCATGCGTGTCTTGTGGCTGAAGGGTCTGCAGAGGCACTGAGAGAAGAACTTGCAGAGCTCGAAGACGCAAGGCTGCAGCTTGTGAGCGCTGACAGTCGTCGTGCTGCTGGAGACGGAGACGTCGGTCAGCCTCCAAGGACAACCTCTCAACAGACAGAGTGAGAGGTCACATCAGTCACACACCAGCTCTGAGCTGCTCTTTTTAAACCGCTAATCCTGCCTCATTACGTTGTCTGTTCTGCTAAACAAAAGGGTAAAAAATGATCATGCATCTAAGTTTGAATGTAAAATAATAATAAATTACAATTAACCTCTGGTGATTGAGTTGTGTTTAGAATCAGTTGGCTGATTTACAACAGACTGAAAACACGTTTGAATCTTATTGATCATCCATGTGGTGACAGATACTTTGTCGACCTGATCTTTAATTTGTATCTGTCTTTCTTCATTGGACACAACTACAGAAATTCCCTCTCCTGCTCCTTCATGGGAGAAGTCAGAAACAACAAATGTAAATGCATCGCTAAATCTTAATTTCATATTCTTTGTCAGTAATTTTGACATGCAGAAGCTCACAAGCTCCACCTAAAACTGATTGTGCATCTAAAAGGAGAAAAGATTCATGTCAGGCCAGTCGGCATCGATGCCACTGCAGTGATTTATAAAATATATTACATATTGGGTGAACCTAATATTTATAATTTTCACACCTCACCAGAGATCCACTGAAAGCAAACATCTGATCTGAGAATCTACCTGGTTTTTCCACCTGGTCGCTGGGTGTTGTAGTTTTCCAGCTAAGAGGCCTTGTAGTCCTAGTCAACATAGTTCCAGGTGTGGGTCGGACTGGTGAAGGTCGGACTGGTGAAGGTCGGACTGGTGAAGGTCTTGTCGGATGTGTTGTGGATGTTGTGTGCTGGGTTGTTGAGCTTGGCTGGTGTGTAGCTGTGGTCAGCTGGGTCAGACTATTAACTGGTGAGAACATGGTGGTTTCAGCTGACTCTGTGGTGGGCTGGGTCTGACTGTCAACTGGTGAGAACATGGCGGTTTCAGCTGACACTGTGGTCGGCTGGGTCTGACTATCAACTGGTGAGAACATAGTGGTTTCAGGTGACACTGTGGCCGGCTGGGTCTGACTATCAACTGGTGAGAACAGGGTGGTGTCAGCTGACACTGTGGTCTGCTGGGTCTGGCTATCAACTGGTGAGAACACAGTGGTGTCAGCTGAGTCTGCGGTCAGCTGGGTCCGACTATCAACTGGTGAGAACATGGCGGTTTCAGCTGACACTGCGGTCAGCTGGGTCCGACTAACAACTGATGAGAACACGGCGGTTTCAGCTGACACTGCGGTCAGCTGGGTCCGACTACCAACTGGTGAGAACACGGCGGTTTCAGCTGACCGCAGTGTCAGCTGGGTCCGACTATCAACTGGTGAGAACACGGTGGTTTCAGCTGACCGCAGTGTCAGCTGGGTCCGACTATCAACTGGTGAGAACACGGTGGTTTCCACTGACACTGCGGTCGGCTGGGTCCGTCTATCAACTGGTGAGAACACAGTGGTTTCAGCTGACACTGCGGTCAGCTGGGTCCGACTATCAACTGGTGAGAACATGGTGGTTTCAGCTGACACTGCGGTCGGCTGGGTCCGACTATCAACTGGTGAGAACATGGTGGTTTCAGCTGACACTGTGGTCAGCTGTGTTGTACTTGTGGTTGATGGAGCTGCTGCTGTGGTTGGAGCTGCAGCTGTTCTAACAGATGCAGTGGTGAGTTGCAGGGTGGTGGTTGGTTGCGTTGAAATGATTGGCTGAAATTTTGTTATTGTTGCTTCTGTCGCTTTTGTCAGTGTCGTCTCTGCTTGCGTTACTTTCTGTGTGGTCGTTTTCTGTGTCGTCCCTATTGTTGTCGTCCCCGGTCTGTCAGCTGTAGTGTGACTTGGCGGCAGGACAGTTGTAGGTTGTCCAGCTGTTGCCAGAAGCAGGTCAGCGGTGATCTCTGCTGATCCAGGAGCTGTTTCATTCACAGTTGTTGGTGAAACTAAATCAAACACAGCCAAGGAAAACAGATCACAGTGGTGGCTTTTCTATTTGCAATAAGGTGCAAGAGAATAAAAAAAACAACAACTAATTTACTAGTGGTTGTTAATTTTTTTTATTTTTTCAACAGGAGATTGAGCTAAATCTTTAGTAATTACCTAACATTCATCCTCCTCAGTAGTTTCCTGGTTAAAATATGGAGTATTGCAATATTGGTATACGTTTAATTACACTTCAAATGGAAAAATGTGAAATTTCTCAATAGGAAAGTAAACAGTTCTACATATAAATGATGGAAATTAGAATGTTCACCATAACATTTGGTAGAAATAGACATTTTTAATTCCTTTGGAAACTCCCTGATGTTGTTGGGACTTTTTACAGATATGGAAAATGAAGGACTAATCATTTTTACACAGTTGTATTTACGTGTTTGCTTCAGTCTGTCCTTTATAAATCTTATATATATATATATATATAAATAAAAAAAATATAAAATATAAATCAATCTTCATAATAGTCTTTAGATCATGTTTTCAGGCCTTTTCCTTTGAACGATGTGTAAAAATCTCTTGCTTCGGTGAAACATCTCCTATGATAGCTGGTCATTTTTAGTTTCAGGTGACTTCATTGTCCATAACAGAACATTATGTCAAATAGTTTAGTGACATTTTTAGCCTTCAGTAGGAATAAAACATTTAAACTTATACTGTAAGCAGTGTTTTAAAGTCACACAGTCATATTGGGTGTCTGCTGCTGCTGACACTCACCCAGTGCGGTAGAATGACCTCTGCTGGTTAACATGGAGCTCAGCCCAGATGAAGAGATGTGACTCAGGTTCGTGGGAGGGTGGTGCCATCCTGGGGTTTAAAACAGATCAGTGGAAAGGAGAATTAAAGGGTTCCTCAGTGTTCTGACGATGACAGCAGATGCTCAAAGAAGATTTTTTTTAAGGTGCTCACCGACAGGCAATCTGATGGAGGAGACGTTACCTACTTGAAAAGGAGAAAGACGAAAGTAAAAGGCTAAAAAGGAGGGAGCATGGTGGGAAAAGAAATGTCCAGAACAGGACTGGGTTGCACCATATCACTAATTTTTTATATTATGTAACTGATGCATAAATTAGTTGCTAGAAAACATTTCGTCGACGTCAAATCAAAAAACATTTTAGGTTAACTTTAGATAAAAAGGAAGTCACTATAGCATCACTAGCTAAGGCGAGCTAACGGTATCGTGAATAACAGCTCTAGCAGGTAAAACTATACATTAAACTAAATTGTCAGTTTTCTATTATGGTATGACATTGTTTTATTAATAGCTGCATCCATGAAGAAATAAAAGTCTTTGTTTAGAATCAGTAAAAAGCAGACAGACAGAGATCGGTTAAAATATTTGGTCATCTAGTGATATTTTGTTCAGTGACTCGGGGATCAAACCCGGCTTTGACTTGCAGACGAACCTCTGCGTGGTCCTTCGATGATGGTCCGGTTGAAGAGGGGAGTGATGGAGTCGACCTCCCAAAGCTCCGACACCTCTCTGCCTGGACAGAAAACATCACAATCACACAACGACTCTCAGCAGCATCAAACCTTTTTAACTCAGTTGCTAAGATGATGGAAATTTTGGATTTGAACTGGGAAATGTCTCATATGTGTAAATACTGTTGGACCCAGCTGGTCCCATTTTGGGACCCAGTTCCAATCTTAACTGGACTTACAAAGAATTTAACAATTTTTTTTAAAATCTGAGAAAAACCCAAGAATGACATCTTTATATTTTAGCCCCAACATCTTATTATTTTTTTTATTACTAAGCTATTAATTATTTTAATTAATTAATTAAAAAAGTATAGAGGCTACAGACAAAAAGAAATTCATTAGTAATTAATAAATAAAGACTATGTTCAGCATTACAGCAGACATTCAATCAGTCATCACAACAATAAAAAATGATCCCGTCAGAACTGAAGTCCTGCATTCAAATATCACATATAAAATATAGACTCACACTTTAAAAAAAACCCTTTTAAATAAAATCAGCAACCATAAAACATACAGTCTCCAAATGTCCATTTCTAATCGTATTATTATCTTTCATTTTAATTTCTTTTGCACAGTTTTAATCACTGACACATGTTATAACATCTCTACAGTGTCTGCAGACTCGGTCTGATGCTTCATACATGTATAAATAAACAGGCAGAGTTCAGAAGAACAGCTCCTCTTACCCATCTTTCCTGCCATCACACAGATGTAAATACAGTCTGAGTTGTTCCTCTGGCTCACTGAGACACACAAACACAAAGCATATCGCATCATGAGGGCCGACAGGTAAACAACAACATGACACACAGGATGTAGGTATTTCACAGACTTTCCATTCACACCCACTCACCTGATAATATGGAGGCAGATTTAAAGAGCTCATGCAGGTAACTTGTTGAATTTCCAATCACATCCAACAGTATGGCTGTAAAGTCTGATGAAAAAAGGGACAGGAAGTTAAAATAAGCTGATTACTCATAATTAAATGAAACATTTGACTCTGCTGACCTGTCAGATCGTTGGTCTCATTGGTCACACAGTAGCAGAATCTTCTCCTCAACCTGTTGCCTTCCATACCACTAATGGTGGAAACTGCAACACACACAGATCACAGCTACTGTAATGAAGTAAAAAATAAATAAATAAAGTGGTCCCATAATACTATTCTTGAGGATTATATATTCAAATCACCACTAGATGGAGCTGTTGACAAAGTTATTTTTTTTGTCATTAAATGATCCTGTGATGCTTCCACTGCCTTTAATATTAAGATCCATCATTTATAGAGGATTTGTAGGCTGTGTTTGTATTTTAATATCAGCTTTAAAGGAGGAGGAGGTTTGTATGGAGTTCATATTTACTGTTATAGACCAGCAGGGTGAGTTTGTGGAGCGCCAGAGAGCTGTAGGATGTCACACTGAGGAGGGAGAAGAGCTGACGGGAGCCTGGAGGCAAGAAGAGAGACAAGAGTGACCTTCTGCAAAAAAAATATGTTGACATCATACAATATGGTGGTTCAATAATAATACACTTGAATGTAATGTTCTCTGAGCTGTATGAACCTGAAGTCAGATTTGTCACTAGATATTATCATAGAATACAAGATCTGGTTTCCTCAGCAACATTTAGTTTATCACAGTACTCTGTCCTTTTGTGTTTATCAGTCATGAACAACAGCGAAATAATATATGCACAATAACATATGTGGAGTATTTCAGTAGAAGGCCTCTATTTAATCCAGAGTGTTTTTAGTGTCTCTCTAGACTCTCAACTGCAATTTTACTTTGCAGACATGTTGACCAAGAAAACCTTCTAAGATCTTGTTCTGTAGATTATAAATATATAATATGACACTAAAAATATATATATAGTGTCATATTATATATTTATATATATTAAATATATATATTTATAATCTACATCTATATATATAAATAAAATATGACACTAAAAATATATATATAATATATAATATGACACTATAAATATATATAAGATATAATATGATACTATATATATATATATATATATATATATATATACAGTATATATATATATATACTGTATATATATATATATGATATGACACTATTAATATATATATAATATATAATATGACACTATAAATATATATATAATATATAATGTGACACTATAAATATATATATATATATATATATATATATATAAAATATATAATATGACACTATATATATGTATATATATATAATATAATATATAATATGACACTATAAATATATATATATAATATATAATATAACACTATAAATATATATATATAATACATAAAATGACACTTTAAATATATATATAATATGACACTATAAATATATATATAATACATAAAATGACACTTTAAATATATATATAATATGACACTATAAATATATATATAATATATAATATGACACTATAAATATATATATAATATATAATATGACACTATAAATATATATATATATAAAATATATAATGCTGACACTGTGTTTCACGCAGACATCACAAAACCTCAGCACACAAACCAGAAGTATCTGCATGGATAAGGAAACACTGGAGGTCCATCAGAAGGTCTGAGTGTGTTTTGAGTGAATTGGTCCTTTAACACTGTTTCGCATGCAGTTTGACCTCTTTATTATAACAATAAAAAAAGACTAACAGATCAGAGCTGTGCTTTAATTATAGCATGAATGAAATATTTACAGCTCAGAATTGATCTCCACATGAATGATATTATGACAACGTACCTGATTGGCTCGTATTTATTAACGTATTGACCAGGGGGGTGAGGTCGATGGCGGCTGGATCGATGTGCCCTGCTGGGATTTCTGGGAAATAAAAGCGTACGGTAAAGTTAATGGGTTCTTATTCTGGTTTTAATTTCTATTATGGAATCAGCAGCATCAGCAGAATGTGGTCATGTCACTGGAAGATGACAGACACTAACAATCATCCAGAGGAATTAGTCTCTGGGGTGGTTCTTATTTGAATAACATGAGGGCAGAGTAGAGGTTGGTCTCATAAATCCAGTCGATATGTTTTTTTTTTTTGTTTTTTTATAGAATCCATTTATTCTGACATGATGGAGAAACATTCAGCAGCTACACACAGCTGGACTAACCTGATGAATCCTGATGAGTTTCAGTTTTCATTTGTTATCTGTTAGATTTGTAATATATGTACTGTATGTGTGAGACTATAATAATAACAATAGCTTTATTTACAGTATATATACTTATATATACTTTATATGTACTTATATAATTTAATGTAATCTTAGTAATTAATTAATTAAATAATTCATGATAAAATTAATAATAAAATAATAAATTAATAATAAAAATTTATAATAAAATAATGAATAACATAATCTTATAATTTAATGTAATCTTAAATTATATAATTTAAAATAATCTTATATTATTTAAATATACTTATATACCTTTATTTATATATACTTTTCAAAACAAGTTGAAAAGCACTTTACAAACAATGAAAAAAAAATTAGGCAACAACCAATAAAACCTTATGGTAATGTGACTATGTCAACAAAAACACTTGTTTATTTAGCGTCTTATGATTAAGATTGTTCCAATCCAGTATCAGAAATGTGGAGTATTGGTGGTTAGAGAAGTGGATCCCATTTAATCTGTTTAAAAAATAGGATCCTTCTTCTGATATCTGTGTATGTAAGTAATAGATTACTTTGCTGCACAAGGCAAACAAAACATCCATACAGGACTAGTAGAAAAGATGTTAAATAAGTCGTTAAATAATGACATATTTTTAATGCACTGGTATCAAAGTACTCAACATCCATCAATACAATAAGCTTTGGTATTGAAATAGGTATTGGGAATGGAAAAGAAACAAACAACAAGATGAAAACATGCAAACAAACAAGCAGAGTGATGAAACGAGGATCACCTGTGGAGTCCAGGATGTCTCTCCTGTATCTCTCTTCCTGCCGTCCGTCTCTCAATGCTGTCAGGAAATAATACAGACATCTCATTTTAAAATCACACCTGCCTGTTTGTCGGTTTGTTTGTTTGCAGGGTTACACAAAGCATCCCCTCGGGAAATAACGGAAAAAAAATTTCACAATTCTTTTTGACATTTTTTAGAGAAAATTATTAATCAATCATGAAAATAATCAGCAGCTTGATCGATAATGAAAGAAATTGTAGCTGAAGCCTTGAAACCTCGAGCCCTGATACAATAAATCACACGTGACTTCATCTGAATCTGTACAGACCTACCTTGGCTGAAGAGGATGAGGAGTAAAACGGTGGCTACACACACTGTAAAGCAGAGACGTGGACGATGAGCAGCTTTCTGTAAACCTGCCATGACTCTGTCACCAAAAAAAAAAACACAAACACTGGATCAATGTTGATTTATTTTTCTTTACAACTCAGCATCCTATCTGTCTCAGGTTGTCTCAGGTTAACTTTGTGCCTCAGGCAGATTAAAAGTAAACTCAAATGAACATTTTTGAACCCTCTAATCTACTGAAATAATCTGCAAACAACACTCACCAGCTCCTGGAATCCTCCTGTGAACTGTGCAGCGCTGATGATCCCCCTGCAGCATCAAACCTGGCCCAGTGTTATCACACACCTACAGTTAGATAAGGACTCAGTGGTGCCTGGCCCCCCCCACCCCTACCCCCCTGTGAACAGCAGAGGTTGGCAGCAGGTTGGCAGCTTAGTGAGCTCCGTACAAAAGTGGTTAGCTGTAGGCTGGGCACTGATCCATAACCCACCCCACCAGCTCCACTGCAAGAAATATCCAACTGAGGGACAGGGACTCAAATTCAGCTGAAATCCACCCACATTCATTCTTTGTGGCAGCAAATCAGCATCGTCATAAAAGCAGTTATTATGAACTGCGTTTAATCTTACATGCAGACAGTGTCAATCAAATCGTATTGGTGGCACTGTGACGTGTTTAAAACAGCAAATGCAGAATAAATAAGTGAATTTATAAAAAAATGTATAAAAACTTGGCTTCTGTCTTATGCTGTGCCTCAAATCACATACTTCCATATTCAACCTGACCAGTATGAGTGTATAAGTGCCTTCACACTACTCGGTATGCCAAATTGCAGTATACTACAAGTACCCGGATTTTATACTCACATCCATCATCATCATTTTGAAGCTGCAGCATTCATTTTGATAGGACAAAACAAATGCTAAACAATATTTAGCCTTACCTTTAGTGAAGCTAAAATGTCAGGTTTGTCCCCCACATGTGGCTACAGGTGACAGTTATTAAAATCAACCGGATTCATTTTTAATTCAGTGGCTAAAAGCGTAAAAATACTCCAGTCTTTGGTTTGTCTCTTCTGGGCTTCTGTAGAAACACGGTGGACCTGCAACCTGTGAAGAAATAAAATGCTCATTCTAAGGTAACAAATACACAACAGCTATTATTTTTAAGAAATTATATATGAAAGTATAATAAAAAAATATTCAATTTCTGCCATTTGATCCCCTAAAATCCTCCACACTGGAACTTTAAGGCTAATTTACAGAAAACATCCGAACGTCATTCAGTACGTCCTATATTCTGATACTTATACAATGTCCACAATTTTCAGTTCAATACTTTATTAATAATTGGTGCAATTGAAAAGACAAAAAATAAAAAAATCAAGTAAGAATACATTTGCATATTATATCATCAAAACAAAATATTCAAAATGGTTTAATACAGAGTAGAAATGGCAATTTTTTCAAACCGTAATGAGAAAAATGAAGCACAGCTCTGAAGGCCACTAGTGTAAAGTTGTCCAAACTTCCCTTTAAATAAAAGCATCTGATCCAAAAAGCTGCTGTCGCTTAAATCCCACAAAGCGGTTTGTAATATCATCTCTACATTTAGTTTCTTACAGCATGGTGGCTGCATTTACACAGCAGATATGAGTTCACAGGTCCTATTGACTGTACGTTAGCTAGCTATCATTGACCCTTGCATCTGGCCAGTTTCTGTTAGTTACATCCTGTCTTACATTTATTGTGGTTTTTTGGCACATTTTAAAGTAGCTTCCTTTAGAATAAAGAGCTGACGTGAGTCTAACACTGATATTTTATTCAAGAAGTGAGAAAAACATCCCAAAACTTCCATTTACATTTGATACAATGCCTTAAACAACATGTCAAAATAGATTTTTCTTGACAGATGATGAAATGTTTTTCTTTAATGACCTAATATCAATATATTTTTAGCAGTTTTAACCCTTGCCTGAGACTGTTTTGGGTTTAATATCCAATCAAATGAATAAGTAAGTAAATGAATATTGGTTGACCACTGTATTGTTGTTGTTTTTTGTTCAAATTTGGCTAAAACGTTGGGTGGAACGTGGAAAAGGAATAAACTCACACATTTGTGTGCTAGCATAATGACCGCTGTATTTGTTTGAATTATCACAAATTGATATTTGTAACATGATAAAAATTCTAAAGGATTACAATTCATAACAAATCCTAGGCTAGAATCTCATTTATCTTATAATAAAGAAATAACCCAAGAAATACATTCCACTTTTTTAAGAAAGTCAACGTCAGAAACTCAAATTTATTTGCATCTGTTGCTCTACGGAGCAGCTAGCCGACATTAGGACTTCAGATCGCTCTAAAGTGCAGGAGTGTGAACTTAAAATCACTTTAATCTTGTTTAAGATTACAGCCTATGTTTATGGAAGCACAAGTGAATGTGATTTTGATGCTTTCTGATTTAGAAGCTAGCTTTTAGCTATCAGTCTGCTAACGATGTAGCTTCTGCTAACTTTGTCGTTATGTTTGCAGCACAGAGATGTTTCTCATTTTTAGCTTAGTTTAGCGCAGACACTGGGAGCTACAACATAGCTGTTTCTGACTGCTCTATATCATATTTGAAGACATGTAAACATTCTGATGTCTTTCTTGTTAGTGTAAATGCAGCCTTCCACATAGATATTACCAACAGCTTCATGTTGCCTATTTGACAGCCATAGCAGGAAAAGCATGATTAATAATAATAATAATAATTAAAAAAACATTTAAAAGAACTGTACTGTAAAAGGCAAAGGCACAAATAATTTGTAGCAATTAAGATATCCATAAAATTACAGGTTATGTAGAATGTGTCAGTGCATTGCTTGGTATGCAGTTACAACGAGTACAACCATACTTAACGGAATAATCACAGCAAGCAGTATTGCCCTCTGGACTACATGAATGCCGTAAAGTGCTCCTTTTCATTCAGAATGCACATAAAGACTCACAGACAGTCGAGGAAAATAAATGACACGTATCTAAATGCACATGGAAGAGGGCAGAAACGTGTTGGAAAATGCTTCAGAGTACAAACATGCTTCATATAAAGACCCGATTATGGCTTTGAAAGACAGGAGGAGGAGTTTGATTGAAGCCATCGGGAGAGTCATGACTTTTAAAAAGCAGTACCGACGTGTGATACTGTGTGTGGAAGTGAAATAAATGTTAAGTCAGCCTTTTTGCTGCAGGCTTACACCAAGTGCTGGAGTTTTGAGCATCATGTGTTGCTTCTACATTCAAAAGAGAATCATCTGCTAAAGAAAAAAAAAACAGTGTTTCGTCTGGATTCATTTACACCACAGCGGGAACAAACTGATAAGGAAGATGAGAGAAGTAAATTAAATACTGGAATTTGGAACGATCAATACTGTTGGTACTAATCAATAAGTTGGAACTATCCTCACCAATCAATAGGTACCAGAGGTTAACGACAAACTCCCTGATTTTTAATGTAGTGTCCAAACATTATTTCATTGAAACTTAATGTGGTTTGTAGTCATGTTTCAAACAGCGATGAATAGAGAAAGGTGTGAGTTTAAGGGCTCACTAACACACAGTTCAACACAAGGTTCACCATTACTGTGACAAGACCAACAATTTGACCACATCATCTGAGAATATTACAGTAAACATGTCAATTCAGAACATAATACAAAAGAAATAATCCGTCTGTGTCATTTATAACTAATACATAGCACCTCTCACAGCTTAAACCAAATATTATTAAAATACTAAAATGGCACATTAAGATATTTAATTGAATTTTTTGAATTGAGCAGTGCGTGGATGGTGAGAGAACAGCAGAATGCTGATTGTCAAATGAACAATAAGGGGTTATTAAACCGACACATCATGTTTCTACAGTGTTCTCTAAGGTCAGCCTGATCTCATCAAATGGCGCCTGAATGCGACCCCAATGTCACAAGTTATTTTGTGTGTTATCCCAACAGTTTTTGCTTTTTGGTGTGTTATTTTAGGCTATGTTTACACAACAACGTTTCAGCTGAAAATGTTTTTTTCTTTGCGTTTTCCAAAACCTTCTGCGTTCACACGGTTTAGTTTCTGAAACCATCCCCGTAAACACGGATCCGCAAAACCGCTGTAGTCTGTATGCCAAGGCAGTAGCTGGTGGGGTAACTTTACAAAATCGACATTACAGGATACGATCACAGTGGTGGTTCAGCAAATAGACATTGGAGGAGCTTTAATAAACTCATCAGAGTCTGCAGCACAGACAGAACCAGACAGTCTGAAGAAAACGCAGTTTCTCTAATAAACGGACGGGCAAAACACAACAAAAGGTTTCTGCTTTTGGGTGAAACAGTCGTCGTGTAAACGACCCCTAACACATGACTTTTACTTAGAACAGGGGTTCCCAAAATGTTCACCCTCCCGACCGTCAAAATAACGGTGCTTGAGACTCACAACCTCCACGATCCCCAGAGGTGGGTGAAGCATACAAACTTCAAGCACACACACACTAATAGGCTTATCTGGAAGAATGAGGACATATTTTTATTGCATGGTTTTATTCTAAATCTAATTACTATACATCTCTTGTAACAATATTGGCTAAAATAGGCTATTTCTAATCATTTTCAAATTTTATTTGATTTCTGGAAACCATCTCCCAACCCCCCCCCCCGATTGGTGTCAGAACCCCCCCACCTTGGGAACCCCTGACCTAGAAGACTGGTGTTTGTGTCACATGTGAAACCAAAAGTAAATATTGATCTATTTTAACTTAATGTATGCAACAATTTTAACTTACATTAAATATGTGAAATAAGGTACATCACGTATTTAAAATGTAAATAAATAAACTTTAACCCAAACAATTATTTCTGAAACCTGACCAAACTCCGACAGTGGGTCACCATGACAACGAAGGTCACATGACTTAAGTCTCTTCATCCTTTCCAACAACTTCTAAGAGTCATTCATTGAAGATGGTGTTACAAGACGAACAAAGTGTTCTTAAAAGTGACCTGCTATTTATACGCCATCTCATGAGATCACGTTGTAAACTGAAAAATGTAAATAAAATCAATATCTCACGTCTGTATCTGTGGAGGAAGTGAAGTGTGAAGTCATCATGGAGACATTTCGCATTGGAAATGTTTGAATTTCTCTTTATCCTATTCAAAACTGAGAAAAAACAATTATAACGTAGAACGTGGATCGTGATTGAATTGATTTGTGATTTTATTTATTTATTTTTTTGCCAGATCACCCACCCCGAAGTTGATGTAAGGACGTCACTGAGAGAGTTTGCAAAATAAAATTTGGTGTACGATGTGGCCATGAAGGCCTCATAAGAAAACAACATATAATCATGTTCGCCCATAACACACAAAATGTCATTTAATTCACAAAACCCACGTGGACAGGATTCAGTATCACACTGTAAAAAGTAATGCTAGCAATCAGTTTGAAATATTGAGGTAACGTCTTCATGTGCACTCATCCAACATGTGTCTTATTTGTATAAATTAATTTTCAAATTGAAATGAGAAAAAAAAGACAATTTTTACAATTACAATTTTTGTGAATTTGGGTTCCCTTGTTTTGGGAAATTAAGACACTGAGCATCAGTGTCTTGAAATAAAGAGGCACATTACTGCACTTGACTTAAGACTTATTACCTTTTAAAATTGAATAAATGAATAAAAAGTAGTTATTCTTGTATACTTTCTTATTCATGAGGAGAATAACTTCATGTTTCAAGTGTTTGTAATGTGTAAAATAAAAAATAATTTCACTGTTTTCTTGCCAGAATCATTTTTTTCCCAGTGTATCTCAGTGTCTTGGAAGACAATCTATTCAACTTACAAAATATTAAAATGCTAATTTTAACAGTAATTTGCCATGTAAATATAAATGTACCAATGGTTTTATAAAATTATTTCCAGTGATATTCTTAAACTGATGCATGTCTGTAGATTTAAGAAAGCAATAAGAGTTTAGATTCTCAATGGAAGCAATGTTTTCTGTAACTGTAACCTGATGTGCAACAAAAACGTCTGGGGTTTGATGAATTGACACGTTAAACTTCAACGAAACCAGAGCACAAAGCAGCATGAATGGACACAACAGGTGAACTTTGAAGCTGGTATCAAGAGAAATAAATGAACGAGAAGTGAAACATTACGACCTTTACATTTCTGTGCAGCTGAAACCAAATAAAGCATCTCAAAGCTACAAAACAGCTGTTTTTTTTTTTTTTACAATAGCAAGACTGAACTGTGTGCTTTAACAAAAGACAGATCACTACAGGAGGAAACAGAGATCACATTCATAAATCCTGTGGTGTGTTTGGTGACATGAAGTGGGACTGAAACACTACAAACACTGACGATGTGGAGTTTCATGCTTCAGAGGCACAATGAATAAATGTCTGCAGGGATATATCATCATCTTATGATCTTTATATGTGGTGACAGTTTATTTTTAGAATATATCAAGGAATGGATTTCATCAGCAGAAGATAAATAGTACCTGTGATACGATTAGTTAAATAATCATTATTCATTCATATTCATATAATTCATTATTCATAGACTGATGCCTCCACACTAGGCTTCAATGTGAGCTGCAAACAAAGTTGGAGTGTTTGTTTTATGCTTCTTGGAGCACAAGGTGGGTGGAGTTTGCCAACTCTGAAGGCGCTTTAACATGCTATAACTGTAATAATCTAAAGATAGATATAGATGGTTGTCAAATATTACATTCACTATCAGTGTGGTCTTAAATCTAAAGGAGTAAATAATGTTTTTAGGCCTTTGAACAGTGTTTCATTTCAGCATTTGAACTAACATCAGAAACCTCAACCTCAGTCTATCTGCATGTCCCTGCAGCCTTTCTCATACAGGATGTTGTTGTTTACAGTGTCTGAGTTTGTGCTCACGACTGCACATTACAGTTAAACATAATGCAGCAGAGAAATGTGCAGTAATTTGTGTTGGTTGAGAATATATAGTAATTCCTAGATGTGTTTTAGGACAGCTGGAAAGTAAATTCATTGTAAACTACTAGCTGCAGGCTTTTCTGCCAATTCTAATGAATGTTCGCAACAGTTTTTGGATATCTGACGCTGATATTGAGCTGTGGCAAGTCCTACATCCAAATACTGGCTCATGGCCATATCTAATGACACAAGAGTGATTTGTGGGTAATTGCAATCATCAGAATACACAAAAAAAATGGGGGGGAAAAAAAATCTGTTTTTGGAGAAATTTTGGTGAGAATTTTTTCTACTCCAGATAGAGCATGTGGGACGAAAATCACAGATTGCCTGCTATCATTAAAAATCTCTGGAGGAACACAGGTAACGATGGTTCAGTGCAAATCGGGCTTTACAAATTTTCATTTGAGTGTTCAACAAGAAGTCACGAGGTAGTGGCACGTCTTAAGGCCTTTACACACCGGGCATATGACGAATATACAACATGATAATGCAAATATTTTGCATCAAAACTATTCAAACTGGCAGGTATGCAATTTGTGACACTTAATCAACACTTGAAAGGTTCAAATAGATTTAAATAGATCATTTAAACCCTGTGTGTCTAAGCTGAATTCTAAGAGAAAGAGTCAGATGTTTGAAGGGTCTTTAACTCAAAGGCATATATATTTTCTCAATAAATGCATGTATTCACAGCATTACAAAAATGACACTATTGTGTAACATTATGATAAAGATGACAGCCACAAGAATAAAACAGCTACCAGACTCACTTTAGGGTCTGCAGCGATGTGTTAATTTCATGAAGCTGTTGATGGCCCTTCCAGATATCATAAAATTTATGTCCACACATATTGGTTGATGTCTATGAAAGCTAAAAAGAAATTAAAAAAAATCAACCTCATTCTGAAAAATAATATGCATAATAAAATCAGTCTATAGTACTTGACAAAAATGTATCCTTATGTACAAATTACAAGTAATTAGATGAAAAAACTGTGCAACAACCCAATATGTAAAGGCTTCAGACTGTGACCACCGATGTGTGGTCATGATTGGAAAAAAAATCAGAATTTATTGTTAGAAGACATCAGATCTGTGAAATGTGAACACAGCCTCAGAGTAAACATGCTCACATTTTTAGGTACTATATGCTAGAAAATCCTGAAAACATTGTTTGGTTGTTCGTTTTGTGTCCTTGTATCTAAGAGCCTTTATAACATTTTATAACTAACTTTCAATGAGTCGTACAGAAGCGTAATGCATTCACTTGAGAAAAAGAAATGGACCCATTTTTCCAAAATTAAAAGGTAATTATATTATTAATTCAAAAATGCTCTGTTTAAACAAAAGTTTTCATGAAAAAATGAAAATCTGGACTGTTTTATCTGAATGAATGAATTCTCAAAAACAGACCAGAAATTTTGTTTTCATGAAAACTTATCTCAGAATTTGAAGATCATTTTCTCATTAATTCAGAAATCCAGGGCAATTTTCTTTTTTTTTTCTCAAGTGAATGAAATGTGCTTCCATAAGATTGTGGTCTCATATGACTTCAACAATATATCTAATGGTTAATATTTCAAATGCAGACTTTGTTGTGGTTGCAGGATCTCTTTAGGTGCCAGGCAGTGGAGTTTGGACACTGTCATATGTGTGGAAAAAAAGGGGTTAGGGTTGGAAATTCTAGCTAATATTTTGCTTTGATAATATAAAACATTTTGATCGTCAGGTAAAAACCTAATAAACTGAGCTTTACAGTTAAGATGCCCAGCAATATTTGTAGATTAAAAGCAGGTAGTTTATATCCCTGAATTCATGTGCCAACCAAGCAGCAGAGTCAGTGTTTCATTCCATTTTTTTCAATTGGAGATTTTGTGTTCAGAAAGTGGTGACAACAAAACAACAACTCGAGAGCACAGTGGTGTGAAATTAAAGTGATGGGATCAGAAATTCTGGAGAAATCTGATCGTCATAGGATTTACAGCAAAACGTGAGAAAAGCAGAAATGGTGAAAAACAACTGTCAGCAACTAAACGAGTGTTGTTACCAAAGTCCCTCTTTCTCTCTCATTCACACACACATACATACAGTCATCAAACATACAAAACAAGAGAAGGAGACTTTTGGGTTCAGTGTCACCCTCCAACCTTCACCCCTAGAATGCTGCATTATCATGCAAACCATGCAAAGACGATGAAAATGTATTCATATAAAAAAATAAGTGTTACAAAATGGCATAGCAAGTATATGTTTCCATTCAGATGCTTTTTCCGTTTCCTGATATCCTGAACTTTGCAGTGTCTACACTAAAAATCGCATGCGTTACATGCAGTGCGGTTGGCTTTGCAGCGATAAAGCTTTTGGGTGTATATAGTATGTATATTTATGTTCTTTTTTAATTTAGCTAAATTTTTGCGAAGAGTGCGCTGTACAGAGTTTTACTTTACAAATTGTCTGGTTTCCCGTTTTTTTTTTTCTGGGCAGTCTCGATGCCATGGCTCTCTGTCTGGACGGTGGTCGGTTGATGAGATCGGCGGTGGCCTCTGAGGGTCGCTGACCTTTCTCTCTCGACCTCACAGCATCAAGGAGGATTAGACCCACCTTTCCTCGAAATGTTTTGGCCCAGAGGTGTGGCTTTGACCCAAACTGGTTTGGGTTTAGAGGCATGGGTTGGATTTAAGGTCTTTGCTCAGAGTTGTCCATTTCTGTATGGTCACACAAACACCTCTCAGGGCGGTGTGTTCCACACAGCATCACCAAATCCCTCCCCCGTGGAGGAGAGCGGCAGAGGCCCTCCACTGGGGGTAAAGGGGTCAGTGTCCGTGTCTGTCTCCCCCTCCGCCAGGTAGCTCGGTCTGGGTCTTGTCCAGTTGGCGTCCCTGGTTGCCACCCCAGTGTCCAACGACAAGTCCTCTCCTTCCTCCCCCTCCCGATCCCCAGAGATGCTGAACCCGCTGGGCGAGCGCTCCAGCTCCTCGTGGTTCACCGAGAGCATGGAGAGCGGCGAGTCTCCCCCCCGCCCCCCTGTGGTCCTGCCCAAACCCACTGACAAGTCCTGCAGGGAGCTGATGGGCAATACTGTGGGACGTTCAGTGTAAGTGGGGATGGCAGCTGGAGCGTGGCGTTGCTGTGATGATGGGCGTTGCACCCGGCCTCCACCATTCAACCCCATCTCTTCTCCACCTCCTCTTCCTCTGCCATAATACAGATTCACCTTGCTGACAGGCACCTGGTACGACATGTGCGGGAATGCCTCGGCGTAGTTAAAGAAAACCTGACGGATCTCACCATTCGCTGTTGGATCGCACGTCTCTAGGGTCATGTGGGCGGCGCCGGCAGAGTCCACCTGCAGGTGCTCAGTGTGCTGGATGTGCATGTCCACCAGGAAGTCCAACTTCTTCTCCATGTCCTCCACCTGAGACAGAGACACATTACGCCTGCAGCACAGACTAATGATCAAGGGGTCACAGTGAAGTTAATGAAAGAAAGTCAAGTTCCTTCTTGATTTTTGACTTATTTAAGCACCTCACTCGATGCTTTTCACTTCTAATCCTCACCTGTCTCTCCACCCTGACGAATCTACCCATCATGCTTTGATCCTCCGCATCTGGTAAGGAGGTGGCTTTGGCTATGTAGGACTCATGCCTAGAAGACAGGGATACTGAGTGGACAAGGCCTGCACAAGCATTTATTATGGGAAAATGAACAAAAGAATTCACCTACACAGAGATCTCTATTTGTGGCATTGCAGTAAATATAAATACCAGCCGTAATATGACTTTATTTATTATTTTATTTTAGCTCGGTTGCTATTTTTTTTTTTTTTTTTTTAGTTTGCAGAGTCTAGTATGGTATTATGATAGCATCATCTTGTCTGTTTAGAGTGTGACCGTACCTGGGTGACTGAGTGGACGGATAGGCAAAGGGTGTTTTGCTCTGAGTTTTCTTTTGTTTCGGGGTGAGGGGTGGTCCAGGGGCAAGAATCATGTCGATCCTTAAAGGAAGAGAAACAGGCTTAGGAAAAGAAAATATTTGTTTCACACAGAGACAGGTTCCCTCCTCTGTGATGTAGTTTCCGACCTTGTCTGGAGGTATTTTATTCGGCAGAGCATGTCCAGATGTCCAGCAGAGTACTGCTCAATCACGTCTTTGACATCATAAGGCCTCAGAGTTTCCTTGAACCGCTTCTTGTTCAAGAGGAATTGCATGATCCTACAAGACAAAGAGTTCAAATTCAACAAGTTGGACAATGAATGAAAGAATTGTCTAAGGTCTTTTTTGATGCTGATCCTAACAAGCCAATAAAGGACATTTATTTTGGCTGATTGCAGTCAAGCTTAGCTTGTACCTCAACAGGTACAAATCCAACTTGAATCCAACCTGCCACCCATTGATTTCTTCCCTCTTTTCTCTCACAGATCTCCCACTATGAGCTGATTTCCTGACTCTTCCCAGAGTCAGCAGCTGCTGCACAAGCTTCAGTGTTTGGCAGAAAGTCTTGTGTCCTGAAACTAAAACCCTCCAGGTCTGAGCATCCCATTCAGACTCCCATTGAACCCTGACATAATGGTGTTGGTGGATCTAGATCTTTCACAAGGTTAATCACTCGTCTCACAGGCCCTCATGCTAGATTGAATTGCTGCATTATGTCAGCTGTGTGGCCTATAGATTTACCATCATTCACCCCTGTACTGTTGAAATGACTGAGACTACATCCAGCCTTCATTTTGAAGAAATATTGTTTTTATCATTATTTGCATGCTAGCTTCTTCTTGTCCGCCTTTGTAACCACATTGCTGCATTTCTTTGCATGTTACCACCATGAGCTGTCAATCAGTGAAATAGCTCAATATCACTCATGTACACACATGCATGGGCATCACATGATACCACATCCGACATCACTGATAGTTGATGGTTGGGTGTGGTTGGAAGTATGCTCGCTCACAGTTTTCACCTGTGTCTGGTAGCACGATTACGCTAAAAAGACTAGACAAATTTCTATGAAACTTGGTGGAAGAACCTGTTAAATTTTGGTGCAGATCCAGATAAAAGCTGGATCAACATTTTGCCTAATTATGCAAAAACTAATGAACTGATTTCCATTAAACTTTGCGAAGGTGTGGATCATGGAACAAGTGAAGTGACCAGACGTGTTGCTCAGCCTTGGTGAATGTGTGCTCTCTACTTAGTGCCATTCGAGATGCATCTGAAACCACAGCCAACCATGAATTCATGGTGTGCTGATACACAGAGTACACTTCTAGCAAGAAAAAGAAACCTGGAGGTCAAGAAAAGATTTAAAGCTCCTGCTAACGGGTTTCTGCTCTCTGGTTTTATATATGTTTTATTTGAACAACAATACAAGAACTAAATACCATAAAAGAATAACATTTTATCAGAACCATACCCAACAGCCCATCCAATCACATAAGGTATGTTTTTGTCTAACAAATCTATCACGTTACACATACAATGATCAAGATTAATGGGCAAAAAAAGCTTTAAATGCTGCATTGCGACTCTCATTCCATCATGAAATGTAGATGAAAAGTTCCTGACCTGACTGCCCTGATGACCAGTTTCAGTGTGGGGATCATCTCCTCCATGAGGATGTCTGGGGGGAAGCCCCGCTCCTCTAAGGCTGGGTCTGCCAGGGCTCCAGCATCTGACAAAGAAGAACAGGAAACCACTGATGTCAGAATTGTGGATTAGAAAACAATAAAAAGTTAATATGATGAAAACTACAGTCCTGGCCCAGTGCCAGCACCTAGAAACTGAATCTTATGGACCAAACCTACATCTTTATTTTGGATGACCATCACTTTCATACCTTCAGAGCTCTGGCGGAGTGTGTAGGCCTTCATACGGAAGGCGGTGCGGAAGCGTTCCCGGTTACTGAAGCCGGCAGGTTTGGGCTCCTTGGAGGGACTTTCTTCTATGGAGTCAGCGTTACCTGTGATCTTCTTGCCCGTTCCAACCGATGGCCGTGCATTAGGAAGGCGAACACGCTCAAGGATACTTAGTTTTTGGCTGAAATAGAAGAAAAGACAGAATAAATACAGTCTGAAGGATAGGGAAGCCATGGGACATACAGTGCTTTACCAAGAGGCAACCAGCCTGAATGTTCCAAGTCTAGGGACACAGCTCTCCTTAACCGAATTCTCTAGCACTTTGCTTAAGTTTCGGTACAAAACTACTTGCTTAGTTTTAGGAACAATATGGTGATGTTGTGATACAAACTCAGGTCTCCTGGGTGAGAATTCTGTGTGTGACCCGACGCTTAACATCGTCTTGCTGCCTGCATCGGTATTGGGACCCTCTCGCCTTTAAACTATACGTTGCGTTTTGCAGTTGATCTGATCGTCTCAAACTGAGGGTTTACATTGGACCTTGTTTCAAGCATCTCATACAGATCTATGTCTAGATGAGACGCTAAGGGATCATCCTAAACTAGCTTTACCCAGGCTCCCAAATTTAGATTTGGCAAGAAACCAGAAGTCCTCTGCACTGACGATTAATTAGGTAACAACATCCTGGGTCAACAAATTATATCCAATAAAGAGACAGAACTTTTCTTGTTGTTATAAGCCACTACTAGCTTGGGGGATTTCAGGTCCCTTCTCATTCAGACTGTCTGTATTTTTGTGTTCTCTAATTCTGAGGCCGAACCAAATGATATCAGCATCTTTCTTATAAAGGAATCCCTCTTCTAGTCTCTGCAACAATTTTCCTCGAGTCTGACTTTCCTCTCACAAAGGAGTTAAACTCTTACTGCCTGCTGCCTCGACATAACAATGCCTCTCTCCTGGCAGAAGGAAGCCTCAAAGAGCTGCGACGAGATCGGTCTCCTTTATTGTCCAACGGCTGACAATATTTGGCAGCACAAAGACAAGAGCTCCCTGGGTAAAATAAGACTTCTGTGTGCCTTGGAAGAGGCAGAGAGGTGGGGTAATCGGAGCCGACAGCAGTCCTCTGAAACGTGGAGCGTTCTCAGCGACTTTTCTCCCACAGCAGACACACAATATGAGGCTCTATGTGGCCTCGGGGTAGAATAGAGACGGCAGATTACGGCGCTGAGAGGCTGCAGAATAGGAAGCTTTAAAGGAAGAGAGAGACTCTTTCTGAAAGCTTTTCAATTGCATAAAGAGCAGAAAATTACACGTGATTACCTAATGGCTGTCTGTAAATGAGGCAACACAACAAGAAAACATAATAATGCTCATCTCCCACAGGTCTGCCTTTCCAAGAA
Source organism: Chaunax sp. Z400 (assembly GCA_037577475.1). Taxonomy (NCBI): domain Eukaryota; kingdom Metazoa; phylum Chordata; class Actinopteri; order Lophiiformes; family Chaunacidae; genus Chaunax; species Chaunax sp. Z400. Next base: position 4,893,784 of record CM075198.1, read on the forward strand.
ACACAAACATATTAGTTGCACCAACACAAACATGCACGAAGGATAATTCAAGTTTTCTGTAAATTGGGTTTATTTTGGCTTATTTTCTTTTTCTTTTTTTAATGATAAAACGCCCTCACCAAGTGAAACACTGTGATCTCTCATTGTCAGGGTACAGAGGACTTTAAGATTTGACACAAACAATCTGCAAATGATCTAAACCACTTTATCTGGAGGTGAAATTGAAAGGTAACGTTAGCTCACTAGGTTACAGCTGACTGTGGGTAGGTTACTCTTTACCTTTATTTTCTTCTTCTTTTTTTTTAGGTTATTTTTTTGGGCATTTCTGCCTTTAATTGTAAAGGACAGGTGAAGATGTTGACAGGAAATGGGGGAAGAGAGAGAGGGGAAGACATGCGGCAAATGGCCATGAGTGGGAATCGAACCCACAGTCACCGCACGGGGACTGCAGCCTCTATTAATGATTTTTTAAATATTTGTGAGGTGTTTTTAAAGAGAGCCACAGACAGGAAGTCAGGGATTGAGAGACAGATTAACATTTTGTTTTTTAACTTTTGTTGTCAGCAGGAAAATCACAGGATAAAACCAGCCTCACCCTCTTTGACTGATTTTATCTTAGACTTCTTTTCCAACTTGTTGATGAATATTTTTTATTGACAAACACATATTTCATTAATTTCATTGTACACTGCATAATGACAATAAAGACTTTCTATTTTAACACCATAGGGCACTCCATAGACATAATAGAAGGAAATGGGGAAAGAAATCTGTTGTGGAAGAAAGTGAAAAAAAATTCCTGTATCTTCCCGTCAGCTGGATTCACTCCATGTTTTATGAAAATGTAAATAATAATCTAAACAAACAGACAAACCGAGGCCAGCCAAAACATTATCTCCCTGTCAGAGGTAATAATACAAGTCAATACAATGAAGTGAACTTTCATAGTTGTATAACAGTGAATGATAAGTGTTTATTTTATCATATATATTATTACATTTTTCTGGTATGATCTGCATATAGAAAACATAATTAACTAAGTCTGTGGATGAAGACAAACTAAACTGACAGTGAAAGTGGCCTCATTCCAAAAGTCAAACAAAACAAGAACAAAACACAGACACACACACACACACACACACACACACACACACACACACACACACACACACACACACACACACACACACACACACACACACACACACACACACACGCACACAGAAAACTGACCCTCAGATGCTGTATAATTTTCTCACAGTGTTGTGTTGAATAGAACACACAATACTTGGACCACTCTAATAAAAGGTCTAATATGCTCAGTGGGGTGAAAGACACACACACACACACACACACACACACACACACACACACACACACACACACACACACACACACACACACACACACACACACACACACACACACACTAGTGCCTTATCACCTTCTTGTTGTAGTTTCTGGCTGTCGTCCACCTCTTCGCTCAGAGCAACAAGATAATGTCAGATGTCTAATTTCACAGCTGCTGACCCTACAAGGGACTTAATACTCTCTCTACCTCCCTCTATTCTCTCTCTCTACCCCCTCTATTCTTTCTCTCTCTACCTCCCTCTATTCTTTCTCTCTCTCTTTCTCTCTCTACCTCCCTCTACTCTTTCTCTCTCTCTTTCTCTCTCTACCTCCCTCTACTCTTTCTTTCTCTCTTTCTCTACCTCCCTCTACTCGTTCTTTCTCTCTCTGTCTCTTTCTTCTCTCTTTCTCTCTATCTGTCTCTCTATGTTTCTACTTTAATGTCATACAGCTGTGAAATTCAGACATTCTCTAGTTTCTCGTCTTGTTGATGTCAGAATGAAGCTTTGGCCCAGTCACCAGAATAAATGTTGGCATTATATGTCATATATTATGTGTATATATTTCATACTTATCATGTCAGCATTTCTACATATGTGTCATATTACCTTCAGATTACATGTATAAGAGGTGATTTTTATTTCCGGATGAGGAGGGAATAATGGTGATGGCGTGACATCTTAGTTAAACATTTCTAGAGACACATCTGAACATTTTACAGCTATCTTTGTATAAAAAAGGTATATATATCAAATTAAACATGCTTTCTTACTAACTCCAACTAAATGAGTTAAACAAACCTTAAACACAGCCTTACAGTTGAAAGCTTTCTACATATCCATAGGATAGTTAGAAATGTTGATATGATAGGTGTTAAAATTATTGAAACATACAGTATGACATAAAAATTTAACACATCTGTGATTTGTAGAACATCAACATTTATTCTGGCGGCTGGGTTGAGAAGCACCACGTCTAAAACAATCTTTCAATTCTCCTCAAAAACTTCATTTCATTCCAACCAACGTACTTAAGCAGAAACCTGTGAACCTGGACAAATAAATACTATATTAATGTTTGAGATCTAGACCCTTTACATTCAGCCTATAAAACAAACACCATTGCCTCAGTGTCTGAGTGAACGTCCCTCCTCTCTATCAGCCTGTATATCAGGGCCTGTTGTTGCTGCTTTTAGCGGCTGTAACTTAATCCAGCATCTTGAACAGGAGGACTCAGTGGAGGCCAGGAGGCGTCGGGACAGAACGCCCCTGTGTAATGAGGCTATGTTACGACCAGGAGGGTCCAACAGCCCGACACAGGAGGAGGAGGGGTGATCGCCCACATCTCAAACACAACGTTTGAACCTGTTCAGATCATTTATCTTATAAAGGACCCCAATGGTGTTGTTTTTTTTAAATCTTCATTTTCTGTTTCCACTGTTTTAGTCTGAATTCATTTATTTATTTGTCACCTGCTGATGCTTCAGTTTCCATTAATTTGATGTTTGCTAAAAAAACAAAAAACAAAAACAAAACCTTGCAGAGGAGATTCTTTCCAGTTGCAGAGACAAAGAAATTATGATCTCACAGCAATTTAACGTTGTGGTTGACAGGATTTTGACAGAAAGGCCACTTAAAGCCTTTTTCTTTCTTTTTTTTTTTACAACTCAAACATCCTCAGTGGGAGTTTCATGACCTGTTTTAAGAGACTCATTAATATCCCTCCAGATGACGAGGAAAATCATCAAACCTGGGGACTCATCTCGGGCAGTAATTACTCATCCTAAACTGTCATTCATAATTGAAACACAACTAATGGGACTCACTAATAGGTTTTCTAAAAATATCCCTCAGTCTAAATGTCATCAAATGTAGCTGATGTGGACGGCAGAGCCGTTACCTTCATTAGTCTTTCCAGCATAAGAGGCTAATTAAAGCACTATCAGAAGGACTCAGCTCTGTGTGATTTATTGGGATTAAAGAACAGCGACCTACCTCGCCATGGCCTCCAAGTGCTCCTTCCTTAGGACGGAGAAAGAAAGAGTACAAAATTAAATTAACAAGCTGGAGCTTTAACCAAGGACTCTCCCTCTTTGTAATTTAAAAAAAAAACATTCAGCAGAGGAGTGACGACTGCGGGAGGCCTAGTGGTAATGTAATATGTGATGTGGAGGGTCCTGGTACTGGTACACTGGTAGTCAGAGCTAACCAGCTGTTAGCAACAAGCAGCTGATATTCTGTTTATCCTGGTGACATATCTCTGCTATGTTTACGGTGATAGCTCCATATATTCTGCCAATACAGTTATCGGTGGACCCATGTGTCGTATTTACTTCAATGGAGATGAATTAATCTCGTTCATGTTCATGTGCAATGACATCTGTCTGGTGATGCTAAGGCAGGCAGCTGCGATCAAAACAGATCTCTTGACTATTTCATCACTGCTCAGTTTCATCCAGATCCGTAAGCTTTCAGAAAATGTGCACAAATGCGGACGAAATGATGAAATGAGCCTTTACACGACTCACAGCTGGAGCTCTTCTCCTGCTTGAATTATTAGCATGGCATTGCCAAGGAGCACCGGTACATACTGTGGTTATAAAACTTGGTCATTCTGTAAGAAAAGATGGATACAGTGCAGTGCAAAAACTGTTCTAAAAATCCTTTGTGTAAACATTTCATTTAGCCTTTATTTAACCAGGTTTGTCCCACGGAGAAAAAAAAAAGATCTCTTTTCCTCTGGCCGGGAGGAGCAGCAGCACAAAGTTTCCACTTAAAATCACATACATTAAAAATAATAATGACAAAATCAAAGAAACCATGTGCACATTGACAGCCTGGATCCAATGGATTTCACCATCGTTTTAAACTCATTCTAGGTCACCAAATTTCAAAGTTTAAGATCGGTCTGTAAATTGTTCTAAGAAGAAAGTGCAGAAACCTAAAAGCCTTATTTCCCAGTTCTGTTCGGCTTTGGGAACATAAATGTAAAAAGTCCTGAGGACGGACATTGTGATTTCCAGACTTCTGGTTTAAAAGATAAGATAAATATGAAGGTATGCTGCCAATAATAGCCTCTATGATACCAGAGGCATCTGTAAATCTGCTGAACGGACATCTAGAACGGCCAACAAGACGATTCTAAAAGTTGAATTAAGAAGGAAACCAGGAAGCAGATCTTTGTAGTTCTCATGCTTCATGCATAGGGCGAACTATTCTGATATGGAGGTGCTATTATGTATGACAAACGAGTATGATTTTATAATTTATTTATTGTTAAAGTAGATAGCTAGCCACTGTTTGTTGATCAGTAAAATATATGACATGACTGAACTTTAATTATTCCTGTAGTCATAGTTTCACAGAGATCATCTTATTTCTACTACATCAAAAAGATTGTTGTTTAGTAAGGCATTAAATTAAAAAAAAAGTCCTCTCATAAAAGCTGATTGAGTCATTTTACTTGTGTTCTTTCCGCGACACAAATTTACCTCAATAATAGTTGGAAGTGCTGAGTTTCTCCAAGCTAATCAGCACTAAATTGATCTGTATGTTCTTTAACATTCCCTTTGTGTTAATATGCTTCTGTAAAAACCATTTATGATCACATGTATAAATGCTGTTATACCTGCTGTTCAGCATCCAGCCCTCCATGGAAACCACAGATTCAGGTTAATGGTGAGCATGCAAACTGAGGAAAATGAAACGTTTGAACAAAAATCATGACTGATGGAACAATAGAAACGGATACTGGAATAAAACATTGAACACAAAAACACAGCATAATTCATGCTCAGGATCTTTATGTTCAGGTAATGCAGTGCCATTTTTTATTTTACTTTTAGTGTTACTTACCTGAAACAGGGAAGAGAGATGACAGTTTCATAAAATCTCCACGTGGCAATAAGGTCTTCCCTGATTGGATTAGTGGAATAATACCTCCAGGCAGACTTGAAATAAACAGTGACAGAACACCACACAGTGGGTATTTTTTGATGTTCAAGTCATTTCGATGCAAGAGAAAGAAAGTTGTCGCTGAGGTCAGGTATAGTGCCTCACCTGGATGAGCCCGGCGGCTGGATGTCTGCGCTTCTCAAAGTGCTTCTGTCTGTGCTGCTCCTGGACCTTCAGGGCCAAGCCTGAACCCAGGATCCCCTGCGAGGGGACAAGACACAGTCAGGAACGCTGAAGCTAAGTCTCTCATGGCACAAGACACAAGCTGTGATTTTTGTGTGATTTTTGTAACCGAGTAGTGGCCCTTTTTTTGAAAGGCAAAAGGGTCATTATAGGGAATATATTCTGTTGTATTCAATAATTCAGTTGTGCTTCCATTAACATATACTATACTGGAGTACCCACTGCAGGCAAAGCGAAGAAGGACACTCCAATCAGAGCAAAAGTGCCGGCTAACAGTCTTCCAGCCCAGGTCTTTGGGGTTTTGTCCCCGTAACCGATGGTGGTCAGTGTGATCTGCAAAAGAGACAAATAATTATTAGTCGTTTTTTTCCCCCAAAGTTTTTAGCATTACTGTCCACAGCATCCTCCCCAAAACATGTCAGTATAGGTCACCCAGCTAGCAGCTTTATGTTGACTGTTAGGCGTCAACCTCTAGTTGTAATTATGACGGGAGCCAAGGAGGAAGTCAGGTGACGTAGTTATGAAGAGCAACATTTAGAGAAAAAGGATAATATACAATAACTACACTTTTAATCTCAGTGTCCTTAGTCCTATAAACCAGGCTGTGAGCTCTGCATCGATCCACTGGAGGGCAGTTTCTGGGTTTGAAAGGGTCACAACGTGGCTCTCGCTCAAGGACACTTCAGCGAGGCAGATGCTGGCTGTCATAGAACTTGAACTCTGGCCCTCCGGTTGAAGGACGGTCTCCTTAATGAGGCCACACTGCAGGAAAAACTGTAAAGTGCTTCCCTGACTGGAAGGCATTCATTAGAGTAAGAAGCTCTGCCAAGACCGGACCGTCCTGCAGCAGCTACCGGCTCACTAACACGTATTTCTCAGATCGGATCTTCCAACAAAATATCAGCTTGTTCAGCAGATGATTTCTTTTTAAATAACTGAATGTTAGAGCCAACTAAGCATGCATGCAGAATATTAGAGGCTAAACTGATGGAGGATTTTTGGCAGAAATCCTACATTTGAGTCACAGCCAAAATGTAATTAGTAGATCATTTGATCACCAAGCTCCTCTCAGATCTACACTGAACCTTTAGAAGATTACAGAAATACAGAAAATACAACCTTATAGCAAAACACATTTATTTAACAAGTCATTTTGTCTTACAGTCAATTTTGAGGACTTTTTTTTTCTTTTATATTTTCTTCAAATGTGGAAGTTTCACTGTTCCTCAATGCAGTTTTAGGATCAATATCAGAAATTTATTTGTTAAATAATTTCACCGCCTTCGCATATTTTTTCACTTGCATTAAGAAAAGTTTGCAGATTTTTTAGGACCCAACAACACTTTATAAAGGTTTGTTTGTTTGTTTGTTTGTTTGTCAGCAGGGTTAGGCAATAACTTATTCACATGTTAGTGTGTATAACGTTTTGTTTACTCCATTTGCTTCATTTGTCAGTGTGAACAGGAACCGGACCAGAACAAAAAAACACAAAAACCACATTTTTGATACTTTGTGAACATATACATGAGATTCAGCGTCGTTCATAGTGGAGTTGTGGATCTTAAGGTTTATAATTTTAAGGAACGTTGCTCAGGAAAACTTCTACCAAAGTCTACAGAGAAAAGAAAAAGGATTTATTAAAAAAATCAAACATTTGTTTTTGCTATAAAGGTAGCACCATTTAGAAACATGCTGTCATGTACTTAACATACCAGCCCCCACCACAGAGCGTCAGCATAGGTGTCAAAGTCCTGCGTTTTGGAATGAGCGGTTGGGTTTTCATGGTCGGACACATCCATGGAGACGTCGTCCTTCTCCACCAGGTAGACCAGGAAGGAGGCCAGGATCAGGGACAGGAAGCCGATGTACCAGGCTGTGATCAGCTCCTATAAGCAAACACAATAAGACAGACTTATTTATCTTAATCCATGTATGTGAATTACGGTTCCGATGTTACAGGTTTCATATGTTTCACAGACATTAAGGTTTGCAGTGTGATCCTAACAAGACTTACAAGACGTACAAGACTTTCTCTGTTCCAGACGTGTCCAATGTGTTCCTCTACAACATGAGAGATGTCTGAAGGGTCACGCAGCACCAACCTCAACCCACACAGACAATACACTCGTACCTTACTGTGTGCGTAGATGGCGGAGCCCAGCAGTTTCCAGGTCCCCCCTCTCCGGTCCATGCGCAGCATCCGCAGAATCTGAAGGAAGCGCAGGCTACGCAGAGACGTGGCCAACACGTTACCTTGGTTACGCACAGCCACCACCGGCACCGAGGCGATCAGCACAAAGATGTCTGAGACGGAGGAACAAGAGCTGATAATGTTAAAATGCTGTTACTGGATTCAGTTGTAACACATGAAGAGGAGCTGAAGTGGAAAATGTCCAACCTTAGCAATTTGTCTCTTTCTATTTTTGATACTCAGATTTTTTTGATTTTTTTTTACCTAAAATACACAGAGGCTTGCGAGCGAACTTCAGCCTCCCCCTCCATCCTTTGTAGCGACAGCAGCATCCTGCCGCCCAGATCCTCAGTGCAAACTCTGCTCCGAAGATGAAGATGGCAAAGGTTTCCTGTTCGGGAAAATCAAAAAGCAGGAAGATGAGAAATAAATGTGACATCAAAATCAGAGTGTAGAGCTTTTTAAAAATGTTTTTATCCTCATCAAATCTCACTGGAAGTAAGGAGGTTATGTTTTAAAATGAGGAAGAAGCAGCAAGCAGGAAAAGTGTATGAAATGATGGACAGAACATTGATTATATTTCCATTTGGTGGATTTACATACATTTGCAAAGAACAGTTTTTTTGTTTGAATATGTCTGTTAAAGGAGTGAGAAATTTAGACACTAACATTCTTTATGAGGCAATAAAACCAGAGAAAATATAATGCATATCAACAAAACAAGACTTATATGTTATCATTAATTTAGACTTGAACCACTCTATCTTCATTAGAATTATTTTCCATAAAACTACTTAGAAATATTATCCATCACTGAACAACACTCAGCAGTCACACAACATTAAATGTAAACTGTGTAGCCAAACTATTCATGTGTCAAGTGTGAAAAGTGAGAAATGTGTCTGAAAGCATGTTAAATATTTCAGTGTGATGGAACAGTGCAGCCATGAAAACAATATGGCTCCAATATTTTACATATCGTGTTATAATATGTCAACAATATACATCATATATATGCCCTAAAATAATCAATTAAATGTGTAATTTAATTATTTTTACAACCTTAATGCTATATAAAGGAAAAGAAAGAGGACAACGGGTCCCAGTCACCTTACCAGTATAACCAGCCAGTGTGCAGACACCTTCTCGTGTTCCCTGAATGTCGTCAGTATGGCCAGAATCAAACAGCCCAGAACAATTAAAAACCTGCAGAGACACAAAAACAGTGGGTTCAGTACATGCAGCAGTGTGATGAACTGTTGTTCATACACAGGAAATACAAGAACCAATAGAGAGGAATCTCCTCGCGTTCCCTTCACAGCAACATGAAAAAATGAGGTCATATCTGAACAGTAAAGTTGATTAAACTCACTTTATCTGCTCATATTTCAACATGTCAGAGTCTTACTTGAACCACTAGAGGGAGCTACATCTCTACTTTAAACTGGAGCTGCAGCATAATCAGAAGAAGACTCACCAAGTACTGCAAATCTGTGAAAATCTACATTTTGTAACTATGTTCTATTTTTTTTAATTACTATAAATAACTACTACTTATTACATTTGAGCACTTTGACACACACACATCTATGAATTTCCACTCCATCTCAAAAAAGAAAACAGATCCAGTCCCATAGTAAAGCCCGTTTTTAAAGCGTTTAAAATCAGCTGAGGGAATCTCTCATTTATCAGTGATACTTTATATTAAATGTGATTTATTATATTTCGGCTCCCTGGAGGATACGGTATCAGAGGATCAAATTAAAAAAAGCAATAACCCACTTATCAGATTTGATGGACAGCTGTGGTTATGATGGTTTCGCTGGGAACACAGATGGCATCCAAAAATATTTCAGCCAAATAAAATTAACTAGATATTGGGATGCAATATGACAATATCAGATTTGGGTTTTCCTTGTGGTTAGGTTTAATAAAGCCGAAAACTTTTTAAAAATTAGCATCCTTTGACTATCAGACATAAAGTATCCTACAGGATAAAATGCTGACTTATGAACACAGATGTTTTCTATCTTTACTGGGTTTAGTTTTCATGAAATACCAACAGAATCACAATCTTTACCTCAAACAAAGTGCCTCTGTTCCCTAAACCTAACCTAGAACACAGTATGGTTTATGCATAGTGTGTTTCATTCAGTCAAAGATATATGCCGAGTCAACATTTTCCTCCATGGACATGAATATTTTAGATTATATTATGTGATTCCATGTTGTGTGTTTCCCTTGTTTTCTCTCTTTTTTATTGCTTTCAGTGGGCGAAACTCTTCATTCTGCTGTTTACGGCAGTATGGGGAATAAAATGAAGGTCCTTGTTGTTTTTCTGCAGGGCTGCTGTTGCATCAAAAAAGCCTTCAGGAACTGTGTCTGCGGGGTTCGGAGAACTGTTTGAACTCAAGCAACGTTTAAATGTCTACTATCAAAAGAGGCTTGAACCAAAACCCAGTGAACACACCCGACAGAAATAGAACAAAATAGAGTCTTCCTTTGATTCAAACACACTCTATGCTAGCTAAATAGCTAGCGGGCTCATTAAGCAAGAAACACCACACGTCAAACACAACAGATTTGACTGGATCTTATAACATATTACTATATCATCTGAGCAGACATCCAGAATAGGATGTACCAGTGTTGTCCACATGCGTTTGCCTTATAAGGCATATGTTGAATAAATAGTTAACTGTTATTTTACACACAGAGCGGTGTTATTCCGTCATTTGTTTGTTCAGTGTAAATAAAAAAAATTGATGTGCTTCTGCATTTCGGTGCTATTGTGTGATCTCTGTGTTAAAAAAAAGAAGAAGCTGTAACCAGCAAATCATTGATATTTTTACTTGAAACATGAAGAATGATTAATTGATTATCAATTTTCTTTCTTTTTTCTTTTTTTTTTGCTTGAATGATTAATTGACTCATTATTGCACCTCTAATTGGAAACATTTAGGCATGTTATCACATTTGTTCACCTGGTAATGTTAACACATACTATCTATCTATATATGTACAGATGTATGTATATATGAGGTATATCAGTGATTTTCCTCCTCTGTGCTACAACAACCCAAATATTCAGTTTGACACAAATTAATCCCCAGTTTTGAAAAGCTGAATGATCCACTCCAGTCCCTCTCTGTATCCTGACATCTATATTTAGCCGTTTCAGAGCTGAAATTAACTGGATACACATTTACAAATGGTTATTTAAACTGTACGCTGGAGCACACCCTGGATTAACCACCTTACTGTGATATATGACGTGGAACCACCCCAAATAAACCAAACCTGCTGCAGAACAGCTCAACAATGCTGCAAATTAACATTCATTCAGTGCTGCGTGTCCAATATTCTCCACCATCGCCTCCGTGAAAAGGCCTATTTTGTTCTTTTTCAGCTCGTTCAACAGCAGCAGCACACTCTTACAGGCCTGATGTCAGAGGCTGGACTCTGACAGGACAGAGCAGTGCACACTGGGAAACTGGAGGTTATGGCGGTGAGAGGTTTTACAATGTCAGAGCAGTGATGGAAGAGGTTCAATAACTTATTCTTATCCTCAGCAGCACATGAACAAGTGATAAAAAATCATAAAGGACAAGTTATTCAGAAGTTTGGTACTGAATCCTACAATATTTATTTATATGACACTTTTTTATAACATAGTTTTAAAGTTATTTACAAGACAAAATAAAGCAGTAGACAGTGTTAAAAAAGAGAGCGATATAAAATACTAAAAAATATATATACATGAGGTAAGACAGTCTTTGACAGTCTTTGTATAAGAATAGATTTTAAACAGATTGAATTCAGGCCCTTAATCTTGTAAAAGCACACATATTAAATTAGGATGTGTTTTAAAGGGATTTAAAAAAAAAGGAGTTTCCTAGTCTGGTGTCTTCAGGGAGGTTGTTCCAGAGACTGAAACAGAAAAGGCCCGGGCACCCTTTATTTATTATATCTTTACATGAATTAATGTTGATTTTACTTATTTATTATCTATTGTGTAAAAATATGTTTCAATTTTCTTGTGGAAGATGGATGGATGGAAGCAAATGTCATGCCCTCTTAAGCACATGTATTCAAGCCTTGCTTGAAATGTAGCTACACTGCCCCCAAACATTTCTGGTAGTTTTGTTCTGTTTCGTCCGTCTCGTCCGTTTCGTCCGTCTCGTCCGTTTCGTCCGTCTCGTCCGTTTCCCTAAGCTCTCCGAAAACGTACCCAAATACGTAGAAAATGAACGTAGTGTATGTACAGAGGGCTCCGTCCATATCTGTCTTTAATGTAGAGCATAACTGGGAATTTACATCATGTTTGTGATGAGGCTCAGTAAAAGCTCACAAATTGCACAAGTTGACCGAAAGGATTCAGGATGTCACGAGTTCTTCATCGGATCTCGTCATGGAGGGAACGTTTAGGGTTTACGACTCCGTCTTTTCTTTACGCCTCTACATTTCTATGCATCTTTTGAGGAATGTTATCAGTGTTCTGATGATTACGAACACATCCCTGTCGTACTTTTAGTGTACAAACCAAGCAGAATACAGTACGACAGCGGACCATTGATCGCTCTGCCCTTTAGCCTCCTTCTCTAGACCTGTTTCTTTATCCTAACCTGAGTGATTCATGGCCTGTTGTGTTGCCATTAGGCGTTGCTTACATCTCTGAGAAGGTTCTGAAGTGCTCCACAAACATAAAAACATAAATATTTTACAGCCAACTGGCCTGGGGAGCATTACATAATTCACCAGAAGGAAATGATAGTTAAGAGCAGACGCCTCATGATTGACGTCTGAACACTCTGCACTGGTTATGCGTTTCGATGTTCAAAGACGTCACCCTACGCGTTTCACACCATACTTCCTGTCCCCTAAATTAGATTGGAGCATCTCCACTCAAAGTTATCCAGAGGACGGAGATAACCCTGGAGCGAACGGAGGAGTTCGATGTTAACCCCATCAGATCCAAACAGATACTGATCTGCAACACAGTCGGCTTCCTATTTGGCTTCAGGTAGTTTTTATCAATACGGCCCATTAGACCAGACACATCAGGAGGAGAGGGGCAGAAACAGTATCAGTGACATATTAAAGATTATTGTCATGCACAAGGATGAGGTAAATATTAGAATCAGTTCATTTATAGGATCAATCATAGCTGTAAACATACATAAATGTATAAATCAATAAAAACGTTGTGACAAAAAGGTCTTTTTTTCCAGCCTCCAGTCTGTCCAAAAACTGCTCTTTTTTCTTTTTTACCTTCAATGTCTTCCTTGAAGTAAGACTCTGTGTTCTTACTTCACAGCAGTCACAGTGTGGTCACAATAAACTAATGTTCGTACTGGACAAAAATGGTGCGTATTGTGTGTTCAATTATTCATCAGTTTAAATAACCAAAAAAAGAAAAGAAAAAAACCCTGAGAAAGAATGTGTCTGGTGTTCTTTGATATTTACCTCCAACGATTTGGACAAGACATCTCAAAAAGGTTGTCGACAGATTTGAATGACTTTTGTGTAGAGGTGGATCTTGAGCCAATGAAGAATTGAGTAAATTATCCCTGAGATAATGCAGATTCAGAGTCATTCAAAGGGATTTCCTGATGCCATGTATCTGTGAAAGGTAAGATGTTATATATAGATGAAAAATAGATCCGTATACCCGCCATTATGGAAAATCATATTTTTGTTGATAACTCATAACCTACTGATGATAAACACGTAATTCCAAATGTTAGGAGTAGTTTCCAAGGTCAAGGATTGAATTTGGCAGATCAGAGTTAAAGCAAAGGCATCATGGCGATGCCACCATACTCTGTGCTATGCCCTGGATGAAATGAAACAATTGATGACCCCCTTAGGATGATACAAAATGGAATGCACGTATTGTGCACAATCAAGAGCGTGACAATTTCTTTTTTCAAAGGCCCAAATGTTGACAGGAATTGCCGAAATGGCTCTGAGGTGAGAAAACTACCACCTGATTGTTCAGGTTTTAGTGTGAGTGGTTATATGTGCTCATGAATGCTTTCTAGTTATGTGCTATAGTCCATCTCTAAAGACTGTCTGACATCCTGTCTGTGGCTCTCAGCTACAAACTGGCTCCACTGAACATATAAAACATATAAAAACATATTCATTAAACATATTAAATCAAAGAATACAAATACATTTATGAAAAAATATGTGTGGAGCTCACCTCAGGAAATGTTCATAAAGACTGTGTTACGGTGCTATAAAATCAGACGGTGTGATGCTGGTGGATGCTTTCATCGTAACACTCCATTATAACTACTGTTGGCCAATGAAGCATGGAATCCAATCTGTGCTGTGATTGGCAATCGTGTTGGTTTTTTTTTCCTGAGAGAGTGTGAGACCACAGAGAAAATCCCTGACGGTGGTTCAGATGGTTCAGTTTGTGGGACTGAGAAGGTGTCTCGGGTGAAATTGGTGAAGGTAATGGAGCCGAAGTGGGAGATTTACAGAGCAGAGACACCCATAGAGATACTGATAGATCTGCAATGAGCAGAGTGGCTGATCTATTGGTCCGGCTCTACTAAACCCGCTCCACATTACCTGCTCATCAGCTAACAGCAGACACAGTTAGAGGCTATCTAGTGAACTAGTGGAGCATCTACCAGTGAAACAGGCACATTTTCCACTCATGATTTGGTGACTAAAAGCTAAAAAAAACTAAATGTTGGACTTACTAGGTTCACCATGTGACACAAACATGACTCCAAATGAAGGATCATGTTCAGCTCTGCAAACAAGGTGATGATGTAAGTTCTCTAAATGAAAGTCTGTCTTTTAAACACTTTAAAATGATATCCACGACCATATGACGAGTATTTTTTACATCAGATGATCTAATCGTGTTTTCTTCAGGTAAAACCAAACATGAAGTGTTGTTACACAACCAACCACTTTCAACCGATGATATCATGACATCCACCAATCAATCTTTAACATTTCCATGGAACAGAGTTAGCTTAAGATCCTGTCAGAGTTTATCTAACAAGTTTTATGAAAACGTAACTTTTTGGTGAAACAGGATGACATTAAAGAAGTAAATAATGTCCAGTTTTCACACTGATGTCCTCAGAACTTCCTGTAATTTCAGAGTTTCCTGATGAAATTTGTTGCTTGTGTTTTTCTAAAGAAACTACAAAATGTTCCTTCTTCGATCAGAACCGGGCTTGTTTGAGGACAATAACTTTACTTTTTGTATAGGTTAGAAAACAGCAGCAGTCACTAATATCTAATAAAAAGTCAGTTGTTTGGTAAAAATGACAGAGAATAGAACAAAAAATCTCTTAAAAAATATTTCTCGTTGAGGTGGGAAACTTTATATTGTCTTCCTGACAGGAGTTTATTTTTTATTTTGTAAATTTGAGTTGTTGTTTTTTTTAACCTAATATGTCTGTTTAAAGCCACAAATTATATTTCCAACTTTTAGATAATCACAGAAAATTGACAAAAGACTGAAAACTGAAAAAAAAGTCAACTCAAATCTTATACTTCAGTCAACGCTATTTTCTACCTAATTAGTTCATTTTTAATTTTCTTTCTTAAAGTTCATGTGGTAGTAATGATGAGAAGCTGCCCCTCACTCTCTCTCTCTATTAATCCACTTTATATCCATGAGCCCAGGAGGGCCGGGCCTCTGCTGGGCTCCCTGGTGCTGATACCACCCCTGAGGATTCCTAACAACCAATTTGCTGGCAAGATTCAATAAGGAGAGTGCAGACGATGCAATTCTGACACTTAATTTGCTCGACGATATGCAAACACTGGTGGGAAAGGACAGCAGCAGCACGCCGTTAATGACTGCAGCCACAAGGACGAGATGAGAGGCGGCGATCTTTATTCAGCCTGAGAAGTTTGGGAGCAGCTTTACGCCGAGGGCAGCAGCCTGCCTGCTCTGAACTCCTCCTGGTAACATGTCGAACTACAGCTGATCAGGCATGGATGTTCAAAATTCTAAAACAGGTGTAATTTTGATGCAATGAGAGCATCTTTAAAATCCGGATACTTTCTTGATTCAGTGACAGAGCAGGACTCAAAGTCACTCCTGAAATCTTTGGCCACAAACTTTAAATTGGAACAAAAAACAAAGGAGAAAGGAGGTGAAGAATGTGGCGGCGGACGATCACTCATCTCCCTTCCTGTCCTCCAAGTAAAAAGTCTTCTTCATGGCCTCCAACACTGTTTGACACCACACGCCCTCATATTGTCCTTTACTTTTATTGACGACTTGATGGTTGGGATTATTCACTTATTTTTGCACTTTGTCAGGAGTATTTTGTCATTTTCCCTGAGCGCTGTCTCATGGGATACCCAGGCGACCCCTACGCCACCTCTCAACCTCCACAGGAGGTCAGATTTGCCGGCGTTTGCAGTGATCCCCGACAGGAAGCCGTGTTGGAAGTGATGGACTTCCCCTTCCCCCCCCCCTGCTGAGGGGCAGTCCCGCGGCGGGAGGGGAGGAAAGGATATTCAGGCTGTGATTTGGGATTTGCTGATCATGCAGAACCTGCTGTTTGACGAGGAACATCTTGACCTCTGGATGTGCTGCGTCGTTTGTCTCTGTCTACATGTAGTTTGTTTGGGGGTGGGGGGGTGGTGGTGGGGGGTGTTCCCATTCCAACATCAGCACCGTGACAGTTGACAGATTCACTGACATGTAATCCCGTTGATGGGGAGTCCTGCTGCTGAGCTGCTTGTCTGATTTTTTGCAGGATTAATACTAATACTGACCTATTGCTATTAGCATTCACTCTTTAGCTCTGATGAGGTTGATTTCTCTCCAAAACATCTACCAGCTGGATAAAATCGAGCGGGGACTTTTACCATGTGACTGCTGTACTGTCAAACTTGGAACGAGCCAATCAAAAATGACTCTTACAGCCCCTCTCTGAAGTCATTCATAGCCAAAGTCAGCTGTAGGAACAAATCAATGAAGCTCTGTTTTAATCTCTCCCTCTGTGTCTGCTCAAGGAAGATTTATGGGATGTGAACGAGGACGTCATTCAGCAGTTTATTCTCAGCGGCAGATTAAAGTTTTAAGGCTGTTTTTGTTTTGATAAATGAGCTCGTCTGTGAGGTCACACAGGATCATCACAGCACCAACAACAAGATCTAAATATGGATAGAATTAAGACTCATTGAATTAAATCTTTTTCAAGAGAATGAAGATACAGAGTATGTCTGAAAATGAGAATTATACAAAGTAAGAGCGTAAAAAGAATAGAATTACCAACAGGAATCATATTAAAGATATTACCATGGAAACAAAGTACATCATGGCCTTAAAGATGACCTGAGATCAGTCTAAAACCATCAAACAAGTCAATGACTCCTAATGAAGTTTGGCTAAATCGTAAACAAGCAGGGAGAAATCCACCACAGAAGAAGAACAATGTGGCCTGTGTCTACATGCAGAGGAAACATCTGTTGTTTTAGAAATAAAGCACAGTTTTAAACAACAGGAAATAGCAGAACAACATTTTTTACCTCCCAGATGACAAAAAGTGATAGAGTGAAGTATTCTGGGAAATGTAGGATATCACAAACAGGTTGGGGGGGGGGGAAGCAGGTTACATGAGTCTTTGTTAATCCACTGTTGTAAACTTCATGCAGCTCAGATTCTTACACAGACAAAGTGATTCATGTCCATCAGCTGTTTTTGTCCTCTACGTTTAATTGTTGTGACTTTTCCCCCAGGTTCCTGCAGGGGAGACTGATGCACTTGGTTGACCTCATCTTTGGGGAGTTAAGGACTAAATCTCAAATCCTGAGTGCTAATTATCTTAGATTTCCTGACCGTATAATTAGGGTCATTCCAAAGGAAATGAGGTTCAGTAACGCCTCCCTGCCCCGTCAGTAATGGACGGAAAGATGAGTGGAAGACAAATATGCCTCAGTCATACTTCAGTAAAATCTAAATGTTTATGAAGTCAAGCAGAACGAAGACACACAGAATCTGATCGGACCAGACGACAGAAAAGGAGAAATGATGACCCTTTAATTAAAATAATACAAAAAACTCTGTTTCTTTTAACATTACTTTAAAGTACATGCATTTAAATTTAAATAGCTCGACAGCTATAATATCGAACATGAGTCGAATTTAGTTTCAGTTTGGAGGATGACTGGTTTTCAGATCAGACGGGAAAGGACAGGAAAAGTTAAGAGTAAAGAAAAGAAAGGAGGGAGAGAGGGACAGGAAAGACAGAAAGAAAGAAACAGAAAGAAAGAAAGAACTATTGTGACAGAAAAAGCCTCCCTTGATAAAAGCCTCAAACACAATTTTACAACAACTGAAAACTGTGTGGCTCCAGTGCCTGAAATGGCCCAGTACTGGATTTGAAAGAACCATTTGGAGCATCAGGTGACCTCTTAACTGCAACTCTATGCACATAAATAGTTGGATTATTGCTCTGAAAACAGCACTGAAAATGACAGACTGAAAGAAACTTTCTCCACTAATGAGGGTTTCCATCTGAATGTTGCTGCTGAGGCTCTCACACCGTTAGCTATAGCTGCAGCACAAATGTCGGCACCAGGCGGTACTCATCAGCTGCCAGGCACACATTACACCACGGGAACAATGCATCTGACTGCTGGACAAGTTGATCAATTGTTGATTGTTGATTGCTTGTCTCAACTCCAATACCTGATTTGCAGACAAATTTTTGGGAGAGGAAATAAGATTGAGGAGAAAGATGAATGAATGCAAACATTCACTTCATTCATTCTTTATGTTTTTGACTGTCCCTAAAGAGCATCACTCACTCACCAATCCCTCTTCTGACACTGTATCGTTCATCAGTCAGCCTCAGCTCGCTGTCACACCGGCCTGTTTGGAAGTTATTAATGACAAACTGGAGCGATGATGAAAAATCACACTATTAAGCGTCCCGGAGGGAAGCCGCAGAGGCTCGCGTTGATTCACGCAGCTCTTTAATGAGCAGCCATTTGTGTTTGTTTTACCAGAAACCAGACGTATTCACACCAAGCCAAAGACGTGGATTATTGTCATTGGCTGCTGGGAGGGAGGAGGCGTCATGACGACCGGCTGTCTCTGAGTGGACATGAGGGAAATGAGAACAAATGGGTTTCATATGTAGACGATGACGGGAGGAGTTTTATGATTGAGGTGAGGAGTAGGAGAATTCTGTTAGGGTACCTCTGCTTTATTTCTGATGTCCCATTTATTTCACTTTCTGTTCCTTTAATGAGGCCTATTGTCACATGGCCCATGTAGAGTATTGATTCACATCAGTAGCAGATTCACTCACATGGTAAAACAAACAGTCTGGTTTTAACCACGTTTTTCTTTACATTTAACAAAGACCAAAAGCTTTTGAATTAAATTAAATTAAAATAAAATAAGTCAAAATATAATGAATGGTGCCTCCTCGACCGTTGTTGATACCTGGTGAAATGGAGACATTTCAATTGGTAAAATTGTGTCAAGCAAAGATTTTATCTTGTCCTTTAATCCCAATCTGATCTTTATTATTAACTCACCACGGTGTTTTCACCCCTGTCCTTTGGTTTGTTTGTTTGATCTCCATAAACATTGGTGGTGATGGGGGTGGTGGTGGTGGTGGTGGTATGGGCCTGGCAAAAGGCCTTTAAATTTTGGTGCAGATCTAGCAAGAGTTGTGGATGCAGGATTATTTTCTTTAAGAAAATCTTGTATATTTACTTTTTTGTTTTTTAAATATTAAAAAATATATAAAGAAAATCAGAAAGAAAAAGGCAGCATGTGTCAAAAGCTGCTGCTTGCATTGAGTTCAGCTTCAGTACATGTATATCAAGAGGGCATGATGTGTGTTTTTTGACAGCTGGAACAAACACAAAAGGGGATCAGAGGCTTCATAAAACCAACACGATTCACTGGAACCCAGATCAGTCCAGATCCTGATCCACTGAATCGAGACACTGCTGAATAAATACATAAATAAATAAAGATGGCCCTGAAAGTTCTCAACAACATCTCCCATGAGCTTTTTGGTCAGTGTGGGTGAGAAGATGTCTTAGCTTTACTGTCCAGCAGATTGTGTCCTCATTTAGAACATTCATAGAGAACCTCAGTATGTTTCAGTGTTTAAAAAAATCTGGTGAAATAAAGTTTGACTGACATACAGACGGTTTTAACTCCGACATAAAATCCACTTGGTCAAATCGACTCCTGTTCAGGATCAGCACGCTTTTCTGCATTTGGGATTAGTCTTCTATGTGTGGATGTCAGATGTTGGGATGAGACATACAGAGCCTACATTCAGTCCACAGATGTTTAATTCAGCAGGGCCTCCGATGAGCCAGAACCTTTTCACTGACTGACTGGGTCTCCGTGGGTTTCTGTAATTTGTCACCTGTAAGAGGCCTTGAGGCCGGAGAAGCTATTACTGGCTTGGCAGGAAGAGGTGTTAGCAATCAGTGTCAGCCGGACTACAGCGCTGTTCATCTGCACAGGAACACCTCAGCTCGCTAACACTGATATCTGACTGTCTGTCTGTCTGTCTGTCTGGTTTGTGGAATGGTGTTTGAGTTTGTGCATGTTGTAATAGTGAAGGTCAATACCATGACTTTATTACTGCGCCTGAGGCCGCTTGCTTCTAGAATGCTGACACCTACGAAAGGAAAGTTCTCTAAATAACTCAAATAAAAAGGAAAAGAAAAGATCTTCCTCATCCCTTCTCGGTCCTACTTCCTCTCCAGTCATTCCCACAATGTTCAAAAACGTCTTCGCCTGCAACCAGAGATATTCCAGTAGTATAGAGGTAGTCCCCTCTCAGAACCTCTGGGTATATAAGGGCCGTTTGTGAGGTAGTCCAAAATGAACGGGGCTCTATGGAGCAGAAGCCCTAAAACATAACATTTATGGGTAAAAAAAAAAGACGTTTTTCTGCCAACTTTCATTATGTTTTTGATATAATGAGTTGATACAATAAATATACGTCCATTAGCTCATTTGTTGCTTCAATTGTTGTGAAATAGCTTTCTTTAAGCAGTTGAGACTTTACACACCACAAGCCGCTTTACGACACTTTAAGTCACAGCATTAATAGTCGGTAGAATATCTCTGCTATTAGAGATCTACATTTGGCTGTCAAAACATCTGCAGACTCCGGATGACTTCCAGGAAGTTGTAATCAGTCAAAAATCCTTAACTGACCAATCAGCATTCATTAGCAAAATGCTAGCAGTTTGTGGGCAAAATCGCCTTCATTGTAAGAGAAACGAAAGACTCACTTCTGATATACAGTATAATCGATAATATATTTGCACAATCTAAAATAAAATTTGGGTTTTCTTTGTCTAGAAGTAGGTGAAAATAATGACTTTAGCCGTTTAGCTCCATTCACTCCCATTCATTCAGGACTCCTTTGCAAGCCGCCGATTTCGGTACAATGGAATTAATCGGGAGCGAACAGGCTGTATGTGGAAGGGCTGAATCTGAACCCTTCTGGCTCGGAGCATACATGTAGATTCCTAAAACACACACAAAAAACTACCAGTCATATATAACTCCCTGGTTTGAGAGCCCCCTAATGCTTTTAAAGAGCTGCTTAATTTACTCAGGCTAATGAGGAAAAACAGTTAAAACCCCCCACACACATTTCTTTATAAGGAAACGTTTTGCTGCCTTTCAAGCTTTTCAAACACTGATCCGTCTTCTGTGTATCGAAGCCAAATGAAAACAAAGTACACGGGTGTTTATTTGATTTCTGTGGGCTGACTGTAAATGTCGTGCGGTTAAGTGTATTTTATGATTTGCGTTGAATGGAAAAAAAAAAAAAAGCCAAAGGTCGAGGTCTGAAGAAAACGTTTCCATGGAAGACGAATGTGGAGAGCAGGAGAAGGAGTCAGGCTGCTCCCATTTCCAGGAACACCAGATTAGCCTCAGCAGAGAGGATGATGATCTGTTTTGTTGTAAATATTGATTTCTTTGGCCTGCAGATAAATCAGAGCCTCGTCTTGGTCGCTATGCTTATTTAGGTTCTAATTTAACGTTCATATATAAAAAAAAAAAAACTGTTTATGGTTAAAACAACCAGTGATCGGGTCTCTGCAGGCTACTGTCAGAACCTTAAGATCCTGTGTGTGTAGAAAAATTTATATTTAGAGCTTAATTATAACTACTTCTACAAATCTGATTTACTTAAAAGGCTCACCAGACATTGTTTCTGGAACAACGAATCTGTCTTATAGGAGAGTCCCATCCCCAATAACTGAGACATTGCACATTCACTCTTATATCACTCGTCAACAATAAGGTGGATGTTTCATGTTTCCTCTCTTGTGTCTTTGGTTGTCATATTTAAAAAAATGTGGGTAAGTTCAAATCACAGAGGAGAGCTAAAAGAAAATGTTTGACCTTTAGAAATACTCTTTTTATCTTCCCCAGAGTCAGAGTCATGGTGCAGACACACAAAAATGGACCGTACTTAGCGTAGCATCTTCCTGTCTGATCAGTCACTGAAAGCAGCATTCAGCCATTCAAACCTATCAGGAGGAGTAATCATCCACATGATCGCTCATACACCAGTGGAACAGCCATCGGGAGCAATTTGGGATGAAGTATCTGTCCCACTTCAACTTCAGAGATTGAACCGCTCTACCTCCACCTGGAACCTGGCTTACTTTTGGCTCATTCGTTTCCAACATTGTGGTCAGGTCACAAACTTTCACATATTATGGTTAAACTGGGCAATAAGTAATGTCTAGTTTGACAGTCTCATCTGATTTTCACAAGCCTGGATCATCATGATGGATGGACTCATTTCCATGACTTAGAACCTGAATAATGATTCTGCAAATTAAGATATGGCCGCACCATGTCCATCATGCACTGCACGGCCGGATCTCCTTATCTCTGTAGAAAACGAATATCATCCGATGATGGATGTCAAGTCAGTCAAGTGTGTCTGCCCCATCAGTCAAAGCAGATTCCTGAGCAATATTTAGCATGGTCGGGGAAACCCTCTTTTTTATTGGGCTACTGTAGAAACATAGCAGTGCAACACTGTAACATCCATCCATCCATCCATCCATGTTCCTCTGCATATCGGGGGTCCGGTCACGGTAGCCACAGGCCAAGAAGGGTATTTCAAACGTCTCTCTTGCCGGCAACACTTTCCAGCTCCTCCTGGAGGATCCCGAGGCGTTCCCTAGCCAGATGAGATACGTAATCTCTCCAGCGAATTCCCAGTTGGACATGCCAGGAATACCTCCAAAGGGAGGCGCCCTGGTGGCATCCTATCCAGATACCCGAACCATCTCAACTGGCTCCTTTTGGGCACAAAGGAGCAGCGGCTCTACTGCAGATGTCTGAGCTCCTCACCTTATCTCTAAGGCTGAGTCCAGACGCCCTACGAAGGAAACTCATTTCGGCCGCTTGTGTCTGCGATCTTATTCTTCCGGTCACTACCCAGAGCTCATGACCACAGGTGAGGGTTGGAACGTAGATGGACTGGTAAATCAAGAGCTTTGCCTTACGGCTCAGCTCTCTTTTCACCAAGATGGTACGATACAGCGCTCGTATTATTGCTGATGCCACACTAAAACGTGCATCTTTAACCTCTTTACACCAAATCATGGACTTCAGGATCTCATCGTCGTCGTAACTAAAGTGACTGAAAAATCTGTTTTCAAGTTTATTCTAAAGTGTGACTGTCAAATGTTCCCAGAGTGTGCAAAAATAACAGTCTTTTATTTTTCTTCTCATTGTGTCTTAATGAAGGAATTCGTCATATTTGATCAAATATGCGATGTTTGGGTTTTATCCACATTGTTGAATGTGGATTGAACTTTTTGTAAGTGGCTTTGTATGCAGCTTGCATAGCAGCTTTGCATTGCAGCTTTGCATTGCAGCTTGTAGCAAAAATAGAAATATTAAGGTGGCTGTAAGAAGTGAGCAGTGTCCCTCTGTCGGCGTGACGTTATCCTGCAGTAACAGAAGGAGCGTCTCTACACTCTGACGCTCGGCCAGCGGTGGCCGCTGTCACTCACATGCTGTCGTTTCTCTGGCAAAGCAGAGGCTCATTAAAGAGGAGAGAAGCTTCAAGTCCACCAGACAGCTCTGGAATTCACTGCAGTCTGACCTTGGCCTGTCAGGGTGGCGACACGAGGAGGTGCACTCATTAGAGATAATGGACATGCAGTACTGTCCCAGCACTTTACAGCAGAGACTGGTGATGCAGACGGACAGGAAGCAGCGGCGGTCCTTAAACAAAACCATCGGGCATGTAGAAAGAGGATGAAGCTGGAAGTGATTGTGACTAACATGTAATTCTAAAACTGAGATGATGAGATTGATTCATTGGCTTTTGGCTTTTTCCTGCCACAAACGATGGACAGTAAAAAAAATGGCTCTGCTGCTGCTGATTTAAACAGAACAAAGTAGATCGTTCTGCAAGCCACCGCAGCACCACATTAACATCTGTGGCTTTGGTTTGACCTGCTACAGTAGAACACTGTAGAGTGAACGTCTTACATGCACCACATCTCATCTCCACTGAAAATCATCAAATAAATCACACTGATCTGGATATATGTTTAAAACCACAGGAGACCACTCAGAACCCCATTATCTCAGCTGGTAGGTGCTTAGGGTTTTGTAGCCCTATTTGTTACCATATAGCAGTAGATTATTATCTGGATCTGCACCACACTATACACACTCAACACCATAACCACAGTATGTCATTTTCACATCATGATTTGTGTATTAAGTCGGTTCAGTAGTTTTTGCATAATTTGGGAAAATGCTGAAGAAAACCAAGAAACCAACCAGCAGACGGGAAACAAACTCTTTGTCGGAGGCAACCATCACACATTGTGACACATACTTCCGATAAATAATGAAACTATCCACCTCTGATTGGATTTCTTTGACTCAGTGACTCATTAGAAAACACATTCACTATCTTCAAGTCTTACATGTGAGTGTTTTTGTCTGACATCATTATTTAGCACGGCAGTCAAATGCAGCATGCTGCATCATCAACACAAAAACTGGGATGACATGCATTGTGCATTTCCATGGCAACAGCTCCTCACTAGAGTATCCCTCAGTCTCAAAGTCACCATGGCAACAGGCCCCCCCCCCGTCTCTCGTCAGACGTTTAGGGGATCGCCGGTCATACCTCGTCTATGATGTGTGTTTCCATGGCGATGCAGGATGGCCGCCGTGCCGCAGGGTGAGCGAGTTCAACGTACTGTGTATGGTGGGATGTGATTGGTCGGATTTGGAAGTGGAGGGTCTCTTGGCTTGGTTGTCGGAGGTTTTCCACCGAGGTTCGCAGCAGACGGCGAGTAAACAGAGAATCCTGACTGACTGCGTCCATGTGTGCAGTCTGCTGTTTCATAGGTTTAACTGCAGGACATGTGCATGTGCACTGATGGCTTCAGGTTTCCACATCACTCTTGTGTATGATGATGAATATTGGGCAAGGATTGACTTCCAAACTGCCACTAATAACTTTGAGAGAGTCAACTTAAATGCTTCAAATACCTGCTTAGTCCCCTTCTGTATGGTGCAGACTGTAAGACAACCTGCAGTCCTGATCAATGCCTACAGGTTTCATATCTGCAGCTAAGCTACAGTATCTGGGGTTTCGGTGGTGTCAGATGGTGAGGTTATTGAATTGTACTCTGGGAAAATGAGGTTAGAGGAGCTGAAAGTCTCTGCCTTCAGTGAGGAGGATGAGGTTGATGAGGAATACTGAGCGAAGGTGAGCCAGGATAGAAGGTGGTTTGGTCATACTGTAGATGCAGTACTCTCTATTTGTCCTTTATGTTTTGATCCTGAAGCCGAGACGAGGCGACCAACAAGAAGCTATATTTTCTCGCATTGATCGAGATCCCTCCGCTGAGAAGTCACAGCCCTGAGGTCATTCTGGGATATGACCACGCTCCCTCAGCTGTGAAAGAGGAAAATGCTACCAGAGAGTGTTTCTGTTCTCATTTTAAAAATTCAGAATGCCAATTTATCACAAAACAGATTCCCATTATATTCAGCTGAGACATAGGATATTAAAGCCACATTACTTTGTATCTGGGAGGTGTGACGTCCTGTTTTCTCGCAACATGTGAATCCTGTTTGCTGGTAACCCTCCAGTCATACTGGTGCACTGGGATAGTACTGCTGTATCAATAGTTTGACTAGAGGCATTTAAAAAGATGACCAGCTGTGCAGGAAACTTCACAAACAAATTAAATTAAGTGTCTTTGCGTTAATACCAGTTGTCCCTGTGCTCCTTCATGTCTTTTAACAATATTCAAAAGTTTCTGATTCTGATAAACCTCAGTGACCTGCAGTATTCTCTGGTTCATACTGGATAGTCCTGGGATGGTTTTTTCCCCAGTATCAGTTTCCTCTTTTGGCTCATCCACATACAGTATGTTTAAGATAAGATAAGATAAGATAAGATATC
Organism: Chaunax sp. Z400; assembly: GCA_037577475.1. NCBI lineage: Eukaryota > Metazoa > Chordata > Actinopteri > Lophiiformes > Chaunacidae > Chaunax > Chaunax sp. Z400. The sequence goes on from CM075198.1 coordinate 4,919,922, forward strand.
CCTTTATTAGTCCCACAGTGGGGAAATTTACATTATTGCAGCAGCACAGTGTACGAAAAACACAGCAGGAGGAGGGGAAATAATATTTAAAAAAATACAATACAATAAAGGACGGGGGTAAAGTGCATGCTTTACCCCCAGTGCAAGTGCATGCTTGTAGGTGCAAACAGGCTCCCTGGTCACTGATTGGGGTGACTGTGCAGTGGTGCCTCTGCAGGGATGCTTAATGATGTGAGCAATTAAAAAAAAATGGACTAAGTCACTGAGAACAGATGCATGTAAAGAGACCATCACCAAGGTCACATGTCCATGCTGATCTTCTCAGTCAGGCTGGTTCTGGCCAGATGTGTCCTCGGTGTAATCACACATACATAAACTGTTCCTATCGCGCTGAGACCTCAGCTGACGTCCTACAGACGCCTTCGCCACCGCCGTTTCACACAGATTTATGACATCCAGTCTGTGAAAAAGCTATTTCTGACACTTTTAACAGTTTATTTCCCACGATAAGCAGGAATATATATCACACTGAGCCACGGGGGGGGGGGTTACTTCTGTGTGTGCTTGGATGGCAGATTGTGAGAGGGTCTCCTCTCATGCTGATGGGAGGAATACTTTTTTTCTGTACAGGCAGGTGGAAACAAGGAGATTAATCTCTTCTTCTTCTATCTGTGCTAAAACTAAAAATGATCTCCTTGTCTAACAAATATCTGAATGCTCAAATATTCGGGTCCAGCTTTCTGTCTGTTTCACCAAAGATAAAAAACCAGTTGAGTAATGTTTTCTAGCAACATAACGAGGACAGTAATCAGTGAGTATATCAGCCAAGACACAAAACCCTCACACAGAATGCATGATAATAGAGAGAAAGTCATGTATCCTAAATATGGTATTTATCAAGTGTAGTTCTGGGTTGTTCGCATACATGAAATATAAGTCATTCAACATTTTGTATTAGTTAATAGACTGAAACCTGTCATTTATCTGTTTCTTCTGAGATGTGCAGCTTTACAGCTTTAATTTCATCTCAGTGTAAAATCTTTACATTTTGAAGTCTCAAGACAAAAAGAGCAAATTAAAGGTATTTGCTACTTTTGTCGCTCAATGTGTGTGTTTTTTTTAAATCATTTTGTAAAATTTTAAAGATGGAAAAAAAGGGATTAAAATAAAATGAAAACTACAAGTTTAGAAAAGATGCTGTCAAATTTAACAGAGAGAAAACCAAGAATTGTATAAACAGCATCTTGTGCTGGGCACTAGAAAGCCCCTGCACCTCAGATTGAGAAAACCCTGGTTTAAAGCTGAAAGCATCACAGGTTGATCGTATGAGTTCCTCTTTCACAGTGTCAGCCCGATCAATGGTCGTCCAAGTGCAACAATGAAATCATTGATATCAATGCCTCTATCACAAGAGCACAGCTGTATTTTCCTAATAGCCTTCTATAAGGATTTTCCTAAGTGATTTCCAGGATTCTGCTGTGTTCCTGATGAAGCGGCTGAGCTGCTCATCTACACATCATCAATAAGTGTTAGTGATCACTCAACCGGTGTGTGTTTGTACAGAACTGATCACTTTATTAAGCGTAGGAAAACAGGGAGGAGAGAGAGAGAGAAAGCAGCTAATATATGACCTCATACACACAGCAGAATACATGAACATGTACAAAATATACACTCACCACTAATGCAGAAATGATGAAAATCTTACTATAAAATTAAGCGATCTTATTATTAGCTTTTGATATTTATTAAGCATCTTTAAAAATGTTGATTACTGTTGTTTTGTTGCTCTTGTCTTTATTCAATAGTCGGACAGACAAGAATCATGAGGACAGAAAAAGGAGGAACTGACAGGATGTTTCCAGCAGAGATCATACATAGTAGTGCGGGGGTCCCCAAAGTGGGGGTCGAGGCCCCCCCGTGGGTCGCGAGACACCAACGGTGGGGTCGGAAGATGGTTTCCAGAAATCAAATTAAATTAAATTATGGAGACATGATTTCCACTTCAGTGACAGAAGAAGGTTTGGAGAAAAGCCAATAATAACCATTTAATGTCTAAATGTGTTTCCATCATCAGTGTTTTCGACAAATGGAAAACAACCGTTTACACACTTCTTTTTCCTTATGTTTCTTTGTAATATGCTGAAATCTTCCTTTGAACCACAGCAGTGAAGAAATGAAGACGATGTATATATATATATATATATAAAACACAATGTTAGAATATGCTATGAACAGAGGTCTATACATCACAATCATCACGTCTCTCTGCATTTGTCTGGTTAAAGTTGAGCTTCCCCGTCACTCTCACCCTCCAAACGACCCCCATTGTTCCCAGTCTGACTCCCTCTGCTGAGCTAAGTGGTGCATATTGGATAACTGAGCAAACAGCCCATTCAAACAGACAAACAAAACAAATCGTTCAAATTTAAGCTTGTAAAGGGCAACAGCAGGCAAACATTCCAGAGAGCGATTTCAAATCAAGTCTGTCCGTTTGGAAGACGTCTGACAGACCAAATGGTTTTCATGCACATCTGCAAAACGCCAATACATCCTGTATGTCCTGGTGTAGCAGGCGGAACGGTCGATGTGTCGATAAATCCTCTGTTCAATGAGCCGCCATTGATCGAGGAGAAAAATAACACTGCTGACTAAGTTTGGTTCGGTTACCTGTCAAACTGTTGAGACACAGAAAAAAATGAACTGCACTTAGAAGGCAGGAAGCATATATTTAGATTTCAACCTCGGCATTATTACACAGTGAGGATTACACACATACAGAAGACGAAAAGGTACAAACATACAAACAGCTATGTGAGGCTTTAAATGGACCAAAACACACCGAAAATATGCAGAATGGATTAAAGATGAGGTTAAAAGAAATAGAGAAATAAAGAAACTTTTAGTTTTGGACATGTAAAATGTGGCACCGACAGGATGCAGGGCTTGTTTTCAGCCAAAGTGGAGGGAGGTGTCACGTGAAACCAAGTGTTTCCTCAACAACTGAAATGAATTAAAAATAGAAAATATCAAGTTACAGTTTTGTTGATATAGTTCATAAAAAGAGGACACATTTACCACATGTTCAATTATTATTATGTATAGTCCAGGAATACAGACTTGTATTTTCTCAGTGTTTACAGGATATGACCGGCACAAATAAAGTGTGGTTACATCCATGTTTAGGTGGGCAAAGACACACAAACATGAGCTGGAATGATTGAATGTTCTCCAGAAAACATGAGGTTCATGTTTGATATTTTATAAATGTAATTGGCACAAATAAACTATTTCTAAAAGCTCGTATTTCTGAATTTACTATTTATCTATATATAATTTATGAAGGAAACAGTGGAAGGATATCCAACTATTATTATCTGACTGGTTATCTTATTTGACTGGTTAAGAGAGAAAATGTTGACCTGCTGATGGTCTGGATGGTCCAGACATTCCTAAACAGCCTGTACAGATGCATGTACAAGATGCATGTACAGCCTGTACAAGATGCATTGATGCTTCCTGATGGAAGCATCAATGCATTTTAAGCTTGTTGTTCCCATTGAGCTGCTCTGACACAAAGAGGATAGGTTATAATGCATCACAAACGAAGCGTAGAAGAGAGCAAACCCTCACTGGGAGACTGACTAAGCTGACTGAGGGGATGACTGCTGGTTAAAATCCTGGGTTAAACATGTCCTGGTCCTTTTACATGAGCCATTTAGACCACCTGTGTGTCCTGAGGGCGTGTTTCGTCTCCTATAAAAGGTTTCTAATATGAATCAATGGCCACTTTGTGGAGGCAGGAAGGCATTAAGGACAGCAGTAACGCTGACAGGCAGTAAAGAGCACCTGAGAGTCAGAGCTGAGGGTCCTACTCTGTAAATGACTGAGGAAACTGCTGCTCCAAAAATTCTTCAAAGAGAATTCTTTACAACGATGACGGCAGCACCGCATCACATGACCTCCGCCTCTCCAAACAACCAGAGCAACACGCTCCTGCTGTCGTCTCTAAATGTCATTTATGTATGATGTCACTGCTGAAAATAACCACTAATCAGATTAGTCTTGATGCTGACAAGTGATTTGAACAAATAGATTATGAAAGTAGGATGACAACATGCAAATTTAACATGTTTAGGTAAGATTTTGGGCCTTTTGTGTGTTGAAAATGGTCAACTATTCAAGTTAAGACAGACAACTCATGACATGACATTTAACTAGGGGAGAAACATGTGCTGACATAGTCACAGCAGATACGTCAGGTAAGCAAAAAAAGAAATGCAAATATACTGTTTCAATGTCAGGATCAGCCAGAATGTGAGGAACCAAGTGTAGAAACAAGACGTATATAGTCATATTTAAAAAAAAAAAAAAGAACAGTCCAGGGTCAAACATCCATAGGGTCAACAAACAGCAACAGTATCCAAAAAAACAGTCCGAGTCAAAAAACACAAGAGAAAACCACAAGGGAACACGAGGAGGGACGGCTGGCCTGTGTGAGGATACATCAACGACTAAAGAGACTAAATAAACTGGGAGATGAGACAATGGGAAACAGGTGACACTGGGAGGAGGAGACAATCAGCCCATCACACACTGGAGGGAAAAATGTTAGAGGAGAAGAAACGAGGAGGATACAAAGATAAACTAACATGACGGGGTCTACAGAGACACAGAGGAGGGGGAACAGACCAGAACTGAAAACAGACGACTAAAACCCAGACAGGGGAAACTAAAGGTCATCACAAGAAAAGATGACAGGAAGTGTAAAGTGAAAAACACAACATGGAGAACATAACTACTAGAAATACGACAGGAAACAGAAAACACAGAACCTTCAAAATAAAATACTAAGACCCTAAGACACACAATGATGTACAATCAATACAATTGATCATTTCTGCCATAAAATGTATCTTTACTGCTCTCATAAAGGTCAGTTTTTGAAGCCTTTTCTGTGCACATTTGCTGACTTGGCTCGACTCTGTTTGTGAGTTTCGATCAGCTCAACATGGCAGGGATTTGCATGTTCATTACAACAGCGCTACAGGCCTGTGGGTGTGTCTTAAACTGATGACATGCTCGTCTCGGGTCGATGTTTTAAAAGCAGGACCCTCTTCAGCGCTGAGTACTGGTGCAGTGTGCAACGGCTGCTGGGAGCCAGTTACTGTATTTATCCTAATGGATTTTCATGATGTTGCTACACTTTTTCTTGGCATCTACAGCTTATTACTGAGAGAGGATGATGAAATTGATCCAATGGAGAACGCTATCCATTCATCCATTATCAGATGCATCTGCAGGTGGAAAAAGAAAAAGCTGCCCCTGCATTAAATATCAGTCATCACGGTGCTGCTAATGTGTTGCTATAGGTGGTTATTATGGCATTTTCAAGTGGTTGCAAAGTGATTACAAGGATGATCGCAGCAGCTGATCATACATTATTACAGTGGTGACCAGTCTGGAGAGCACAATTGTTGTGGACACAACTCCCTATGAGCTGCTGCCTCAGATCAGACATGTCTGAGTGCACATCACTTCTTAATGCACAAGTCTTGTCGTCTTGTCGTCTGCAGAGAGTTTTCAGCTGTGGCGAAGCAGAAAGATTCAGACAGAGTCGCACTGCTGAGGCCACATGATAAAATTAAAATAAAAAACTCACAGTACAGTAAGAGACTGAAGATCGACCGATGAGGACGGGGAAGAAAATGCATCACGATGACGAGGAACTGGTCTATGTAAAAACAGGGAATAAAGACTTAAACTCAAGTAACATATTCAAAGCTGAAATTTTTTAAAAAATTTAGAAATAAAAAAATATTTTTTTGCGCACTTTTTTTGCACATTCAAGGGTTTAGAGATTGTCATGCTAACAGTTAAAGATGAGCACATAATGCTAAAAGTAGGTGTCGGCAAATACAGTGATAAAGCATGTTAATGTTATTATTATTATTATTATTATTATCATCATTATTATCATTCATTCATGCATTCATTCTTTTTCTGTAACCGCTACAGGATCGCTGGGGGGCTGGAGCCTATCCCAGCTGACTTTGGGCGGGAGGCGGGGTTCACCCTGGACAAGTCACCAGTTCATCACAGGGCATATTATTATCATTATTAATATTTATATAAAAATCTATCCTCCAAACAAATCCCGCCTCCTTCTTCTTCTACCACAGTTGGTTGAGTCCGTCAGTGACTCTGACACCAACATGGACAAGAGGGGAACAGGTGGAGAGGCATTCTGGGAAAACAAAAACATTCATAAAAAACTTTTAAAATGGGCTTTTCTTGTGTATTAGTCAAGGAAAATGAGATCCTTTCAAGTTTCAAAGTAATAAAAAGTCGTAACATGAAGGGTTGGAGTTAATTGAAATGATGAATTGTGCGGCCGTAATACTGACTTTATATTATGAGTAATAACCCTCGTATCAGGGACTCTGTGGAGCTGATGAATCAGTGGGAATCACTCTGTGACCCTGTGTTTTCCCTGCAGGCTCAGCGCTGCAGAGACGGCTGTTTTGGCACAGCAGCTGACCGATTCATCACCGCCACCTCAGCGGGACAAGATAAATTTTGTTGTTGAGTGTGCGTGTGCGTGTGTGTACCCGGGGTGAAGAGAGTAACACTATCTGGATGTTTTAGAAATGAGGGTGAAAGGAGGTTGTGAGGTTTACAATTGTCCTACAGTAGAGCCATAAAAACACAGGAGCCTCACGAATCGTGGCAGAATCTTGAGGCCTGATCTCTAAACACTGGAGGTTCACACTGAGGTGAATCCAGGTTAAAGCTCGGATGCATTACGAATCCATAGATAAGCCATGAGAGCAAAAAGGAGGCAAAAGAAGTAGAATGATTCAAAAATAGCTTCCCATTTAGTTTTCTGTGAATACCCATTCATATCTTTGAGTTCTCTCATGCATAACCCAAAAGTTCTTTAGTAGTACATGAGCTACAACGTGAAGAACTGCTGGATACGGCTTTTAACCTTGACACTGTGATTTATATGTGGCCTTGATTATGGGAATGTAACGTATTCATATATTAATACACAGCCCTGAATGCAAACTTAAAGAGTTTCTCTCTGACCTTCTGCTTCATGTTCATCCTCTGAATCCACTGCATGCTGCTGCATTTTTTTTTCACAGCTCACACTGCAGGATGGTTTAATATGGAGCATGGAGCCTTGTTCTTTCAAGCAGCTGAAGGTCAGGACCGAGTGCTGGTCCCAAAACTCAGAGGACAAAAGTCACACTTTGACTGGCTTTAAACGCTGGCATGTGGTGAACCTTTAAATCCATTAAATTCGATTTATGTAGGGCTGCATCGGGGGGTTTTTTGCACATGGAAACTCTGACATAAATCAGTGGAAATGTTGAGAGGGTGTCGTAAAATCTTTGTACTATTAAAGGCCAGATGACAGCTGGTGGAAATACGTGGGAAATATTCCAAAGTAAAAGACATGACAGGAGAAAACTGCTAATGTCAATGTCAAAAAATACTTTTTTTGTTACTTGAACTAATAAAGTTTAAATGTTAAGATGGCCTGGAGACAACCCTGTTATTTTCAGTGGAATATGGAGCTCCTAAAAGATGCTTTTCATCCACATAACATATAAATCATCGTGCTAAAAGAGAAAATTTACTTTGAAAAGTCAACATTGTAAGTCTTCTGTACAAACACGTAGCCACCGTTCGCTGGGCTGTCATTGGTCGCTGCTAACGCATTTTAAACTACTTCAAAAACACACACACACACACACACACACACACACACACACACACACACACACACACACAAAAACAACGCTCTAAAGATTCAAATGATACTTCTACATTATAATATCAAATAAAGGTGTAATTTCTTATCAGATACTAGCCAAAGTAAAGCCCAAAAACAACCAAATACACTTAATAAATGAATATATTAATTAAAGCAGCCCTATCAGGGATTTTTACAGGCTAATATGATACAATAGTTTCTTGGAAATCAAGAAATTTGGACTTTATTTTTACAGGTAACCATAACGACCATATCTGTAATGAAAACTCTGGTCTACCTATGTACTGTAGTAGATGAATTTATTTTATATACCTGTGAAAACATGATAAAAGATTGGAAGATTGTTATTTAGTAGTAACGTGTGTCAGTCTTGCTGTTTGTGGTGTTGTTATTAATGTGGAACTAAAAACTTGCTTTAGATTAGTGAGTATTTCTGACTGGATGGACACAATCCTGATTTCATCTTGAATATATATTTTTTTAAATTAAACTAAAAGAATGTTGTTCACCGTTTTCCTCAAACAGTGATGTAATCTATGATTAATGATGGGATTCAGTGGTGGGCCTTTAACAAACGAGTGTTTTTCCGTTTAGCTGTGAAAAGATGTTATCTCTGATTTTAATTGGTTTCTGCTTCCAGCTGTGTCTCTTCTCATAAATGTCTTCATACTTAATTGTCCACTGGTCTTATTGATTTTGTCATTTTGTTTTGTTTTTGTTGCCTCTGACTCATTATGTTTATGTTCCTCCGATAATATGAACATGCTCTAATAATGTATGTTTCATAATCACTTACCTTGTGTGTGAAAAATGTCCCACTGGGGACTCTCACTTTAATGTCACATCCTTTAATTAGTATGTGATTATATTAGATTGTGAGAGCCAGTCACCTCATTTATGATGGTGTAGTAGAAAAACAGCCTGTGTAGGGGCCACAGTTTTCCCTCAGTGTGGTCTGTCAGGCTAAGGACCAATCAGCCTGGACCTGCTAGATATTAAAATACAGTCATTTCTGATATCTTCTGATGTTGCCTCACAATTATCAAACTTTTGTCACTTTCAACAGTGCAAACAGAGATTTACATAATGGTACAGACTGAATAAATCTACAGCCTGCAGCTGACTGACTGTGTCCATGGAAACAATACTTCCTCCTTACAGTACCATCGTTTACATCAACCAAAGCATGATGGGAACTGTAGTGAATTCTGAGGGCAAATTGGCAATCTCACCAAATGCTCACTAAGTAGCTCTTCCAGAGTTTTCAATTCCACCACATGATCTTGCCAACATGTCTTAAACTTGATGCCAAACTGAATCTTTGGGTTTTGGACTTTTAGATGTCAAATAAAAGGAGAGATGACATGTTGGGTTATAGAGAATTCTAACTGAAGTTTTTCCAAATTTTTCTGACAAAAAACAAACAAACAAATAAAGAACAAACAAACCACACAGCCGATAAATCAAATCAAATAATTGCCAGTTTAATCAATAACAATAAAGGGGCCAACAACTTATTTATAACCAGATGCCACCAGTTCTTTAATCCAGATTTGAGTAACTTAAGTCTTAAATAAACAAAGATAAATATGCAAATGAAAGGAGGAAAGACAAGAAAAAAATGTACATTGATTTTACATTAGACTCTGATTACTAATCACCTGCAGTCGTCATTCACTGCAATACCTGCTGACACAATCATCTCCTCAGTGCAGAGTCTCATTTACTTAATAGTCTCTCTCACTTCTCTAAAACATTTGACCTAAATAGATTAAAAAAAAAATCCTACGAGCCCGTCAGCGTAGCTAAATATAAAATATACTTTATTCTGGGATTAAAAAAGAAAACTCCTCCTCAGTGAAGTCAGGCAGCGCTCAGAAGAACCGGAGCTCTGAAAAGCTTCATCTTCATCTGTTCACATCAGTGTTCAACAGCAGAGACCTTCAACATGTGAGAGCAGCAGCGAGTGATTCAAAGCCCGACAATCACTCCTAACAGAAATAATACAACATTCAGACTCTTCAGAATGTGTTGCTGTAAACAGAAGCATCAGCTAAATGAATACATTTCTCAGTAGATGGTTTTATTGTGAAACAGCCTGCAGTTAAAAGTGTTACGGTTCATAATGCTGACATATTCCTCTGAGTTTGAAGAATGAAACATAGAATAAAACATAAAACTGGTTGTTGTTGTTTTTTTACTCTCCACCTCTGAAGCTTCTCTGGGAACAAAACGCTGCTGAGTTTGGCATTTTAGTTTCCATGGTGACTGAAAAGATGAAAAAATAATAAATAAATTGGCCCATTATCTCCCCCCTCCCTCCTTGTCATGTAGTCATGTAGTCATGTAGTCATGCAGTCATGCAGTCATGCAGTCATTGTAGGAGCACATGCCTGCTCACTGCACAGGGAGTAAATATGGTAATTAGTGCTGTTCTTCCACCAGGAGCAGACAGGCTGCAGCTATCGCTCAACATTTTGATTTTCTGAAGGAAAGACATCTGCAGAATTGGATCCCTGATTTGTTTTCCTGTTGATAGTTGTCATAAATATTTCTAAATATGAAACAGCATCATTGTGATCATTTTAGATGGTATTTTATTGAAATAAATATCTTCCACGGCTGTTTAGACAACAGTTTTGGCTTTTATTGTTTGCTTTTATATGAGATATCTTGTGGAACAAAAAAAAACAAGCAGACAAACAAACATGTGATCACATAACCTCCTCTACTTCCTGTTGGCGGAGGGAATTAATGGGACATAATAACACAACCGCTATTTTCTATTGTGCCAAGTCTATTTCAGAAGAATGAGAGAAAACTTGACCGACCCAACAAAAAAGACTAAACTCCAGCAAACTCTTCTCCTGTCTCTGTAACTCTGCAGCTCGTCGTCTCAGGATGCCTGTAAACTCTGACACTTCACTTGATTCACAGAGACGCAGAAGAGAGCAGCTGCTGCTCTGAAGGTCGCTGGCCGAGTGCAAATAAAGCGGAGAAGCATAAAACCCTCAGCACCGCCGAGGCTCGGCTCCCAGCTCAGACTGCAGACTCATTGCAGAGGGAGTGTGGGACCCGTCGTGACAGCGGGAGGCTTTTAAACTTGTCACACTCTGAGTAACGCTTTTTTTTTAGAGGCTTGTTATTCCATCCATTCTCAGCTGCAGGGTGTATTTCATGATGAAGTGCACTGGTTGCCTCCACAGTAAAGCTGGAAGTGTTAGAGAATATCCAGAATCTAAAACATGACTGTTCAGCACAAAGAAATGAAATAATGAAATGATGCTTCCTGCAGAGCTTCTGCATAGAATGGTCACAGATGTATGTAACCCATCCGACATGCTTGTTCTATCGACTTCCTGTCACATCGACTTGACCCTGAACACCTCTCAGCAGACTGGACCTCAGCTCATAGATTTATCATTCAGGATCTATACGTTCGGGACAGTCTGATGAATTGATTAGCTGCAGCTGATCCAGTTTGTTTAAACTTTAGATCTGAGCTGAACGACAGTACTTTGTACTGACCTGAGGTCAGATCTGTTACAGTCTCATACATTTTCATCTATCTATCTATCTATCTATCTATCTATCTATCTATCTATCTATCTATCAATCTATCTACCTATCTATCTATCAATCTATCAATCTATCTACCTATCTATCTATGTATCTATCTATCCATCTATCCATCCATCCATATCTATGTCAATCTCTATCTCTATCTATCTCTATCTCTGTATCTATATCTCTATATCTACATCTCTCTATATCTCTATCTATCTCTATATCTGTATATGTATCTCTATCTATGTCTATCTCTATCTATCTCTGTATCTATCTATCAATGTCTAATTCTATCTATCTCTGTATCTATATCTATATCTCTGTATCTATCTATCTATGTCTATCTCTCTCTCTCTCTCTCTCTCTTTCTATCTCCTAATTCTATCTATCTCTGTATCTCTATCTCTATCCTGTATGAGTCACTTTGAAAGAAAAATAACCTATGAAGCGTTTCAGGTATGAGGAAAGTAAATTTGCCTTTAAAGGTCGAGCCAAAGGATGTTGGATCAATGGACAGCAACTGAAGCCCCTCCCCCTCAGACAGAAAGGCTTCTGTCCCCACGCAGTGATTGGTCAATTGTGCAAAGTAAGCAAGGGTGTCACTTCTCTCTTCTTCATTCTTTACACAATTACTTCTGCCACTTGTTCATGAGTACAAAAGACAAGGAAGTGTGCACTGTCCCCCCCCCCATTTAACTCATTTAAATACAAGGATACAAGGAGAAGAAGACGCTCATCTTTTCCTTGAACTCAAACAATCCAGGGTGCCACCATTGAGGAACAAAGTTCAATGATTTCACAAAACCTGCAGCAAGAGAATCTGTAAATGCCCCAAGAGCACTTTAATACTTAGAGTAGATGAGTTAAAAGGGAGGGAACGGTTGGCTCTTCTTTAAGTGGAGGAACACAAGTTCCATAACAGCTACTGACAAAATGTCCTGCAGCCAGATGATGAAATCTGCTGTCCCACTTATTAAGTCATTGTGGGACATAAAATACATAAGGAAAATAAGAAACACACCCAGCAGAGAGAGGCAGATATATATAGATTATAACGATGGTGTGTGTTGTGGTTTTTGGTGCAGTGAGCAGAAGGTAGTGTTTCCACCAGGGAGTCTGGATCTTTGCATCCTCTGTGCTCAGTGTTCTAATGATTTGTCGTTATGCACTCAGCGGTAGGCGGGCACTGGAGGCGGGACGCAGACGGAGAGAGAGATGGGCCAAAATGGAGGAGGAGGTTAATACAAAACTTTATCTAACCGACTGCAAAGCTCTTACTCTGTTTTATTGGAAAAAATGTGTTCAAAGCAAGACGAAGAAACCAAAACCTACACATCACAGAAGAACATGAAAGAAGAAATTAAACACCAGAAACGGCAGCTAAAGAAGACGACACATCGGCCCCAGAAAGTAAGAGAAGGTCTGGTTCCCGCAGAGAGAAGCAGCTGTGCCTGGAGTTTTAAAGCGACATCAGAGTTTGGAGCACTTCCATCATCACAGCGGGGATCTGCTCATCTGAAACATGCATGCACAAAGTTTACTGCGCTTAACTTAAAGGTCACAGTTAACCCTTTTTGTCCCATTTTGTTCCCCTTACACTGAAGATATCTTAGTAGCTTCAAATACAAGAAAATCTGATGCGTTTTGTGTTCCTGACAAAATGTGTTCATTCATTTTGAAGGTGTTTAATTTCCTAGCTGGACTTTGATGATCTAATTAGTGAAATTTATGAAGTTTTTGATGTAACTTAATTTTAATTTATTTTACCTTTATTTAAAACAGTGACCAGCATTGAGATTGTTCAGATTTTAGTACGAGTATATTTGTTGAGCCTAATGAAGTTCCTGTTGTATATTCTTCCAAGCAGTATCTCAAAAGTTTACAGTAGAAAAGCACTAAAAAGGTCCTATTGTGGTTTCAAACACTCCAGTCTAATACTAAGTATTTTCTAGGACACAAATGAGGACAAGATCTATTTTCACAAATGATGAATTTCACTGTATGAACAAATGCCACCAAAAAAGTTAAGGCATACTGCTTTGTTAAAACAGCTAAACAGCCTTTATAGGTTAAAAACAAGACTGGACTCTGCATCCACTGGCCTAAATGTTCTAGAGAAGAAGAATACCTCCTTAAATCTGTCAGTGGAAGTGGAGTCTGGTCTGGTAGCGGGGGAAATAGACGCTGAGTCATGCAGGAAGTTTTCACAAATTAGACTGTCGCACTGATTCAATATGCGCTGACGAGCAGGCTGTCATTATGGAAGCAGAAGAAGTCCCACCGTTGAGTCATGGTGTCTCAGACAGGTGGACACCTGCGTGGGTTTGAGACGACGCTGAAGTTTGGACCTCGGGAGACTTTCTGAAACCTCAGTCTGAGAACAGAAATAGCAGCTGCAAGGAATTCTGGGCCGGCTGTTTCAGAGGAACACAAGAGGCTGAAGGAGTCTTCAGGATGGATCAGCATCAGTGCACAGCTGACCTGAAATCACTTTTAAACTACTCCCTGAAATTGTGTTACATGTTTTGCTTGGTCCAATAAAGCAACAACAATCTGGTCTGTATGGAAATGAAAGGTTAATGTCACAACATCAACCCTGTTGTATTCAGGGAGGTTTGAGGGTTCAAAAGCACTTTATAGGAGGAGTAAACAAACGAGAGTACAAAATGTGTTGGAGGAAGCACTCAGGTCCTTTAATTAGTAAGCAATACCGTAATTATTATAAAGTAAAAGACCTGCATTAATGATCCAAGTCCAGAAGTACCTATTACCAGTTAAATGTAACTGAATATTAAAAGTAGAAGTACTCATGCAGTAAATATCTCAGGCTGTGACATTATTAGATTTTTAATGCATCAATGTTTACAGCAGCATTTTACTGTTGGAGCTGCCTCAGGTGGAGTTTAAACTACTTTAAATACAGTCAGCTGGTTTAGTCCAGCAGGTCGGAACCTTACTCTATCATGTCTTAATCAAAAAGCTACATTCTAAAAATGGAAAAAAAGGTGTAATTCACAATATTCAAATGCAAAAGGCTGGTAACATGACACCTATCACATTTAGAGTGTTGTCATATCTGGAATAATAGGGTATTATTAGTGTGTGTGTAAACAATACACAATACATACCAAAATAAGTAAGTTGAAACCACTAATGGGGACAAATGAACAGAATTCATGTTAATAAGTTATTTATATTTTGAACTTGCATTGTAAAGTTGAAACAACAATTAATACGAAGCTGTAGCATAAGTTCAGACAGGAAGACTAAACCTTTGCACACTCTATACTACACTCTCTTCTGGTCACATCTATCCAAAAGCACAGCGACACACCTTCATTGTCAGCCTATCATGTTGCTGCAGTCTTTTTAAATGACTCTCTGTCCCTCTAGTTCTTTCATGCCGCTGTTTTACGCATCCTCCACCTCCCCATCCCCACCCAGTCTTCAAAGATTCATCATCATCCATCACGTTCATCAGGGTCATCAGCCACCACCACCACCAATGTCTGGACTCCAAGGGGGATATATATCTTGCTGCTGCTCAGGACAGATGCTCTTCGATCTCAATCTCCCTGAAGAGTCTAAGCGCCAAAGACTTTCTGACACCAAAGACTTTCTGACACCAAAGACTTTCTGACAACAAAGACTTTCCAACATACTAATTATCACATATCATTGATGTAACAAACATTCTTATTTACTTCAACCACTAGTCTCTCCTGATTTAAATACAATCATTTCAACTTGCAGAAAGCAATCGAAAGCTAAACTAGACTTAAATGCAGCGGATTGAATTTAAGATTATTATTTTTACAGTGCAGCCTGAAAGCGAGTAGCACCACAGAGGAGCAGCTCAGGGCAACAATCTGCTGTGACTTTCAGTTGACATTACACTACAGAAGCATCCTGTCAGACTGATAGAACGTCAGAATTTCACTTATCCTTCAAGAGTACTGTCAGCAGCCTAATGTTACTTTTACCGCTAAAGTTTCTTTCGTCATCTTTTTGTTTCTCGTCATCCTTTCCCAATCCCATCCCCTCATCATTTTACTCCTTCTCTCGTAGAAATCATTCACTCGCTTTGTATCCGACGTCAGTCTTCTCTCACATCCTCTCTGGCTTTTATTCGACCAACATTGACATCTGTTTTCCCAGCTCTCCTCTCATTGGTCTGGACTCCACACCTCCTGACCTACAGCCTGTCCTGCTCAAATCTTTTCCTCCAGAGTCCAAATCTGCTTACCCGGTCTCTTTGTTTCCCAGGCCTCCATCGACCCATTTTCTAGCATCATTACACTAGGCTGTTGTTCATCCGCTGTCCTCAAACACCAATTCTGTATCTCCTGACTTTACCTTTGTATAAGTCCATCTAAAGATTTTAGCATAATATCAAGAAACAGGATCAAGAAAATATTTTCAATGTTTCAACATGTAAAATAAAAGATTTCTTGTCTTTGAATCGGTTTGAATAAATCTGTGTCAGGATTCAGAGGATGGTTTCTGACCCCTCTCCTGTCACCATCACAGTTCAGACTGGAGACATTCTTAAACCAAAACTGAGGCCATATCAAACCTATGAAGCTCTGGACCGACACTCTCTGTGCTGCTCTACTCCCAGTAATTAACCAAGGTCATCCTCCACCGACTAATTACTCAGTTTGGCTCAAACCACAGTACAGAGAGGAACTGGAAGTCTTTCCAGGGCAAAGAGTGACATCGACTTCTGCCACTTCTGGAGGTCATCAAGGACAGTTCAAGATGAGTTCAAGAGCTTCTTTGAGGATGCATGGGGCTAATCTGATCATTGGTGGGCTGAGAAGTGTGTGAAATCTGATAAATTTCCTCAAGTGATAGTTTATTTTAAAACTGAGTATATTAGATTGCTGAGTAGTAGTTTTAAATTTAAAGTTACCTTTTATTTAATTCTTATGAAATTGTATTTTAATATATTCAATTATTAGTTTTCACTTAACTTTCATTTCCCATCCCTCATATACAGTATGTATCCCTACTGATATTGGGTGAGCCATGACTTTTCACTAAATATTTGATAATCTTCAACATCCCATTTATTCAAATGTTATCAAATCTGCACCTGTTGCAGGTTTTATGTTATCAGCAGTGAGGATTTCATAAAAACATGGTGGCAACATGTTTGTCTCTTCATGTTTGCTTACAGACATGCAGGTAGAGACGTGACTGTTTTCAGCTCACCCCGGAACCAAACTGATCCTCCTAACGCTCCATCTCCTCCAGCTGAGAACCTGCTGCTGCTGCATACATATTATATTTTTGTTAGTGATCACTTTTAAGCGGGGTTGCTTAGCAACTGAGACTCTTTTTTTATACATGGCTGTGTCATCGTTGCGGGAGCAAATACACACACATACACACACTCTGCCTAATATGAATAAGCACCACAACCAGCTAAATATAGACGGCCATTGCTGGAGTCAGCATATGGCCATTAATGGGTTACAGCCCGTGTTTATATATATATGAACACCTTGCGGTTCCTCGGGTTCTGCTGTGCTGCAGCAACGACGACAGTATAAACATCCTGTGGCAGCGTTAACTGCTTTGCTGTGTGGATGCTGAGAGCATCATCAACAGAAATCACTGTGGAGACTCAGCATCTGGTCAAAACTGAATACCCTGAACAGCTGAGCACGACCGACCGCATCATAAAGACCGGAGGACCAAAGAGAGAGCAAAACAGACCCCCTGCCTGCCCATCCAGTGGGGTTACTGTGGCAACAAGTCACATGGTTATCATTGGTTACCAATGCAACTGGTCCAGATGCCAGTGGGGAGCTGGAGGGCTGCTGAAGAGGAACGGATTGAGGTTAAAGAGACAGAACGAGGAGGAATAAAGTGTTTTATATCTGTTATTCACAGGTGGAAGCTTCGGCTCAGAGAGAAGAAACACAGGCAGGGAAAGATAACAAGTCTCCACTGGTATCATATGGGAAGAAAAAAAAACAACCTATAGCGGAAAATAACTATGTAGTCTCACAATTTAAATACACATCTGGTTAGCTTGTTTGCAATGACGCTGAATGTAGTAGAATATTTAACAAACTCTTCAAAATAAGATTGAAATTTCAGTTCCCATGCCCAACGCAAAGCAACACACGGCGCTGACTAAGTGTCACAGGGCTCCACCATCCACCAGTTGTCACTTTCACACGTCGTGCCCACGTTGTGCAAGTATAAAATGCACTTCATCCATCTGTTAATGAGGTGTGGTCAGGAACGTTGTTGGCAGATTGCTATTTTAAGACAGCCACTGACCAAGAAATCATGATCTTTAGTCAACGGGTGAGGATTTGTCCTGCTAATTAAACGGCATGTTACTCAGATGATGTTCATACAAGCTGTTACTGATGTAAACACTACGGATATATAATGTACAAGCAGCTACATGAACAGCTGTAGGTATAAACTCTCCAGAGGAGACAGAATTAATCTTAAATACATATTTGTACACAGCTGTAATAGAGCTCAGGATTTATCAGGAGGACGGCTGCTTTACTCCAAACTATTTCACTGTATGAACCTGGACTGTGTGTGTGTGTGTGTGTGTGTGTGTGTGTGTATGTGTGTGTGTGTGTGTGTGTGTGTGTGTGCACAACACAGAACATTAATTAACATTAGATCCTGACCGATTGTGTTGTCATGTAAGGCGTGTCAATACTGTAGTTTTACTTATTAAAGATGTGGCCTAACATCCCAGCTGCCATTATTCAGAGTTTCTATGTCTCGATCTTTGGTCTGTGATCCAAATACAGGTATGACCAGCAGCCCTCCTCCTCCTCCTCCTCCTCTTCCTCAACGAAATATGGCTGCTTTTGCTCATATGCAGTCAAATGGAGTTGTTGATGGGACGGAGGATTGGGAGTCGGGGGAGGCAGAAGGTGACACTGATTGGTTTGATTCAGGTTTCACCCAAAAGACATCGATGAATAATTAAGGGACTAAACACAAGCCTTTAGCACCTTGTGCCTCACTTTGTGCCAAAAGTAGCTTTTTAACAAGCAAAGGGGAGTTGAAGACGTCCTCCATGCACTTTAGAGCACGTGCTTAAGATTGGTGAGATCTGCATTTTATGATAATCACATGCTATAAGAAATAATGCTTTGTGAATTCTTCATAAATGACTGTTAGTAATTGGATCGTAGCAGGAGGAAACTGCTTTACATCAACTCTGTCATTTACACAGAGGAATAGAAAACAGGGCATTGTTGCTTAACAGCCATTTAACTTTGCCAGCTTTATCTACAGGTCTACTTTGTCAGTCTGAACAAAGTGATTCTTTATGAATTTGTGACTAGCACAGAAGCTAACAATGTCAAAATGAAGCTATACTATAGCAGCTTCCCTCTGATTCCATTGTTTGGGCTGAGTTTGACCAAAACTGATCTCCATCAACAAGCACATTTCCTCAACTGTGATAATACTCACTATGTATTGTTCCTAATGTATGCAGCCATGTTGATGTGACGTTAGATATTGGCCTAAATGTAAATCTATAAAACAACGGTAGCAGACAAATCTTCTCCAATGAGGTTGTTGTGTTGCATTTCTCCAAGACGCTCCACAAGTCTCTAGTCTGCAGCATAAAACCAGTCCAGGGGTGGGTTGTGGGGAAAGGGATGCTCTTTCACTGTCTTTATAATGACAGTCCAGGAAAAGATGGAGAAAGAGGCGAATTGCAGAAGGGAGAAGGGTGGATAAGGTTTATCTCTGCCGGCTCCTGACAGAAGTGTGTGGACAGTGGGGGGGGGGACCTGGGGAGATAAGGGAAAGGCCGCCAGAGAAATAAGAAGGGAAAACAAACAGAGGCTGCAGAGAAAAGCTGGACAGAGAGAAGAAAAGAGTCGAAGCAGAGACAAGTGACAGCTGGTGGCAGAAAGAGAAGGAACAACGACAGAGGCTGATAAAAGAGCAGAGAGCTGATATTTACCCTCGTCTTATATTAGATACAGGACTTTATTTTAAATTTACCCCATTTTATTAGCCTCTCTGATTACTTATCTGCTCCTGTTTTCATTTTCTATAGATAAAAACTCAATAAATCCTCCATGCATACTGATAAATTCAGTATAATACACTGAATACAGAATGTATGCAGTATAATATACATTTTCACATTCCATCACTACAACAGACTCAGCCTTGTGTGCAAGAAGATGAAGTATCAGCAGCATAATTCACCTGAGCCGCATCCCTGGATGACATAATAGGCCTTTTCAGACCAGAGGAACCTTTTGATAGTTTTAAGAACACATAGAACCCCATTTTTATTAGACCTACAGCCCAAGAACCAGGAATGATTGTAGATCTTAGAACTAGAGGAGCTTGTTTAGCTGCTGCTTCCGAGTAGAGACTCTCAGCACAAGAGGTGAGTGACTTAAATGTTGATTGGTTGAACACGAGTCAATTCAACGCTGTCATTCTCCATTTTACAAAACCTGTGTGAAACTTCAACCGTGCAGACAACAGGGACAAACGCCTGTCAAATAGTTACTTGTTTTATGTCGCACAGATGTGACGTTGCCATGCCAACCGTCAGCCTGGTTATGTCAGTTCGCCATTCCTTATATCACCAGTGTCAGTGTAAAAATAAAAACAGGCCTCGGAGGTATTTAATTCCCTGAGGAACACCCCAGCGCGAAGTTATTTTCAGAAAGTCCCCAGAAATGGTGAGAAAACTCCTAAAGAATGTAAAACTATGAAATACGGTGCCACGTTCATGTTACTTCCAGACAATTAAATGTAAGGACGCAAACCTGAGACCAGAGGAAAAGTGAAGTCATTTCTTCATTCAAAATAAATTATTTCAAAATAAGAAAAAACTGATTTTCACCACAATTTATGTGACATTTATCTAAGACATATTTCATTTAGTGACATTTATATAAAAAATAAATATTTTACTAAACAGTGAGTGAAAACAAATTAGTGAATAGTTCATAATATTTCTGTTATAAAGAGAAACTCAAAGCTGCAAAGTCTGTTGCACTCCTGTATTAATTAAAGTAGTGCCACCATTAGAACACCACCTAATATCATAATATCAGTTTATTATTTTATCACATAAGTTTCATGATCATCTAAGATTTTGTTTTTTGTTTTTTTATTTGAATACCAGCTTCTATCTGAGGATTTTTGGGAGCATCTGTGCAACCTTTGAAAAGTTTTGAGAACTCCAAAGAATTGAGAGAACATGGAAATACACAGGAAGAAATTCACATGACCGAGTAAAGCAATACGGAGAAGAAGACGAAGAAGAAGAAGGAGAGAATGAGAGCGATGGCCGGAGGAGGAGGAGGAGGAGGAGCTGAATGGACAAAGGAACAGGCATCAGAGGACGACTGACAGACTCAAATAGGTGAGGCCTGTGATCAATTATTCACAACGCTGGGCATGGCTGGAAAATGTCAGCAGGCTCTGCACATGCTCAGACCACAACACTACACACACACACACACACACACACACACACACACACACACACACACACACACACACACACACACACACACACACACACACACACACACACACACACACACACACACACACACACACACACAGGTCCGTCAGGCTGTTAGAGCCTCCTCCCTCTGAGTTCACTCGGACTGAAGGAATAGAATGCTTTCATTATTCTGAGTCTGCGGATTAAAAAGTGTACAAGTCCTTAGTGCAGAGACATTTCAACAGAATACAAAAGAAACAAAATTAGATTCATGTTTCATTATCTGGTGAATACATAGAGACTGAATGACAGCTTAAGGTCTTCTGACTCCTTTAACCTGAAATTAGAAACCAGGTTTGGTATTCTCCTGAAATCAGGAATAATCATATTACTGCAGAATTCCCAGAGTGGCTACATGAGATCATTGGTGGAGGACACCTCTCTGTTGATCAACCAATCAGAGATCAGCAGCAGATGGTAAAGCGGGTTTTATGTTTTTGGCAGCGGTGAGATGCTTGTCGTTAACCCTTTGACTGTTTTATCAGTAAGGCTCCTCTTAAAGAATGAACCCATGATGAAGGAATAAGGTTATTTGGTCTAACCCTGTAGATGGATATGTTATTTTAATGGTGGTCTTCAGCTCAGGGGAGTGGTCTTCCTCAGCGCCATCTGTTCAGCAGATTCCATTATGCGAGTAAGAAGACGACAAAAAAAAAAATGCTTCCCAGATTTAATTATCCCTTAAATGATCCCTTAAAGGCTACAGAGTGGTAGGAGCCTCGTCTCATCCGGCGCTCCTCATCCATCATCTATAGGGGACGGCGGCAAAACATCATGAGCCATCAGGAGGGACACGGCGGGGAGAGATGAAAATCCCATGTTTCTGCATCTGTGATGTCAAAGTTGGCAAGTTGTGTTACTAAACTAAACTTCTTCTGAGGTTGAACAGCATCATTTTGTCTCAGTAAAGCTCCGACACTAAAGACTGAAGTTTCAGTGACCTCTTGGATCTGATTCCAGCTGCATGTCGTCGTCCTGGAAAAGAAGGTGAATCCAGCTCATCAGACGCAGTGGAAAGTCATTATCCTCTTAAACAGGAGCTGCTGCTGCTGCCCTTAACCAACGTTTGGAATTGGAAAATCTAACTTGTCAAGTCAGCAGTCACCCCAGTCCCTCTGCAGCGGGCTCCAGCTGTGTCCTCTCCTGCCCTTCACACACCACACATGAGCCGCTTTGGCTTCCATATGTGTTAAACATCCCCAGATATCCTCTAACTGCCTCTGCTTATTCATTTACCATCACATTTCCACATTAAGGCACCTGCTGTGTCTCTAAGCTGGAGCCGCAGCCAACGTTCTCTTCGCATGTAGGTCTGGAAAAAACAAGCCTGATAACCTCTGATGAGAAAGAGAAGGATGAGAGGAAAGGATCTTCATCTTTTCATTATGATTTTCTTCACGTTCAAGTCAGGACTGAGTTTAAATTCACTAAACCTTTGTAGAAATATATATATATTCAGTGACAAAACATACAAACAACTATATCAACAGTATAGTTTCTTAAACAACAAAATATTTATGCAAAAGGACTGTAACTAAAGTAACTAAATACTGCAACTATAATGAGTCATATTATCATTGCTAATTAGCAGCATGCTTTTAATAAAGAATCTGAATTAAAGGGATAATAATGACATAAACACAGAAAAGCAAAGCATCACTTTTCTGAATTAACGAGATAATGATGTCATGAATTCTGAGAAACAAAGCAGAAACATTTGTTTTTCTGAATTACAAAGATTATTTTCTCAAAATTATGTGAAAAGTGTTGATGAAATGATGTTTTTTCTGAATTAACGAGGTAATTATCTTGTTAATTCAGAAAAAAGGGACATTTTTCTTCAAGTGAATGCATTACGCTTCCATAGTCCATCAAATAATGTGGTTCTATTTCATCCTGAACCAATTGACTGACATCATGTGGACTTTTCATGTCATGTTATAATTACAGGTAAATTCAACATGAAAGAACCATCAGCCTGCAGAGAAACCAGGACGTCCAGCAACCTTCATTTCACGCCCCTGTTCTACTGATTTAAACTTCTGTGGACTCTCAGCTCATAGAAAAACATCACATCTCCTCCACAAACACACAGACAGCTCCCTTCTATCGCCTTACTGCCAAAACAGGCTGACTCCCCCAAAAAACCTGGGAGAGAAGGAAACCCTGCAGCGCAGCCAATCAGTCGAGGCTTAATCGCCAGCATTCAGGAAGCAGGAAGCTTTATGGGAAGGGAGTCGTGTCTCAGGAGAAACCTCGGAGGATTTGGAAACGATGCTCCATTACGGCCCTGAGAGAGCGGAGTTGGCAAAGAGAGGTGGATGAGGGGCAGAAAGGGTGGAACAAATGGTTCCTGGTGCAAAATAAAGCATGAATAAATGATGAGAGCGTAGTTCACACAGGAGCTAAGTGCTCTGTCAGCGGCAGGCAGAGTTAGCTGGAGAGGAGGTCTGGAATTTAACACCAGAATCTCACATTCTCCCTAATTCTGCTGTAAAATCACTGTTGCTAAAAAGATCCAAAAAACCAACAGACGTAAACACACCTGTCCCCTCAGAGAGGAGCAGCCAGGACAGTCACAGGAAGTGGATGTTGTATTTGTTTCTGCACGTGTTTGAGTGACATGATGTCACAGTCCGATAACACCGAGAACAGCAGGCGGACTTGTTAAATTTAATAAACATGAATCTTTAGAGAGTCCATATTAAGCTTTAACACCCTTTTCCACGTGAGAATCAGGCGACTCGTCATGGTTACTGCTAGTCAGCTGGAGCAAACAGTGATTCAGTGGTTTTATGAGCAGAGTTAAACTGATTAGATACACAAACAGAGAAGCCTGTCGCTGAAAACCACCTTCGTCGGTGGAGACGTGAAAACGCCATCAGTCCAGAAACCTGCAAGAAGAACTCAGTGGAATTTGCCTGTTGTCTCATTAATGAGTTTGTGATCAGCCGTATACTAAAGCAATCATGTGTGTCAGTAATTATACCTGCCGGTTGTTGCATTAGATAAAAAGACACGACACATTAAAAAAAAGTAAAGAGGCAGTTTTAGGTTCTTATTCCTTAAATTCTCGTTAATATCCTCAGGCATGGAGGAAATCGATGGCCAACATGAATCTGAGCAGAAGAGAAACCTGCAGCCATAATGGGTCCAACGTCTGTGCGCCAGACAAACTTTATGATCCAGACTAAAGACACAGGAGGATTTTTTTTTACATAAAAATATACTAATGCATGCATTTAATTTTTTTTAAAAGGGAAAAAAGGAGATCTCTCCAATCAGCCACATCTACCACAACCACAGGAGAAGAGTTGAAAACATTTTAGCCACAGAGAGCTGAAAAACAGTCTGGTTCAAACTGCAGGCTGTCATCCTCAGAAAGAGGAAGCTGCTGCTGCTGCAGCTGCTTCTGAACAGGCCGGAGGAGGCCGAGTGTGTTCAAGTGTGTGTGTGATGAGCTGTTTGAGTGGGAGAGAGAGGATGGAGGTCTGTGTTTGTGTGTGTGTGTGTCTGTATGTGTGTGTGTGCTTCATAGGGTGGTAATGGAGGCTAATGTCTCCTGTGTAGAAAGCTAGCAGCTAATGGAGCCATGCTGCAGCTGCAGTGTGTCAGGATTGTGTGTGTCTGCTGCATGATTTAGTTGCAGTGCCACAAATCACAACTTGAATGGATGAGAGTATATAAGAAATGGGATCAATACTAGAGCTGCAATAATTATTGATTAGAAAAATGTATCAAATTAAGCTATTTTGATAATGGATTAATCGATTATAGGTACTTTTTAAATCTTTAAAATAAAACATATATATTCTTAATTTTCCAATCAGAGAATTTGCTCGTATTCGTACATTATAGTAAATTTAATCTTTTCTTTTTTTTTATAGTAAAACATTTTTCGTCAAGGAACAATCACTTATTCAAGAAAAGGTCAGCTGAGCAATCAATAATGAAAAATAAATCTTAGTTGCAGTTGCCCTTATTTATACACATTATAATTAGTTTATAAAGGCAGATTAGATATTGTTAGTTCACTGAGGTATCCTGGTAAAGCTCTCCTTTCTTCATCACTCTGAAGGAAAATTATTCTGGGTTTTCATTAAAAAAAAATATGGGAATTTATTGGTGGACAAATGATGAAAATCATTCATGTGTGCAAAGCTCATTTAAACGAGACTATTTTTTGAACGAAGATTTTGAACAAAGTTTTCTGCAGAACTGTCAGTCCAGTAGAAAACCAACACAATATGTTCTAACAGGTGTCTCACTGCCACTTGGTTTTATTCAAAGATAGATGCTGTATTGTATATTTGGACATTTTAGTTGACCTGTTGGCCGGTCAAGTGTCAACGGATGGCAGTAAATCTGGTATTGCATTGGAAATGGGCTGAAACTCAGACATTACACCTTACCCCGTGCTGAAATAATACGATCCACTATGAAACACCACATTCTCACACATACATCCTCCCAACACCAGAAAGTTAGCCCTGTAATTAGAATGAACACACTAATTGCATTGCACAGCTGCTCCGGCTCATTAACTGCAAATTCATTGTTAACACATACTGTGTCCAACTTTCCTCCAGATCACCCACACACACACACACACACACACACACACACACACACACACACACACACACACACACACACACACACACACACACACACACACACACACACACACACACACACACACACACACACACACACACACACACACTGCGTTTCCATGTGACTGCAGTCAATCTTGATCCTCAGGTTCTTCGCCAGGCAAGAAGATGCTAATACAGTTAGCATGGAGCAGCTCAGGCCAACCAGCAGCTCACTAATGTCTCTAAATAGCCCAGACCTCACTGTAATTGCTGCAACCCCTCCGATTGGAGCAGCCAGTCGTACATCATTGGCTAATGAAGAGGAAGCTCTGAACTGAACCTGCAGAGTAACGGCACCGAGCCAGAAGGGAACCGGTCATGATTTAGAAACAAAAAGATCTAGGAGCGTGCTAAACTACTGATGATCTCATGCAGAGCCGAAGCATAGAGACTTTAATGAGGTCATAATTTTGAGTTCTATTGCCATGTAGCAGAAAATATACTGTTATATGCTTCTATTCTTTGGGTTCAGAAACTGAGACACAAATCAACCTGCTCTGAAACAGCATGAAGCCACACAACGAAGGAAAAGTTTAAGAATAGAGACGAGCTATTTGCACTGTTTCAGAGGGACTGTTTGTGAGTCCAGACGTGTCGACAACACGACAAATTGTTCTGGACTTGCCAAGATTTAAAATCTTAGATCTGGAAACATGAGATTAATTATCTGTTTGAAAAAATATTGACTATTTCTGTATCAGCCTACTTATTTCTAGACTGAACCAAATTATTTGATTTTTTTTTTTTGCAACATGGACGGATAATTCCACTATTAGTGAGGCATTTTTAACTTCAGATTTTACTTTCTCATCATACAGAAAATCCCAAATGGCAAACTACCTTAAACTAAATGCCTAAAGCAAAATCTACAACCACATTAAGCATATTTAGCATAACAATAATTGCAGGTCTGTGACTGGAGGTAAAGTCCATCCTAACCTCCACACACCACACCCTCTTCCTCCAGCTGTATATCGACACTGAATGTTGGCAAATGCACGCATGCAGTGTGAATTCAGCGGATATGGATGGAATTCCTCAGGTTACTGAGCTCAGTTTCATGCACTCTGATGCTCTCTGTTGAAGCACAGGGTCATAACAGTGAATGCCTCATAAACAGGAGGAAGAGAAGAAGAAGAAGGAGCCGTACTGTGAGGTTAAGGTATATTTAGAAACAAAGATTTTATTGCATCTTCTCATTTTTCAGTGGTTTTCAACACGATGTTAGCTTCAGGTTTTCAGTGCAACAATTTAAACTCAAAAACAGGTTGAGAGGGACACACCTAACGACTCAACTACTATTTCTGGATTCCTGACACTTCCTGCACAGATACATTCAGAACAAATCAGAGGTGTCTGAATGTTCCACCCCAGCTTTTAGCATGTCGTTTACCTTGACTCTGATTTTCTCGGTCGACCGTTGATTTGTGTTTTAGCTGATTCTCTTTTTATACTGTCCAAACATCATGTCTGATGAGTCTGCAGCCTTTGAGGATTTGCATCATGTATCCTGAAGCCAGCAGCACCCCGAGGCCATCCTGACCCACTTTCTCCATAAACACACAATCCGAGAGAGGCAGCATGTTTGTGGCAGCATCTCCATCTTTGTCCTCTCATCTATTAAATATGGTCCGAGATATTCATTTATTTATTTCTATGCTTGTTTACTCAGGCGATCCTTGACTTTTAAAATCCGTCTTATACATTTGTGTGATTTTGTCTACAGAAAAACTTTTATAGTTTCACTGAAGATATTTTTATTGTGTTTTGTCAACCTCATGACAGCAGGTCCATTGAAGGATGTATCATGTATGGTATGGATATTCATATGCACATATTTAGGTATAGTGCTTCAAAGAAAAATAAATAAATACATATAAATATAAACATAAAATTCAAAGTAAACTACAACCACAGAACTTTTCATTTTGTTTTAGTTGTTTTGTCAAGTCACCTGTAGATACTACCAGCGCTCAAAACGAGCCGGTACTCACCACAAAAAAAATAAGTACTTTGTTAAAAATTGATGCAAAAAATAAATAAAGAGAAAAGAGAACTACGAAGAAACTTTAGAAACTAATGGTTCCTAGCTAAACTGTAGCTGATGTAGCTCCGCCGTTAGAAGCTAGGCGGTACAGTACGCCTGACTGCTGGACAGCAGACTGAGTTTAATATCTCTGCAAGACAGACAATAAGCTCTTTGTGAAAAAATAGGACGACTGAATGAAAGACATACAGAGTTCTATCTATGGGAGCGCACTGTGGACAAGGACTGAAACTATTGATAAACGGGTTCAGCATTACTGAAAAATAGGATTAGAATTAATTGTAAGCCAAGTAGGAGAAATAAATGTCAGCGGAATGAAGCCTAAGCTGAACATTAGAGTCATATTAAACACATCTGATGGGGACAGCTGTAGCGCCCCCTGTCTGCTCTGCACCACAGAGCGATCAGACAGACTAAATCCTGACCTGCTGAATCATCAGAGTGTAGAACACAGTGATTCCATCTGTTTACTGTACTAATGCCTCTGATTGAACATGTGCTGTACACAGCTCTGTTCGATGACTCCACTCTGCAGACTAAATCTGTCCACCTACCACACACGCAGCTGCTCTCCATGACTCATAGAGGCTCTGACTCATCCCTCAGCATTATGGGGAGTCGAGGGATTTGTAATTGTCCCAGCCTTGTACAGTTTAACTTTGAGCAGGTGGGCAGTTTACTAGATCTACTGTTTAACTGAATGACTCACACGGTTTACCTGCATCAGGATTATTGGAGAATATGTGCTTTTAGAAGGTGGTGGTGGTCATCAAAACATCATTTATGGAAACAGGAAGGTGTATAAACATTGTTTGTTCATGTGGTGCCCCATAAAGTGCTTTAAAGGAGGGATATACATACAGTCCAATACTTTATATAACGGGACGTAGAGGTGCATTACTGAGATTATACCATAGCCAATTATCTAATAAAATGCCAAAGGAATGCTAGCATCTGATTTAGCTTTATAAATATTGGCTACTGTTTGCTTACATGGGAACCTTTTTCAATGGAATAACTGTAAATAATGCGTCATTTAAAAAACTGTAGACATTTATCAGCAGGAAAGCCCTGGTTTCAGTTTTTGTGTGGAGACATTAAATGCATCACTTCCCAAAGCAAATGTTAGTCTCTTTTTTTACACACCCTGCTCAAGGTGGGACTGTCGCACCATAGCTGTCCCACACCGTCCTGCATAGAAGTCACAAAGGCAGAATGGGGTCATAGTTGATCAACATCTGAACCGTCAGCGGACGCAGTCGCATCTGTAAAAAGGAGGGATCCAGCTGGATGGGACAGGGGTGTAGCTAAAAGACAAGAAATAAACACTGAATATGTGGAGAAAATGGCTTAAGACAAGTGGAACTCTCTGTCCATGCAGCCAGAAATAGATACTTGTCAAGAAATCTTAAAATGAGTCGAGTCATCCAGTCTAGAAATAAGTAGGTTAGATAAAAAACTAGTAAATTGATCTCATGTTTCCAGATCTAAGATTTTAAATCTTGGCAAGAACAGAACAATTTGCAGCGTGGAAGATTTAAAAAGCAGCTGGTAGCAGTTAGCAGCAAAGTCAAAGGAGGAAATCAACCAAAATGCAAACAAGGTCCAAGATCGCTTTACCGCCTGAGCAAAGGATGACATCATCATCCAGCCTCTCAAATATCAGCACTTTCTATTGCATACTTTATATTGAATATCTTTGCAAAAAGTGTCTATAGATTATTAATCAATGAAAATAATTATTAGTTGCAGTCTGAATGTGGTGCTGGCAGAGTTCAGGTAAAACCTCAATTTGTAAAGAATGCTGCTTTCAAGTGCAACAGAAAAGTGATTTCCCAAACACCATAAAGCAACGTTCCCATTCAGTCGGAGTTATTTTTACCGTCATGTTACAGGAAGTAACAGAGGAGGCCGCAGGACTCCGAACGTCTGTGAAAATCACTGACATGGCAGATTCAGACGGGACTGAAATTACAGACAGTAATGACTCCCTCACCCTGACTCCCCCGCCTCCTCAGCTCTGATCCCTCCTTCAGGGTGTAAACACGCCTGCCTCACCCCCAACAACTCCTGACTGACAGACTGAGAGCATGTAGAACACACAAACACACACACACACACACACACACACACACACTCACACACACAGGATCAGACGTGGCTGAAATTTAGTGTTCAGTGGCAGCAGTGGAGAAAGGGATTGTGGGATTGGAGAGGGGGGTTTCCCTTTACAAAGACCAGATCTCCTTCCTCCTCCCCGTAAGATGATCCTCCTCAGGGTCTGACTGCCCCACCTGCACACATCGATCCCTGTCTGTGTGCACGAGCCCTCCATATCAAATTAACCAGGCAGCGATGGTAGTGATACTGACAGAGTTCAGAGATGCTGTGTGTGTGTGTGTGTGTGTGTGTGTGTGTGTGTGTGTGTGTGTGTGTGTGTGTGTGTGTGTGTGTGTGTGTGTGTGTGTGTGTGTGTGTGTATGTGTGCTTTAGATATCACAATGACCAACAGTTGCAGTGGAAAATGTGTTTAATCAAACTACAGCCACCAGAATCATCATCAGTCCTGCTTGGACCACTGATAAGTGGGTCAGAGCCTGTCTTCGCTGGGTGCAGCTGTGTCAGTGTTTGGGGCAGGGCTAGCTTCCCTCCCCTCAGCAACAGAGGAGCTGTTAGCATCCTCGCCACTGGTATCAGGCTCAAGTTGGGTGGCGGCAGGCGGCGTTTGAGGAACGCAAATATTTTGGCCTGCTTTTATCATTGCATGTAACGTCCCGACTCAACCTGTCTCCTCTGCTTCGGTCTGCGTGTCTCTGTGTGAAGCATGGGTAAGCCACGCCCTCGGTATGAATACCAGACCAAAGCAGAGGAGAGTCAAATCGTTGATCAGGACGGCGAAACGCATAGAAGTCGCTCATGCTCTGCTGAAATGAAACCAGTGTAAACATGTAAATTACGTAAATTCTGGTATAATGTTCATTATAATGTATGATGTCACTGCAGCGTGAGATGGTGTGAGAGCTTCAGGTGCAGTCGGTCCATCTGAACTGAACCACACAACAACACAACGTGATGCTGAGGAAAAAGAAAGGAATACACTTAATGTACTGAACATTTGTCTTTTCTGCATCAAACAGCCTGTAGGTTGAACAGCTGGGCCTGAAAGACTTGCATATTGATTCTTTGTGACAGAGATACAAAAGATTCAACCCATTTTCCGTAGATCTCGGCACCTTTGCTCCGTCTTGCACAGAAACAACAACAAAAAAATCCATTGACAGCTTCTAGAGATAAACAAACGTATAGTTGATCACATAACCTCCTCCAATTCTCCTTAGGCAGAGGTACAAATGTTAACGTTGTCCTCCTCCCCCGACATCCTTCCTTCACTCACTGATAACATTAAAATGATTTGTTGAGCTGTGTGTTTGTACTGGAATCAATCCAACATGGAGGGGCAGATCCCAGATGTGACATCATCCTTCCCCGGCCATGTGTTAATTACCAAACGCCTTAAAAACCCTCAGCAGAAATCATAACAATAAAACTGAGCAATGTCTCGTCGGTGACGTGAAATCACATCACTCCGTTTCCCAGCATGCATCGTTTGAGCCATAAACCTCATCCACCTCTGGGAGGAACGATCAGAGAAATCATCGTTAGCCACCTGCTAAATTGCTCAGTGCTGCTTCACCAAATCCCTCCAACAGGTTAAAAACATCAAATATGTCTACTTATCTGAGCACTTCTGGGATCAGCCGAGGCATTAAAACAAACTTTTCCTGTTTGCTGGTGGCCATTGCATGTCTTTTCTTCTACTAACAGGGTGTATGTGCCCTTTTAAACAGTTTCCACTTTCAATGAACCTTTTCTGCTCCACAAAAACAAGTACGGCACATTTTAGGACCTAGATTGAAAGGAAAAATTCAATCTAAGCATTCTTTTACATGGCAGCTAGTTTGGTGGGTCTCGATGTATTTAATGACCTCACAGATCACAGAGTACATCGTTACCTCCACCTTTGCCGCTTTGATTTTACTGGGCACATTATCACAACCTCCTCCGACAGTCGCCACATTTGTTGTTGTCAGACTTTTAAAGCTTCATACTGTTGTATCGATGTGGACGTGGAGGTCGTACAGAAGTATGTACGGGTCGACAGATAGACCGTTTGTGGACAGACGTATCCATTTACGTTCATAGAGGGAACATAAACAGGCCTTCATTGTGACCAATCATGTTCCCGGCTATGTAGCATGTTAGCGTTTAGCTCTCCAGCTATGGTGGTTTGCCTTCTGCCACAAGTAGTATCACAGAATCACCAAAACCTTAGAGGAATCTAAATACGACAAAAAACTTCTTTTTTTTAAATGTAGTAAGATATAACAAAATATATGGATTAAACAAAAATATACTCCTTTATAGGCTTAGAATTTTCCAAAGATTAGCACAAGATCCACATTAACCAGGTGGAAAAGCCACCTATGAAGCATCTTTTCATGTTAAAACAGATTTCACATCTCACAAATCTAAATACATTAAAAAAAAACCTGTCATTCCATTCCATAAACACATTTTAACATATACAAGAGATGTGTATTTTCAGCATCTTTATCAACGAAATGCAGCTGGTGTTTCCTCCTCAAACTCCAAAGAGCATCAGCACATGTTTAAAACGGCTAATTTACAGTGAAGATGAGTCTGAAACTCCTCATTCCTGCTCCCTGTTACAACATTCTGCCGCACAGCCGACGCAAATGAAACCTGACGGCATCGTTCTTAAGCAGGACTAGAAGCAAACAGCCTCTGGGGACGTTGGAGGTCGGAGACTCCGGGCGCCATGAACATTACAGCCGTCTGGCTGAGAGAGGAAAGAAATAAAATGTGGGGGAAAGATGGAAAGAGTAGAGGAGTGTCAGAGTAACTAACAGCAGGATGATTGAATCTGATCCGGTGTTTGGGGTAATTGTGATCTATAAGGGAGAAAACAGAGCGTATCCCCCTCGGTGTCGACGCTGAAACGCTGCATCATCTGAAATAATGTGGATCAGAAAGGAGTCGAGCACTGAAGCATCGCCAATCAAATGAGTGATGATGCAAACATGAAACATAAGATCATCAGTTACAAAGGCAGACTTCATATATATATATACACACACACACACACACACATTGTCTTTTTCTTAAGCATTTCTGCAGAGCCGTTTGAAGGAATGTGCAGTGGAAACAGGAAAAAGACAATGTTGGGTTAGGTGTGTCATCCCTAGTCAAACGAACAGGGTCTGCAGCCCACACTGAATGCATCATTATGTCTCTTAGAAGCTACAGATCCACCATCATGAAAGCCATATTTTCTGCAGAGATAAGTGCTTTTTGACAGCTGGTCATATATATATATATATATATATACTGACCACTCATCAGTCCCAGTAGAGCAGAGGAATGTTCCAACAATCAGAACCAATTAAACCATTAAAAAAACTCTTTCACTGATCCAGTATTAAAATTAATGTAATCAAACTTAATCATTCTTATTTAATGCTGTATATGTGCAGCAATGCCACATGTAGGCAGCCTGAAATGGCCTCAAAAAGATGAGTGTTTGAAAATGGCAGGCGTCCATTCTTTTTTTTTTTTTTGTAATCAGGCAGCTACAGATTTACATGGTTTTAATGGTCCCATCAAGAGACTGGCAGCAGACAGGAAGTTCCTCTCAGCGGCAGCCACCTCGGCTCAGTGCCAGCTCAGTGTGGGTGACTCCTCGATGAACATGTAACTTCAGAGACTGTCGGAGAAACTGCAGACTCAGCACTCTTACAGCTGAACTGTCTCTGGTGCAAGAACAACAACAACAACACATGAAGAGATCAACCTGAACTAAACCTGACTTCAGGCTGAGCTTCAGGAACAAACAGCTGATTCTTATGTAAATTAGAGTTTCAGACTGAACCAGATCCAGATGTATTGAAAAAACAACAACATTTGTTCGTAGTCTGGGAGTGACATTGATTTTGCTGTAAACATTAATTTATAATAAACCAAATCATTAAACTTCATAACATGGGACTTCAGACACAGCGGATTAGTGTGATCATAATAACCAGCCTTGTTAATAATAAAACGTACGGATCGTTTTTCTAATAGAACTGTTGAATTTGTTGCCGTTTCAAAGGTTGATCCACACAGTTAGTTATATGAGGATGTATGAGTGAGCACTAATTACACACAAGGCCTTGTTATTTAATAAATCCCTAGTTTTATACAGGAAGATTCATTTTATAACTTTTATTGTGGCAGGTTTGACGCTTTAAAATGAAAAGACCTGCCAGTCAGAGGAACGTCTGACACACTATTATTAAAAAGGAAGAAAAGCTCCACTAAAGCATTGAAAACAATAAAGAAAATAGCAGGATATAATGAAATATACCTCAATGAAGGCCAGCAATCCAAAACAACACACACACAAAAAAACAACTCTGGAGAAACTATCTCTCCACCACTAGCCAGTCAACACTGGCCAACAGGACAGTGACTGACCCGTCCCACGTTCTCCATATGGAGCTGCTGCCCTCTGGGAGAAGGTTCAGAGTCTCTCTCTCTGCAGACTAAATAGATTTAAAAATGAATTCATCCTGGTTTCATGGATGATGAGCCCCAAGACAAATTCTCCACTCCATGGTTTAAAAATGTTCGTGCTGATCTTGAACAATAAACTCTTTGACCCTAAAGTCAGAGTAAATGATTTTCTACCAGACAGACCAAAGTTTCATAATTCCTCCGACTGAACTGTTGAACTGACTGAGTCTCAATCTTACAAGTCAGTACTTCATAAGACATCACTGAATGATTCTCCCACTGGTGCAACACTAGGAGAAAATAGATGTCATTATGTTAAATGACCACAACCACAGAGTCCATTAGGAACCCTGAACTCAATCCACAACAGTTAAACAGACTCTGATGGTTAAACTCCATGAATGAAACCGTGTTTGGATCTGTGTGAAACAGAAACACCCAGATCATCTAAAATAAACATGCTGTCAGTAAACACGTATACTAGATGAAGTATTTCTGCACCAAATGCAAACAGACAAATTTAATTTCCTTTTGGCACCTTATCTTGACTATTTTGGGAATAAACCAGAATGTTTGAGCAGAAATAAGCAGAAATAAACCAAACAAATAAAATAAAATAAATAACTAAAAGTAGAAAAAAAGGGTTTTACCTCAAATTAGGTTAAATCTATCAAAAAAAGAGCAGAATTTAAGGGCTTTCTTATTGTCCATGATCTTCAAAGAATTTACTCAGGAGCTTTAACTCATTCTGCCAGTGATTTGTACAAGGTTTAGTTTTAAAATACCTGCATTTATGTGTGGAAAACTTCACTAATAACACAGTTAAGTATTTAGCATAAAGTTCCAGTTTGATTTTTAACCCAAATTCCAGATTTAATCGTCTCTGCTGGCAAAGATGAGAAGTCAGTCTCCTTGGTCTGCAGCCAGATCTGCATGTCGCTCCAGACAGAAAGAAAACAAATGTTCCAGATTCTCATTTTCCCTTCACCAAAAAACACAGTTATTCATATCAAAATTGAACTCTGCTCTTAAAAATTCGGGTAAATTCGGGTAAATCTCATTTAATTACGTTGAAGTTCATCTCTTTAACCTGAGGAAGAGGAGGCAGTGAACGCACCATGGAGAAAATGATGGAGGACTTCTCAGTAACGTGACACCTTTTCAACCGTGTGTGTCGTGTATTTCAGTCTGTCACCCTTCAGGATGAGATTAGAGGAGAACGTGAGCAGCAGCATTTAGTAGACATGGCAGCAGAAGTGTGACTTTAATCTTACAGCCTTCAGCTCGTCTGGAGATATCTTCTACATTTGAACATTGTTGGAAACATTTGAAATAATGCAGTTACACAATGCAAAAAAAAACAACCTATAGCAAAGCTTTTAGGATTTTTAAAAAATATTTTAAAGTGGAAATGTTACATATTATATCTTTAATGTGTTGCATCTCAAAAATATGTAAACTTTGATTTTTTAAAAAACAAAAACAAAATAAATGCAGATTTAATGTCCACTGTGATGATATTAATAATCAATTATGAATAATTAATTAATAATAATTAATAGTTCGATCATGTTTGAAGAGTCTGGTAATAAATTTCACTCTGAACAAAAAAATGACTGTAACCAAGGGGATGTCTATAGCAGGGGAAAAAATCAACAGTAAGACATTAGCCTTTTTTTGAAATGGCTAGCTGTGATTTAAAGTGTCAGCAATTCAAAACAAATCAGCTAAAAAATGCTAATCTGAGAGGGTCTCTATGTTCAAGTATAAAAAAGCTAATTTTTAATCATGATAATTTTGTTATTTCGCTTTGCTTCCCTGCTGAGACCTCCTCAAACATGTGGTTATAAAAAGATGATTGGCCCTTAGATAAATGAGTCCTGTTGGTCTATTCAGGTAGAATCAGCTGCAAATATACAATATTCTCCATAAACCTGAATGAAGCTAAATATTCATAGTGACTCTGCTTTATTGATTCATGTCATGAACTATCTCAATGCAGGATTTCAAGGACAAAACCCTCAGCGTTTGCATTAGAAATCAATGCAGTACATGTGAGGAGTCATGGAGCATTACGGCTGCGATTGACTGAGTGTAGGAAACGAGGTTATTTGAGTTGAAACGTATTTTATTCAGTCACGCAGGGAACAACAGCTGCCAAGGTCTTAAAAGAAGAGAGAGGGGTTCGTTTTATTCACTGTAAAATACAATATATACGAGTTCTGCCGCTGAAAATGGTGAGTCTACAAAAAAAAATGTGTGTTCCAGGAGGGTCGGAAAAACTTGCACAGCTTTTTTTCTGCAGGATTTAGTAACGAGGATCAAACCGACAACAAGCTGAGGAAGAAAACTGTGCTTCAGAGACTTTGTCTAATCTCAAGGCTCAAAAGAGCAGAAAATTCACTTATATGACATCTACTGTAATTTACCAATTCAAATATTAAACAGAATCACCAAAACTGCAATCGTGTTTTTGTTTTTTTTCCAGGGCAGAGGAGATATGAGCTTCAAGATGAAAAAACTGCTCCCTTTTTGAGCTCAATTAAGTCGTCACTCACACTCCGCTGTTTTTCCTGCAGTTGTGTGCCACATCCAAATGATTGTGGTCCTGTGAAATCCACTGCCGGCTGCTATTTAGAGTCACTAATTGCTAATGAGGGCCCTAATGCGCTGCAAACCTCCACTTAGTCCGTTTCTGTTTCTGGTTGATCAACTAACCAGCGCCGTTTGAGCTGTGTTGACAACCAGCTGTCAAGGAAGTGACGTCAAAAAGGCCGCCACAGATCTGACATGATGATGAAGTCCTATATGAGACCACCCACCAAAGGGTCACGATCAATAACTGAGGCTATTCAACTAAATTTTGAAAAAATTCCTCCACGGACAGAGACAGAGACCACCTGCCAAAATGTCTGTCTGATTAGTCCACCTCTTCCTTTAACCAAGACGACGACGTCGCAGCATTTTTAGCCCATAAACCGACCTCACATCCTGCTCACTGTTATTGGCTGGAGGCCCATAACACAGCAACATCATAAGAGAAAGACGTAAACACAGGCACACGGAGGGTCTCTGCAGATAAAGCGGTCATTAATGATGACTGAGAGGTGATGCTGACACTTCAGCTTCAACCTCATTTAGCATACTTGTAATTCTTTTGGAAATATATCCACACACAGCGGATGAAAGAATGGATGTTGACAAAGTCTCCGAGTGTCCTTCAGGCTTATCAAGAGTTTGTTCAGAGTCAGTGGGGCACGAATCTGCTGTCATAACGCTGTATGACATCATTATTTAGGCTGTTTTACAAGCTACAGCACATTTTTTTTCACTCTCCAAGGAAGATTCATGCTTGTGTTTCCACATAATTCCCTCATCCAGTGACAACATTACTCAAAAACAAGGACGGAACACAGAACAAGGACACATCAACAGAGGGAACACATCACTTAAACTATACATGACCACTCGATCCACCGAACGCATGACGTGTTTTTAAGAGACAAAGACAGCAAAAATCACCAAAAAAGATTGAGAGTAAAATGGAAAATGTGTCAGTTCTGCTGAGAAAGAGGAGACGACTGAGCTGATCTGTTGATTTTGTGTGCAGTATACCTGCAGTTTTTCGTCGCCACTGTCGCCAAGTGCTTGCTCATGGTGGATTGTTGGGTCTCTATACTGAAGAGTCGGTCTAGACCTGCTTTTTTTGTAAAGTGCCTTGATATAACTTTTGTTGTGATTTGGCACTATATAAATACATTGAATTGAATTGAATATATCCAGTATAGTTGTATTTAGATGAAGCTGCATCGTATGATTTAGTGGTAAACCCAGTAATTGTTTCCTTTATCCTGACAATATACTCTTAACTCAAGGTCCAGTTATGAGCTTTAGGATTGAAACCTCCAGAATAAAAGAGTTGACTTGATTTTTTTTTTCCTTTCAAGGTGAAAAATGAACTTTGACTTTCTTTATAGATGAAACGTTCCTTTATTGTTCTTCACTTTTTAAATGAACTAATGAACTGGAATTAAGACAGGGATTATGAATTCCTGCAAAAGCCTCTCCTCTCAACCTGCCATGAAAATGCAACCAGCATCGAAGAACCTGAAAGCGATGCAGCCTCTAATATAACATTTCTGTTTCAAGTACTTCTGTGAACACCGTCCTGGTCCAAAAACGTTGAAACCCTGTCACTGTGGCGTTCGGGAGCGACATCCTTGTTTTCAGCAGGATGGTGATGCATGTGTGACATTAATCCAAAGAGCTGCAGGAGGCTGGAGAACCTGCCTCAACCTGCAGAGGAGCAAGTAATCCCTCACAGTGTACAAGTCTGATTTCCAGTAAAAACACTCTGGAGAAGTGAGGACGCTACAGGACTGTATCAGAGAGAAAGATGGGAATTATAACGCTGTGCATTGTGGGTAGGAACCCTCCTGTCAGGCCTGTCTGGATCCCATGGATTGGGGGCCAAGGTTCAAGGCTGATCTGCCACCCAAACTGCTGATGTGGAGCATCGCGTGTTTCCCTCCCTCTTTATTTGTCTCTCTCTCTCTCTGCTGTCACACATGTTCGCTCTACCTGACTCTCAGCCTCCGCCGCAGATCTCGTTTCACTCGCTCCACAGTGTTGTTATGGTAACAACATTTCGGTACTACAGCACTTCAGTCCTGTAACATTAGCATGAATTTGATGGTTCTGCAATTCCGATTCCCTCACAGTGTCACCGCCAGAAGGCAAACACCTGAGAGCTGGCTCTCCATGGAGAACCAGTATAAACATCCTACGGATCCAGTGGCTTGATGGCTGTATATATTAATGATTAGTCATGTTGACACTGTTCCTGGGTTAGAGGGATTTTTACACATCTACATCTCTACCTCTATCTATCCATCCATCCATCCATCCTATATTTAGACAGGAAGGTCCCATTGAGATACAAGAGCTCTTCTTCCAGGAAGTCCTTGCTGGTCAAGATGGCAGCAAAGATAGTTTCAAAGAATAAAAACAGACTTGAAACTTCCAGGTTCTGTCAGAGACACAAGACCACCTCATTCAGAATCACATTAGTAAACATTAAAGGTCTGGTGTGTGGGATTTAGTGGCATCAGGCAGCGTGGTTTCAGATTGCAACCGCCTGAACTCCCGTCGCTGCTCCCCTGGGGGGGGGCCTGCACAATGCATCATTTCAGCATGAACATTTCACTGCATGTGCAATAGTCACATCGCAGGACGTCCAATGTCAAGTAAGCCAGAGACAAATTCATACTGTATGATGTTTGGTGCTCGGTACAAGAGAAGCATCTTTTACTTCTAATCAAATAACACAGCTTCATTATAATTATCAGACCTGTCTTTGAGTGGCAGCCCTCTTCATTTAAAACCTCTTCATGTCAAGCCTACTTCAGAAAATTAAAAGCAGAGCTATTCATTTCATCTGTTGATAAAAGAAGGAAAAATGTCTCAATGCCAGTTTTTTTTACCATATCTTACAGCTTTAGTGGCTGCTAAAGATGTCAGATGCCCTCTTTAGAGCCAGTTTCAGGTTTGTCCAATTCTGGCCTACTGTAGAAACATGGCAGTGCAACATGGAGGAGGCCCCGCTCCCTCAATCTAAGGTAACAAAAACACATCAGTTCTTGGTTTAAGAATATTATATTTCATTTCTGCCAATAGGTCCCCATAAATCCTACACACTGAGCAGCCTTAAAACACAACGTTACCAAAGAGTCATGTGGTTCATTCAATTTGTCACAACATAGATGGTTTCTGAGACAATGCAACATCTTTCTTCATTTCATATCTTTGTTCTTATAGCAGCTCTTTTACATCCATTTGCCCCAAAGTTCAAATTAGTTGCAGTTGATTTGGGGCAAACATGAAGTCCTCCTCCTCCTCCTCCTTTCACCTCCTCTGGGGCCGCTGGTGTTTCCCGAACCCCACGGCAAAATGAAAGCGATCCAGCTGATATCAGAAACCCCTGCAGGCCAAAGGGACAGCCAGCTGAGAGTCACTTATTTGAGTTATCAGTCAAACTGCCAGTGTGTAAAAAGGATTAAATCCACAGGAGAATTCTTACTTTACAAGCTTATTTATTTCTTTGACACGTTTCCACAATGACACAAATAACCCAGCTCTTCATGTGGGCTTTGGTTCAAATAAACCAGGCGTCTGAAGCATGAATTCTCTGGTATTCCGACATTAAGTCATTGATCTCCACCTCTTCACATATCTGTGTTTTGCTCCTTTCTTTATCTCGGCCCATCCATCTGTTTCTGCTCTGTAATCCCCCATCCCACTTGCCTCTCCTTCCTATACATGTGTCATGTTGAAGTGTTGCCTGTGCATCATAATCAGTGGGTGAGGAGCGTGACTCACGCCTCAGCTGCAGTCAACACAAACCGCTGAAGTGCTGTTGAGCAAAACACTTCACACCCTTAGCGCTCCAGTATAGCTGAAGAGCGGTTTATAACTGCAACAAATCCATTGTGTGTGTTGAAAATTATTAAGTTTCATAAGCCCTTCATCAGGGCTTCATTTGTCCCAGATCCTGCTGGATCAGACCTCCCAGATTAGGACCATCACCTATTTGATTAGACCCCCCACACCTCCTATGTCACTGTCAAAATCTGTAAGTACATTTTGTGTAATATTTCATTTGATCTGTTTCAGTTTGTTCAGTATCAGTTTTCAAGTCTTAAAACAACAATCAGGTGACTATGTCTACACTGAAACATGTGTTTCTTGCTGGTTCATCCTGGACATTGGATTCTCATTATGAGGGGATCTCTAAATGTTATGTGGGGACGAAATCCTCATTTCTGCACAAAAAAAAAATGCATTCCAAAGTTTATCTGAGGCTTATTTGAGGCTTCAGATTCCGAAGTTCTTCAAATGGTTTTTCAATAGGGAAATTATCCTAGAAGGCAAAGAGGAGGAACTGGATCCCAAAAGACTCGCAAAGCTTCATATTAACTTCATATAAATTCTTCACACAGAGAGAGAGAGAGAGCTGTAGATTCTGTCCTCATGACTTACACTGAAAGCCCATAAGGCCAGTATGAGGTGGAAGAATGATTCTAGGTGTTTATATGAGAACCTGATTATTGTTTAAAGACAGGGCTGAAAAACTATGAATTTGTCCTTTAAAGTTTAGCCGGGTTCTTCATCGCCATACATTCTTTAAGACTTAATTCTATTTCTCACTGTTGTGCCCTATACTGTATACTGTAATATATACATAGATAAAATTATAAAATCAAAAAATTAAATTGATGAATAAATAAAAGTAGAACAAATATGGATAAAGTTAAGAATCAGAAATACAATGTTAATGAGGCTATGGCCAGATAGCAGAGTTCATCGAGAAAATGCTTTGCTTTGAGCTGAACTGACCCTTTCATTAATAATTCAGTCACCTAGTGATGTCATGAATTTGTATTAATGGGAGTGTTTTGTATTAATAGAATACAGTATAATCCATCAATAGGATATATCAGTTCACACACACACTCCATCCAAACACAGCAGCAGCCATTAAATCTCCTCGACCTCATGCCACCCTGCAGCTGATATCACTTTACATGATGACATCATACGTTATAGGCAAGCGCTGTGTGTGTTTTGATTCGTCACTTAGTGTGTACAGAGATGACTTCACACCAAACCTAACAGCAGAGATGAAGCCGTTTTCTTTCAGTGTGACATTGACTGATAAAAGGCTGAATATCACGCTCAGTGCTGCTGCACTAGCGGCCCATATGGAGCGGCCATATTGGAAGTTTCCTATGTTGTGTTGCTGTCAGTCGAACACGAGACACACGATGGGCTGAAGAGTGAATCAGTCTGATCACTGTTTTCACCTCTGGGCTCCGAGTTAATGAGGCAAAGTGAAGGAAAAATAAA
Source organism: Chaunax sp. Z400 (assembly GCA_037577475.1). Classification (NCBI taxonomy): domain Eukaryota; kingdom Metazoa; phylum Chordata; class Actinopteri; order Lophiiformes; family Chaunacidae; genus Chaunax; species Chaunax sp. Z400. The sequence goes on from CM075198.1 coordinate 4,962,005, forward strand.
CTGCTGTGTTGGTCAGCAGGCTGGGAGGAGGGAACGTCTGTCAGGATTTCCCCTCCCCGAGTTCGGACTGTAAGGCAGAACTTCTATTTTTGCATTAAGCAAAATAGTTTATGAGTGTAAAGTAAGTGGAACTTTTTTTTTATTATATCCATCAATAAGCTAATATTTTTAGTGCGTTGTTTTTTTTTTTTTTGTCTGTCTGTTAACAGGATGATGCAAAAACTACTGGACAGATTTTCATGAAACTCAATGGGAGGGTTGGGCCTGTGGCTGAAGAGGACTGATTAAATTTTGGAGTGGATCCGGATAAAAGGGCAAATTCTTTGTAAGCTGCTTGTTTAGTTTCAGAAAAAAATTATTGTTGTTTTCCCAGTTTCTGAAAAGAAACACAAGAAAACAGCCCTCGTCATAATTTCTGGGACAGATACTGATATTGATTTTAACTAATGATTTCTGAGATGATTGTTTTAAAATTCTTGATGACTCGAGCAAAACATTTTACACTTGAAAATGAACTAAACGATTATAAAGTGGAAAAGAAAAGGAAAAATGTGATAAATACTCATTTAAGGTCTCCTGATGAGTTTGAAGCCTAAAAAAAAAACACCTTTTGGAACAACAGTGAATTTTGAAACATGAGAAATCACAATAAAAACTATCAACTGTCATTTTGGCAATGCAGAGCAAAGCAGATGTCAAAACCCACAGCATCGATCAGAGAGGACAGCTGAAATTCATCCACAGCTCAGGATGAAAAGGTGGAGAGAATATTATTTACTGTTTCCTGACACTGCATCAATGAGATAGAAACAAACATATCGGCCAATCACCTCTCAGACCTCTGGAAACGCACAGAGCCAGCAGCGATCATCAGTTAAATAAAGCCAAAAACACCAAACACACATTTACATGTGTTCTGCAGCACGTTGGCATGCTTTCTGGTTCATGCCCCACAATTCCCTGCAGCAGAGGATACAGTACGTCACATCGACACAGACACATGACAGCTCATAGAGAGATGACAGCACATTCAAGTGTAAGCACTAGGCACACATATAGTTAGTGACTCATTTATAATTAATACATTATGTAAAGACAGCTATGATTGTGTGAGAGGGGTCAAAGTTGAGTTATCCCAATATATGCATACTCCATGCATCAGTATGTACCTGGTGAGTGCAGCTGCAGTATTTAAAACAAATCATGTCCAGTTTATCTGCACCATAAATGTTTCATTTAAAGTCAAAATCTATTGAAAAAAAAAAGTATGTTTGATGTCAAAAATTTGGATTTTAGAGTGTTTGGTTGGATGATACAATTGAAGACGCCACTTTGAGCTCTTAGAAATAATTTTTCTAATATTTAATAGACCAAAATAATCAATCAGTAGGTTTAAACTCTACAGCAGTCATGATTTATGGACTTTTAATAACTCTCTCTTTGCCACCGTTTACCATAATCATGAAATTACTGCTCACTTTGGAGTGGATTTAATGTGTTTCACCTCTCTTATTTCTTATCATCTGTTAGTCAGAGCTTAAAGTCCACTCAGATCTGTTGTGGTGTACAAAACAACCACATCAGGAGAGGATTCGGGGAAAAAACTTTTCCTCCAGGCTGAGAGGAAAAGTTTAAGGGGTTTAAGCAGTTTGACACTTTTGGAAGCACAATCACTCACATGCCAACCAAATTCCAGATCATCCAAAGCTGAAAGCTGGACTCAGAGACCTCTGAAATCTGAAGGAAGCAGCCCAGGATCTGAGATCCTGACTGTGAGGTTGCATAAAGGTCTACAGTGACACATAGGAAACTGTTTCCCCACACTGATATTAGGTTACATGGACAGAGCCCTTATTAATGGACTGAAATGTGCTGAAACAAAGTGAGTCCACTCGTTCCAGAGACTCTGCAGCTATCAGCATTCCCAGCTTCTTGTTTCATCTGATGAGCCCAAAAAAAAACACCAAAAAACAATCACCCCGCACAAGTTGTAAAAACGCTGTTACTCACACGAACGCGTGATAGAGCAGCGCCCATCCTCTCGGCCTCTCCAGCGTGTCGTAGATCAGGTTCTGGATCCTCCTCTTGCGGATGTTATTCCTCTTGTTCGGCCGGGTGTAGTTCAGGGGGGTCTTGGCCAGCAGCCCGATGCCCATGCCCTGAGAGCCCCGCTTGAAGTCATCCCGGCCCGCAGCCACCAGCAGCAGTGCGCCATCCTTGTCCGCTCCCCCGGTGCCTTGGTCCAATAAGTCGCCGGGAGGAGCGCCGGAGGTCTTCTTCTGCTCCTCCGCGTTACTAGCGACAGTCCTGGACCGGAGCCCCATGGTCAGTGTTGGATGCCCGGTGTGGGCAGCATGCCATGATCCGGGTGCTGGATCTGGAGACACCCCCTCCTCAGGCGCGGGTCATTTAAGGATGTGGTCCCCGGAGCAAAGGGAGGTGCTCAGCAATCTGACTGGAAAACAGAGAAAAGAAGGAGTGATGGAGAAAGAGTGGAGGAGAGGGAGAGAGGGAGAGAGAGAGAGAGAGAGCGTTACATCCTTGATTTGAGGAATTTATCGGCATCTGGTACATTTTGGAAGCAGACAGCAGAAACCTGGCAAGACATTTAGAAGAGCAAGAGAATAAACAAAACAACACGCCCTCCTGACAAAAACCACTTAAGGAATATTACAGTGATGAAATACACGAGGTGGGATCAACACAAAGTAGGATAAACTCACTACTGAGCACCACAGGCTCCGATTGAATCCTCTGAAAGCAGATTTTTTACATCAAATGAGGCGATAAAAGTACTGATTCCTGGCGATGTGAAACTTGTCAATCAATCAATCAATTTAAAATCCAAACGCGCATGAAGCAGCAACCGCGCAGTGGCCAGACATCCCTCTCCTCCCTAAAAACACGCACAGACTGGAGAGACAAAGACCTGGCATCACGCTGCATCCCCTCACACACAAACCAAAAGAGAGAGACACCTATGGGAGGAAACCCGCTGAAGACAAAAGCAGCTCCAAGCAGCCGCACCGAACCCTACCGGCTGCGGTTCCCGTGCATGGCTCGTGTCTCCGGGGCTTCTAGCCTCCATCCACCTGCAGAGGAAGCGGCGCTGAGGCGGCGGCAGCGGAGAAGGAGGAGGAGGAGGAGGAGGGTGGAGACGGAGGATGGAGTGCGGTGATGCTGCGTGAGGGAGGTCGACATCCGACTATTACAAGGGAGGCAGAGGAGAGATGGAGAGGATCAGGCTTTCATGAGCAGCAACGCAGACGCGACGTGCGCGCACACTCACTCAAACACACACACACACACACACACACACACACACACACTATGAACCGTGTGCACGCGCAGAAAGATACTATACACTGATATATTCAGGAGCAAAACATGCATGTGAACAGAGATGAAGGCGGACGCACGCACGAAAACTCAATATGCACCGTCACGCACACGTGTACGTGCTTGTTGGCAACTGGGTACATAAAGCGCACATGATTTAATACAGTAAGGCTTCAAGCATGCACTGCCTGATGTAAGCAGCGGTGGAGAAAATACTCAGATTAAAGTGTGCGAACAACCGCTAAGTACGTCATCACCTTTAATACGTCATGTACTAAGAGTTAAAGTACAGAAGTACCAGAAACAAAATGTTCCTTAAAGTAGACAGAAGTAAAATCCCTTTACAGACAGCAGCCCAACAGTGTTATCAGTTCACAGCTACTTTAAAAGGGATGGATGACGTCATTAAGTGATCACCTGTTTGTTTGCCAGGAAGATATCTGGAGAAGTCGCTCCAGGAAGTTGATGCAGATAGTGACAATGTAGTTGGTGGCGGGACACGCTGTCTGAATGCGGGCTTGTTATGAACGCATTACTCTAATTTTGTGATCAGTGGAGGAGTGACTTTATCTGTCATGGCAAATACAATCAAGTCAACATTTTTAGTAACTCTAAGAACTGTACTTAAATCACAGTAGACCTAATAATACTTTCACATCAACTTCAGAGTGAATGAGTCTATAATGAAATAGATGAGCTCAGTTCATCTCTCTGAAAAGAATGTGTCAAGAATCACTCTGACACTTTAAAGTTATTAGTCTCAGGGGAGATTAAAAGGACAAATATTCAATTAAAAAAGTCTCCCTAGGATCGTCATAAAGCCCCATTAAAAGACGGATATGGGCACAGATGGAGCCTTCTTCTGCGTTCATTCTGTGCGTAATCGGACACGTTTTGCGGAGAGCTTACGGATGCGAACGAAACGGAGCAATACCACCGGAAACGGTTGAGGGCAGTGTAGGATTAACACAAGGCATGAAAAATGTTTACGGAAACAACGAAGAAAAAAAAAAGTGAAGCGATGAAAAACTCTCCATCCTCATGTCTGGATGTATTTAATGACCTCACAGACCACCGAGTAACACTTAGCAGCTTCTAGAGGTTTAAGTATTCATTACAACCACAAGACTATAAAACTGTGAGATGATTCTCATTCTTATAAAAGGCTGACCAAAAGTGGAGCTAACATTGTTTTTTTAAAGGTTTGACCTTTTGAAGGTTTGAACACACCATTAGTCACCATGGTCAGCAGTCAGAACATTTTTTGAGCCATCAGTGAGCGTCTGCGGCCTTAGTTTTTGTTGAGTGTCCCGTACTGTTGGCACAAGTCAGCCCTGGTCTTCTGGTTCTAGTCCAATCTGCTATAGAGCCTGTTAGTTAGAGAAATCACTCTGATTGGCTGTTCAGTGCACGAGAAAAGAAATGAAAAGTGAGGAAAGCAAGAAGACAATTACAGTCAAGAAAGCACAAACAGAAGGCTCTTCTCATTTTCAATCAATCAATCAATCAATCAATCAATCAAGCTTGGGGAGACAGGTGAGAACCTGGGAACATGAGGAAGAGAGTTCTTGCTGCCACTGGTTAACTGCCACCATTGGATCAAATTCAGGGTGCTTTCACACCTACCTCGTTTTCAGACTTCTCAGTTTGATCCGGATCAAAACCGCAGGTGAGAAACCTCCTTGAGACCCAGGCTCAGATCAAAACAGCCAGACTTTGGTCTGACAAAAAGAGGTTGTCTCGATCCGTTTGTTTGTTAACAGCGTCAAAGCACTTTTTCTGGATTGTTCGGGCTTTTGGACCAATTACAGAAAGTTACAGCAGGGTACTGTCACCATTTTTTTTTAAAAGAAGAAAAACAAATGGAAGAAATTAAAATGAGCCGTAATAACAAATGGGGAGAGGAAGAGATGAGGTATTTAATAGTGATATAGTCCAAAGAAGAAATCAATAGTCAACTGTGGAAAAAAACACATAAAACCATGACAACTTTTATTTATTTTCAGCAAGGATGAGAGAAAGGATACAAGGACAGGAGAGTAATGACACCTGAAGGTAAAGAAACTATGGCGGAAGTCTATAAAGGTGACCAATGCCATCAATAAAAGTGGTGCGTCTACAGATGAGGACCATTTCCCTTTTTATGATGACCTGGACAACATTCTGGGTGATCAATCATCAAATGTAGGGAGACACAGTCCAGGTCGATGATGACATGACGCAGGTATGTCATGAAAAGTTCTTTAGTGCACTTGCAAAGTAACGATGTGAAACCAAAACTAACCAGATCAAACGTATCCAATGTAACAAAAAAAAAAAATCTTGGTTCGGACCTTGGTCCGAACTTTCAGGTGTGAAAGAACCAGGGTTCTTTCTTCTCAGAACCATCAGACTTCTGCCTCCAGAGATGAGTGAGAGAATTCAAACATCCTGTTATTCCAGAGTCCAACCAAAAAAGAAAGGCAAACCAGTAAGGTGACTGTCTGTCTCTGTGGTATACTGTATATGGTCAGTTTGTACTGTTACATTCAGGGAGACTCAGAGAACTACTCAAGGGTAGCATCAAAATACTGAAATCAATAGAGTTTGAAGCCACTCTCACACAGTATATTGTGTCACACACACCACACACACCAACAGGATTTGAAGAACCTTTAGTGTTTCTGTTTAATCGTCGGCGGTCGGAGGATTTGACTAATTATCTGGATGACAAATAGAGTCTGTAATTGAAAAAGCAATCATTTGACTGTGGCTGTCCGCTGCTCTGCAGGACCGTCCTCTGGTTCACAGCAGCTCTGACACAACTCAAAGGGACGAGCAGGACTGAGCTGAGATCTCCTGATAAAACCAGTCCTTTGTTGTTGTTTTTTAGCTTCCAGCTCTATTAAACCTTCTAATGGACCGATTGTGAAAAGGAAATAGAGATTAGCCATCATCTGGTCACCATGAACAATGATAGAGTAACTCATCACATGTAACATTATTAAAGCACAAATCTGTTACAAAGACTGGGAGAAAAGATGTAATTTAATCACAGTCACTGATTGAAATAATGGTGATTACAAGTGACAAATTTTCATGTTGTCATGTCAACAAGGCTCTTAGAGGCTCTTTCAAAAATGCGCTTCTAAAATGGGAGCTTCTTTTCCTAAAGATTTCCCAAGATTCATTGCGCACCGATGATGTTTAGATTCTCTTTTTCCCAAAACGGCGTAATGGACACGCCCTCAAGCAGCTGAGAAGGTGCCATGGTGCAGTTCAATATCTTTACTGCAAACAATCCAAAAGAACATAAAACTTACAGTACAATGAGGCAGGCAGTGGTGGAAACCTGGGAAGCTGTCCATATATGAGGCAAACAAATCCGACGAGGCTGCAGGCAAGAATCCAAAGTCTAATAAATGAGCAAAGTACATGAGAATAAAGATCCAGATTTACTTTAATAGAACTAAACAGAAAAACAAGAGCCTTTGACACAAAAGGGACTGAAACAAAGTGACAAAGGGTGAAGGAAAAACAAAGATTTAATAAATGCACTAGTGAAGGCTGAAGAGGGACAGGTGAAACTAATCAGCCAAAGAAAGAAGAAAGAAATCAAACATAGTTGCATTACTTTGGTGACGTAATCGAAATAGTTACATTTCTTATTATATTTTAAAAGTAAACTCTCCGACACAGAATGGTTGTCTGTACAAAATGTCATGGAAATCCATCAGATAGTCATTCTGCAGTAACATCTTATGGTTTCTCACTCCTAGTGAGGTCATCCAGCTGTGCTAGTTTAAGGACAGTTGTTAGCTTTCTAGCTAACCGCTCTTTTTGTAACTAAACTGTGTGTAATTCTTCCTCATCTTGTATTTTTCTGACAGCTTCTGGTGCATCACTGGAATTGGACCCGGAACTGAGCTGAGGCCGATTTAAATCCAGCTCAGATTTGAGATCTGACCAGCTGAAATGAAATGAAAAATTAAAAGTTTCGAACCTAAAACCTCCTGAGTCACAGCCCTGCCTCTCTGGCACACAGCAGGCAGGCAGTGAGAGATATTTAGGGAGTAGATTGATAGAGCTCGGCAGGACTCTTCAAAGGGCTCCACGTGTCAATATGTGGGTGTAAAGTGATTGGTGATGGATGAGGCTGAGATCAATACTCGTGTCCATGAATGGAACCAAATTTATCATCCATGTAATTTTATTGGCTGAGAGGAACACGCCGTCCCTCAGCAGAGGCAATCCGTCCTGCAGGCAGCTCTGAAGACACGAGCTGATGCTGCTGCTGATACTGTCTGCAGGACCTCTGACACCATGGTCATAGGTTCAACTAACTAATCCTAGAACATTAAAACACACACCCGCCTCCTGTCTGCAGGTCATATCCTCACCGTCGTCTCCGTCCTCCCAGATAAGAACAAGACATTTGTATACAGACCTTGAAAATCGGCAGTTGACGAAATATTTTCCTCTCGAGATCAACTTATTTACTTGATCTGGAGCTCTTGACCACATGACCTTTGTCAACAGATGAAGTTTGCCGTTGTCATTATTCTGAGAACTTTTGAGACTTCATGTGCAACTTCAGAGGAGATTGAAGATCTTGTTTCTTACACAAGCCCAAAAAAAGCACCTGAAAATACAAATTCCAGTTCTCCTCAATCCAAACTGCAGAGAACATGGCTGGGTGGCATAGGTGGCATGGCATGGGTGGTCAAGGCCATGGTGGCCATGGGTTTATTTCAGCTGGCTGGTTTGAAAACAGAGAAAAATTCTTATATTCAGAGATTCAACCACTGCAGGTTCTGAAACCCTGTCCGATTATTATCATCATTACTATCGTATATACTGTAGGGGAAATAAAAATTAATGTCAAGACATAAAGATCCGATTGAAGAAAAAAATCCGAACTGGGTCACTTTGAGTGTCTGTGTGAACATTGTCTCAGTCTTTCTCTCTGTCATTTTAAGCACAGAATCCTGAAGGTCACCAGTAGTGCAGAAGACAATCTGCTGTGCTTGACACACACTGTCCACATTCAACAGCACTGCACTTTGTCAACTCTGATGATGAAAATAAATGACGCACGGCTCACAGGAGGCTCCGTGTGAGCCGGAGCTGCGTCATCCAATCAAGGCCTCTTTAGTTTTTGTGACAATGTACCTAGTAAATACAAAGTGGTGGTGGTGAGGTTTTTGAATTCATCAAGAGTTGAGGACAGAGCGTTTTTTTCTCTCACTTTTTCGCTGCATTTTTTTCTTCTTAGTCGTTTACGTACAGCTTTGTCGTGCCTTGATTGAGTTGCAGCTACACTGCCCTCAACCGTTTCCGGTGGTATTGCTCCGTTTCATCCGTCTCGTCCGTATCTGTAAGCTCTCTGAAGATGAGCCTTAACCCAGCCAGTTATTTGGTTTCCATGGAGAAGAAAGCCTTTGTCAGAGTTCCATCTGGTGAATAATTGAATGCGTTACAGGCGTTGTGTTAGATGTGGCCGACTCTTCGGGAGCAAAGCCTGTTTTACATCATGCTTTATTCATCTGCTTCATCTAACTTTCATAAAACAAGGTTAAACACACAGGGAAGTGACTAAGATGGCAGAGAAGGCGCAAAGACCGTAATGAAAAAAGTGAGAAAAAACAAGAAACAATTTTTTTTTCCATCAAGGAGGTGTTGCCAAGCACAGCTGCTTTAATGTATTATATTTAAAATAATTTCACTTACTTAATTATTTTTGATTTTTTTTTAAATATTTTATTTTCAGTTTTATATTCAAAACAAACAGAAACAGAAAACAACAACAAAAACAAACCAAAAGCTAAATTAAACAACAAAACAAAAACACTGCCAGATATATTGGGTTATTTTTGATATTTCACACAGTTATTCATTATCACAGTTTGGAGCTTCTGGTTTAACCAGCTGCTACTGGAAAGATCAGAGCAACTGGAGGAAATGACTTCTAAATGTTAATCACAAACATATTCTATGAATAATAGGAGTTATTTAGATTAATACTATAGAGGTAAATGTCACTAAAGGAATATTAGGGCTTTATTTTACTATCAAAGGATGGTATGAGAGTATCTGAGGATAGAAGCACAATCACCTAACTGTAGTAGGAAATACTGAAGGTCTGAGAGCTTCTGCTTCGAGGAAAAGAGATTCAATTTCAACAAAACGACAAGACGAGCAGGAATACGAATCCCTGACATCAGCATTTCATTTTAGGTAAGTGTTTTCAGACTGGGATGGTTCGTGTTACATGATGGCTCCTCAGCCTTCAGAGCTCAGCACTTTCCCTGAGATGAATCCTAATAAACATGATACTGAACATGAGGGCTGCAAGACAGAGATCAGCTGATAACTCCGGCCATCTGCTGAGGAAACATCACATTTTTCACCTCCTTTATCTCCTAGTTTTTGTAACAAATTTCATGTTATGGGTTTTGTCTCAGACAGCTGATTTTATGACTGTTAAATTGCAGACAGATATTTTTCTCTGGAATTGGTGGAGACCAAACTGAAGCCAAAAGTGGAATGAATATTGGACTTTATCAGGTAGACAGAAACAACTCAGCCACTGGTACAAGCCAGTGTACTTATGGTGCCGGCCGAAGCCCAGACAAATGAGGAGGGTTGCCTTCAGGAAGGGCGTCAGGTGTAAAGCCTGTACCAAAGCAACAATGCAGATGGAAAAGTCAGCTGTGGCGACCCCTAGTGGGAGCAGCCGAAGGAAGAAGAAAGATGAATGATCAGGCTGCTGTTTGTCTGCTGAATGTGTAAACAGGAAGCTGTGTTAGCTTGTACAAATGTTTTTTGGACAAAAATCTACTCATGTAGCTTTAAAGAGACTCATTACACAAAAATCAAGTTTGAATAAATAAGAAATAAGTTATTTGTTGGAATGTATTCAAACATGACTTATGCAGTTATGAAGAGTTGACCCTCCATTTATTAGCTGCTGTAAGGAAGTCACATTTTAAACAGTTTCACCTTTTGTCTATGGCAGGCGTCACCAACTGGTGGCCAAATCTGGACCATGAGAGGCTTCCATCCGGGCCGCGGAGCCTTTTGAAGGGCGGAGCAACGATGACGCACAATACAGGCGCAACGGTCCCGCCTTCAACAGGCTGTGTAAAAAGGGTTTCTGCTTCCCCCCGATTCTGTGTTCACAAAGAGAACCGCTGTGTCAGTCAGAACACGTTTGGGTGGTGTTTTAAACTCAAAACACTACTTTGCTTTTATATTATACTGTAAATAGTTACACTTGATTTTATTTTCTAAAGAAAAGGGGGAAAAAGCTCCACCAGGTTAATCTGCAGCAGGAAAACATTTGGATTCGTCTTGATCGCATCATCTCCATCAATGAGGAAGAAAAGAAATCTCTTCAAACAACACGGATTTAACCGTGTCATCATGGAGAATCCCGCTGTGTGACTGTGGATGGATAAAAGGTGAAGGAATTATCGCACTGGTTAACCTTCATGAGATGAACACGTGAGGCCATTCTGTGATCCGAGGCCTCCGGAGACGCTCGCTGAGTTAAAGCCGTCATGAATCAAGCTGCTCGTGTCCACAGCCACATGAAAAATGGCTCCAGGTGTCGGCTCCCGGTAGGATGGAGCTGCTGCTGAACTGACGCTCACACTTGACCAGATACAACGATTCAGCATAAATGCTAAAATAAACATATCACCGATCGGCATAAATCACAATGTGATCTCTATGAGTGGAGGCGGCAACAGACCGCGACGTCTGGTGGAATGTTTCAATCAGAGGGGCCCTGGGGCCTGCCAGAGTTACTAGGGTGAAACCAGGAAATATACATCTTGACGCTCAAGCTGTAGCTGAGGTCGTCCGGAGCTGCTGCCTGCATCTTTCAGGACAGAATAAAAACTCTGACATCAGAAATCGCCTTTCAAAAAGCATGTTGTCTTTTTTCTACCTCCGTAGTGATGTTTTCATTCATAGTGCAAATGCAGGCACTTCTGGGTTAGCCGGAGCATTGATTATTGATTTTGTGAACAGCTTTAGTCTCTCACACACTCTGAGGTGTAACACGGCTCAGATACGAGGGGGTCACATGAAAAGGTTGCTCAGCAAGCAGCTTTATAATGCATGCAGTGGATTTCTTTTCGATTGGAGGTCAGTTTGGTTTTGGAGACACTGATTAATTGTTTTGAATTAAAAAGCGTATTTGTTACTACAGGGGTTGCTGGTTTTGATGAGCAGGGACTAAAACACCTGCACTTTGGGATCAAATATCACACGACCTGCAGTTTGCAGCATTTTGGAGGGAGGTGCAGTCAGCTTGTATTTTGTTACATTTTATTTGTGTCCAAATATTTAGTCATTAAATGTAGTGGTGGAAAGTTACATACATGTTAAGTACTGTGTCTAATTATTACTTATACTTGAGTATTTCCCTTTCTCAGGACTTTAAAATTTGAAAATTTAGAATAGAAGACTCCAATCAAACTATTTCCACTGCTGAACATCCAGAGAACTAAGTCTGAGGAGTGGCTTGGCTGTTTCACTAAACATACATGAAATACTATCTTCACCATAGCACAGAAATCTTCCTCATGCTGTAGAAGAGGAGAGAGTTAAAGCTATAGCATGAGGATGTAGTGCTGCAGTAGTGTCCTGTATAGACCTGCGGACCAGAGGAGGACCTTTCATTAATCAATCAGCTCTATTGGAGGATTTTAAGCCCAGAAGAAGAGTTTAAGGTTTTAAAAAATATATGAAAGCTGTGACGTTCACACTTAGGAGTTTTATTGGCTCGTTTTATTCCCGGCGCTGCCTCCCATCAAAGCTCTGCATCTGTCCTTGGCTGCAGCACAGGACGCCTGGCCCAGCAGAGATACAGAGAGAGATGGTGGTGGGGGGTTACTCTGAGGAGAATGGTTAAATAATTCATCCCAGAGAGGAAAGGAGGCAGAGGAGGGAAGATGGAGAGTCCATAGAATAAAAGATGGACCATTCAGGAAACAAAAATGTCTTTGGATTTAATTCCCATGAATCCTTGTAGTATCCCTTTGATTCTGTTTTAGTCTTCAGAGTGATTATCAAACATTCAATCTGAATTTCCAGCAGGGATCCAATCTTCTCAACATCATTTCTGAGCTCTGCGTGCAGCGTTCTTGGAGGATGTAACCCTGCAGAGTGTCGGTATGGCGTTAATTAAGCCGAGCCGCAGCTACCTCAGACTTAAAGCTGGCAGGAATCGCGGGGTTTTTTACTGTTTGCTTGAACAGGACAACACATCCTGACATTGATACCACAGAGGCCACAGAGGCTCAGAAACCTCTCAGCAGGAATCACACAGCAGCCGTCCTACTCATCACAGGCAAGCCTTGTACAGTTCAGAGGTCATATAAAGTTATGTTTGAAGATCAGACCATCATGGAGATTTATGCAGTGAAAAGGTTCAAGGTTTTTACATTTTTACAGTCTACACTTCAACTAAATCTACAGAACTAAATCAACTGGCTTAAATTTATGACTATAAAATACAACATTTCCACATTAAATAGCTAAAATTAACTAGACCTACAGTCAAACCTGGTCTAGCGACCACCTTTGGCGACCCCCTGCTCACAACGAACGCTTTTTCACAATCCCGTTTTACTCCCCATTAACATACGCATTAAGCCGCAAGAAGCGAAATGCTGGACTGACAGGAAAACCAGGAAATCAACCAACTCTGCTGGGAGTTTTTCTGCGACACAACTTGTGCCGTTCACCAGGAGCGTACAAGTCAGGACTGTCTGACCGAGGTCGACGCACTGAGAAGGAGTTACATATTCTATACTAGTGGGACCATCTGCTGTCATGGCAACAGACAAAAATCAAAGAGGCTGCGATGGAGCCCGGACAGATAAGAAAGAGAGAGACCTGAGTCGAGAGGCGGCAGGTGGTTCAGGGTTTTTATTGTGTCTCAGGATGTAATCTCACAGAAAACAAAAACAAACAAACAATGACTTTGGATTCGTTGCAGTCTGGTTCTGATCTCCTCCAGTTTGATTAAACAGGAAGGAGATTTTTGTCCCCCTGTTCAGTGAGATTTCTCCCTGTTCACAGAGATAGAACTGCATCATGGGTGTGAAAAGAGGCTCCCCATGACGTTTTAAGCAGCTCTAGTTTTGTGGATTAGGATGAGACCAAAGGCCTCAAGGTTTTCAGTGTCATGACGCTGGTTCACTTCATACCAGGGTACATCACCTTATGCTGCATACCTAACCTGGTCTGGAGCAGGTTATATTTGAGACAGGAGATCCAAAGTATGAAGTACCACCTACTGGCCGATCTATTCTCTAGAAAACCCTGTCCTTCCTCCTGCATGGTGCAGTTGCAGCTGTGTTGGTTTTAGCCTGGATTATGTGCAGAACTGTCTAATATTCCAGTTTGTTCTTTGCAAAATATACCACTTTACTGTAGACTTGTCCATGTTTGCAAATGGTCACATGCTGCAAACACCATCTTTTATAGCACTCATGGCTATACATTGGGAATGACATTCAAACTTGTCTTGTTCAGAGTCTCAAATCTCAAGTCTCATGTTAATGTGACTTAAATGTGACTCAAGTCCAAGTTGTGACCTTCATTTATCCGGGTTTTCAGGCTGCCCCTGCCGCCTGTCTGTACTGTAGTATGTACTGTATGCCAAGTCAGTAGTTGGTGGTGTAACTTTGTCACAGAATAAGATCACAGTGGTTGTTCCGCAAATCTACATTGGAGTGGTGGTGAACTGCTCTATACATCTTCATTTACATTGCAATCAAATATAAATTGACATGGATTTGTTGGATCAAAAAAAAAGGTCCAAACCTGGGCAAGGAACAAGGTCTTGGACCCTGAACAACATTCGTCAAAGAAAACACTGGAGTCTGCCAGAGTCTGACGTGTTCGATTTTATTGTGCTCGTTAACACAAAGCATACAATAAAACTGAGCTGCACCCAGGACACAGCTAAAATCAACAGAAAGGGCTCCTGTTTTTATGTGTTCAAATCTCCTCATACCCCTCCGTTTCCTGACTGGGAGTAAAAGTGTATGTTGACTGCAGAAGACTGCCTGCCCTTCAAGGTCATCTATCCTAACTCTGTTGATAAAAAGGAGACTCATATTGTTCTGACAGTGTTTTCTCTGCTTTGCTCAAAGAAAAAGAAAAACATTGACGTGTGTTATTCCTATCAATGTTAACATCCAAATCTATCTTTTCTGATACTCTTCATGTGACTTTAGACATGCCTCATCGATCTGATCTGAAGCCATTGATCAAATATCTTTAGAGCTGTCACACTGAAGCAACAAACAAGGTTACGACCAACCAGAGGCAGGAGTCAGGATGAGCAGAGCCCTTCTCTTTTCTGAGAGGCCCTTCTCAATGAGCCATTAAACCACATTTACATAATGGTTCTCAACGGTGATAAGGAAAAGGAGTTAAATGCATTGTCAGATATCACTAATTAAGCATTTCCCACTGATCGTAGGCATCTCCAATAAATCGAGCCTTGTCTGTACATCTCAGATGTCAAAGTTGATGTTTGGTCGACCTCATTGAAGCGAAAACGATTCAGTTAAACGTACATGAACACAACATGTGTTATCTGCAGAGCCGCACCACAGACCAGATTTTCTATCAATTATTAATGAGGCAAAGCAGAAGTCAGAGCATCCAACAGACCACTGATCGGTTTCTACTGCCAGTCGACTGTGTTCAGATCTGGGCCGAAGTAATATTGGAAAAATAACTCTTTCTTTTTCTTCTTTGCAAGCTCTGCAGAAGTCTCAAGTGTATTTAAAGGCAGATATTAACAGAGAGGCGATTGGCTGGATGGAAAAACTCCAATATGCATTTTTTTTTTCACTTCAAAGAAAATGTTAGAGGAAATCTGTACTGTTCGAGCTTTTAAAACCCAAACGGTTAAGGTTACACTTACATCAACAAGATTAAGTCAAAACTGCTCTTCTTTAGCAATATGAGCTGATCATGTGACCGCAATGCAGAGAAAACCTGTGGTGAACGGTTTACAGCAGAGCCCCAACTTTCTACATGGAGTTTCCACTTTAGATAAGGATCAATATTGACCCTCATTCAAAGAGAGAATGACCTGATGATTTTTTCATATCTTTGGAATATTCTGCAGATAAAGACATCGCTGGTATGATTTTGATATGACCGTCCACAGATCTGCTGTTGCTAAGAACTACCAGTGTACAACAGAAATAGGCTAGCTGTGTGCCTGATTCTGACTGATACAGAACACACACTGATCCTAATGTGCTGATACTGCACCAGAATTACATTATATCTATGATACAATACTTAAATCTAATTATTTGCATGTAGAAATATATATTTTTAAACTGTGTAAAAAACAAACGATGCATCTGCAGATTGAAATCTAAAGAATAAATCTGGATTCACCGACAAAGACTGGATTACACACGCTATTGTTTGTGAACCCCCACAAACATCACAATCTCCTGAATGGTACAAGCAAGTTTAAATATAGAACACCAATATAAGAGAAGAGGTTGTATCTGTCAGGAGGAAAAATCATCCAAAGCCAAGATGATCTCTCAAGGCGCTGCGGTTGTAGCAGCACTCAAGAGTTGCTCAGGGAGAAGGGGAGGAGAAGATGGAGTCGTGACCTCCGAGCTTTTTCCGTAACAACTACAAAGGGAAGTAAAGAGCAAGGAGACTTCGGAGGAGTTTCAAGAACAAGCTTCAGAATACGTTTGGACCTTCGGCCACAGACAGGAGCCCCTCCGATCAAAGCGTGGCAGAATATTGGCTGCTGAAGCTTGAGGAGGACACTTGGGAGGAGGAAAAGGAAACACAACAGGGCTGAAGTACAACAGCTGATCACAGGAGGCAGACTGATTTTCCAGCTTTCTGCAGGAATGCCCTTTCAGCTGCAGTTTAAAGAAAAAAAACTGGAAAGTAACAGAAAAACAACTTTTATTTTCTTGCTGAAGCTTTTTTTTGTTTGTTTTGTTTTTTTGTTCTTGAAAGTCATGAACTCACTGAAATGACTGTGGAACCTTTCAGTTCAATAAAAATGACATCACCTGACGACTCTTGAATATCTTTGTATCTATAGAAGGTTCCCAATGATATCAATTGAAATATGCAGATCTTTCTTTAATATTTTATGTAGTGGTTAAAGTTAGATCACAGACCATAAACCCCAGTGTTCCCGGCTCACATCTAGCAAGGCACCATTGTTGTTATTTCTTTACTACTGACTAACAAAATTCAAAATCTTTGGTTTCTATTAAAGACATTTTTGTGCAACGACAAACCACAACATGTGAAATTTACAGACACGTAAGATAAGCAGGAACATGCAGAGCAGGATCACATATTCTCTGTGGATTTGCGTGTTTTCTGTATAGCTTAAAATGAGTAAACTGATTTTGTACATCCAGAGGAGTCAAGCTTGGAAATTAGAGGCTTTGATGAATGCTGGCAAATGTCTTTGGTGACTCTTTTAGGGAGAAACAGGAAACACAAATTTATCTATAAAGGCCCAATTATACCTAAAAAAAAACCTTACTGGTTTGTAACACTGCCATATTATCCTTCTGGAGGACCTCTCAGATATTTACTTCTCTGTAGTTTCACAGTGTCAATGTCATTAGTCACTTGATTGATGTGTCCAATTTGACTATTTATAGCGTCATAAAGGTCTGACGAGGCAAACGGTTGCTCTAATGCAGCCTTTCAAAACTATTCAGCTGTCTGCACCTTTTTGTTGAAAGGCTAAAGGATCCCAGAGATGAGACTTAAAGAACACAGAGTTGATTTTATCTGTTAAAATCTTACAAAAGTGGGGGGACATCAGGGTCGTCCACAAACCCTTCAGAGAGGCTGCTGTGACCTGTGGTGACAGGAGGAGCTGACCTGGATGTTTCTAGAGAAGCTTTCTCGCTGCTCTGTCCTGGTATGATGTTGCAGAGATCGACGACGGTGCGTAAACTGGGCTCCACTTCCAGCCTCTCAGGAACATTATTTTTTCTTCTGTGGAGTTAAAAACATCAGGGAGTGAAATGAGTTGGAGGTGATAAAACTTTCTCTTTCACTCTGTACATTGTTTGGTTATCTGCTGTTTACATTTGGTGAAATGTTTAGATGAGGGTCCTGATTTTGTGTTTTTGCATGAGCACAGAATCTATTTAACATGTTTGATGATAGCCACAGTGTTTGTGTGAGGGACCACTGAACAGGGGCGCAGATAGCGCAGTGGTTTAGGCACGTGCCCCATGTACAGAGGCTGCAGTCCTCCCGCGGGGGGACGTGGGCACCATGCCCGCTCACGGCGCAATTAAACATAGAACGTTATGTTTTCTCGACCCGTCTTTAAATCTATCACTTGTTTAACTATAAAACATGTTAAAAGCTGAGATGAAATGACTTCATGCAGACATGTTTTACACTTGAGTCCAATGTGACCTGTTCCTGGGCAGAAAAGCCATTAATTCATCTCCGGGGGGGGATGATGGTCGATTTTTCCGCACAATATGTTACCATTAAAGCAAATTGATCCGATTTCTCCTTTGAACTCATCACTCCCATCCCACAACAATGAAGCCTTTCCATTTGCCAATTAATCACTTCATGATGTTGGAACCACAGTCAGATGAGCTGTGAGTGGTCAATGATTTTAAAATCATCTCTGGGGATTCTTCCTGGAGGGTTGGCATTGCCTCAGTTAATGAGGAGATAACAGCTTACATAGGGGTGGGGTGATATACAACCATGTTGTAAATATGTGAACATAATGATATGAAGTTAATTATGAATTTACTTCTACTCTACCAACAGTTGAACAATGTTCTGTTCATTAAAATAAAAAATGACTGAATAATGTGATGGTAATTTGTCTTCAGGGTGACTCAACAGAACATTAAATCCAGACTCAGACTCTACAGGCATGCTAGGCTAACTGCTACACATGCCATGGCCATGCAATTGGTCTCTGGTTTGTAGCCAATCAGTCCTTCTTCACATTTCAAAACAATAAAGTCTAGGGCAAAAACAGTTCAGAAAAGAAGAAAAAATTATTTGCTTCCGTCTGTGTCAGCGTCTTTGTCGAACATCACGCAGATGAGGTCCCAGCTTTGAAATGGTAACATGGTTAATTTCCAGTTTTGCTAAAAGCTAATTGTCAATGTCCATGACTGCTCATTATGAACCCATTCAGATAGTTTTTGGTACGGTTCAGCTCAAAGTACATTAGAAGCAGATGCAGAATCATGCTAGCAGCTCTGTAAAGCTGTACTTAGGCATCTTATAATAACTGCTGCACATGCTCATATGCTCTCAATAAAAAGAGTTCTAAGAGTTCTAACAGTTTAAGATGAGCTCTAATTAATACATACAGAGTAACTGCAGAGGATGAAGCAGCAGCACAAGGCATCGCCTGAAACTCGAAGCTTCGCCGGTGAAATGGAAACCATATGCATCTAAATGTGCAAAGGCACAGGAACGTGTTGATGCTACTCCATGTTTATCAAATGGACTCTCTGGACTACAGCATTACCTAATGATATCATATGATGGCCTGCTATTATATGATGCAGCACCAAAAAGAAATCAGCATTGGATAAGAAATCAGCGTCTCATTAACTAAAACCTAAAGTCGTGTAGTCAACTTAATGGAAGGTTCATATCTAAATCAGCCTTAAACATAAAGGCTGTAAAGATGTTTCAGGTGTCAGTCTACACATGGCCACCAAAGGCCAGATGATATCAATAAAAATGTGCTGATTTTACAGGAAGAGCCTGGCAATTATAATTCAATCTCATGTGCAGCAGCTGACAATAAACCCGCAGCAGGAAGAAGAGCCACTTCATTACTCTGTACATTCTGCCACTTGTTTATTAAGAGGGGAATAAAGCTGCCAGAGGACGTATACAGTGTATGTAAGCACGCTGGTTCTTTCAGTCCTGACTTCATTCACTGCTGTGAATTAAATCTGCAGCAGTAAAATTACCAGCTCGGCAAGAGGAATTGGAAAGCGTCTATTTATAGAACGGATATGTTTAGAAGAACAGGCATGGTGTCCAAACAGTGTTTTAACTGTGACTGCCACTCGTGCAAGAAAAAAAAAAAGAAAAAAAGAAAAAACAAGACTACAAGTGAAAATTCCTCTAGGGCACCATTCAGAATTAGTGTAGAATATTAGAAATACTGAGATCATGAGGTAAAATGTCCCAAATGTCCAACAAACTATGAAAAGAAAGCCTCTAGAAATGTTTCAATTATTTTAAATTTTCATATTTCCCCGTTATGTATTTTTTCCTTACTTGCTGTTGGGAATAAAACATGCCAACATAGTGACCAAATTTATACAAACGTTACAGAAAACGTTAAAATAAATTCATTTAAGCTGCCTTTTGTAAAGCATGAATTTAAAGTTCAGTGATTGGCTGTTACCTTGAGAGTTACTTCTCACCCTATGTTATGTACACAGGCTGTCATCTTTGACTTTCTATCAAAGATCTACATATTTTCAACAATTAAGCCTGCACTGAAGCGTGTAATCTCCCAGGTCCCTGAACCTACCACACTTCTCAGAGTCTGATACATCCCAGAGTAAACCCAATGCTAGTGTAAGAGGCCCTGTGAGTGTCAGGAGGAGGATGACCGTGACTGAGCTTTTATTACGACTAAACTTCGTAACATTATCACTCTCAGTTCAGTGAAGGAGACCTGCGGTGAATTAAGCTGTAATCAGCTGCAGTAACGACATCATCAGGTCCTGTTGAGCGTCTGCAGCCGCTCATACACAGAGGATTAGGTTTGGAGTGAATGTGATTCACTTTTAGATAAGAACCAGACTAAACACGTCACATACACTCAGAGCAGGTCGGCGTGATGTTCGGCATGGCCTGATGGAGAGAGGTGATGCGATGATACCAGGGTTTTTTCTCACATGAAAACTCTTCACCAAAGGGGTTTCAGTTAGGGACTATCAATAAATTAGCATTTAAATGAAACAAAACAATGCTATTTCCATTCATGCTGACTTACATATATTAGTGATTTAAAAAATAATTGATTTATTTTTTAAAAATAAGCATTTTGTCGATAGCTTCCATATCGTGTAACCAACCTTGTATCTGATCACATTGGAAACTTTTTCCTTCACCATTTTTGTCTTTGACTTTTTCCATCAGGCTCTGTGCCCTTTTGTCCTTTTCTTCGACTCCTCCACTCCATACTGTGCAAATGAAATCATGTCAAAAGGAGGCTACCAAATCAAATTCTTATTGAAACCCAATGTTAAACAGCAGGTTCACATACAGGTTAAGACACTGTTTGCTGATGTTAGCATTTAACTGATATACTGGTAAGAAAATTGTGAAAATTGTCCAAAATGTCCTAAAACTGTTTTAGTTTACTTTATAATGGTATAATATTTTCATTGTATCACATTTTAGAGGCTGGAAATGAATTGATTTCCTGATCAACACTATAGTTCAGCTTCTTTTTAAAAAATATTGATCATATTTCTCAAAGCATCCAGAAGAGTTTGAAAATCCAAACTCAGACAACTTGTTGCCAAAAAATGGAAAAGTTAAAATACTTTCCTTACATTTAGCTGATTTTCCTTTATTGACTCATCGCAAAGTTTCCTTAAACTGACATCATAAGAAAAGTTGCACAAATCTAGTTTATGAATTAAAAATAAGACAAACAGGGGGGGGGGTGTTAAAGATTTATGACATCTTAGAGCCTGGTCTAAGTTTAGCTCTAACTCTCATCCCGGTAACGGGCCAGTAAACCTAATCGTCAGCAGTTCTCTATGGGAGATGGATGGAGCCATTAGTCCAGGGCTTCTCTACTAATGCCCTCCCTGGTTAGGGAGTCTAAAATGGCTCCCTGTAATGGGTCACCCAAGGCGAAGGCCCCACTGGTCATTATATCTCACAGGTAATGAGGTCCGTGGACCATCAACAGAGGAGCAAAGTCTCTGCCATCCACACCTTATTATCAGACAGAGAGTACGTTATAATGAGAGAGCTGGAGACTGTGGATGGTGAAATATTGATAAAGTCATTTGTGGTAAAGTTTGCAGCCTGGCTGAATCGGGGGGTCAGGAGGCAGGGAGGGGGGAGGGTCAGGGGTTCAACGCGGTGGTTATTCTGTTGTAGCAGATAATCAAATCAGCCCTGAGGGACACGATCACTGGGTCAATTTATTACCAGTAGAGTTGACTCATGCATTATTATGAGAGGTTGCAGGGCTGGCTCTAGCCTTTTCATGGCCCAAAATATGGGGTGGCAGTACGCAAAATATGCTAAATGTGCAATTAACAACAATTTATATAGTTAAAAAAAAATTTAAATGCTAATAAAACGTAAAGCATAATTTAAGTTCATTACAACTTTATTTTTGTAGTTTTGGGGATTTTTGCTATCAGTTAAAACTGGCACTGAGATCTGGGGAAAGAGTAATATCACTAAAAACAAGTAGAACTGAGACAAGTAATTAAGTTAACTTTTAAGAGGCAGGTCCAAGACTTAAGATGGACGGCCCTCTGCTTTGACCGGTTGGGGTCTACTAGAAATCTCAGGACTACATGATTGAGTCTGTCAGACCCCCTGAAATCAAACTGTTGGAAAATCCCATCACTGCCTATGAATGAATAGCTTTGATTCAAAATATCTGCAGTAAAGTTTAGCATTTTCATGTTGTTTATTCATCACATCTCCGAAGCCTAAAGGTCTGTATCTGGACAAAAAGACACTGAAGGCATCACCTTGAAATCTCAAGGATCTCAAAGATTTTTTTCAGGCTTCGTTTCAATATTCTTTGGTATTTCATAAACTTGACTTCATTAGTTGATTGCTTTCATGGAAAAAAAGAAAAAATCTGATCAGTTGATAATGAAAATAACAGTTAATGTTACGTTTGGAAGTCTTTACATCTTGAGTGGAAAGACTTCAGTGCTGCTGGAGCTGTGAGGCCACTGACTGGAATATAACACAGATCTTCTCTTTGCAGTTGACCCTGACCTCTGAACTTTCAGAACCACTTGAGACGTCATCTCAGCTGACATATGGTTTTAGATGAGGTTTGATTTTCCATTTCATGATACAATTCACTCATGCCCTATCTCGTGTCATCAAGTAACTCCATTTCAGACCCAATCATGGCCTTCGGATCCCTTTCCATCCATGCCAGAGGCTGAATGTAGAGTCTGTGGGTAAACCCGGGGTCAAAGTTCACCCCTAATCCTGTCCAAATGCGCCGATAACTCAGGAGCCTGCAGTGCTGCTCACCTGTCACCTTGTCGCGGTGCAGGAGCAGCTTAGCATTTTTATCAAATGTTTAATTTGTGGATACAGGATTGCACTGGGGCTCTTCACCGTTTGATGGGGCCAGATGAAGGACAAGAAGCGGCTCCTGCTCATAAAATGGTAATGATGTTATTGCGGTGACGAGTGTACCTCCGGGCAAGGAGAGGAAACGGAGCTCAGTGAAACAGCACCGCGGACTAATGTGGCCATTAAGAGGTGAAGCCGCTGAACTAACCTAAACTAGAGCTCACAGAGCCGGTCACACTGAGGAAGAGCTACTGTGAATCATTTATGTTAGTGTTGAGTTATAGAGTCGCGCTTTTTATAAACGGTGAAAATACAAAACAACTCTTATATGATCATTTGAATAAGTTTTATTATGTCTTCACATACTTGGCCACTAAAACAGATTCTGACACAGCCTGACATCGTTACAGAAATATGGTTACAGACAGGATGATGCAGAACCATCCCATATCCCAGGATGCCACTCCTACCTAGTTCACCTTCATAATGAATTCTAATCAAAACAGGAGCTGGAGCCTGGAAGCCTGAAGCTGGACCTAAACCCAACAGTATTTTACTGTATGTGAGAAACTGTGAGCATCTTTCTCCCAGTGTGATGCTGCAGCTCTGGTCAAGGTTATCTGTGTCCTGTGCATGGCCATTAGCAGGGAGACCACTGTCATCAACATGGCTTAAAAAAAATGAATCGTGCACTGTTTAAAATACAACAGGCATCGGTAATTAGGACAACAGGGACCTGATAAGCCTCCAAGGCCAAACAAAGACTGAAGCCACGGCCGACTGAGACCAACACTTGACTCTGATAAATTCATGCAAACCCACAGCTGCCTGCAGGCCACAGCTCTGCTGATACCACGCAGGATTGTTGACCATTTTTGAGGCTGTTTACACCTGACTTTAATATGCACCTCTGGTAAGGATGCTCCTAACAAGTACTATAAACTGACGGTCAAAAAAACAAAACTAACAAACAAACAGAGAGACAAACAAACAAACCGAACCGATCACATCACCTCCTTGGCGTTGGGTTTTTGGTTTAGAGTATATGATGCTAAATGTTATTTTTCCTTCCTGTCCACACATTACAAAGACGTCTGTATCGTCGGGTTAGCAGCTGCAGAGTGTGTGGAGAAGATCTTTACCTTTCATCGTCCTTCGGCGAGCTGCTGCGTCTGGTCTGACATACTCTGGGGGGACGTGGGACGGTCTTTGTCACTTTGATTTCACCTTCAGCCTAAAAAGACACAACAGAGGGGAAAAAAGACTGTTTACTGTCACTGTAAACAACTTCGACGCCTTCATTTCTGAACTGTTTACTGGCGCTCTGGTGCAGGATGTATCAGAAGCCATATGGGGGGAATTAATAGTAGCAGCTCTGATTCTGCAGTATCAGCACTTGTCTCTCTTTACTGACACTATAAAGCATTCCTTCATTAAACCTCAGAGTACATAAAGCCTGATCCTCGTCGGCAGCAGCAAAAGCCATCGCAGAAAACAGTCAACAGTTTAAAGTTCAACAGTAAAGACAGAATTTATCAGAAGTAATGACACCTCAAAAGGTTTCCTTCAAAGAAAATGATTTGGTTGGGTCATATTTCATCAAGTTATTTGATTTCTTTTCTAACGTTGCTCTCTGCAGAGTGAATTGCAGACAAAACACTGAGGGCTTTATCTCCTGCCAGACACAAAGTGGCAAACAGCACAGCGCAAACGTCACCGCTGGTGTCCGACCAATGCAGCTGACATTTTCACGTTGTTTAAGTAGCAAATATACTATATATGTTCCTATTAATGTGCTGTGTGCGTTTTAAAATGAGATGTGGTCAGGCGCATTGTTACTGCCTTCAGACGGCACAGAGTGACCAACAAAAATCTGGTCTAAAGTCAATGGTACAGTGTTTATCCTGCTATTTAAACAGCGCATCAGCTGCATAGTGATGCACGGCTCTGACATCATCTGAATATGCATTCACATTTTCATCCAGTATTTCTAAATTCAAATTATTACTGCTGCTCAATGTTAGTAACCCTCGACAAACAGGAGGGGCAGTTCAGAGAGACATCCTGAAAATGGACTAAAGTACTTTGGCTCTGGAAAGTTGGACCTCTCATCTCACCCTGCAGCCTTTTTAGGCTCCTCTGCTGTCGTTTGCAG
This sequence comes from Chaunax sp. Z400, assembly GCA_037577475.1. Taxonomy (NCBI): domain Eukaryota; kingdom Metazoa; phylum Chordata; class Actinopteri; order Lophiiformes; family Chaunacidae; genus Chaunax; species Chaunax sp. Z400. The sequence goes on from CM075198.1 coordinate 4,986,837, forward strand.
TACCTGGATCAGGTGTACATGTGTTCTAGCCTGATGTGACACCGTACGTACCCTGGGCATGGTGAGGACCAGGTGTCCGGTGGTTTGGGACCTCTGAGCTGTCGAGCTGTCGGGCCTCACTTCAGCAGGCAGAACTATCTGAAATATCTGCAGAGTAAATTATTCAGAACTTTAATTAGCGAGATTAATGTGCTGATCTGACACCGCCACTGTCCCAGTGCGTCAAATGACTTTAATCATTTGTGGGCCTTCTTTTAGGCACACTTTCCAGAGAAGACTTGCGATAGTGACTAGAATAGCTCCATCTGAGAACAGTGGCAATCAATCACCGGAGTGAAATCATATGAGAACCTACACGGTACATGAGAGAGGAAAAACAGAGATAAAATTAGACTTTGTCGTTTTTTAAAATCTATTTTTGTTTCATTCTGAGGTTGAATTCAGGGGGAAGCATAAACATCAGGCAGAGAAGAAGGAAAAACTCCTCTGCATGTGCAGCTGTCAGATGCTGTTGATTTGATCTACACGCCTCACAGATGATTCCTCCAGTCGATTCCCCCCCCCCCCCCCCCCCCCCCTCCCCCTGCTCCTCTAAATGACTTCATATTCAGAATGAATTTTAAGGGTCTGAGTTGACGGATCACCACGTAAATCAGACCACCCGTCCAATCGGGCTGACCCCTGGCGATAAAACAACCATCCATTAGGAGTCCCGTCATTCAGGACTCCACTTCAGAGAGTGAAACTCCAAACCTGGTTCTGTATTGTTGCAGGCTGGAAACAAACACAAAAAAAGACACTTCTCGGATTTATGTGTGGTTGCTGTAAACCCGTTTGTCGGGAATTAAGATGTTCATTGCTGAGTGAAATATGACGGACTGGACATCAGGGGCCAGATGTATGAATATGTATGTCGAGAGATATTTCCCACAGATAAACTGGTATTTATAAAAGAAGAGATCGGTCACAATGTGCCCACTCACACATGTTAAACAACGCTTTCTAGATAGAGCTACATGATGAGGAGGAAATTAAAAACACGATGAGCGATGTAACCGTAGTGTCCAATATCGATTTTGACATTTTTTCTCGAGTCTTCGCCGCGTCAGTCGAGGAGCATTCATAAACTTAATTTAAAATTAGCTGAGTGATGAACTTCATCATCTGTTTTAATTACATTTTAGCCATTATTTCACCGTCAATGATCTCCTCCTCCATTGTGAGGCTGTTTGTAACGCCTGTTTCACTGTGAATGGTGAAGCTGGCACACCTGTCCTCATGCAAACAAGTGACTTGTGGTGTTTCTACTTCACTTAATGGGAGCTGTGGGAGTGAAAATGAGACTAGTGCACGTGCGACTTTTTAAATCTGACATAAGAACGTGGCTGTAATTTTTGGTATTTGTGCACACATCCAGAGTTTTTATGCATCTGGCCCCAGGAGGTATAAGTTGTGATTACAATGACATGCAGGACGGAGCCTCCCTTCACTATAAAGCACAGTCAGACTCAGACTGCAGCAGATCTCATGCAGTGCAGAAAGTGAACACCTGACAAGATCACAAACACTGCTCAACTTCTGCTGACACTGAATCTTCAACTATAAGCAGGGAGCTCAGGTGATATTTTAACTACATCAACACTTTGGTAGATCAATGTTGTATTTATCAGAAAAATGACTCTTGCACTAGACAGCTGATAGTTGGGAAAAGTAAGCGACAGTTCACAGATGAGAAATGACTTGTCAGCAGGCATAATAAAATCTCTTTATCTGTTAGACGAATGTCAGAGTCGGAATCAGGTTTGCATCCTGTCACCTTTCGACAGTCAGCGATAGTTTCTTTCAACTATAACGGCAGACTTTCTCCAACCGTCGCCATGTATTGTACGGTTCTCAAATGAGCAGATGGGGTGACGTTTGTTGCATTAAAAAAAAAACACTCAAGCTGCTGGTAGACAGTGCCGGTGTGACTCTGCAGTGTCATTTTTACAGCGGGCTGTGAGCCTGTTGTGAGTCTGGCTGATTGCCTCCTGCTGCCTGCAGCCTGGAGGAGGAGGAGGAGACCATCAACACCTTACAGTGAGAGACCAGAGCTCATACTGGTGTTTCCACAAACCACTAACCAACCCTTCATCTTAATACGTCTGTCACCTTTACTCGGTGAGATGTGAGAAACATGATTTGAACTCATTACTGTTTGTTCTGGTGAAAGGCTAGGAGAAATGTCTCCTTGCCAACTACTGTCGCAGTGCCCTTGAGCAAAGACATTCACTGGCTGACAGCAGCAGTCTGGTCAAACTGGCCACACTCCAGTATGAATGCATGAGAACTGAAAGTGAAACTGGAGCTCTGGGAACATTTCCTAAATAAACATTGGTTAAAATATTACACTTTTTTTTTTAAAACACCAGAAAATTACTTGAAGAGAGATTTTTGTCACGAATGTCTGAAGTCAAACTCATGAGTCAGTTCTTCACTGGATGTATTATGTCACAAAGGAGCAACAGGTTTTATTTGTCCTGAAAATTTTGATGAATCAGCACAGTCTAACTCTGAGTGTCTCTACGACACTAAAAACTTGCTGAGTGGTCTGACCTATAAACTCGGGAATAGATTTATGTATGAATCTCTGCTGCTGCCCTTTTACGACTTTAAAAATCCTGAATTAATGAATTGGTTCCAGTTTTGGAATGTGCAGCCTAAATAGTGAGAGGAAGAAGTTAGAATTGAAGTGTCCTAAAGACTATCAAACATGTAATAAATCCTCCACGGCGTACCTTTCCTTTGACGCTGACTCTGGCGTACGTTGGCTGAACATCCACATCTATCAGGGAGGTGTCCATGTGTCTGTGAGGGGAGTGGTGGTAGAGGACAAGGTTAGTTTACATCAGGATGCACTGGGAGTACTGGTAGTAGTCTTCGTGGACCAGCTGTGCAGGTGAAGAGCTTTGGTCACACATATTTTACACCTGAATAAAAGCAGGTGCATCAAACACCCTGAAGTCTTCTCTATAAGGTTATCTTAAAATGTTCACCTTATTATTTAAGCTTTTCTCTTTAAGTAATCCCTTCAAGTTAGTCACACCGTTGCACAAACGACCTTAACAACCAAAGGAAAGAAAATAACACCTCACTCGCACAATATGTCTGCAATAAATGAAGGCAACGTTTATGGCAATAAATGAAGAAAACACATCTCTATGAGTGATTGCATGAATGGTTACCTCTCCTGATGAGCAGGCGGCGCCTTGCATGGCATCCACCACTGTGTGGATGTTTGTGTGAATGGGTGAATGCTGGCTTGTGTTGTAGAGAACGTTGAGTCAATCAGACTAGAAAAGCGATATATAAATACAGTCACATTTTTATGAGAGTTCGGGCTCATGTACCTGTAAACTGCCAGGTCTAAGACGAGCGTGTTGTTTTCTTCATCTTCAGTCAGAGAGAAATCCAGCCTGTAAATGCACACAGATTCAAAAACACTGTAAGAAATACAAAACTACTGCCAGTACTTGAACACCACCTGACACTTAAACTGCTCACAATACACTTTTACATATCTCCATCCCGTCTACTTCGATGGGAATTTTAACGACTTCTATTGCTAGACTTGTGCCAATAATCCCTCCTCTTCAGTCTGCATTCAACCGATCCTGCCACATCAACTATTTAAAGCGCATGCGCTTCAAAACATCCAGCACTTGACCTCCAGCTGACTCCGATTTCACGTCTGATTTTAGTTCTTAATAGATTTGCAATGATTAAGTGATAATCAAAAAGTCATTCAAAAGAAAAGTTGTAATCGAAGTGTTAAAAAAAGTCAAACGTTTGCTGGTTCCAGTGTTAAAGTCACAATAAATGTACAGAACACGACTTTACAAGGCATCCATGAAAGGACGGACTTTATTACTGTTATGATGTTTTGACTATAATCACCCAGGCTGTCTGCTGTAAAAAGATAGATCATATACATGGTGCATTCCTGACCTCAGTGTGTCCTCAGCTCACATTACAAATGAAATCATCCTCTTTTTAAGGCCTCGACCCCCATGGCCTTGCTCTGGATATAAACCTCTGGCTAATGGAGGGAGATCGGGGTGGCCCGAAGCTATGAGGTTGCCCCCCCCCTGTAGCTCTCTGATGGCAGGTGAATTAATCCAGTTCCAGAGATCAAAAAAGCGAAGGCCACAAATAGAGCAATCACACAGCAGCTGGTAGCTTTTTTTACCCACCTCGCTGCCTGGGCGAGGTGATCCAGGGTCTCAGAGAAAAACCATTGAAGTCCTGAAGAACTGTGAGTGGAAACTGTGTGAGTGTGTAGTCGTGAGATGAAAATGAAACAGCTGATTAGATGTGTTTTGTTGCTCAATTATTTTGCTCTCCGCTGTGTTCGCTGCTGTTACTGAGTGGACTGGTCGATTCCCCTCACAGTCAATCATAGCTGGTAATACTGAGCTTCTGCCACAAAACAAAGCTACAAGATGAAGTCTGGGAAGTGTTTGTCAGTGTCAGCGTCTGTTTAAACAGAAAATGTGTCACATTTACTTTGGCATGTTGACGTTCATGACTCGTCCATCAGCAGTGATCAGCATCCTCGGGGCCTTTGGTTTCTGCTCTTTCTCCCTGCAGAAAAACAGCAAAACATAAGCACAGTACACACTGTAATGCATGTGTGTGTGTGTGTGTGTGTGTGTGTGTGTGTGTGTGTGTGTGTGTGTGTGTGTGTGTGTGTGTGTGTGTGTGTGTGTGTGTGTGATTGTATAAAGGGTGGACTGACAGACAGCAGAGTTATGAGCTCCAGGGGTGAAGGAGAGAGCCAGCTGTTCTCCAGAGCCATCCATGAAGAGAGACACAACAGATCACGTGCAATAGAGGGTTTTACTGTAGGAAATTCACACACACACACGCTCACACATAATATGTTAAACTGTACTGTACAGTGAGTTCTGCTTCAGCAGCTTTCAACATTTTACACTTGGAAACATATGAAATGGGCCAAAGTTTGCAGAAAATAAGGAAAACGCAGTCGATTTGAATCAAACCTGCTTAATTAAATGCTTCACGTGATGTAAAATATCACCTCTGTGCCTTCAAACCTTTCATTCCTGAAGGTCTAAACCACACAAACACATGGCATCCAGCTCAGTGCCCATGTGTCCAAAATGTAACCAAGACTCATCAGGGTGTTTCCTTAAAAAGCCTGTGTGTGTCCTGCATAAACAACCCAGCTCACTTTTGACTGGAGAGAAAATGAGCATCCATGACAACTGTTGTTACTGCACAGCTCAATCCGGATTATTTCTGACATCAATTAAAGACTATAATCCAAAAGAAATATGCTAAATCGCACGGAGAAAATGTCCTCATTTTACACAAGTCTCTGACTGTTCACTGTTCCAAAACCAGGAAGCAGTCAACAAGGAAAAGGGAACGCTATCGAATACGTATGGAAGGGAAGACAGAAGAGTGTGCAAGATGTGGCACAATCTGTACTCTCCTCTGTGACCTTGGGGTTCTGCGAATTTTCTTTTCTTTTTTTCTTTTTTTTATTAAAAAGAAGTTGCGTCTAATTCGACCTTTGACGATTACAGTGCAGATGCAACACGGCTTCTTTTATTTCGTGTTACTGTTCTTCCCAGCTGTTATGAGGACGATTAAGCTGCTGCTCCAGGCCACACTGATAAAGTTGATACAACGTCCAAAAAAAGACGTATGAAAAAACTTTCATAACTCCAATAATATTCATAAAGCCCCTCTTAACGCGGCGCTGCATGACTCATATTCTGAGTGTTTTCAAACTGGAGCCCTCTGCAGAGCACCACCTCTCATTTACTGTACTGTCACTGCCACATGAAGCAGGGGAGAAATGCTCACTTCACATACGCCCATCTATTAAACCCACTGAGCGGCAGATGAGTGTCAAGGCGGGTGAGTGTTTAGCGCTCTGTGGAGGGCCGGCCGTCGTGACCTCGGTAGACGTACATCAGCCATACAGAGGCGGATTGGACAGCTTGCTGGAATCGCCTTCAATCTGCTGAACTCATGGTTTTATTAGCACTGCAGAGAGATCTGTAATGAGTTTAAGTGTTGCTGTGGAGGTGAGCAGTTAGGGGAGGCACTGACACTTCCTGGGTTAATAGTTCCATTACCACAGTGGTCATTCATGTGAGAGTCACACAGTCAATACAGCAGGGCTGCCATGTCCTCTTCAGAGGGTGGAACAGCCATTCATCCCAAGGAAGCATAAATACATCCTTTGTGTGTGAAAAGATTTGTAGTTTGCTGGAAAAATACCAGTAAGTGAAGGTTTGAAAGATAATTTGGGTTTACGAAAACCTGGAGTATTTTGGTGATCAGTCGGGAATTTAGACAGAAAAAAAACAACCAGGAGTAACAACTAAAAAAAAATGTATGTCCAAGGACACAGATGAAATTTTGAAAAGATTGCTTCATTTAGTAAAAATTAAGAGAAACCATTTCTGCTGCTTGTTTGTTGCTCCATTTAACTTCTTTTCAGTTTTTACTCATTTTACTGATTTTATGCTGTTCAAGAATAAAGAAACTCCAAATGATGGACACAGATCAACTATCACAGTCCATTTAACTACAAATGTGCAACCATCAGACCATCAGCCATACAGTATAGTATGTGCATGTGTGTGTTAGGGTGAGACAGGGGGTAAGTATTCGCTGCAAACTGTCAAACCAAAAGCAGCATCTCCATCTCTCTGCCTCCCACTTCAAACAGCAGCTTTTTCCTCTGCCTAAGATATACACTGTTTGACCTGTCAAAAGCCACAGTGTGGCTCTCTGCACAATCAAATCCTGTTCTGTAACCTTTTTTTTTTTTAAGAGGGTGTAACCACATCTATCAAACAGCTGAGTCATGGAGACATCAGTGTTGACAGCTCCACTACTGGTTTCTGTGTAGTCCAGAGGCGAGGATGATCCGTTCGGACAGCTTTCAGTTAGCCGTGTCGGCAGAGATGTCTTTACTCACGTCGGATTCATCTACAGAACTGCAGTTACTGTATGGAGAGCTTTGAGTGTGCAGAACGTGACTTCTGCAAAGCCTCTGTGTACTGGCGTATTACGGTGTTAAGAGTCAAGCACATAAGACCCCGATCAGACCGACGTAAGTCCTGTGTGCAAGAAACCAAGACCTCTCCATCATTTGAGAGGAACCAACCCTGTCAGTTCAGTGCAGGTGGAAACACTGATGGCTCCGGCAAAATAAAAAAGCTGACACACAAAACACAAATCAACTTCTTGCGAGGCGCTTCGGTGACCAATCAAACACAAGCACACGTCCCTGTGGACACACTCCATTGAAGGGTTGCTGCCAGGATAACTTTCCAGAGCAAACATGCAAACTTTTTACTTGTTACTATAGATTATCTACAATCCAAGGAAACAGTTTAGAATTAGCATTAATTCAGCGTCATCAATAATGAGTAGCCATCATTAAAACATCCAGCAACACATCACACATTATCTCAAGTAGAGAAGCCTTCATGCAAATCTCCAGCCGTCCATCTCATCCAAGCACCTCAACCATCTTCATCCATTAATCAGCCTGTCGGTTTTCCTTCGACCTCACTGTATGTTTCAGCTTCACTTCCACAGACTACAGGCAGAATGTCCTCCTCCTCTCTCTCTCTCTCTCTCTCTCTCTCTCTCTCTCTCTCTCTCAGAGGAACAGAGCAGCCATTAAACACAAAGGAGTCTCCTGGCTGACCTTATCACAGAATCCACCTCAGGAGCAGGAAATTCATCTTTCTTGACAATCTAGTGGCGGCAAGACTGCCTGCATCAAGTCAGTGCCCTCTGACAGCGACGCACAGGGAGGCCATATAAAAACAGCAACACCACATCACCCATGATGTTATGCTCGGACAGCATGCAGACCTGGGATGTTTCTGCAGTATGGATTAGGAGGCCGACTGTCCGGTTTGGCTTTTTACAAATAGGGCTTATCCACACGTGTATTACCTGACTTCTTATCACTAGAGAGGCTTTATTCTGCTTCTTCTTGAGTTTTTTTTCCCCCTGTCCAGTAAGGACTCTGAAAAAGTCAAATATTCAAAAGAAGTTTCTTTTCGATGAGCGCTCTCATGAATTATCAGGATCTACTACATCCATGTCACGTGATTAAAAACGCATGCCTTTGTATTTGTTCTCTCGCCTTCCAGCAGACTGAGCTGTAGAGTGGAAGTCCAGTAAAAAAAAACAGGGCTGATGGTTTAATACTCGGTGAGCTGAAGGCTCCCTGCTGGTATCTACTGAGTGTCCCTGGACTGACCCTGAAGTCTCAGAGGAGCTGGATGAGCGGAGGAGGCTTCTTGGGTGTATTATTTTAGAGATGTATTAGATGTATTACGCGTCAGGTTTATTTGTATGGTCTTCAATCACGGTTACAGTCCCCGGCTTCACGACGTCCTCCTCAGACCAGTGACAGCAGCACCTAACTGAAAACAACAGGGAGTTTTAGACAACAAAAAAAGAAGGAAACCATCACAGAGAGAAATCCCCCCCCTCCTCAAGGACACTGCAGCGGGGCTGAGAGAGATCGATGGCTCAAAACAACTAAGGTCCACAGAGAAAACTAAACGATGCCTGTTACACCTAAAGTCTAGCTTTGTATCAAGGGACACTGACCAAGAGTTCAACCATTAAAAAGAGAAAGTTCCACTGGAGACGCACAAAGACTATAACGGATTTCTATTCTTGCAGCAACAACACACACGTGTTCAAACACCTCTCTGTCTGAGAGGGCAACATGTCACCACTGACATCAGAGCAGCTATGATGAACTTTGTCATCGAGTGAATGAAATCTAACGTCCTTCACTTCTTAATGCAAATACATTTTCTGAAACACGCAGAATTCGTAACATTCATCTGAAATTTAAGGGTCTTTAAATATAAAGATAAAATTCCTCCTGTAGTTTTATACAGCGGTCACTGACGGTCCAGCTCCACCTCACCTAAACACACCGTCAGTAAATCAGTCAGGATTATTGGCATCTTCCAGCTCACCGACCGTCTCATTAGTCACAAAGTATAAATAACCTGAACCTGCTCACATCTCTGCGGTTACAGTACAGTTTGTTCTCTGCTGCAGCGTCGACCCTGAAAACTTCTCATTAGCCCGACGGACGGACCTGGACTCAAACACCTGCGAGCGTAGCCTCATCCGTCCTGCTAATTGTTGTGTCAAAACAAGATATTTATGTGGGATTTGTGCTGTTGAACCGGTGTTTCCTTCCATCCTGTAATGAAAACAAATCACCCCAACCTTAGCCATGTAGTCAATAAACAGACTGATTGATTGATCTATTCCCCCCTGGTGATTGGGTGAGAAGGTATAGCACACGTTTCATCAAATGACCTGGAGCCTCAGCACATTCCAGCGTCAATATTCATGAAAAATGGTTTAACAGCAACAGTAAATTGAGGTGCTTACGTATATAACCTTAATGACCAAAAGTATGTGGACGCCCCTGCACCTTTTAGGGCTCCAAACTCACCTTTTAGAACTTTTTCGTTTAGGTGCATCAGCATGTAATTTAGGTGCAGCCAATTCTAAAGTTTAGGCTTTACCTTCTTTTTTTTGTCAGTTCCCAGTAGCATTAATACATGTTGTTAATGACAGAAAACAGAAATAAAGGTGCAGATAAATCACATTAAATTCAACAAGAAATCAAATCTGTTTAAAAAAAATTAAGTAAAAAAGTTCTGACGATGAAACTGCCTGACAAACTCTTATTGGCGTATTATAAAACCATTAATTAATTAAAAGATGGAATGTTTTCCCTGTCTTACTGGTTGTACATGTCGTACACAGGTTTTAGTCCATTATTAGATTCCTTGTGATGCTGAATGTCTGTCTCTGTCTCAAAAAAACACTCAGATGTCTTGGAGTCTGTCATCTCAGGTGAGTCACTGTGGATGGCAGCCTCCACAGGATAATGGTTAATGTTATAGCGGCATCCAGTGGACAAAATAGTAACGTGCAGCCAAAACATAAGACACGGGGTGATGGACTTAAAGCGAAGTTTGAGGTGAATAACATCAGAGGTATTTCTGTTTCAGGTCATTGACTGTCTGAGAGAGGGACAACATCGCCCTCTGTGCAGTCACTTACTTCTCTTTTCCCCTCTTCTTCTCCAGGTAGCGGTGAGCCTCCAGACGAGATTCGGGGGTGAAAGAACACGGCGAGTGCCAGAACTCCCTCTCCTGCCGATCATCCTCCAGGCCAGGGCTCTCCATGTTCTCCTCCGCCTCCCGGTTCTCCTTATTCTCCTTTGACTCCGGACTACAGAGAAAAGATGCAGTGACTCCAGGTTCACTGTGACACGTCGAGCAGAGATTGTCATGTAAATGTACAATAATAAGTTTGAGGCCAAATCGCCACTACGACTAGATCCTACACTTCCCAGAATTCTTTCAACTGTCTTCTCAGGCTTCAAAGTGTTTCTATAAGCTGATGAGTAAAGTATCAGTAAGTTGTCGTGTTTGCACTCACGCCGTGTTGTTGATGTCAGTGTACCATCGGCCGTCACAGCCTGGTTTCCTTTCCTCGCTTCCTTCCTCCCCTTCTGCTGCCTTCCTCTGCACCTCCCCTTTCTCTCTGGCTCTCCTCTTCAGATATTCCCTCTCCTGCTCCCAGACTTGCCTCTTCACCTGCTCCAGTCCCTGAGAGGCTCGAATCCTCTCCGACCGGCTGATCTCCGTCCCGTCCAGCCACTGAGGATACAGACAAACATCAGGGAGCTGAACTCTGGATCTGGATCAGAATTACAGATTTTCTTACAGCATCAAACTGATCTTGGTGATTTAATCCCAGTAACTTCATCATTACTGAAAAAAAGATATAAACGTTATATAATTGGATTCAGATTACAATAAATCCAATTGTCCTTCAAAAAGATGATATTTGTCCTGTGCCATATTTTCTCCTTCCCTCATCTTCATCATTTCAGTTAAACAGGAGGTCCTTAGTTAAAGTCTGTAAGCCCTGCAGAATCAACATCTTAGCTTGTCAGCGATTGTCTAAATATTCTTGCCATCATTTTTACAGTATAACATATGTATATATTATAGTGTCTTTGAGTTTTCAGTTTTAAAAAACTTTGAAAAGTTGATTCTAGTGTCCTTAAAACTCCAGGCAGGGCTCAGTGCTCACAGGCTGGGGGTAAGATGGATAGAGTTACCTGGAGCTGAGGCAGAGACGCCACCACATACTGCCTGTAGCCCTCAAACTCAGTGCAGGGGTTCCCCACCAGAAACAGCTCTGTGAGGTGGATGTTGTGTTTCAGAGACTCCACGCTGCTCAGACGGCCCACAAAGTTCACCGTTAGATCCAGCTTCTGGAGGCTCTCACAGCCTGAAGACAGGAAGTAATCAACTAATTCAAGTGATTATTAATTACAGCCCCAGTCAGAACAGTTTAATTGAATATAGCTTAAACATAAAGCACAATATTCATTGTTGGCGTAGATTCTCACTCATCCAGGTCATGGTAATCCTAATAAGTTAAAATCGACGGCAAGTGCACTTCTTTTTTTTGTTCTGAAGACTTTTCACCTCTGATCCAAGAGAACTGAGGATGCCTCTTGGATCAGAGGTGAAACATCTTCCAGACTAGAGAAGAGGTCCAGCTGCTTTCAAATTTAACCAAAATCATTCAGCTAAATTTTTAAAACAATATAAATGTTCATAATCAAGTCTCAGTCTAATCAATACACACGTGTCTGTGTTCTGCATACTGACCTTCAAGGTTTTCAATGACTTCAATGTTGTTCAAGGCCAGATTCAAATACTCCAGCTTCTTCAGACGACCAACATTCTCTAGATATCAAATGAATAAATACAAAACACAAACAATGGTTTGGTGGTCCAGATGTGTCTGTAATAAAACTGGATGAATTAATTTGGACTCTCAAAGTTTATAGATGTCTTGGTTAAACACATTGGTTCAACATCATTTAGATGACATTTCAATTTGTGGTTAAGATCAGTGTTACATTAAAATGTCACCCAGACATCTAACTACAAGTCCAAGGACGCAGATGGCCCTGCTACTGGAAAAACACTATCAGTGCTGTTGTGGATAAACCATAACCCCTTATCGGTTCTAGTGAGGCTAAAAATGTAAAAAAAATAAGCAAATTAAAGAAACCAATTTCGAGATGCACACCTTTTGGGTGCCCACAAAGCATGTGTGAAATTAAAATGAATTCTATCCATCAGTTTTTGAGGAGATGTAGATACTCCTGATCTCACCTATCCTGGGGATGAGGTTGTTTTGCAGGTAGAGGATCCTCAGGTCCCTGCACCACCTGTCGATGTGTTCGATCCTCTCGATGTCCTGCTGATGCAGAGAAATTTCCTCCAGGGAGAAGATCTGACACTCGTTGTGCTCGGCCCGTTGGCGGACCAAGTCCTCTGTGACTAGACAGACAAAACACACACAAGGGTCAAACTCGTGTTCACGTTAGACTTTGACTGTTGTGGCCAGTCGCATATTTACTGGTACATTGTGTATGTTTGCTTCTGTGACTTGAGATGTGGAAACACATGTAAGAGTGAGGTGTGAATGGTTGTTTGTCTCTCTATGTGTTGGCATTGTGATGAACTGGTGACTTGTTCAGGATGTACCCCACCTCTCGCCCAACGTCAGCTGGTATTGGCTCCAGCTTCCCCCCTACAAAGGATAAGCGGTCACAGAAAATAGATGGATGGATGGATGTGTACTTGTCGTGTTGTTGTATAGTGGTATGGTACTGTCTTGTACTACTCCAGCACACCCCAAGACAAACTCCATGTCTTGCCTTTCAATCATTAAAAAATATTAATCTATAAATAATATAATTATAAGTTATCTATTAATAAATGGAGTTCATTATTGGCTGGCTAATTAACATTAGCAGTAACAGTAGCATGGTAATGTTAAGTTTAATAGCTCGTGGGTGGCTCCTAAGTTAGCTAGACTTAGCTTAGCCTGTAGCAAATTAGCATTGAAAGCCACTAATGAGTACTCACAAGCCACGTTAGCAAACAAACATGATTTGCGGTAATATGAGAGGTTAGCTAGCACATTAATCATCGTTAACTAGCCACTGTCAATTGTTATCATGGAGGAAGCTGAAGTCACCTACATAGTTGGGTTAACAGGTGAACTACCATTAGTTCAAAAAGTAACCAGCGTAGACGTAGCCCCACTTAGAGCAACTCTACATCTGTGGCTAGTAACATTCAACGACAAACTACACGACTCTCGGTAAAAATACACCGTAAAATGTACAATTAACCGTGACTTCTAACAATAGTTAACTCGTAAAGAAATGTTCTACTGTTTTGAGATGACTTATTTTAAGATGTGATCTTTTTTTTAAACTTACTGTAAACCATCTTCCTCAGTTGTCGAGCGTTGCCGTAGAAACCGTCCTGGTGCTGCGTTCTCGTGCTATGGGAAATACTACTACTACAACCAAGTGTAATATAATACTGTGGGTCACTATTAAATAAATTACGAATGATGGCTATTTATACTAATACCACTATTCGAAAAATAAAGCAGAAATAAAAATTGGCTTCAAAACAACCCTCAGTTAAGGATATAAAAATATTTTTTAAAAGTATGGTAACAAATAAAATATGAATCATAATTAACAGTGAAAAGATGGAAATTATATAATGGCCACATAAAGGACCAGAATTTTTACTCAGAATACTAGCTCTCATTGTCAATGACATCAGAACAGCAAAATATGGTAGATATCAATAAATAAATAATAAAATAATATAACCTCTATTTTTTGGTAAAACATTTACATTTTCTCTCCCAAGTTTACAAAGTTAATTACACACAATTACAAAAGATTCTCTTAGTTCTTTTTTTCCTTTTCTTTTTTACTTCTAACAAGTGAAAATGTTAATTGATATCAAGCACACAAGACATCATCAGGAATTGATGGACACTTTGCAGCCAATCAGAGTATTCACACAAACCATGGTATAATGTAATTATGTTATTTTAATACTTCACTGCTTTTGTCTTGTGAAATTCTTGGCTTTATTTTTCTATTCTCATCTAATTCCAAGCGTGATAAGAAAAGGTAGTGGATGTAGAAAAGTAGACAATGAATAAATAACTATCTATCTATCTAGTCACTCTTCCTTCAGGAAAATTATGTGATATAAAGAGCAGAAGTTCTTGGCCATGTGACACCACTTATCCTCAGGCAGGGAGTATTGTTTTCTGATGGTGTTGCTTTTCGAAGATACACTTTACAAGGTCCACTCAAAGGTAGCAGTCTGTGATCACTCTGATCTTTTATTTTGAAAGTGGCATTACGGAAGTTGTTCAACGCCATACCGAGGAGGAGACAACAACCCACTAATAATAAACAACAACGTTATACCGCAGCATCCCTCCGTTTCTCCCAGCCGGTAACTCGCTGCTCGTGTTAAACAAAGCTGAATTAACCACCTGGAGGTCGGCGGACATTGTTCTCACCTCCTGAACGCGTCGTGACATTTGCTAATGTTAGTTTAATTCACATTTGTTGTCCTTTCACGTCCGCTCACGATGACGAGTTACACGGCGTTTCATTCTCAGTTGACGTCCATCATGGAGGCACTGGCCAAAGCGGCGGTGGCGGAGATCTGCGAGCTGGTGGACGACAGCTACGCCGTGCTGCAGTTAGAGATCACCCGGAGTCACAAGGAGAACGAGGCGCTGAGGAGGAAACTGGAGTTGATCGAGACCATCATTGCGCGGGGACACCGGGGGAACGTCGCGATGTTGGGTTACGGTGTGCAGGAGGCCGGCGAGGGTCTGGTGGATTTCACTGCCGGTGAGTTTGAGCGGGAGTCGCTCAATCCGGCCGTCATCATGGCTCCATTTGTTTGGTGTCACAAGCAGTTCCACACCAAACTCTATTGGAAAACGTGTTAAAAAAACAACAACAACATCTCCATACTACGGCAAAAACTCTTTATATGGTTTCACACTCTTGGTCAACAAAGCTGATCGTAACTTGTATCTTTGTTTACTAAATGTCATTCATATCAATCTCAAAGCAACTTTTTCAGCCGTTTCGAAAAAATGTCGGAAACATATGACGTCACGTGAAATTGAAGTTTTACTGACCACGTTTTTGGTATTTAAGTCTCTTCTAAAAACAAAACAAAAACAAATACTCAAACACATTATCTTATACATTACAACAAGAAAGCCCTTTTTTATAAGTTATATAACGTGTGTACTGTTTTCCACCCAGAGCGTGCTTTACTGACCGGAGCGGCGATCAGACAGCCGAAAGCCAGCCTCAGAAGAAGTGGGCGGGTCCCTGGTGTGGAGGTGACAACAGCGCTGACCCCTGCAACCAAAGAGGTGAGAGGACAAGTGAAAAGCATCTGGTGTTTATTTTACACAGTAATTAAGTCTTTACAGACTGGGAAAGACATCTATTATGGTTTTAACTATGTAATCAAATGTCATGCTTCAAATGTCATTTTCCTTGAATAGTTTCTATTTGTCTGGTTCAACACATCTGAACTCATAAACACAGTTAAAATAAATGCCCCACAGTAAATGCAATTAGTTGTTTATGTCTCCGTTGTTTTCTACTTTCAGGATCCCTCGACAGGAGCTGCAGAGGAGCCGAATCATGAGGTTGTTGTTTTGGTAAAAGAGGAAACGGCGAAAGATGAGGTGAACAACGCCACAGAGGAGCTGCTTCTCAACGAAGACGGTAAGGGAGGAAAAGCTTTGACCATAACGTTAGCAGCAGCAGCTGCGGTCATAAATCAGGCTTCAAAACTACAATCACATCCGAACAAAAAGCAGCAAGACGAAAGGAGAGGAGATGAAAGTAGGTTCGTGGTAGATTTCGTGGTAGCGACCTCATTCAGTGAAACATGTTTTAAAGACTAAGCTAATAAAACTAAGCTAACAGAGGACCTTACTCAAAGGGAGTAGGTGGAAAAGTAGATAAATAAAAATAATAACAATAAAATAATAATAATGACAACATGAAGAGGCAACTAATACGACTAATGGAGTATCAGTTCTGGTGACATATCAGATCTAATATAGGTGTTGGGAAGCAGTAAGGTTGCCAAAATTCAAGAAAGGTGTTCCATTCATTTCTGAGAGTACATGTTATCTTTTCAAGTGGGATGCAGTAATTCATTTCCATAAACTGTTTAGCTATGGGGAGACGGGAATCCAACTTCCATGACACAGCATGGCACTTCCTGGTGATGCACAAAGCAATTTCTAAAAACTTCTTTTTTTTAGAGTTTTTTGAACTGGTAGTAGTTTTTAGAGACTTTCATTGATGTGTTTATGTCTGAAAATCTATGTTAAAGAGCAGACATGTAGACACCAAACACAAAAGACTGACATTTTTTTTTTTTTTTTTAGCATACAGGCTTTTTATTTAAAAATAGACATTTTGACAAGAGTTTTTGTCACACTGGAACTTCTCTTGAGGTGTTAAAAGCAAAACTGCCTTTTACTGTATTTTAAACTCGGTGTTTGTTGATTTGTGTGTCTGAAGGAACAGAGTTGCAGCTGTCAGATGCCGGTGACAGTGAAGAGGGACCCTCTGGGATGATGACCTCGGCGGCAGACGTGAGGCCGTGGGATCAGAACAGTAACGGACCACCAGAGCAAGTCGACCATCAAAAAACCCACAGTGCACTGGGGTCTCCGGGTTCTCCGAGCCCTGCAGGAGGCGCTCAGAGCAACTCGTCCGACGTTGTGTTTGACTTGGCCTCAGAGTCGGACTGTGAAGGTCCGTCTGCAGTCCAGACAAGGAAGCCGTTCCTCCTCGGGTCAGGAGGAAGCCCTACCTCCCTACCTGGGACCTCTGAGCTGAAGAGGGGCGTGCCTGTGATCAACTCTCTCCCCTTCGACACAGAGCTGGATCTTTGTTCCACGTGGCCCAATCAGGGCCTGGCGAGCATGGTGCCTGTCTCTCACCGGCCAACACTCCTGGACAAAGTGTCAGACATGAATGCTGCAGGTCTCCCATTAGCTCTCGGTCTCAGCGGATCCAGGCTGGACCCGCTGGACCTGAACAGGTACTGCAGGGACAGGCGCTTCATCTGCAGCTACTGTGGGAAATGCTTCACGTCGTCCCGTAGCCTAGAAACACACGTGCGCGTTCACACGGGCGAGCGGCCGTACAGCTGTGCTCAGTGCGGGAAGCGATTCACGCAGTCGGGACACCTAAAGACGCACCAAAGCGTCCACACCGGAGAGCGGCCGTTCGCCTGCGAGCACTGTGGGAAGAGATTCGCCGGGAAACAGAACCTGAGGATCCACCAGCAGAAACACCATCTGGCTGAGCAGGGCGCTGTTCCTGTTTAACTCTACAGGAGTATGGGACACACACACTGTCAGAACTGAACATTGTGGATGTGACTCGCTGTTCTGCGAAGCGCTGAGGAGATCTAAACTGTGACTGACCTAAAGCTTATTGCTGTTACTGAACCTCTAATTTAAATAGTTTTATCTGAGGGCCTTTTAAACATGCTTTTGAAGAATGAGTGATTTTCCATTGAAAAACTGACTGATAACTGACTGTTTTAACTTTGTGAGGTCTTAACATATTTTTAACCATCTGAACTGCCTTGGTAGGTACCTGAGACAAAGCAAAATGGGACTATGACTTGATCCAGATCAATACCTCGAAAAAGAACGTGGACCGATTCGGGTCCACTTCGATTCTTTGGGTGCTGGCATCGACTGGCTGCTGTAACTGATCCCGGTAGAGAGCAGCACCCATAAGAAGCATGTGAATGTTTTTGGTCGATGTGCATCTGGAATTAAAAGAGTGCAAGCCCAGAAGAAAAGATTGTTTCAGTCGATGTGTGCTTTGTTTATAACCCCGGATGAGGGTCTCATGATAGCCTGCGTCATCTCGAAAAGTTGTCAATGGATTTTAATGGAAATTTTACGTATGGGTGGATCTTGGACAAAAGAATTTATTCATTTTGAGATGAAAAATTTCCCCAAATTTATTCTTTTTTGTTTTTGTTCATTCTTGGAAAAAGGTTCTTGTCATGTGACAAAAGAAAATGCACCTTTAGCCGGAAAAAAAAAGTGAAGCTTTTGGTGTCCTGATATTAAAATAGAGGCCATTTTCCTCAATTAAGAGCTAACCCATCTACATCTAGGTGCCCACTGACTAAAGGAGCAAAGAGCATCATGGGTAGGATGTTTGAAACATCAGCGCTGTTACTGTTGTTACCTGCAGGTTCAGGTTTGATTTCAGATGAGGGGTAAACTTTATTTAAACACAACCGACAGCCAATCAGAATTGACTATTTTCTGTTCCCAGGGTAGAACAGATTTAATAAAAAGTCAATTTTACCAACAGGCCAGTTCATCAGTGGAACGCAGTCTTTTCCTTTTGTTTCCAGTGTAAACAATAGAACAAAACATGAATGCTGCTCACCATTGACACAGTAGAAAAAACTGCTTTTGAACATGTACACAAAAGCAGCTATTCACATACACACACACAGGCCTGCTGATTGCGTCAACAGCTGGGTGGGGTCAGTTTGAAAGATGGAGAACTCATCATTAACTCAGTCAAGTCTTCATTTTAAGCTGTGAAAAATGACTGCATTGAATGAAAACAGTGAAACTGAAGCAGCAGGTTTTAATGGACTCTGTGGTATTTAATTCAATTCATCAATTTATTAGTTCACCTCCCATCTTTTTTTTAATCTATCTAGGTTATCCCTATCAGTATTTTATTATATATTTGGTGCCGCTTGCTCATAGTGGTCATAGTAGTCTCCCACAAGCCAAGATGCCATCAGGATAGTGTAACTACCAAGGTATTAAATCATCTAGTCCTAGGAATAACTAGTGGTGGAATACCATGAGTTGTTCACGCCAGGGTATTTTATTTTATTATTTGGCCTGTCATTTTTTTCATGAGACTGCCAAAATGTTTTTTAAAAATGCCCTCTGATAATGTTAAATGATGTGGGGGAGGAAAAGATCCAGAATCTGCATACGTCCCTGGATCCGGCTCGATATTTGATCAAATCGTCCTTGGCCAAATATCCACCGCCCCAAAAATGTAGTCAGAGTCCGTTGACAAGTGTTTGCCTTGCGGGCAAACAAAATAGCAGACAAACAAACAAACGTGGGTCATCACATAAACTCCTCTGACATTGAAGGAGGTAATAACATGCTCTTATTTTGAAGTCAAAAGTGGTATTCCGGAAGTGCCTGTCGGAAGCAAGAAGAAACGCGTCTCGTTCTTTGTAATCAGCGAAGGGGAGGCTAAAACTGGATAAAATATCGTCACTGGTTCCGTTTCGGACATAACTTTGAAGTTTATAGCCTGTTTGAGCTCCGTTTGGTCCGTTTGGACGGGTTTTAGTGCGGTCGAGTCTCCTCTCGAACCGCAGGATGGCCGTCTTAACCAGCAGAGCTCTTCAGGAGCAGCTCTGCATCATCATGGGTGCGCTAACTAAAGCGGCTGTGGCGGAGATTTGTGAGGTGGTAGACGAAGGTTACGCGGTGCTGCAAATGGAGATCACCCGGAGCCACAAGGAGAACGAGGATCTGAAGAAGAAGCTGCACCTCATCGAGTCCATAGTGGTTCGGGGGAACAGCAGCGAGGAGAAGGCGGCGGCGGCGGCCGCAGCGGAACCGGAGGTCGTACCAACGACGGAGGGCGCACAGCAAGCAGAAACAACGCCGCAGCAACTGCAGCAGCAGGGGGACAGTGATGGAGGAGCCCCCGCTGCTGATGCCGGAGAAGACCGAGGAGCTAGCGTTACTGTGGTGGTGCGGGAGGAGGTAAACACAGCCGTCTTCACGTTAATCTTTCTCAACCTTTGGACCTAATAGCTTACAAATGATTTACGGCTTCAAGGAATTACAGTCGAACATTAAGTTATTGGTTTATTATGCAAGGATTGTCTTAAACCTTGCTCTGTATGCTCCAGTTAGCTAAGAGGCTAACTTGACCTGTAGTCCCTGAACAGATGTACAGAATCTAAGGTTACGACTATAAAAGTTCCTGCGAGCTTTTATAAGCATGTAGAGCAATAATGGAAAATTAATCATTTTTATTATTTTGAGTCACTTGTCAAGCAAAAAAAACCAATAGTTGCTGCTACCAGCTACTGAAAAAATAGTGCTTTCATGTGTAATATCGTTGTAAATTAAATAAATGCTCCAATTAATTTCATCATCAATCTATTGATTATTTTCTTAATTTATAGATAATTTGAATTTAAATTTTAAGATAGGTCAATAAAAATGACACATCATTGTTATTAAATATGCTGCTGAGGATAATCATCAGTAATAATGTATTAGATACATTATTACATATTGTAAATGGCATTTTTTTTATTTTTAGTGAAATTTAATGTCCTATGGTCCACATAGATGCTATTTGTAGATGTGGAGTTGTAAACTCGTATAATAAGATTGTTATCTTCATGTGAGAATAAATTGTTCCCACTCTAATCTCAAAACACCCCAAGTTTTTTTTAGGATTTAATGGCCTCTGCACATTTGCCTCCAAAATAATATTTTCAAAATGATACAAGTCACTGCATCCTTTCATTTTGTGCTATAGTCCTTAATGATGTAAATCAAACACTGCACTGCGAGCATGCATGGTTGCAGTTATATTTAATCCCATATAATCTCCAGATCAGAAGTTAATTATCATCTCATCTCTGCTGCAAATCTCAGCGCATGCTCTGTGGCTGTCAGGGTGACGCTCCTGCCTTATCTCAAGATAACCATTTTTTATTTATTTTTATCTCAGTCTCATTACCTGGGGCTGAAAGTTGTACTTTTGTGATGTGTTCATTTTCTTGTTATCTTGACGAACCCAAAGGTTTGGGGGTTTTCTTTTAGATAAGGTGATAATGAAGCAGAGATTGAGATAATGGGATTAACTCCAACCATGGCTGCTCTTATGTTTCCATACAACAGTTCAGGTGGAAGGTGATCTCAGTCAGTCGTCTCAACATCTGCAGTTGTACAGTTGTACTAATTCATGTCTTAGCTTGAGCAACTTTGGAACTTAATGAAGTGCAGCAATCCTCCCTGATTACCTCTTTTTAATTAAAGTCACTGCCTCCTTAAAGATGACCAATCAGGACTCAGGGGACATTTAATCTTTATGTTTAAATATTATCGACTTTACCTCAATTTACAGATATTAAATCAATAGTGTAGAAATTTGTTACTTGCCTTTTTTATGTGTTTTTTTATGTGCACATATTATTGAATTTAATATTTTTTTTATATATAACAGTATTATTACTCTTGTGGTTGAAACATCCCATTCATTTTTAAATCAAATGTTCTCCAGCTTCCAGATGTGGTGCTGATCAAAGATGAAGACTCTGACAGTAACGACAGCTTTGAGGAAGGTGAGTCTAAACGACACAACTTTCCTTTTTCCTCTACTTTTTCATATCACAATATTTTTTTAAAAAGAAAAGAAAAAAAGATATTGTAATATGCTCTTTTTTTAAGGGTTGGGCATCGTTTGGATTTTAACAATTGTGATTCCAATTCCGATTCTTTGCTTTCCGGTTCTTTGAGGGGCAGGGTCAAAACAGGCCACATGCTTATTTCACAGAAGAAAAACACTTGCTGAATTGTACACCATGTTGGCAAAGGTTGTTTAGTCATGTTGGTTGTGCATCCTGCTTTACATGAAATCAGTTTGGCACAGGTGTTGCACTGTGCCGACCCAGCATTTTTCAGGGCCACAGTTTTGAGCACCGCTTGCTGTGCTCCATGACGGAGCCCGGATCGATGTACCCATCCAACCTGTGAGGCAGACACTATGGAAGCTGCATGTCACCACCACAGAAACAAACTTAACTTGAGTGCGAGTGAAATTTCTTTAAGAACCAATGAGCAGAATTGAAATGAAAATGTCTTAACGATTCTGATGGAATTGGAGTTTCGGATTCTCGATGCCCAGCCCTAGTTTTGGTCTGTTCAGACTCTCGATTCCTGAACATTTCCCACTGATATCATGGGCTGCTGGGTATCACTGTTAAGCAGTGGATTTGTAATTTACCAGCTTTTTCATATGTTTCGTCTTTCAGATAACAAACCGGCTGCTGATGGAGCGACAGCTGCAGCCAGAGAGGCCGTCACGTCGACTACCATCAGCCGGAGTAAGAGGAGACACTGGCCTGGAAGCGAAGCGGGAGACAGGAAGTTGTCCTCCGAGCAGCTCACACAGAAAGCCTCCAAGGCGACTGCAGGGACGCAGAAGATGACGGTGTCCGTCTACGCTCTGGACTCTCCTCGCAGCGAGCTGGGCCACTCCAGTCAGCTTGGCGGTGAAGAGATGGAGGCCGGCGAGTCGGTTTGTTCCTACGCCTCACAGATGGACCCTGATGTCCAGCTGGTCCACCAGGAGTGCTCACTGGTCCCTTCGAGCGCTAACAGACAACCAGCCTATTTTGGCAACAGCGCTCTAATGGAGTCTCAGTCTCCCACGAGCAGAGCAGAGCTAGATCTCAGCCTGACGTGGACCAAACAGTCAAAAAGTCAAATGTCTTTCACACAGTTTCACCAAAACGAGAACCAGGACAACGATGCCTTCGGGATCAAACTGATCAGCGTCTCGGGCTCGGCGTCCACAGACTCCCAGCTGTCTGAAAGCAGCAACTCTGCGTTCGAGTACGACAACGGCGACATGATGAACTACGCCCTCTACAGGGACCAATCGCATCACTCTCAGCAGAGCGCCGGCACCAGAGGGAAGCGCTTCGTTTGCTCCATCTGCAGCAGGACATACGCCACGGCGCAGAACCTGGACGTTCACATGCGGATCCACACTGGGGAGAGGCCGTTCAGCTGCGACCAGTGCGGCAAAAAGTTCACCCAGTCGGCTCACCTCAAATCGCACCTGAGCGTCCACTCGGGAGAGCGACCGTACTCCTGCACGCTCTGCTCCAGGAGCTTCATCGTCAAATACAGCCTCAAGCTACACATGAAGAAATGCCATCCCAACGTCTTGAGTGAATGAATGCGCGGACGTTTCATTCTCAATCATTCTGCTCTGTAAATATCCGATTTCAAGAGGAATAAAAGTTATTTGAAATTTTTAAAGCATCAAGCAGTTATATTTCAAAAAGAGTCCAGTTGTTTGAATGTTATGACATTATTTTCATGGTTGTTACAGTTGTTCTTGTAATAAAGTCAAGGGTGCACAGATGATATCCAAATAAAACACTAAACAGGCAGAATAAAGAAATATCTAAGTACAAGTTAAAGTTCAGAAGAATTTAGTTTTACAAAGCTGCAGAAGGCAGATTGATTTCCAAGGTTTTTAAATGGGATGGGTTTTTTTTCCAAGAATGAGTTTTACTTTGAGACACAATGACTCCATTCATTTGTTATTTGACAGAATTATGGTTCGAAACTATGAAAAATGATCAATCATTTAAGACGTTTACTAAGGAAAAGTTGTTCCAGCCTCTTAAATTCACTGATTTTGTTAACATTAAAGTGAACTGATAATCTTTGGATTTTGGTGTGTTTTTTTGTTTTTTAACCGAACAAGATGTCTGAGGACGTTACTGCAGGGACATTTTGATGGGCTTTTACACGTTTTTATGCTCCACAAAGCAAACACTAAAATGAGAAAATAAGTGGCAGATTAGAGCATCTCGTTCAACAAATCTCCGACGCCTGATTTTGGGATTAAATCTAAAGCATTCTATGAGCTCTGCCTCTAAAGTGCTCAGGTCAAAAATAATTCATTAAGAATTAAAGATGTGTCTAAAGTGTGTGGGTCGCTTACAGTTTCTGTCAGTCTTATTACTTTTGTAAAGATAGGTTTGTTTTAAAAGGTAAGGTAATGTCACAAAGAATCAAATCAAATGGTTGCTTGCATTAGATCTTGAATATTGCTTTTTTAAAAGAGAGCAGAGCAGTCTGGATTAGTTATTACAGCTAGCAGAAAGTCTTAGTATAGAATATATCCTTTAAAATAAGTTCATGTCTGATTCTGATTGAAACAGTCACAACTTTATTGTACATGCATTAAAATTATGTGGTTTTGTCATATTTGAAAACAGTTTAAAGACTGAAATAAGTTGATTAACTGGGACAAACCTCTGCAGTGACAACCAGAAGAAATCTGAGTTAAGGATCTCAGACCATGGATGATTACTGAACCGGCTCACTGGGCTCTGGCTCAGGGATCCAAAGTTTAGAAGGCATCTGTTTCAGATGACTATTTATATCTATTGTTGGAAAGTCAATCAAAGAACCTCAAAGATGCAAAAAGACAACGAATCCCTTTCAGGCTGGAAGTTGACCAAGTTTCTGAGATTAGTTAAGTCATTGTTTTGGGAAACCAACTCATTATTTTTGACAAAATTGCTGATTATTTTGGGAAACCAACTGATTCTTATTATTATTTAAAATCGTATTATTTTTTAGATAATAATTCATTATTATTGAGAAAGTTTCTCATTATTTGGGGAAACCAGCTGATTATTTTTAGAAAAAAATTCTCATTTCTTTTGTGATACTAACTCATTATTTTGAGAAAGCCTCTCATTATTTATTTTCAATCTTTATACCTCTGTCAAGGAGCTTATATGTTTTCACCCATGTCCTTTTGTTTGTTGGATTGTCAAACAGGATTACGCAAATACTACAAAACACACTTTGGTGCGGATCGAGTATTTTTCCCCACACTTTCTTTAATTATCTCAGGAATAACACATGGATCTTGATGAAAAAGAAAAAAAAACAGGCATATTTAGGAGGTTGCTTTCTTTGAGTGTGTGCACTTTGTTGCGGATCCAAATAAAAATCTGGATCCCAAGATTTAAATGGTTGGTTGGCACAAATCCAGTAACCTGAAATGATAGTAACAGGACTGAATTTGATTTTGACTCCGGCTCGAAGGAGCCAGTTGGGTCTCCTGGCAGAGCAAAGCGCTCTACTGTGTGTCATCTAATTTCATCACATTGGTGGAAAGGTCAGCTAATTTGATTACTCCACGCATGCGTGTTGTGGATTATCTTTAGTCCTTTTTTCCCCGCCTCACTTCCTGGTTTGTCTAGGTGCTGTTTACATCAGGTGGGAATCTAAATTCAGATAAACGGAGCGATCGCGTGCGTTTTGTTATTCTCATTCACAACAACGTGTGTTGTCCTGTTCGAACACGCGCAGGGTAAAACAACATGTCCCCCGCAGCTGCCTTCCACTCGCAGCTCGCCTCCATAATGGAGGTGCTGGCTAACACGGCGGTGGCGGAGATCTGCGAGCTCGTGGACAGCGGATATTCGGTGCTACAGCTGGAGATCTCGCGGAGCCGCAAAGAGAACGAGGTGCTGCGGAGAAAACTGCGCCTAATGGAGCTCCGGGCCGCCCGCGCGACCGCCCTGCGAGCCGCGGCCGCGGCCAGCGGCACCGCGCTGCTGCTCGCAAGCGGCCGTTCGAGAGCTCATCTGCCGGCCCACCCTGGGAACGAGCCGAGGAGGAACGGAACACCTCGAGGTAACGTAAAATAAAGTAAATGTGTATTTATTCCTGTTCTTTGTTCCAGATATGTTCAAATACAGAGATACAAGCAGATACATGGAAAATAAAAAAAAGACAAAACCAAAAAAAACCAGTTATTCACATATTACCATGCATCACATCTTCATGCATATATGCATCGTATTAATTTGACCGGAAGGGCTGCCAAGGCCCAGCAGTCCCTTTTATAATGATAATAATAATTATAATAAATTATTGTACAGCATTTATCAAAACCAATGTTACAAAGTGGTTTACAACAAGTACTCAAAGATAAAATACACAATAATGTGTGAGTAAGAAAGTTACAAGAAAGCCTCTCGATATAGATCATTTCAATATGATTTAATATTCATTTTAACTAAATTAAGCCCTAGTGCAAATTCCAGTAATTAACCTGCCTGAGGAAGAAAACTTTTCCATGACGGAACCAAAGTTAGGACATAAATCAAAATAAGAAATACACGTATATTAGATATAAACATATTTAGAAAGCTGCTAAACTGCTACTGACGGCCTTGTAAATCTCCCGGTCATGGGTCGTCGTGACGTCACGTTCCCATATCCTACGGCCTCACTAGTTCGCCTCTTACTGCCTCTGCCTTACTGCAGAACTGTGAGTCGTAATAAAGGTACGACAGGCCCGCCTTGAACAGACTGTGTAAAAGGGGCTTTAGAGTTTACAGGTGAACCAGAGTGCGTGAGAAGCAATAGAAGAAAACATGGACAAGAGAGTCGGTGAGACACCAGTGAGCCTCCTCCAAGAATTTGCTTCATGGAAAGCTCCAGGAAAATCTCTTAACTGCAGAGTCCAAGAACCTCTGACGAAGCCTACGGCTTCACCTTGAACTACCCTACCAGTGAACTGTTTCTGTATCGCTTCTACTCAGGACAACAGTTTTGGGCTTGGCACCTCGAGAACTTTTGATCATGTCAAAATGCCAAAGATGCCTGAGAGGTAAAGTGATTCTGACTGACAATCCCTGAGCGACAAAGGTATTGGCCAAGGTATTGGTGGGGAATTCTCAAAGATGGCCAGAATTATAGGGGGAACCAAAAGTGACTGCTGACAGATGTTTTGACAGAGAAGTTTCGAAAGGCGTGGGAAGAACATTCCAGTGAGTAACTGAGCTGGATCTTTTGTTCCGATGTCACAAACGTCAACAAGATCCTATCATCTCACTCAGCAGTCGTTTGAAAGACGTGATGACGGTTAGAAAGAATCTCTCTGTGGTTTTTAGCCATTTACTCTCACGTCCACGGGCTTGAACATGCTACGAACACATCGTCACACATGAGCAGAAAAAAACATTCAGAGCCTTTTCTGCACAGTGAGCTCTAAGGAGCTCTGTTTGATAAGGACTCAAATCTCTCTCTCTCTCTCTTCTAAGCTGTTTGCATGAAGATAACCACAAACAAGATAATTGCTCACACAAAATGAAATATGAAGAAAAATGTGCAAAGACACGCAGAATATGAAAAACTGCGTAGATGTGTGGTTAAACACTCTAGTTTGCTGCCTACAGTCTGCCTGAGAGGAAGACTTGTTTGTCAAGCTTAATGCTTAGGTTCTGATATTGCAAGTCTTTTCTCTAGGAGACGGATGATGTTTTTATGCAGCTTGATGCATCAAGGAGAACAATCCTACCTCGCTGCAGGTGATCCATAATTATGATTGATTGATCTCCTCCAGGTCAGGCAGCGCTGTCCAGAGTGTCCAACCAGGAGCCTCTGCAGTGTGGAGACACCAGTCCGTCCTCAGACTCTGGACAAGATGCCACACAGGGGACAGTGAGTAGACAGGGAACGTTGGCAGAATGTCAGAGCAACAGATGACAGCTTTTCGGACTTTGCCTCCTCCTGCATGCTTTTGAGTTTTATTCCGTCTCTGTTCTGATTTACAGCCTGCTGGAGGCGAGTCGACCAAACTGGCAGCCGCAGTGATCAAAGTGGAAGATGACGATGAATCCTGGTCCCAGACCGAGCAGGACAGTAAGTTCACTTTTAGTGAATAAAGCGGGACGATCAGTGAATCAGTTGATGGAAAATAATCGGCAACAGCTTTAATCATTTTTATCATTTAGCTTTATTTTAAAGCAAAAATGCCAACAAGTCATTGGCTCTGACGTATTTAATGACAACATTTTCTTGTCGTCCTTGTCACTTGAATATTTGTGGGTTTATGAATGTTAATAGGACAAAACAAGCCTTTAAAACCTGGTTAATTTTGGATTGGATACAAATGTTTGGAACTCTAATGTGGACTGAATAAATTTGGCTTACTTAAGCAACAGTATAGACCATCCTCCTCCTCCTCCTCCTCCTCCTCCTCCTCCTCCTCCTCCATTGTTCCATGTGCGCTGCATGAAAGAGGAGGATGTGGAACCAAATCTGGGTCATTATGCAAAAATAATCTTTACTTGTAATAATTGTTTGTTTGTGTTTTTTGACTTTAATGAAACAAATACTTTGCATGCATGTCTGCTCTACTTCCCCAGGAAGCCCGGCAGCATCTGCCTGCGTCTTCTGTGTAGATAAAATCTGAATAAAAAGTTAATGATATCCTTTGGTGGAGCGCAGTTTTCTTTGAATTCAGCTGCGAGTTTATTTGAGGCAAAATAACATTGATTTAAAAGATTAGCGCATTTGGCTAAAGTTTAATTTAAAAGTTTTTTTTAAGTATATTGTAAAGGTAGTTAGTTTTCTGATCATTTTTAAAAAGCCCTTTATTGTCCAAAATGACATCAGTGAACTGTTACCTAAACTTCACTGTGAATTTAAGAGCTAAATTTTGCCTGAGCATCTTTTTCTGCATTACGTTCTGTAAAAGCTATTAAGTTTTCATATCAAGCATTCATGCAAATGCTTATATATCTCCAATATATGTGTGATAGGCCAATATTATCTGATTAAGTCAACCGACCTATATTTTTACACTTGAAAAATGCATACAATGTGTGATATTCTGCTTGTCTTTCTCTCCAGAAGAGTTTTGTCTTGTTATTGATGGCCAGACAACTGAGACAGAAGCTCCGCCCCCACTGAACAAGCAGGAAGTGGTAGAAGAAGGTGGTGATTTGACTCGGTCATGGGTGAGTGAGGAAGTCAGCTCCACCTCATCGTCCGTCCAGAAAACCCTGAACACCAGCCACAGGTCAGAAAGCAGCGGTTACGACCATCTGATGTACGAGCCGCAGCTCCAGCATGGCTCTGTCACTACCCAGAATCCTTTGAGTGAGGATCCCAGCTGCTCGTATGTGTTGAACACCAGCGTGAGCGTTTCAGCCGCGTCTGATTCTGGCTGCAGCATCTTCCCTTTCACCGTCTGTGAGGTGAGTCAGTCTGCAGCAGAGCACCAGCAGCCTGCGGGTTTCCAGGAAAGCCAGCAGAGGGCGCCGCCACCCGCCGACGAGCCGCAGCTTCCTGTGAGGAAAGAGATGTCAGAAAGACAAAACTCTTTCATCAGGAGTCACAGGTGGAGGCATCAGGATGACGTCAACACGGCGTCCTGTCACACCGGAGGGGACGGCGGGGGGAGGACGTTTGTCTGTAACTGCTGCGGTAAAACTCTGGCCTGCCTCAAGAACCTGAAGACCCACATGAGGGTCCACACGGGCGAGAAGCCATTCGTCTGCGTGCTGTGCGCCAAACGCTTCTCCGACTCCAGCAACCTGAAGCGTCACCAGAGCGTCCACACCGGGGAGAAACGCTACGGCTGCGTCCACTGCGGGAAGCGCTTCGCTCAGTCCGGATCCCTGAAGGTCCACATGACCGTCCACACGGACTGCAAACAGTTCAAGTGTTCGTACTGCGGCAAGACCTTCATCTCCGGCAGCCACCTGCGGCGCCACGTCACCGTGCACGCCGCAGAGAAACAGCTCACTCAGACGCTACAGTGACAGAAGTCAGGTTATGGGAATAAGGAGTAAGGTGTGCACAAAGGTCAGAGGTCAGATCCTTGTCTTGCGCAGATGCATTTTTAATGATTGATAGCGACAAGGGTTCATCTTACTGACAAGAAGCTGCAGCGGTTGGAAACGGTCGGTTTGCATTCGAAGTAACTAAGACAGCATTCATAACACTAAACTATAAAAAAAATATTGCAATACTTTCATCAGTGGGCTATTGGCTCAATCACTGTTGTGTGACCTCATTTAGTGATAAACAGGAACTTAAGGGACATTTATTTAAATGAAAATCATATCACATTAATCAAAAAATGAACAGAGACAGCCTTCAGCCAGGAGTTACACTACACTACAGTACAAGATTATAATATTAAAGCCATCACGTGAAGATTTGATTAAAGACTAAAAACATCCGAAAAGTGAGTCACAAGATCTGAGAGACCAAAAGTCTCAAATCCAAAAATGTTACAGGATTCTCACACGTGGCACCAAAAGTTCTAAACAACTTGATTTTATTCTAAATCTAAAATGTTCTCAGATCAGTTGAAAGATTACGTGCTGCTTTATGAGTTGTAGATATTTACTCACCTCATCAGGGGCGTCGATCAGCTCAGCAGCTGATTTCACTGATGACTTCCTGGCCTCTTCATCAGTGGGAGGAGTCTTTAGCAGCTAACCTCCATGCTGCTGGATTATCTCAGAATATAATTTCACCAGTGTTTGAGACTTTAGTGCAAATTTGCATTTACATTCCTTTGTCATTTTTGCTGACTCCGTCATGTTTGAAGAAAAACCTGTGTGATCGTCTGAAGGTCAAAGGTCACATCCTGTCTCAACTTTTATCACCTATTTACATTTTGTGTGTTGAATGAATGTTTATATTTTGTGATACTGTCAATGACTTTTCTATGATCATGTCATTTTGTAATTAAAGTTGAGTTCTCAAAAGGAAAAGTCATGAGCATCGATTATCTGAGAGCAACTTTAAGCAGAGTGGTTTCTTTTCTTTTCACCGCCTCCATCAGGAATAAAACATTTTGGATTAACTGTCCTAAAACTCACCATTCATTCACTATTTCCCCTGAAACTACTGCGCATATATCCAAAGACTGTCAACCAGTTTGTATTTTATTTTAAATTTTATAACAAGCTTTTATTAAAATAACATTTAGTGTCTTGTGCAGATCTGACTGGATATTCATGCATTTATTAATGTTTAAACCGTTAGTGTGTGAAGACATTATTTAAATGGTGAATAATTTTTAGTTTAATTGAAGGTTTATGGTCCTTTTATTTAGGATGAATTCATCCAAATTACAAAAGTCATACAATTTTTTTAATGTGTAATTTCTGCCTCGAGACTAAGCATTGAAATTTAAAAATGATGTTTAAAAAAGTTCAACAGCAACAACTACTACTATTAATACTATTACTAGTTTTACTCACGAGTAGTTTTACTTTTTTAGTATTACTAGTAGTTACTATTAATAATCCCCAGACACTATCTACCACAAAACAGCCCTAAGTGTTCTATGGATAATATACCTCACTTCAGGATTTATATCCCAACCAGTCGGGAAAAATAATAATATAAATGATATAATTTGAATAATATTTTTTCCTGTTCAGATTCTTCCCAGTCATTTATTTTAATTATTTCTAACAATACTACAAAATCTAAGTAGAAACATTGGCTCTTTTGTTCATATTTCAAGAACTGCAGAGAAAGCCAGATTCAAGAGATGTGAACAAATGACCATTTCAGTCTGGAGTTGAATGCGACTGATCTACAAGAATACCACTGTTACTCTGGAGAAAAAAAAATCTCAAGTATCAGGAGTGGAAATAGTTGGAAAAAAATATCCAAAATTGGATATCTGAGCTTCCGTAGTGAGAAGAAAACTATGATAGGAGGTAAGAAGATTCCTGATTGCTTATTTTCTTTCCATCCCTCGGTGTTTTATCTGTCGGACAGAAGAAGAGTTTGTTTCTTTTCATCGTGTTGTGAAGAAAAATATCAGATATATGACGGTTACACTTAGAATGAACAGCGATACACAGGTTGTCTTTTTCACAGGCTTTAATGGGTGATAAACAGTCAATAAAATTTTACATAAATTGTTTTCACTGGAATTGGGAAATATCTGACAGTCATAAATAAAGTGAAAATTAAATCTTAAACGACTCCATCAACGGGGCAACGACCCCCTTCCAAGTCACCGATTGAAATATTGATCAACACTAAAGATTAAAGCATCGTTTTGGGAGAAAATTTGTCACATTAATTGACAACTAATTTCTTAATTTAGGCCGACAAGTCATCTTTTCTCTCAATTTCAGATTGTAATCTAGTTTCTGCATTGTTTAAGATTTAATTTCACAATTGTCAGAACATGAATACAGTACAGTGGAATAAAAAAGAACATATTATGAGTGTATCACATTTCCACCTTCGGAAACAAGTGCAGTCAATGAAAAAAACTATAACATATACAGCAGCTGCATCTCATCACGAACAAGAGCTTATCTAAAGGTTTTATTAATATTACATTTATTTAGAGGAAGAAACGCCTCATAAAAGTTGAATACATTTTTTTTTTTTAAACTGACAAACTTCCACATTTAACTTAAATCATTTAAAGCTGCATTAAAATGTTCTTGGCCACCAGGGGGCAGAAGAACAGACCTGCTAGCAAACAACTGCTTAATGAATCATCTTGCGACATGTTTATGTCCACCTTTAGGCTCTGGTTTGGTCTCCACCGCAGTCTGAGAACATTTTATTTTCAGCCATGAAACCAAAACAAAGAGCTTAAAGAGGCTAAAAGCTTCTTACAGCTGTGGATTTTAGGATCTGTCGCTGCAATCGACACCTCTCACATTACACAGGGTCATTTGATCGACTGTTCGTATAAAAAAATATTAGGAAATGCAGCTTTAAATGCAAAGTGTTAGGTTATAAAGAGCAGTAATAAAAATATTAGTAATACAGATTTTTTTTTCATTAAATATCGGTGATGTAACAATTCCTGAATTGTCAGATGTCTACAAATTTGGCACTTTGAGCTACTAAAAACACGTCACATGATTCAGAAGTTACAAACAAACGACACAGAGTTGATTCGTGCTGCGGGTCAAACCGAAGCTCATCTCCTTCCTCAGGTTTGATCATTAAAGTCTTGGCGTAGTTTGAGCCCCAAACATGATTGAATTTGACAAACTTCATAAAGTCAAACCCTTATAAAGTCATACAGTACTTATTTTTCCTGACATTTTTCAGTCCAGGCTTCTTTTACTTTTCCTGATGAAAACATTTATATATTCTTTTCTTTCTACAAGACTCACAGAGCGACAACTAATCAAGAATAACTGTTTGTATTGATATGGCATTTTGAGTGCTTCAGGGGAGGCGATTTGATTGGTTCTGATTTATATTTCTGCAGCATTACATTTTATTTTAACATGTTTTCAAACTTATTGTGGCGTGAAGAATTACAAATATCAAAGATGTCTTTTTTCCCTTTCATTGTGCCTTTAAAGATTTTTTCCCTGATCCCAAAACGTTCCTCCCTGCACACTGCTGAGGTATTAAAACTCAGCTCATGGTGGAGTTTCTTATTGCTCCCACATTACGTAGGAATGAAATATGTTTGAAGACATTTGTACCTTTACCCAGAAGCAGCCCTGACTCACAGTGGAGTTATAAATAAGGTTATTTCCTGCCTGTGATGTCAGCTTGGGTGGAGAAAACAGGAACAGCTGTTCACACATGGACACATGTCCAGTATAGTGACAGCATGTTGCTCATCAAACCATCCACTAAAGGGTTTAAAGTTTACTAAAGGTCGAACTTGTTGGTGAAATTCAGATCATTTGGGATGAATTCAGCAGCTATGGAGCACTGTTTAGTTCCTAAATGAGCCATTTGAGTAAAGACAACACTTTATAGTTTTGGGACTAGTTTTTACCAGTCTGAATGTACATTAACATTATTGGATGTTTCCAGGACTATTCTAGTTAAATGTTCCAGCTGTGTCTCTGGCTGAGGTGAGAAACATCACATCACCACCAGGTTAAATTAAATGTTAGTGACACAGTGTAATCTGCTTTATTTTTTTCCTCACAGTAATTTCCTGATGTACCAAACGTGTGGACAAAACCAAATACATTAGAAAATATATTTAATTAGGTCTGATTAGTTCTGATAAACTCCACCCAGCACACAGGAGAAATGAGAATGATCTCCTGGAGGAGGTCTGTGTAATGTTTCAGCAGCATTTTAGCCTTAAAACCCTGTATATCTGCGCTGTGGGCTGATATAAAGGCACTTAACAGCTGAAGAGTTTCCTTCCAAAATGCTGCAGAGAACAAAATGTTCTTTTACACCACAAAAATATTCATGAACTTATTAGCTGCTACTCTTAAAGCTGCTCAAAGGAACATTATGATAACTGGATTTATATCACTCTGACCTAATTTATCAATTTTATTTTACATTAACAACAATTGATTTGATCTGTGGCCACGCCCCTCGGCCTGCCAACAGAACGCCTTTTTCTCATGATGCATTTACAGACCTCAGGAATGATCGGTTTGTACCAGCAAACCTCACAGTCACAGTCCTATCCAGAAACTCTGACCTGGTGCAGCTTTAATCCAACAGGACCAATATGATTTTTTTTTCCTTTAAAGATTTTGGCCTATTTTATTGTGGCAATTTCATTTTGAAATAAAACTCTTCAACCAGTTTCCTCAGGAAAAAAAATGGCACCTGTCCCAGAAGAACTCCAGGTAGTTTTGTGCATATTTCTTTCTTTCTTTGAAAAAAGAAAGAAATTGTTTTGCTTTGACTAAAACAATTCAAGTCTGATGTTTGGTCACTTTGGACAGCCCAAAAAAAGCCAAGTTCCACTATTTACAATAGAATATACCTCACAGCATTTCAAAAATACATTAGGTACATTTGGACATTTTATAAATGATCAGGATACTTCTTTATGTTTTATAGCTGCTAAACTACAGTAACTTGTGTTGCCATGTTAACGAGCTCCTTCAGCCTTTTAACAGAAACAAACCACCTTTCTTACCAGGATGCATCACCTGCTAATTTTCCACCAAATTTCTCTTTGGATTTAAAAACTAAAAGCTGTAAATCTGCCAGCTTCTATTGCATTTTTAACTTTTTAAAATGTTGAGCCCTTCTGATTGATCTCAGTGCAGAAATCAGATTTATATTCAAGTTAATTCTAGTTTTTAGTTTTGCAGTCAAAGCATCAAACAGACGTTTCTGTAAAACGTTTTCCGGAGCTTCGTATAACCTGGTCCTTTAAGTGCAACAACATGCAGTCATTCAATAAAATGTTAAATATTTCTGTCAGACCTTTTCTGTCATTCTTCCAGTTTCACATAACAAACATCGAAACTTTCTCTTGATGCTTTTACTCATTTCTTGATGTAATATCCTAAAAAAAAGATAATGACAAGCTGTAATTGTTATTTCTCCACTGCCGGTCAATAAATTTACGTTAAACTTGTTTGATTTTAGACTCACCTCCGTCTTTGCCCTCCTCCAGTCGCCCATCGGTCCCGACTTTGTAAGTACTGAAACAGATCAGAACAGTTTAAACACCAAACAAGAATTTAATACTCTAAAATATTTTACTGTAATCTGAGGTGCAAAAGCTGATAGACTTCCACATTTTCATTCTTAAAGCTGCAGAAATTTGATACATTGTCTTTATTTTCCGAATCTTTAAATTTTACCTTTTTAATTTCAAAATTCTGAGTAAATAAAACACTTTAGTTCTAAAATATAAAGACTATATAAAGACAATTAATGCTAATTTAGTCTTTATAGGGTCCAAAAGTGGATGTCAGTAAACATCATGACTTTAAAAAGAACTAATTTATAAATAGTTAATTTATTTTTAAAAATTGCAAGTTTTTTGTTTCATTAAATCAGAAATAATTTCATAATGTTGACCTACGGAAATGAATCAATCAAGGTTTATGTGATACTTACACATGAATGTTGTGATCATCACAAATATGGTCGATGCGACACTCATGCTCCACAAGAGAGACCTGAGGAGATGAAAAAAGTGAGTCCTGTCTGTATAAATAACAACAAACACAACTGATTTCTGAACAAACAACCAAAACACAGAATGGAGTTTTGGTCTTGTCAGTATTATCAGGCTTTAGTTGTGTGTCTCTGCCTGCAGTTCCTCTGATGTTGAGGTGAAAGAAAAACCTGCACCTTTTTTGTTAAATACATTTTTTACATGTGTATTGGTGGGGATTGTTGCGTATGACACACTAAAGGTGAGCGAGTAGTTTTTAATGTGTTTCTTTACATAAAAAAAATTACAATAGAGTTTTACCCTGAGTATAGGACAGTGAAGATGAAGATGGTGAAGATGAGGAGGAGCAGGGCCCTCATTGTTAGCCCTGAAAAAAAATACAAATGCATGCAGAGAAATAGATTAAGACAACCATAATGCAGATTAAATTAAATTGAAGCCTCTGAAACTGCATTTAACCTACAGTACTACTTTTATTCAAAGCAGACCAACAACAACAAAAACACAAATACATAGAAAGCGTTGCAGCTCACCTGTGTGCTCAGGTGAGGCCTGGCAGCAGCAGCTGCTGGTGTAGAAAGGTGAGGGGGGCGGGACTTCAGAGAGGCCGCCCAGTGACTGGGTGAAGCGCTCCTTTGACTGACAGATCTCAGAACAAATCTCCTCCTGGATGAGCACCTTCGGAGGCGGGGCCACTTTGTCGGGAGGGGTCGGGATCTCAGTGTGGTCTGAGGAGGAAAAAAATGAATATTTTCACTTTGGCAAAGTATAACTGTAGTTTTCATTTGTCTTTATGTTGCTTCCATCATGACAGACAGACAGAGGCTTTCCTTTCTTTCTGAAAGGGCTGACTCAGGCTTATTTTATCGATCCGTGCAGAGAGTGTTGGTTTTAACTGCTCCCTCAAACACAACAGAGGTGAGTTCAATGTAGTCTGTGGATCTCACAGAATTAAAATGGATATTTGTTTATTCTATATTAAAAAAGTCACCAGCAAAATATCCTGTCATCAACAGTTGATATTGGAAGAAATAGTTTTTGTTTTCTGCTGAAGAAATAGTCCAGATAAAAGGTGTTGATCGTGGTGTTGACGTGGTCGGGTGTCACTAAACTGAACAGAAACCAACCGTAAGTGAAGCCGTGGCTGTCGTCCAGTTCGGTGCTGTTAACTCTAGACTCTTCCAACGGGACCTGGCTTTCCTGGCTGGTCCTGGTCCAGTTCTGGCCCTGGTCTTGGTCTTGGTCTCGGTCTCGGTCTTGGTCCTGGTCCTGGTCTTGGTTCTGTCCTGTGCCGAACATGCCTCTGAAGACGTTCTCATCCAGCCACGACTGGCAGGTCTCCGTCACGTCGCTCAGCAGGCGAGCCAGAGAGCTGCGAGGTCGTCGTCTGCGCCGGAAAACCCTGAGACACAGAAGGATCAAATAAAATGATCCTGATCACACGTTTCTGTTTTAACCAATAATGATGTAAAAAAAACAAACTTCCCTCACCTGACCAGGTTCTCCTTGTAGGACACGTTGGTCTTGCAGGGCGTCAGCGACACGTTGCCGTCGTCGTCCCAGGAGAAGCTGTCCTCGGTGACGCTGTAGTAGCCGTTGGTGAGGAGACGTGGCGAGCGGCGGCAGCAGCAGGGATCGCCTCCATCCACAGACGAGTAGCAGACGTACGAGGAGTCGGGAGAGAGGAGAGACACGTCCAGGCTGAGGGAGACAGAGACGGAAGATCAGGATGTGGGACACCAGTCACTGATACTGGTGTCCCACTTAGTGTTCAACTGTAAATGTGCAGCATTTAAAACCTCTCATGACTGATGCAACCACCTTATGTTGACCGATGACACCTTCAGGGCTCAGATTTTAACGTGTTTTTTGAAAGACTGCAGGTCAAAGTTGAGTCCGATCCATCAATCAAATGCATTTTTCCCCTTTATTCATTTAAAGGAGAAATAATTCATCATGTTTAAGTGCCTAACTTCTGGTAGTGTTGGCATGTTGCTGTGAAACAGCATCTACAGACAGAAATAACACTTCTGTGGCAGGTCTTACCTCTGGCAGGAGTCGTAGGCCCTCAGCCTTCGTTTTATTGGTGAACCTGGATAACAGATAATCAGAAATAATCAAATAAGGTGGAGCAACAAGCAGATGAAGTCGTCCACACACGTCCGTCCTGCTGTGGCTCGTTTCTAAATAAAGACAGCTTTTATCGGTGTGGAGAGACGGACAGCATTCCTGAGGCCGACCTGGGAAACCACTTGAGTAAATTTGCTCTTCTGAACAGAGCTGACGTGATGCTCATAAATCCTCTTCAGGAATGTAACAGAGAGGAAGATTATTGTTGTTATGTTTCCAAAATCATTCTGTAATCCTAACAGCAGCAAAGTCACAAATGGAAGCAAGTGCAGCTGATTGATTTAAGTAAATTCTTTCAGGGTGTTTGATGGAGAATCACCAAAAGTCCAATTTTCCAGATGTTTCAAACGCATCTCATTTTCCACAGCACTATGAAGCCAGTTTAAACCTGATGTGGGTCGTCTCCATAAATGCACTCGTCAGTGTTAATGAAGAATTTTGCCTAAACAAAATTTATAATAGCTCAAAGAAAGGTTCTATAAATTAAATCAGGAAACATTAAAGAGAAAGTAAATAAAGAGTTTTTGATTTGGATATTTTTAGATGCTGTGGAGACATTTCAGGACTCATAATATAAAGTTCTGCAATTATTCAGAGCTCAATTCAATATTCTTGATACCAAGCTTAGATTTTTTTCATGCAGTTAAAGTGAGTTTGGTTGTGTTACAGATTATTAAAAACTTCACATTAAATGTTGAAAAAACCAGAGACAGGATGAGTAGATATTTATGCATTCAACAGCTCCCAGTCTTTTTTTTTCCTATGTTTCTTTATGGGGTCTTGAATGCAGCATGATGTTGGAATTCTATCCTGCTGACGCCTTTACAACATGTGGCATTTTCACCACATCCATACATTATAAAATCCATTAAGCACACAGAGCACCAGACATGGTGTTGTTTTTGGTCAGGAAACATGAAGACAGATTTGCATCAGTCGGTGTGGAAGTGAAGGCCTCTTGTGTAACAGAACAGTGTTGTGTGTCTCTGTTGGCGATGACGTACTTGTAACAGCTCCAGAGAAGAAGAGAGCCATGTTCTCCAGCAGCCGAACGTCCTCTGTCAGAAACCCAAAACCAACAATGTGTTACTGTAACAGAATACATTACATAATCAGATTACAAAAAATGGTAAGAAAAAAAAGACATCATCAGATTACAGATGCGTTTACTGAAAATGGGGATTATTAGTAGGATTACATTTTCAAAATTATTTTCTGTTGTCTTCCACAATACACTTAAATAAAAGCCATACTATTGATATCTCTTTTCTCATGTACTTATTTACATTTTTGGTATTGAGGTAATCCAAAAGTAATGGAAAGTAATCAAATTACATTAGTTTAATATTGTGGTAATTGGATTAGGTTATTGAAGAAACTTTTTAAAGGTGATAATCTGTGATTGTATCGGGATAAAGGTACATAGCTTTAAATTTTTAAAGTAACCCTCCCAACCCTGGTCTGTGGTCCATTACTGAAGACAAAAAAAATAAAATAAAATATTTTATCAAGTAGGAACAGGAGGAAATTGTTGATTTGTTTGGGGACTATTTTCAGCAGCGGATTAATCCATATTTGGCAGTCTAGTGAGTATCTCTTGCTCTATAGGATGGTGTATGTGAGATTAGTGAGATCCTCCTCCCTCAGCTGCTCTCTAGTAACTTATTAAAGCTCAGTCAGTTCAGCTAATCCTGATCGGAGGAGGTCTCCTCTCCAGACTGAGCTGTTAGAAAGACACACAGAAGCGTTTTACATACCTTTAAACTTGTTCCTGCCCAGATCTCCGTGTGAACTTCAGTCGTGTTTTCTATGTTGTGGTTCTATGTTGTGGTTCTATGTTGTGGTTCTATGTTGTGGTTCTCTCGCATCCTGCAGGGACGCAGCAGCTGCCTGAGAAAGAATGCAGACGAGGAGTGAGGGGAGAAAAACAGAAGGGCTGCGACTCTGAGCTCATGTTTCCTGTTAACTGTGTGTCTGCTGGGAGGAACTTTAACCCTGACTCTCTCACTGGGAAGCCCGAAGGCTCGGTCTGACTTCTTTCTGTGGTGACGTCATGTTTTGTTTCCTGACAAGGAACCAGATGACAGTCAGATGCCAGGGACCTGTACCAGGAAGAGAAATCAGTGGGCTGTCCAGTTATTTTTTAACTTAACTCGGGTTTTTCCAGTATCAAAACCCTGCCTCTGTTTTCCAATCTGTCTACACTGCAGGGTTAACCAAGACCTGGTTCCAGCTTCTTAGGCTACGTTCACATCTCAAGCCTGGTTGTTCAATTCCTGCTTTTTGCTCAGATTTGGTTCCCAAAAATTGTAGTAAGAATAAACATACAATAAAATACTTGCAAATGTGCAAAAAAAAACTAAATCCAAATCATACAAAATAATAGAAAAAAATAAGAATTGTGAACATCTGAACTCTTTGTCAGCACTATGAATAAAAGATAAATGGACAGACAAACTGGGTCAGCGGCTGTTTGTTGGCTGCACACAGAGACTCTCTGTGTTACAGTGAATGTAGAGGCTGGAGGAGTGGGTGAGTGTTCGGGGGGGCGGCTCCCTCCTCATCTTCCTCTGTTTCAACTGAAAAATGCTCCTCTTGATTTACAAGGACACCTTGTAACGGTTCTAAACCCCTACTAGAGGCCAAATAAAGAACCTCATTCTATTTTATTTTATTTCATCTTTTTGTCGTCTCTTTCTTTTACCTAATTTAATCTTTGATTTATTTTTCATAATGTGTTCCTCATTTTTTTATTTCTACTTATTCATTATTTCTATATTTCTATTTAAGTAATTTTATCCATACTGATATCTCATTCATCTGTTTAGAACAATAACAGAATGGTCTGGTGGCGTCCAGACTATTCATTCTGTAAACACAGACTCTCTTTTGTTTCTGAACACGCTGGAAAAGAGATGCAACCTTTCTTTTTCAAACAACTGTAGATCCAATCCCACAATCTGTATTTCTACATGTTGAATTTATATGTTTTCATCAATCAGTGTAACATGTGTTGTCTACATTCATGACCATTCATAAATTTGGATTAAAAAGTAGAAAATATATATATAAATCTAAAGAATTTAAGTTTATGGAAAAAGCAGTAAAATCCAAAACACTATAAAATATTGTGTGACAGTCTGCGGTAGATATTTTTTATTATTATGGATAATAAAAAGTACTATCATATAGAATATTTCAAAATAAGAGTCCTGTTAGCCTCATGGCATTTTGCTTTTGTTTCTTGTGATGTAATATTTCTCAATTAATGAACCGCAGTACGGTTAAAACTTTATAATAAGAATATTTTTTACTATTAATTAATTTAATTTCCCCCCTTTTGTGTCACATTGGACTCGTCCCGGTCTGTTTCCCAGCATGCCTTGCAGCAGCAGTCTGTCTCTGTTGGAGCTGCTGATGCTGGAGGAAAATGCGTAGCAGGAACACAGAGTTGGATCAAACCATTTCAGCAGCTCCAGCATCACCAGCAGACTGTCCTGTGCCTGTGTGCAGTACCTCCATATACCTTTATAATATATTTACTGCAGCTTCCAGCATGTTTAATCTGCACATTGTAATTTTACTGTAATTTAAGGCCTTTAAATATATTATTCTCCCTTGTTCCAATAATATTAAATTTTTTAGCTGTATTTTTAAATAATAATCCTATAATATTCCTTCTTGGTGTTTAAGCTACTAAAAGAAGAGAATTAACAACGTCCTCTCTTGTATTTGGAGTTTTTGTCCTTGGTTTTCAATTAACTCTCTATCACTCAAGTAATATCTTACTTTGTGCCTAAACTGGCTCCACGATATTTTTAGCTGCAAAATTCCTGTAATATGTCCATGACATGTCATGTTTGTTGGTACTGTCCAGCAATACATTAACAAAAATTATAACCTATGGAAATTAATGAGGAGGTAATAATAATAATAATAATAATGATAATAATGAAAGACTAAAAAAAAATTCTGTTTAATTATAAACGTCAGAAACCTTCATCTCCACTTGTTTACACTTGTTTTTTTTAATATTTTCTTGTTGATTCCAGCAGAATCTGCTGAAGAAATGCAGACAAAGAGAAATAACAGGAGAAAACGGAACTCACCGGTTTCTTCTCTGCTGGAGCTGAAGAAGAAAAGTTTTCTTCTTTTCTTATGGTCGATTAAACTTTTCTCCTTTTCTCTTATTTTGGCATAAAATCTTTTGGTTTTAAAATCCTGAGTCGAAACAAACAGAAGATTTGATACTCGGAGCCCCGCAGCTGTCACTCAGCCTCGCCCCCAAACAGGAAACACTAGCTGTCAAATTAAAACAGAAAACAATTCAGGTTCCGGTTACGACTTACAGAGTAAAAGCATGAACACGGATATTTAATAAGCAATAATATTATAGGTGATGGAAGAAGTACTCAGACCATTTACATGGGTGAAAATAAGAAATACTCTTTTACAAGCGTCGTCGTGCATAAAAATCTACCTCCAGAAGAGTGGAAATCTGTGTTGTTACTATTATTATTATTCTATATTATTATCATTATTATTATCATCATCATCATCATCATTATTATTATTATTATTATTATTATTATTATTATTAGTATTATTATTATTATTATTATTATATTAATTTTATTTTTTACGTATTTTATATATTTTTGGAGGTTCTATATACTTTAACAGAATGCACCTTAATTGTTAACTGTTTAATGTTGTGAGAATCTTCATGTTGTAATAGGTGATTTTGAATAATAATAAAAAGAAAAATGTTAGTTAGCGGAAGAGACGTCAGACCGCGCCGCAAAATTACGTCATCATTACGCGTCCACAACACACCGCCTCTGTCAGGACTGCTCCTCTCACATGTGAGTTAGAATACATGTATTGTTGTCTTCCTTAAAGTCTGTTTGTATCGATTATTTTTCCATTGATTAGGCTAAATGCGTAATTTAAATGTTATATAACAACATGTTCAAAATGACCTTTTTTTTTTTTACAGAAACTATTGAACTACTTTGTGTTGGGGAGTTAGCATGGTCTTCAACCAAACTTCTTTTCCAGAATTAGTCAATATTACTGGTCACCGCTTATTGGCAAACATATTGATCTCACAAATTATTACTTATGGCGTTATTTGAATCATTAGTAGCCAGAGTTAATTTCTTTTTTGCTTACAGATGAATAAGCTTTGTTTACATAAAATTGTCAACTTGTCCTCTCTGACTCTCACCTCGAAGGCAAAAAACTCAGTTGGAACTAAGATATTCAATAAATACAATAAATGTTCTTTCTGATATTCTACTAAATGTATTGAGTAGAACATAGATCGATAATCACATGCTTTTTGGTGAATCAGGTGAATGAGAACTTAACTATCAAATCCTAACCCTCACTTCATGTTTTTACCTCATCTGTTCTCTCTAACAGCCAGAAGATTAAACTGAGCTTCCTCTCCAACAACAAAAACACATTCTTCTCGTAACCTGAAAGTTGTAAGGTCCCAGCTATGTTGGCAAAGGCAGAGGAACGGAAGCCACAGAAAGGAAAGAAGAGGAGACACCCTGGTGAAGATGGAGAAGGACAGGGGAAGAGGAGGGGAGGTGAAGCAGGAGAAAAGAGTCATGGAGACGGCGACAGGCAGCGTCTCGACGCCCTGAGTGTGGGCTATTTCCGCAGAGTTGGGGAAAGACTCGGTGAAGGCTTTGAAGATAATGAGGAGAGAGGTGAGAGGATTATT
The DNA here is from genome assembly GCA_037577475.1 of Chaunax sp. Z400. Lineage (NCBI taxonomy): Eukaryota > Metazoa > Chordata > Actinopteri > Lophiiformes > Chaunacidae > Chaunax > Chaunax sp. Z400. Next base: position 5,030,270 of record CM075198.1, read on the forward strand.
TTTTCTATTTCTACAGATCTTAGGAAACGGAGGAGGAGGGTTGAGGATTTTCTGCTGTTTACTATTTCACATCATAGAGAAGTAATCTTTATTTGATTGATTGGACAAAACCAGTGATTCGAAAAAGTCGCCTTGAGCTCGGGGAAATTATGCTGGAAATGTTTCACTTTTTTCTAACATTCCATAACAAAAAACTAGATAAATTAATTGAATTCAACTATAAGGGGATAAGGAAACCAGATTCCCCAGGTATATTTCTCCTAGTGAATGTGCTATAAATACATTTAAGCAATTTCCCAATTGGTTTAACATTATTCTGCATATTGCAGTCTTATTGCACCATTTCAAGTCCTGTCTTTATAGCTCTGTTCTTCTTAGTTGACTCCACCCACTGTCCAATTTTTCTTTTTCTAATTCTAATATTTGTCATTAAATATCAAATAATTCATCTCTAGCTGTGTCTCTGTGCTTTTCTTGAATAGAGATGTTTGTGGAGAATGTCCTCGCAGAAGTCAAAGGTAAAGCCACCCTGGTGGCGATGGACCGGACAGGAAGCATCACCCTGCAGCGGCTCCTCCCGCTGTCCAGCCCTGACCAGGTAGGGGAGCTGCTGGCCGAACTGGGAGGAGAATCTGGGTCTGAGCTTAAGACGCTGTCTTGCGACCGGTGCGGCGGCCATGTAGTGGAGAGCGCAGTCAGGCAGATGTCCAGGATGACGGGTAAGATTACATGTTTGATTTATGTGGTACAAAACTGGTGACATCACCCAAAACCAGCAGACACAACTGACCTCTGTGTGACCTCTTTCATTCTTAGAGTCATCACAAAAAACCACAGAAGGAGAAGAAGAAGAAGAAGAGGAGACATGTGCAGTGCTGGAGGCCCAGGTGTTGTCTTTAAGTCAGGTGGTGAGAAACAACTGTGCAGAGTTCATCAAGCATGTTCACGGCTCACATGTGGTCCGAACGCTTTTACACGTACTGGCAGGTTGTCTTGGACCGCCTCGCACAGAGTCCCGTCCAGGTGAGACAGCTACGCCTGACAACGCCTGAGCAGACTTCTACACACAGATACTTGTGGCTTTAAGCTCGTCTCCCCGTCATCTTTTGTCATCTTTGTTTTTTCCCCAGGTGCAAAAGAACGCAGCGTCGTCCATCACCTGACAGACTTTGACATTCCCACGTCTTTTTGGTACGAGCTGAAAAGCCTCACAGAGACCTTGATGGACAACGTTAATCGTGAGTTATCTTTCAGCAAACACCACCATATGACTTAAGAATAGTGTCCCTGGGTCATAAGATCACTAAACACCAACTAACTATAATCTGAGTGCAGTAATGGTTCCCTACCAAATCCTGAATAAATGCTTGCAATATTAGAAAAATGACATTGGCCAGAGCCCTAACCCTAAGAATGGCCACCAAGATGCTTCCTGAGCAGGATATTTTACCGTTAGTAAAGACAAGTGTGTCAAAATGACCTGCAATTTATCTGTCAGTCTAAAGGGAAATGCATTCAACACATTTAGACCTCATGGATACACACTGTATGTTTTTTTTGTTTGCCACAGGTAGCCTTTGTCTCGCTTTTTTCTTCCACGTCTCTTTCCTTTCCAGTGAGCGTGACAGATGCTGCTGCCAGTGCAGTGTTCCAGACCATGTTGACCGTGTGTCACAGAAAACGGCCCAAACTCTGCAAGCAGCTCCTCAAACGCATCATGGAGTATCTGACAAGTCGCAGCGCTGCCCCAGGAGTCAGGTCAGACACCGATCTACCTCTGCTTCGTCCAGAAACGATCCACTTCCACGAAATGTTATGTAACTCCTGCTTTTGTTTTTGCACTACTTTGTAGTCCACTTCTGGTCTTTCTGAAGGACCAGGCCTCCAGTCGCCTCATTGAGACGATCACACAGCTGTCCCATAAGTCCCTTCTCCGTGACCTCTACAAGAACCACCTTAAAGGTCAGCTGGTGAACCTGGCCCTCCATCCCATCGCCAACTTCCCCATACAGAGGTTAACTGCAGCCTCGGCCAAATGCAAACTGGTCAGTCATGACGTCTGCGTGTCACACGGTGCAGGGCGAAAGGATTTGGACTCCATTTTCACTCTCTTTTGTCTTCTGTAGTTCCTGAAGTTGTTCGATGAGCTGGTCCAAGGCGTGGAGGCCATCTTGGCCGCCGGTCACATGGGTGTGATCGTCCAACTGGCGGAGAGCTGTGCAGAAAGCGAGGAGAAACAGGAGGAGTTGATGCAGTGCCTCCTCCAGGTAAGTGTCAAAGAGTGTTTATAAGATAAGTGTAACTGTCCACAGTGGTCTTAAATTAATAAATGATACCCATGTTTCTGTTTAACTTTTCTTTTTATGACTGAAATCATATCAAAAACCCATCGATGCTTCTCAGTGTTGGCATAGTGGGTGATGGAAACCCTGCTGATGTGCTTCCTTCCAGGCGTTCCACTGTGCTGAGCCCGGCTCTCGACACGTCAGCTGCCTTCCTCTCTTCATGTCCCTGCTCACCTATGAGATGTATTACCACTGTGACACAGCAGAGGGCAGCATACAGACAGAGGTAAACATCTGCGAGAAGTCCCATCAAATCATTAGTGGCTTGATTTTAATTGTAGTTTTCACATTTCACTTTTGTTACCTCTAGTTTTGCATGAATGCAACTTTGAACCATGTTGAATAAATGTTGCAGATGCAGGGAGGTACATCTCTGGTGTTCTTGATCATTTCTAGGTCCCGCTGTCCTCCATATGTTACCACGGCTCCCGCCTGGTCCAGGCGCTGGCCAGGTTCCAGGAGCGCTCGCTCCTCCTCAGCAGCTTGCGAACCCTGACCCCCGCTGACCTGCTGACGCTGGCCTCCGACCCCGCAGGCAGTCATGTCCTCCAGGCCCTCATCACCACATCCAGCGACAAGGGAAGAGGCAAGATCCTCAAGAGACTAGAGGTACGAGTCCAGCCCTCAACAAATGCTCTATATATTTTTTTTCTATGCTCTATTCCAGCCATGGATCCTGGAGAAAGTAAGCTCCCATCTAAAACCCACTGATACAATATTCTATTCTATTCTACATTATATTATATACTTAATTGTATTGATATTTCCCTCCATTTTTCCCCTCATAGGGTCAGTATGTTCAGATGGCCTGCTCCAGGTTGGGTAGTCGGGTGCTGGAAGCTGTTTGGAACAGCGCTTCAGTCAGTCACAGGCAAACCATCGCACAGGAGCTAGGTAATATAAATCCTGACTGTAAGGGATGGATGGATATCTTTTCTCATTATTTGGTTTTCACATCGCCTGTAGCTCACATCCCTCTCAAAAGAAGTCCTCTCCTGTCTCTCCTTCGTTTCCAGTGGGCAGTGAAAGCCAGCTGAGGTCAGATCAGTTTGCTCGACATGTGTGGGCCAAATTTGCTCTCTCCCACTTCATGCACAGAAGAGCCCACTGGCAGGAATTACAGACCGGCGAGTCCAAGAAGAGGAAGATCTTCAGTGACATTCTAGAGTAAAAAAAAAAAAAAATTTTTAAATAATCTGATAATATTCTTTTGCCACGTAATTGAATAAAGAAATACAGACAATATTTGTTATTTGTCTTGATTGTTTTATCAGTGTTTGTAGTATTTGATGTAAGGAGAAACTTGACCACTAGATGATGCTTGTGTGTCTTTAATCTGGTTTGGTGGTGGTCCAGGTCTGAAAACGAGTTGAGCAATAATAACTCAAATGTGTGAACTTGGAATCACTTAAAAAAGAATTATCTGAACCACTGACCTGAAAACACAAATCTCACGCCACATTAAATTTTTGATTTTTTCTTCAGTTTGTTTTAATTGCATTAGTTATTTCTGAATAATAATTGCGAAAACAAATCTAACACACACACACATGTGGGATATTGTAGAAAAGGATCAGAAGGTCTGTGCTGTGACCGACTCCTCTGTTCCCTGAATGTCAGTTTTCCTACAGACACAAACACATCCAGGCTGGAAGAAATTGTTTTGTGCCTCAGCAGTGAGTCATTTTGTTACAGGCCTGTTGGAGACACACAGTCAGGGAGAACATTGATTACATATTGATTTGTAGAAGGGAGGCCTTTATCTCTACAGATGTTTCTCTGTATACAAAGCAACACGGGGGCCAAGAGGCGATGCTGGAAACGACAACAGGAGCCACCATACCTCCTTTTGGTCATAAATAACTGGACATTTCTTTCACAGTTTGATGCTGTTTTCCATCCTGGACATGAAGTCCTGACAGTTTCTCCACATGTCACATGATAGCAAACCTTAAATTCTGGTGCATTTTTAACCCATCTTTAAAAATAAAGGCATTCATTCATACCTAAGTCCCAGTGATACCAATGATACACCTGTTTACACTGTGCTGATTCAAATGTGTTGTTATTTTTTAGGCCATAGGTTGATTTTGGTTTTATTCTATTTTATTAAAGGATGTTTCTAATATTCTTTCCCTTCCACATATGTGGAACAAACATCTTTCAGTTTAGCATAGCACAATACGTTACCATGGTACAGGTTCAAAACATATAAACAACTAAAGATGAAGTCTTAGCAAAGTAAGGTAGTAATCTGAGGCAGGAAGTGTTTCTGGTTCTCTTGTACAGGGGTTCCCAGACTTTGCCATGCCAAGGACCCCCATGTAGCATTAGCCTCTGGCAGGGACCCCCCCACCCCCACCCCGTTGCAAAATTTCTTAAATTCCTTGTACATTACAAGGGCAAATATCAAAAATCAAACATACAACTTCCTTATATATTTCCTTATTTTTATTTACAATTATTAATCTAAGTGTGACTCATAGCGGCTGCTCAATTCTGATTGGCTTGAGTGGTGTGTGTTATTTTTTTAATTGGGAAAAAAAAAGACATTAAATGTTATTGTTATAAATAATGTTATTGATTGATTTTTATTTTGGTTCCGTATGTGGTCAGCCTCTCTGAAAGCAGAACAGAACCTGTATTTTTTTTATCAGACTGGTTGAGACAAACAAACACCCACCTGTCACCGATGGATCCAGCAGTCAGTTGGATCATCTCTGGTGAGTCACAATCACATTTCTGACAACTTTAAAACACTTTTTTTTTCTCACTTCATTTAAGTATAAATTGTTGACATATGTCTAAGGGCCTGATCACAGACAGAAGGTTCTTGGATCGAACCCTGACCTGAGGGCCTTTCTGTGTGGAGTTTGCATGATCTAAGCGTTTCCCTTCAGATGCACCAGCTTCCTCCCACAGTTCAAAAACATGAAACGGATGAATTGGAGACTCTTTAGTGCCCATAGATGTGAATGTGAGTGTGAATGGTTGTTTGTCTCGGTGTGACAGCACTGTGATGAACCGGCGACCTGTCCAATGTCAGCTGGGATAGCCTCCCCCCCACCCCCTCCCCCAACATGACCCTGTGAACCTGGTTATAGAAAAATGATGGATGGATGTTCTCCATCTCCGTGTCCCCCATCCCCCCTCTGGTCTGTCAGCTGCCAGCTGTTCAGTGTTTTTAATTCTGTGGCATATAAATTAATGAACTGACTGTGAATTAACAGTCATTAAATAATACTCTCCTCAGCCAAATCCTTAAACTCAAATTGACTTGATCGTTTCTGAACTCATGATACATGATGCATATCTACGTAATGCATTAATTCATGCATTAAATCACAATGAGTGATGCATTAGTTCTGCATTATTTATGAGAGTTGTACTCTTATAAAATGCTGCCAAATATTTCATAGTCGAAAGGTCAGATTGTCTTAAAAATTGCAAAACATTTCCCTGCTCATGAAGAGATTAATGGTCCGTAACCTTTGGACATTTGTGATATAGCATCCATTAGCCGTCTCATTGCATTTCATCCAAATCCTGGATGAGCTGAGAAGCCTGCAGCAGTTCTATCCCATGATGTTGTTTGGTAGCAGGACCAATCCCCTGACAGTCTGTTCTCAGACCAACTGGCTCAAAACATGTAGCGCTGAATGTTTTAAATATTTTTTCAATAGCATAAAATTAAATCTCTGTGGTTTAGTTTTATTCCCCTGCCACAGTTTCATTTCTGATTTTTCTGAAGTCATGGGCTTTCCTCTGTACTCCATGTTTAGAAGTTTTTGTCCGACTGTTTACCAGTAGCTCAATCAACATTCCATCAAACATATAAACAAATCTGCGGGGAGTGATGAGTTTGAAGTCTAGATGCCAAACTCAAGTTTACATGTTCTGCTGCTGCAATAATAAACATTTCTGACTGAAATGCAGTAAGTCTACTTAGTGGTAGAACATCATGAGTAATCCATTATTTATTTGTATGTATTTTTTATTTGTCCTATTTTTTTTTTCATGAAATTTCAAAAATGTTTTTAAAACATCTTCTCACGATGTTGAAGGAAGTGAAAAAAAGTGCTCTAGAATCCTTAGACGTTCCCAGAACTGCCTCAAAATTCAATTGACTTTTTCTTGGCCCAAAATTCACTGCAACACAAAATTTCATTAAAATCGGTCGACAACTTTTCAAGATAACTTACAAACACACAAACACTGGCGGTCAGATGACCGCATCTAACTCTCTTCGGCGGAGGTAACGGAGTTAAGTTTATAAAATGCTGTAAATTTATAAAGCATTAGATGTTATCATACATGAATATTTAAGCTGCACCTTTTGACCTTTAGGGCTGCAACTAATGATTATTTTAACTATGGATTAATCTGCAGGTTATTTTCTTGATCTACTGTTTTATCTTTGTTTCGTTTCTTTAAAGGGAAAAATACACATCGCAATTATCCAGGTCTGTGGGCAATTCTACAGCTGTCAGATAAAAGTAGTGGAGTAAAAATCACAATACTTGTCTTTGAAATGTAGTTAAGTACAAGTATAAAGTAAAATGAAATGGGACTTTAAAAGTAAAGTTCTGATACTTGAAATTTGAACAGTATGTCTTGGATGAAAAATAGATCCAGATTCGAATTCATGGGAAATCTGATTTTTGTTAAAACACATTATTCCATATACTAACAGTAGGTTTCCAGGGTTAAGGAATTAGGTGGTGTTACTTCATTTGGAATGAGGCCGATCGGAGTAAAGCGACACCATCATGGTGACATCACCATAGTGAGTTCTTTGCCCTGGGTGCATTGATACAACAGTGATTGGTGACAATGGTGTTGGCTTCTAGTTTGACATGATGCATTGCACATGACATCATTACATCCATGGAAGTAAATATTGAGATCTATACTAACCTCATGACGGCATCTCGTTATAGTTTTGCAGATAACATGATCTCTGCTCTTTTGACCTGATTAATCCACATTACTAGAAACCGGGGGTGGGGGGCGTGCATACTTGCCCTATAATGAGGTTCATCTGTGCCGCCTTCTTCTTCTTCACTATTCTAATCACTTGACCTGATGTCTCCCTGCAGGCTCCTCGCTTCGACCAAACCAGCCTTAATTACTCGAGCTTCATTCTGAGCGTAATATGGAAGTGAGGCTGGTACGCCTCCTCTCACTCCCTTTTGTTGTGTGGTTATTATAGCTCTGTGCATGTATAATCAGCTCTGTGCACTCAAGAGACAAAGTAGAGGAGCAATGACCTTTGGGCCACAATGAGCTGTTACTCCTCCATAACAAATCACATGCATTCCTCTGGGATTCAGGTTCAATACTCTGACCTCACTGGTGTCTGGCCACCGCTGGAGCCTCATGTGACCTGGTCCATCCCTAGATTCTCCACACGGATATGACACCCACACTTCCGTGGGTCTCATTAGTGATGCACAGTGCTCACTGGAAATAGTCTTTCTTTAGTGCAAAGTAAGGAGTAAGTTAGACAGGCTTTCACTGGCACACAGTAGGTGGTTTTTCATCTTTTAAGCCCCCTCTGTCTTTTCTGAAGTGTTCTTTTGCCTGAAAATCACAGTATATGGCCTCAGAATGAGTCAGCGACAGAAAGATAGAGGCAGGATTTCTGCCGCAATATGAGAAACTCATGGAGTGTCACAAAAAGAAACCGTATGATATTCTATCTCCTTCAGGCTGCGGTGTAGCTGTCAAATGCACGCCATTATCTGACAGTCATCTGACCTGTTCAGGCATGATAAAATCCTTTATGTGTAATTTTTCCATTCCGCCACACACATTGTATAAAATCCAGGCTGTCTCGGTTCGAAAAGTTCCCCTCATGTATGTTCTTATCGGCATCTGTCTTTTATTCTCCCAGCAGGGACGAAATGCAAAACAAACAAATTACCTATTTCTGAAAATCAACATAAATATATCAGGACGTTTGAGATGCCAAAGGACTCTAGGACTCATCGTCTCCTTGACAACAGTCTCCAAGCAACCCTGACTCCTCAAAGCATTCCTCCAACCCTGACTCTCTCTCCTCAACCCCTCTGTCTTTTTCCAGTATGCCTTCCTCTCAAGAGTCCTCCCATTTATCCACTCCAGATAGTCGCTGTACCAGCATCACAAGCTGAGAGCTTTCTGATGTAAAGTCTTCTGATTGGCTGTGGGGACTAGACATCTTGCTTTTTAGCCTGAAGCTAAAAAGCCGTAGAGATATTTTATTATTTTATTTTTACTTATTTGTGGCATTATTTTTAAGAGAAGGTGAACTTAACAGCTTATGGCTAATATTAACATTTTAAACACACCGAGCTGACATCTTTATCTAAATTGACTCTAAGATCTTTGAATCTTACTTTATCCAGAAGTGTCATTTTAAGGGCTGCCAATCCATAAATCACCCATGTAACCGATGTCAACTTTATTACCTCCACCAATTAGGTAATGCTTTGTTAGCATTTGTTTGTTTGTTTGTTTGTTAGCAGAATTACTCAAAAACTTAACATATATTAATGAAGTTTTCCTGAGAGGCAGGATATGGCCCAACATTCCATTAGATTTTGGTGGTGATCCAGATCATCATCTGGATCCAGGTTTTTTTTAAAGGATTCTTTACCATTGCAGATATTGTGAGCAGGTTAAATCAGGACCCAAATAGAGACAAAATGAGAAGCAGACAAAAATGAAGTGAAAAGAAATACCTTTAACAACTAACCCAGGATCAGCACAAGCAGGCACGATCATAACCACAAAAAAGTCAATTAAGTCCATAAGGAAAATAATAAAAAAGCCCAAGATAACAAATTCACAAAGGAAAAAAAACAACACTCAAATAACAAAGTCCAAAAAAAGACATCAACAAACAAAAACCACAAAGAAAATAACAGAGTAACACAGGAGATCATGGAGCAAACACAGAGCAAAGCAGACAAACAGACAGAGGATGAGAAACACACAGACTAAATACAGACAGGTAATGAGAGGAGATGAGGAACAGGAGGCACAGGGAGGAGGAGACAACCAGAGACAGGTGGGAATGATCAGACAATCCCAGTGGAGGGAAAACTTAAAGGGGAAAACATGAGGAGGATACAGTAATAAATTAACATAAGACAGAGCAAACAGACACAGAGGGAAAGAGAGCGAACTGGAACTAAAAGAAAAGAAGACAAAAACACAGACAGAGGAACCAAAAGGATAAAACAGATAACAAGAAAATAACAGTCACTAGATCAGACTTCATGGAAAATACACCCATTTTGTCAAACAAGTATGAGGATAAACTGAGGATTTTAAGTTTAAAATTTAAGTTTTAGCATTAGACAAATGAATTTATATTTCACACGAATAGATGACATTTTTTCTCAACACACTGAAAAAATAATTATGCCTAAATCATTGGATTTTAGTGTTTTAATTACATATACAATTTCCATATGATGTTAATATACATAAGTTTAGTGCAAAGGGTCACACCTAAACTTATGTTTTTTCTATCAGAGTTCATGTTTCATAAATGAGATGATTTGAATGTGATTCATTACAGGAGAAGAATGACTCATTTGAAATGCTTTAATTTTATGTATAATACTCAAATACTAAATGTTGGAATAATACATCATCGTTACTTGTTTATTTATTCACATTGACTCAAAATGTTTGAAAAATTTTGCATAAATGTGACGCTTTGTGATGAATGTGCGTAATAAAATGAGATATTTTACATGTAATTAAAAATAAAGTCAACATTTGAGGCATAATTACTTTGCGATTACCAAAGCTGCTATACTATAGATATCACCTGTTGAAATCTCTCCCTCCGGCACAATTAAGATAAACAGAGCTACATTTGTGGTTCCTTGTATCATTAGGTGGCACATTTAAACATTTTAAGATGAGATGTGAACAAAACAAGAGCAGCATCACCTTCTGAAACAGAATCCTTTCTACTGACGAGCCACACAGTGAACATTTCTTCACTATAACTTCTTTCTGCTGAAGGTCCCTATAAAACCTATTCACAGGATCCTCACTGGATTATCCACAGCAGTGGTTCTGAAACTCCCTGCTTTTGAATCCTTCAATTCATGCTCACTGATGCATGCAATTACAAACGGAGCTGATTTTTAATTGAGTTTTTACATGCACCGCCCATGATAAGGGTCCTCTGCTATTTGGACATCAAACTTCAAGCGAGCCTGTCCGTCTCTTTCTTTACAGGACTTTCTGCATAATTCCTCATTAAATGAATCTTGCACTATCAAAGGACTCATATGCTTCTTTAAGTAGACATTTTGACTGTTAATGTGGGACTAAAAACATAATGAGTATGCTCTGATTTCAACCTGAGATACGGCTATTTTAGTCCTAAATGGAACAAGTGTCCTGAGACTCTGTCTTCAGTCTGTCTAAGAGAACCGTGAGTCATTCGCTGACCTGTCACGCCTTCCCTCTACCTAGTAACGGCTGTAATGAGACATTCATTTCATAACATCTTTATAAAAAAAATTTAAAAAAAGGACAAGACACTCATTCAGGATGTCAAAACAAAAACAAATTTATTCTCAGTGGAAAGACGAGAGTGCTCAGCAGACGGTGAAAAACGAGTGAGGATGTGTCACGCTTGATGAGATATCCAAACAACGTTTCCAGAACGTTCTCTTTTGGGTCACCTGTGTGGCCAGCCCCCACAGAATTCAGACACACTTGTAGTAAAAGCCAGTGGGGGGAAAAAAAGAGAGAAATGAAAACATCGAACAGCCACAGGTAGATGAGGTTTTCTCTTGTTCGTCCTCCTGCGCTTCAAGAACATCCCCGTGTTCTGCGACTCCGGTTCAGTCCGGTCATCCCTGCTAATGTTTTGTTACTTCCCGCCATTTAAAAAAAAAAAAATTTCTCTCCACATTCTACAATAAAGGGCTCCTTGTGCCGATCGCTTATGCAGCGTTCAGCAAAACTATGGCTTGGCTGCTGATGTTCTTATTCGTGTACAAATGTCACAGATGAACTTATGCCACCGTGTGGGATCAGCAAATGCTTCTTCAAACCACCACGGGACGCAAACGGTGGATGCGAAGAGTGAAGAGTGTGGCTTAGAAAATGTGCAGATAAGGAGCTTTTCTTCTACAGATAAAGGGTCTTGCCTTCGAGATGGCATTGCTAGATTGTGCACTGGCTGTTGGCCACTGAGGTACAGTAAATCCAGTATCATGGAATTGTAAAACCTAACAGGGTCTTAGATCATCTACTCGGCATGCTGTCAAACAGGGTTTACATTAGTTTGCTATCAGTCTCTACATAATCAGTGAGTGCTACTTGGATGTGTGTGTATTAGCCTGGTATTCGTGAGTCTTTTCCATCTGCTTTTTGCATCCCTGCATCCAGGCCCCGTTTACACGACAACGGTTTTGCTGGAAACGGAGAATTTTTTTCTTTGCGTTTTGTAAAAAGTTCTGTGCTCACATGGCAACGTTTTCAAAACGATCCTCATACGGAAACCGCTGTAGTACGCATGCCAGGGCAGTAGATGATGGAATCACCGTAGTGGTTCAGCAAATCTACATTAGAGGAGCGTCTAATGAACTCAAGGGAGTCTTCAGCGTAAACAAAACCAGACAGTCTTGACGTTTTTTTTGTTGCTGTCTGTGTACGTGTATAAGGCTGGAACCGTAATAGGCATGCGCGAAACTAGGCTGTGACATCATCGTTTTCTGTAGAGTTTTGCCCGTTTACACGGCGATGCTACGACGGTGTTTTCAAAAGATTACACTCTGGAGCCCGTTTTCAAAAGCTTGTGTTTTCAGGCCCTGAAGAGGCCGTTCTCGTCTAAACAAACGGCCGAAACACAACAAAACATAACCGTTTTTTGGGTGAAACAGTTGTCGTGCAAATGACCCTCTGCACCTCCCTGCTATCTCCAGTTCTACCCTCCTTACCTCCACCTCCATCCTTTACACTTATATACAATACACTTAATTCTAGTGTGTGTATGTTTGAGTGCGGGAATGTGTCTCGTGTGTGTGTCACAGTGCACTGAGGTCGTGGCAGGAGCGGGACTTCTGGCGGAGGATCTTGCTGCCCCGGTGGCGGCTCATTTCCCGGTAGCGTCCCCGATCCCGATCCCGGTCTCGACCGTATGAGCGCGGCACCAGCCCCGCCAGGAAGCGCTTGGCCCGGCTGGTCAGGCTTTCCCTGCGGCCCGCCCCGGGGTCACCGTCGGTCCAACCGGGGCCCACGCAGTCACCCCTTGCAGTCCGAACAGCAGCCTCCAACAGCTCATTGGTGCCGTGGTCCAGGGAGGCTGAGAGCTCCAAGTAGAGGCAGTCGAACATCATGGCGCTGGATTGGGCTTCTGGTGAGAGACAGGGAGATAGAATGTTTTTTAGTGCACATTTTACATAACTGAGGCACAGGCAGGTAGCTGCAAATGACAATTAGAGGCAGCACTTTGAGATTTATGGACACTGAGACACGAAATCAGCCTGTTCACGGCCCAGCTGCTGTATGATGTGTACAAGATAATACCTCTGGATCAACAGCTCCCTCACTGCTGTTTGGGGCCTCGGTTTGACTCTGAAGTGTTAATTAGTCAGTTCTTGTGCACCAAACTGTGACAAATGGAGTCAGTTTGTGGGGAAGGGGCACTCCTCTCTGTTTGCTGTGGTTTTGAATACTTGTTTGATAGCCATGAAAATGAAAGAGGAAGAGTCATAATGGCTACCCTCGTCTATAAGTCCCTATGTAACAGGTTTGACAGGAGGTATGGTCTATCCACATTTCCTCAAAACCGATGGAGCAAATTCAATAAAATTTCATGCATGCTTTGTAGGAGACCTAACTCATAATAGGTTTCTTCATTTTCCTTATTTTTACATTTGTTGGCACGTTTGAACTTTGCCAATTTTTATGTCTTTCAGCTGTTATTCTGCAATGATAGAGGTTACAGTCTACAGTCTAGTTTCAATTACATTGAAATAAAATCTGTCCAAATCTGTCTCATTAACAGTCCTAAGTGAATACCAAGAGGCAGAGAGTGACATTGATGGGTTAATGTTGCCACTGGCTGAGTTGTATAAGCTCAAATCTCTTGGCTGCAGCTCAAATGGGAAAGCAGTTGTTTATCTCAATGTGACTCTGCCAGATAAGGACAGGTGACTAAATGTGTCGTTGACAGGGTTCAGTATCTGAGCTATAAGCGCCTGTTTGTTCCTGGTCAAACAAGCCTGGATGATAAGGAAGGCAGACAGATACAGATCATTCTGCATCAAACGGGCGTCGCTATCAGCTCCAATAGTATTTTCCTTCAACTATACTCCAGCTCTTTTGATTGACACTAGCTGGTGAATAAGAGCTTGTGAGCAGCTGTGTGCAGAAAAGGCTTTTAAAGTTGATCATTGGTGTTCATAGCAACACTATAAAACTTGCACTGCATGCAAAGTGTTGGCTGCAGGAAGAGGTCGCTGCCACCGACAGATTTTGCGTGGGTTTCAGAAAGATTTGGTTTTTTACAATGACCTTGATTCTGTGTCTGCCCAGAAAAATTATTTACACAATAATATTCTGTAAGTACTGATAAGAAGACACAAACTTGGAAGAGGATATAGACACAAAAGTAAAGCAAATTAAATACGACAAACATTAAACATCAAGAAAGAAGGATTTCAAGTTAAATGTTGAGTTAAGTTCGTTTTAATTGCTTTTCTAAAATTATTTGTATTATTCTTGAATTACTTACTTTAATTATTGAGCGGACAAAAGGTTGTTTTTTTTATTAACTGTAACCATTAATCCTTTACAAGCTATTTTTTTCTACAGGGTGTCTGTTGGTTTGGTTGTTTGCTTTTTTTTTTTTAGCAGGATTGCACATAAACAGCCAGACAGATTTTCATGAAATTTGGTGGGCGGCTGTAGCATGTGGGACAGAGACAACCTCATCTGTTGATGAGGACCATGCAATATGGCTCAAAGCTCTGATAAAGCCAGTAATGAATGTAAACCTATGATGCAAGTTCCACATCTCAACAATTAAACACGGGTTTAGCAAAAAAAATATTGAATAAATAAATATATTTTCCAATCTGATTATGGTGATTTTAACTAAAGTCCTCTTACTAACATTTACCAGAGCTTTCAGCCATTAAACCCATTGTGACTGGATTGTGTTTGCTCAGTTGTCATGGAGATGGATGAGTCGACGTGGGACTGAGTAAACTCCATCTGCTCATACAGTTGAAAGCTGCAGAAAAAGAAAACATATCTGAGTATGATTCACTAAATAAGCATGCCGCCTCATTAAATCTCATTAAGACCTTGCTTTGGTAATTGCATTTTTTCATTTATTTTTAGTCTAGCTGCATTTACAGAGCATGAATATATAATAAATATGCCAGAATAACTCGGCTATCACAAAAACCAAGATTTGATCCATCTGCCATAATCCAGCCCAGCAGCTGTTGACCCCCAGCAGTGTCAAAAAAACAAACAAATCCCAAACCAGATCAACAGGGCTTATCCTAATTCCTGCAACAGTTAATTGAATTGAACGAGTGAGTGTTTATGACCCGTTTAAAAGAGTGTTTTGTAAATTAAATTGGAGAAGAGAGTGAAAAAGGATGAGAAACAGAACAGAAGAGCGGGTCAAGGAGGAAGGGCGAGGACTGAAAATGAGAAAATGAGAGGAGAGGAAACCACGAGAGGACTCGATGGACAGGGGAGAAGAGGAGAGGAGACAAGGAGAGGAGATGAGGGGCTCTCTCTACGTCTGCTGACAGAGAGAAAGGAGGGATGCAGAAAGAGCCAGACAGAGTGAGAGAGGCATGACGACGAACGGGAGGAAACATGTGAGTCACAAAAACAGAAGAGAGAGACGCTGAAGGGAGATGATCGGCAAGATGGCAAGGAGACAGACAGAATGTCGACTAAGCAAATGGAGCCAGGGTGCATATTAATCAAAGCCCCGAGGAGCCGGGGCCACACCACAGCTACTGAGCGAATGATGAATACGATCCCAGTGTGACAGTGTGAGCATCGCTGTGTGTGCTGAGGATGGGGAGAGCAAAGAGGAGAAAGTGAGAGATAGCAGAATAAAAGTGTCACTGATGCCATAAATAGACTTTATGACTTCAGCAATCTCAGGCCCCAGGTTCTCTAAGTAGGATGTTGGCTAACAGGCCAGTCAGCTTCCTCTGTCAGGCTCGCATATCAGCAAGGAAACATGTGGTCCGTCAAGAGAGAACACAAGAACATCCTCGTCAGGCGCCGCGGGAACAGAGACGAGGTATTTCCATATCGCTGACCACATCGCTGCTCCTGGGTTGCTCTTCTTTTTTTTTTCTCCAAGGAAGAATATGCTGAGTATGTACATCTCTCATTATGCTCTCCTTTCCTCCCTCCCTCCCTCCACACTTTCACTCGTGTCATTAAGAAGCTACGCACCAAAAGCCGTGACCGATCCGACACAGACGCACACAAATGTTACACTTTGCAAAGCAGGCTCAACAAGACTCGGCCTCAAACTGGGGTTTTCTAACCCTCCCCACACCTTAAAGCACCGACATTCACACAAACACTTGTTGATTCCTCTGTCCTTGTGAGAACCTTACTCTGACTGTGTTCTCTTCCTCTTTCTCAACCTTCACCATTACAAGCCTGACGTTTTGGCAGAATGTGGCAAAATATGGCAGGTCGGGACACTCGAGAGCTATATGGAGTAAAACGTTTAATTCAGGCAAGGACGGGAAAATAATCCTCAGTCTGTCGGTCTGAAAAATCAAACTGGTTCTTTCAAGGACAACAAAACAAGCCCCACTCTCAACACACACACACACACACACACACACACACACACACACACACACACACACACACACACACACACACACACACCACCATACAACGTGTTTCATCACATCTCCTCACTTCCTTTTATACCCACACACACACACACATACACACACACACACACAACCACACTATGACACAATGTGTTTCTCACATCTCCTCACTCCCTTTTACACCCAAACACACACACACACACACACCATTCTCATGCATTTGCCCTTTCCTCTCTCCTCATCACTCTTATCACAGTTGCTGCTTTCAAAGAGCCTCGCTGACATCAGGCAGTGAGAAGATGAAGAGAGATGAGGATGTGTCTGCCCGCTCTGTCTGCGTACACACAGGCCTGCAGAGAGATAATAGGAGCTGAGGCATCCTTCCTGTAAGACGGACATAAGCCAAAGATTTGGAAAAAACACAAACACAAAAAAACATAAAAGAAACAAAAGGAATGGGGCCCAGAGGGACACAGAGAAATGGAGAATCTCCAAAGGGTTAAAGAGTGGAGGATGCAGTGATGTTTTAATCTTTAATATTGATGTGTGTGACAATGAATGCTTTTAGAAACTAAATGTATATGTCAGTTGTCAGAAATGTCAAACCAAGGTCAGACTGTCCTTTCTCCCTTATGGCCAGTCTGAACCCTTTGAAACATGAATTCAGACAATGGGAAGGCCTGCCAGCGCTACATAATAATCCCCCCATGGAGTCCACCAAATTCTGACCTGTGTGTGGTCTCATCTCTGTTCAGTGGATTTTCAAGCATCACTAATGATTCACTGTGTGTTTCGTCTTCAGTTAGTTTTGCTAAGACCTTTCTTCAGTGTGGCATACTAAAATACAACAAGGTCTCTGTGGCCTATATAACAGGAAAAAAAACAACTAATTACATCCAGTGTAATCCAACGTGGTGAAAGAAATGCCATGGGGGTAAATAGCTTTTCTATAAACACTGTTTATTTCCCTCCCTGTTACAACGACAGGTGATCGAATTCACCAATTTATCCCTGGATACTGTAAACACTGAAGACATTGATTTTGCTGATCAAAGATAAACGCCCCGAGAGTCTTTCTAATGGCATCGGCTTGGAGGAAGATTTATGGCTGACTACCAGCGCAGAGGGACCGATGAGTCAAGAACCAGAAAAACAGAAAAAAGGTAATAAAAAGTATTGATGAGTATCTGCACAAAGTACACTACACTAAGAGGAAAATGTGTGTGTGTGTGTGTGTGTGTGTGTGTGTGTGTGTGTGTGTGTGTGTGTGTGTGTGTGTGTGTGTGTGTGTGTGTGTGTGTGTGTGTGTGTGTGCGTGAGTGTGTGTGTGTGTGTGTGTGTGCGCCTATTGACTAAACATTTGCATTTGGGCATTTAGTTCACTCTTAGCCATTATAACTAGATTTAAAGATTTAGATAAAAAGATTTTCCATTTGGAGCTTAAAATTAAGGAGCCCTGAAAGGGACATGGGGGGAAAAAAACCCAAAAAACGAGAAAGTACAGTATATCTGATGACCACCCAGTGCATTTCCGGCCAGATGAATTCTCTTTACATTTTGTTTTTTGCCACTGAGTTGGCCAGATGCTTGTAACTGTTGATAGATTAAAGTAATTGCATGTTCAAAACTGGTGTATCCACTGCGCCGAAACAAACCACAAGATTTCCAAAACTCATTTTAAATGTCGTTCGGAGACAATATAATGGTGACGACTTGCAAGCAACTTAGTAATATCCTTAAAAGAGAGAAAACTGGAGAGCTGATGCCTCTCAAACCACCGGTGCTCATGGAAGAGAACTTATCAAAGGAGAGTGGAAGAATTAGGACTTTCTTTCCAGTTCATAAGATAAAGGTGGCATCTTTATCACTAGAAACTATTAGTCATTTTTGCAAGGATGGGTCAAACTAGCTAATTAAGCTAAGGTTTACTCCACGACATGATAGAATCTCAGTCTTCGGTCGACTTTTTAATGCTGCCAGCTGATTCGTGCTAAAATGAAAAGAGGTCTTAAAGACAGAGATAGAGCAAAAGTGAAACCTGAACATCTGGGCGCAGAAATCTCAATGACATTTGTAACAAGAGTGATCTGAAGATGACACGACACCCCTGTACAACTAATCCATCGGTATATGAAAATCCTCCATCATGTATGTTGTATGTTATGTATGTTGTTTTGGCTATACTGTACGCTATGGAGGAGATTAAAAATCATGTTTCCATGGAGACAACAAAAAAATAATAATGATAATAACATAAAATGGTTAATATAAGTTTAAAGTAAAGCGACCGACTGCCATCAGACCCCGTCACTCCCTCTACCTACCCTCGCTGCTGATTTCACGGGATCGGACGAGGTCGCTCTTGTTGCCCACCAGGATGATTGGTGTGTGTGGCTGGGACTCCCTGAGGAGGAGGCGGAGCTGGGCGGTGCGGTGGAAACTTCGCCTGTCAGTCACTGAGAAGACCAGGATGCACACGTCACACTGCAGAGTGGACAGGTCCTGGGGGTGCAAACACACACAAACACGTCAATAAGAGAACACGTCAGGGGAGCAGATTAGTGAATACATACAGGACAGATCCAATGACAGCTGAGTAGGTGTGGAATGTCAGGTAGCAACGCTAAGTTACACAAGATCCTTTACAGGACATCTACAAAGTGACAGTTTAGTTTTGGACGACATTTTTAACGTCAGATTCGGCCTCACGTCCACGGTTTGTTGTGCTGGAGCTTAGCCATCGAAAAGGACATCAGTGCCAAAGCCAGGCAGGCAGCACTAAGTTATTAACTCTGTCCCATGAGACGAACCCAGAGGAGAGTGGAGACTTTGCTCAACTTGACAGCATGCATGTCACGCTTCACTTTGAAATTCCTGACCCTTTTAACAGTGACCACCAACATCCCATCGGGGGCTCCCTGTCACAGAGGCTCAATTAGTCCGAGTGGCTCTGGCAAAAAAAGCAGCTTGGAACTGCCTGGGACTATATTTGTCCTCTCTTGCTTTCCCTCACTGATTGTCACACATGTTTATGTTGAACAGAAGCTGGTCCATGGGTGTAAAATAGGTCATGGAAAGGCTCTCCTGGCTGTAACATGGAATGAAGTCTCATTTACGTGATCATATCCAGGGAGTATTCATGGGCAAATCCCTCCCAGCTGATCACTTAACCTAATTAGTCCACGCAAATCCCCAAATAAAAATATTTCTGCAATACTGAATTAGCCGAAGGTCTGTTATTTTAGATGAGTGATATTAGATTCAGGGATTTGGTGAATTGAATTCCCTGCTGTTGTGAACTGCTGAGTAAAATGCAATCCAATTTTGGATTTCAGTCTGAAGCCTGTGGTCATGTGGATTAGGTATGCATAAAACTGTATTGTAGCATATTATTCATATATTCTGCTCAGAATATGGTCAAATTAATGTTTTATGATGCGGGTCTTAGTATTCCCTTTACAACAACAATAATGAATACATTTATATGAATTGGTCTAATAACAACATGCATATTAAAGGTGTCAAACATAACAAAACCATTCAACTTAATAAAGTTGGATGGTTTAGCATTCAGCTGCTAATGAGCCAGATAATAGTAATGCACCACAGTAATAGTAAAACTAGAGGCACTCAGTTGAGAGCCTAACTCCGCCAAGGCTGAAAATCAATCACCAACCAACCAGCCAACCAACCAACCAACCAACCAACCAACCAACCAGCCAGCCAGCCAGCCAACCAACCAACCAACCAACCAACCAGCCAGCCAGCCAGCCAACCAACCAACCAATCAACCAACCAACCAGCCAGCTAGCCAACCAACCAACCAACCAATTAACCAACCAGCCAGCCAACTAACCAACCAACCAACCAGTCACCAACCAACCAACCAACCAATCACCAACCAACCAACCAGCCAATCAACTAACAAACCAACCAACCAATCAACCAACCAACCAACAAACCTACCAACCAACCAGCCAGCCAACCAATCAACCAACCAATCAACCAACCAATCACCAACCAAACAACCAATTAGACGAATGCGACTTTCTCCAGAATCGCTGACTCCACTTGTAAACTCAAAAACACAGATAATATTTGCTCACATTTTATACATATGACATCACTCGTCTAAAACTCTCAAATCTTCCAGGATGTGTGGACGGCACCAGTCAGCTGACTGACGACGTGACACTTTTATACATTTGATCCAGAGAAAATCTGCCTTTACCTAATCTATCATAACAATTTTGATATTTTTTTGAAGGTTCGCCATCTTTGCTATATGTAAGATGAACTTACTTTGGATTGAACAGTGTTAGCCCAGGCTTGTGGGGTTGATGAGGTTGAAACAAAAGACATTTATCGTAAGTTGAACAAGCACGATCAATACAAACTATTTTTCTCCCAAAGTCAGAAACCCGAGACCAGACTCTGCAAGCCGAAGTCCCATTCTATATTGATGAAACAGAGACCTGGTGTAGAATTAGAAGGCATACAGGAATACATTCTTTATATAGAGATGGATTTCTCGTTGTGAGGCACAGACTGTGACTGTAGTCACGGAACCAAGTCAGAAATTTGACTTTCTGTCTGTTTGTCTGGAGCTCAAGACTTGATATTAAAGTCTTGAGCTCTGAGGCTTTTTATTTGACTCAATTGTAAACAAGTTTGGAGGTAAAATAGGACAAATCTGATTGGAGGGTTCGTTTAAGGTTGAATTTATAACTTTCCATTGTATGATTATGAAACCTTGCTGAATTCTGACCGACAGTATTAGCAGTATTTCAATGAGTCTTAAACAGGAGACTGGAGACACACACTGGAGATCAAATCAATATAAGAACATGTTCTTTTCAACAGATAACAGTCTGCCTGCTGGCTTTGGTCTGTATTCTGTGTATCAGTGAGTACACGGATGGCTGTGCCCTACATCCGCAGCCCTAATGGTAAATTCCTGCCCTCCGGGGAGTTTGAGACACCTGAAAAATTCATATTGTCTCAAGCAGCCAAGAAGCATCGGCTCAGACCCCGGAGCAGGAAATTCATGGGGAGCCCTTTGGCACTCTGTCTGTGTGATGGAGCACAGGGAAATACACAGAGCAGAGAAAGGAGGACGGAGGGAGGCGGTGAGGGCGGCTCCACCACCTGTCACTGTCTGATTTAGGGGTGAGGAGAAAAGATTGGATGCAAGAAGACACGGAGAGAGAAGGAAACAGAGAGAGAGAGAGACACTAATCAGAGTTTGATAATGAGTGCAGACAGTCCTAACTTCGATTAGTAGTGTGATGGAGCGCTTCAGCAGAAACATGTGACCAAGTAAATACCCCTCTCTGTCAAACAGAGGCAGAGTAACACAGAACAGTGCCAACTCCCTCTCCCTCCCTCCCTCTCTCTCTCCCTCTCTAGATTAGGCAGCTCCTCTCTGTCCATAGCGAGCAGGCCATCTGTCAATGCTCCCCCCCCATACAAACACACACACACATTCATATGGACCAACATATGAACACAAAAGACAAGCCCACATGCAGTAATATTCAAATCATATGCAAATGCAAACAGATGAATGAGCATTCAGGAAAATATTAATTAAATCGTCTTAATAACAAATAACGCATCTGGCTGGCAATGCCATCATCGCAGAACTATGAAAAAATGACATCATCTCTTTGAAATGGACACATTGGACACATAATATCTACACTTCCCCACACCGATATTAGAATACAAGTTTAACGTTTAATCAGATCTGATAAATCTGCACCCACACACTGAGAAGAAGACAAAGGGACTTTTGGAGTGTTGATTTAAAAGTGAATATTCATACTTACAAAGTCAAATCATATTTTTAGCGGCTATAGGAGCTTTAATGCTGCAGCATTCAGCCTATTTCAACACAAAGATATTATTACCTGAGTTATTTTGTAGACAGACACCTTGGATAATGGTTCGTTAATAATATGGTTAATTATTGAATATTGGGAAAGGGGTCGGATTTAATAAGTTTATACTTCTTCCTACTCCTTTTCGGACATTTGATTTGAGTTGTTTATAAGAGTATAAATATATATGAATATATTGTGTATCATGTTTTTTTTATTAACTTTAAATACTCTTCTTTTTCTTTAGTGTAACATGTTCAGAATAAACATGATCAAAATCAAATCAAATTGAATCATCAGTTGTGATTGATGTATTTGTAATAAAAAATTAAACTTAATAATTAAAGATAAGATACCTTAAAAGACAGAAACCATCTTTGGAGGGAAAAAATAACTACGACTGTACTTTGAGTTTTTAGGTTTTGTCCTACCTGCTAAAATTGAGGAGCAGGGTTTGTGACTGCAGCCAGCCACCAGGGGCCAATCAAGGCGTTTCAGCACCTCTTTTGGGGGAGCAGTCATGTCATCCATCTTTATATAAAGTCAATGGCCCAACCTCATTAAAAAGTCCTGTAGCTGAATTGGAGCAAATCACAGCTAGGTTCCAAGATCTGGAAAGTCTCTCCAGAGGAGGGGAGGCTGAGATTTTTTTAAATCATACAGTATGTTCAACGATCGCATATGTGCCAAAATACTTTTACCATGTAGTAGGAGTTTAGATTTTACAACTGTAATAATGACACCTGATTTGTATTCAAAGCTACACTTACAATGTTGGCTCTATATTGAAATCATGAATAAATAATGGTTGCATTGTTGCTTTGGGCTACATCCAGCCCATCATTTATGTATGTGAATTACTGTCTATAATACAGATAACTTTACTTTCATGAACCACACCACTCATAAACATAAGATTTCTTTAAAAATAATACAAAACATATAATGCAGATCTGGTGGTGGAGCACTTCTTCCTACTCTCTTACAGCTTCTCTGTTTAAACACAGGCCAATAATCACTCAGCCCATCAAAACAGCATGATAAATATCATTTTCTAAAAATCAGAGACTAACAGTCAGGCATCACTGTTCTACCAATAAAAGCGATCACAAACCAGGCTCCTTTTTTTCTTTTCTTTTTTTTTTACAATTCACTTATATAATACTTCCTGTTTCTGGTGCAGATGTAGATCAGAAAAGCACATCCAATAAAACATGACAGGAAGCATGGATTCTAACACAGCCTTTGTCAGTAAAACACATAGTCGTGACTTTTCGTGTCTTTTTTCTAAAAGTAGACTTATCATAGTTTGTATCGGTCTAGAGAGAAGCTTCAGATGAAAAAAAAGCCCCTTTCATGTTCACAAGATTTTTTATATGCACAGAAACAGTACACATTATACACACATATGTTAATATGCACTCAAAGACAAACACTAATTTGTTAGAGCCAGACATCAGCAACCATTACCAGAGAAGACAATGAATCATTTATTAGGCATCATTTGCATAACTGTGGCTCTGCAAACTATTATTTCTTTAAGTTGCAAAAAAGGAAGCATTCAGCATCATTTGAGAGTGTGTGAGCGTGTGTGTGTGAGCGTGTGTGAGCATGTGTGTGTGTGTGTGTGTGTGTGTGTGTGTGTGTGTGTGTGTGTGTGTGTGTGTGTGTGTGTGTGTGAGCATCCATCACTGCACAACATCTGCACTGCCTCCAACACAGTCTACAACTATTACAAAATTGATTTAAGTCATTTGCTTTTGCAGAACAAGATACGTGAGCAAAGCAGATTATGGCCTTGAAACATGAAACACAACCAGAACAATGCTCAGACATCTGCTAAGTGTGCATGATAATGCACAGATGCATAAAGAGATAAATACGCTGACGCTCATGCTACCAAAAGCATACAGGTGTGTTTTGCACACATCGGATTCTTCGGCCGGCGTTCTAGCTGTCTGACTGCCTGTCAGAGAAAAATGAAAAAGGAGGCAGGTCAATAGAGACGGTGGTGACGGATGAAGGGAATGAAAGAAAGAGGGGAAGATGAAGAGGAGGGAGCAGCAGAAACAAGAACAGGTGACAGAGGAGCACCTTGCTCTGGCAGCTAAGTAAAAATCTGATAATAGGATGACGGAGCTTAGTGCAGACAGAATGCTTAGTTGGTAGGATTGCTCTCTTCTTTCTCTCACTGACTCTCCGCTGCACAGGGACAATGCTTCCCCTAGGAAATATATTACAGAGGCCATCTG